>JAKCOX010000002.1:50859206-52065206 GCA_022605575.1 Laterallus jamaicensis coturniculus | reverse complement strand
GTAGCTATGAGGGGAGGGACCTGCTCTACTTGTTTTAGGAAGCAGCATGGTAGAAGCCTATTGAGGTGAAAGGGTCCTGTTCCTTTCAGCATCCCCAAAACACTGGACAAATAGGAGCTGTGTTTATGTAGGGGTCCTGCTAAAGCACCCTCAGCACAGCTCTTCAGAGGTTGCACTGTGGGATACTGACTTGCTGTGGGGGTCCAAGTAAATATTTTCATGACAGAGCAGTGAAAAGGGGGTCAAACATCAACCACACTCAGTTCTCCTCTGGGGACACGCTAAGGAGGGTAGGAGGGTGGTGCAGGTGAGCAGGGCAAGACTTCGGGTTAGAGGTCTAAGGATGTCCCATGTGTGCCTAGGCCTGTTGCATATTCTTAACAAATTGCTCTGGGGGTTGATCAGTAATTCTAAAAAAGACTCACACGTCACTTATAAATTTACTCAAAGATTCTAAATAGGAAAAGTGCACAGCTGGGTCTCTTTCTAAAGGGAAGTTTAAATGCTTTGGGTACGGTATTGGTGTTTGCAGAGCCCAGATATTGTAATCTTTTATAATATTTGTGCTTCTACTTATTGTCATCTTTAAAATGTTATTCAATTTAAAACCTTCACTGAAAACACATTTTCCAGCAAAGCACTATAGTATATGTATAAAATTAATGTAATTAATGAAAAGACTCTCAAGAGTAGAATCTTAATAAAAACAAAGTCCACTCTGTTAACTTTGAAATTGTGATTGTTTTAAATCAATAATATCATTGTCAGCACATTCTCCTTCTTGAAAATAGAATTCATCTGGTACTGGAAAATTAATGTTTTGCTTGAGGCTTTGCCCTTTACCTAATGTAAATTAGAGAAATTGATTAACACAATAGAAAAAAGTTATACCTTCCCCTGTAATATATTTTTGATAGCTGTTGCTTGATAAATTAGTATATTGTGTGTTTTTAAATGAATATGATTTATTGCTGTTGTCTACCATATGAAGAAACACAAAAAAATTGTTTGCAGGATCATTGACTTGAACATATCAATGGCACTGTTGGACAATTCTTGCTGAGTGTTAAGATGATTTATGTAACAGACTGAAGGTTTCCACAGTAATGCATTATAGTCTCAAGCTATCAAGCCTTGTTCATGCAGAGACAAAAGAAGCTGAAAAACACTTGCTTCTGAAGGTCCTCTGTTTAGAAATTAGAGATAAGGTTGATCCTATTAAAACTCTTAGAAATATCTGCTGTCAAATACATTATCCTAACTTTAAAATGTGCATAAGGTATGTTGCTCTTTTTCCTCTTCTAATGAGCTCATTGTTTTTACATTACTCTCGATTCATAAGTATTTCAGTTATGTAACAATGTGTTCAATAATAGAAGAGGAGACAGCCTGAAGCATCTATCTTTTAAAAACTGGCATCTTTCCACAGTTCAGATGCAGAAGCCTTCGTGCAAATGAAAAATTAAGACATGCTCTACATAGTTGGCAGCACCATTCATTTCATTTAAATTAAATATCTATAGGCAAATTCCCATTTTTAAAGGAACTGTTGCTAATACCATATTCTGTGGAGTATATGCATGGTGACTGTTGCAACCACTGAGCACACAAATTAGACTTTCCTTAATATATATTGGCTTCTGTGTTGTAATATAGTAAAGGTTTTGCTCATTCCAGAGGGGTTTATATTGGATGATTGAATGATTGCTGCCTCTTGTGGTCACTCTGTTTAAGGTATCTCCTTTGGTTTCCCTTCTCTGACTACTTTTTAAAGTTCTATTAAAATTATTTTGAAAGGGAAGTAAGTTTTGCTGGCCAACATACAGTCATCACTACAGAGTACGTAAGCAGAGGGGCTTTATTTTCTTCTTTCTTTTTATTCCCTTTACCTCGGTTATTATGCAGCAGGTTCTGCAAGTATTACCCTTATTTTTCTGAAAACAATGAGTATCTGGGTTCCTCAAAAGCAAATACTATAATTTTTAACGTGCATGCTGTTAGGGCAGCAGGATCCTTAGCCCTAATTTGAGTTACGGGTTGTTAAAGAACTGACCTTTGACATACACCTCCCCACACACAGTTTTGTCCCTCTTCCATAGCTTGCTGCTGGATTTGGCCAAGATAAGTGTTATAAAAGATAAATTGAAGGAGCCCAACGAGGTCACCATTCAGGAACAAAAGCTTAGTCTTGGGTTGGACAGTAAATCAAGGTTAAGTGTTCATAACATTTTATTCTGGCACGCTTTTCTCATAAAATTATAGGCTAAGTTGGCATAGGTAATGAGGTCTCTTGATCTCAGAGTGGGCATCTCAAAGGTCATCTGCTTTTTGAAGTTTCCATCATTTGAGGCAGAGATATCACAAATATTTAACCAGAAACATGGAATATTTTCCTTTAGATTTGGGAAGACCTTTATTCAAATAGTTTTTTCATAGTTTTGTGTCTGTAAATAGCCCAAATGTAAAGATGCTCGGCCTGAGGTTGCCATTGTGTAGCTCCCATCTGAAATATCCGGAAATCTGCTTATAATAAATACAGGTGTAATGAAAATCCTCTTTATACTATAGTGAAATTAAAGCCTATGACTGTTCAGTGCTGTGCAGTGAGTCTAGTGGTGTTACTTTGCAGAGGGCTTTCTCTCTGAAATGTAATAAAGGTCCAGGAAGTTCCCCTGAACTGAAGAGCTGATAAACACCTCATCCACTCCCACAGTCATGAGATGAAAGCGAAACCACTGGCAAAGTTCCTAGCAGCTCTGTGGTAAAGTAAATAAAGCATTTACTGCTACTCTTTTTGATTCATTGCTAGTATTTCTGTGACCAGTAAAATGAAAAGCAACCTTTCTGTGCCTTTCTGAATCGAAGAAATCTTGCTGATTGTAAAGCCGACTATGAAGGACAATCCCTTGGAGGGGGAGAAGACCCTAAAATTTCTTCCTACCCCCCCCCAGGAAAACCTAAAAGAGCTGAAGCTATAGGCCACCATTTAGTATTAATACATGTGAGCTGTACTTACGAATCGTAATTGGATACAGGAGACATAGCCTTTCCTAGTGCTTTTGATGGCTGGTAACTGCTTTCATTAGAAATTCCAGATAGATGGCTTGGCTTGGCAGAAGAGATGCACTAAGAGTTAGGACAGGATGATTACTGTCCTGGGAGTGGGAGTTCTTGCTGCAGGGAAAACCACGTGCTTGGCTTTGTGCTAGAGTTCCCTTAAATGTCTTTTTGTGGATGAAGGTAACAATACGATGTTCCAGGAGACACCATTTTCAGCACTGGATCAGTTGCATCAAAAGACTCCAGGTGGTTCCTCAAAAAGACTTTCCCAATGCCAAGGGGAGAGGTGGCAGGGAAGTAGGGGTGGGTATTTGAAGCCTGTAGCTGCTGTTGGCTGGACAAGCATGTGTCCTGGTCCTCAATCCACATGCAGTTGCAACTGCCTTGTTTCTGGGATATGTTCGGTTTGCTGCAAATGTATGTTGGACTTTTTGTTTCTGATGTGCCAAGTCATTGCAAGCACCTGAACCATGCTCCTGGACAAGACTGACTAGAGTACTATCACATCACTGTTAAAGTAACTTCCCTGATGAAGTTATGTGTGTATGCATTATACACACAGTAAGTATGAAAGAATTGAGTTTTCTTGGGATTGGAAGAAAGTAGGATTGGATATGGAAAGAAATTGGGATTTCTGGAAAATGGAATTTCTGCCTAAATGGCAGAAAATGTTAGGTGCTATGCAGATGCTTTCAAATGACATTGGCTTGGACTCTGCCTTTCTTGAAGTAGTAAAATAGTTTATGTCTTAGAAAAAAAAACCAAAACCAACATCAAAGCATTCCAGGAAGTACTCATGCTTGAATTATATGTTGGTTTGGGGTGTTATTGTTGCCTTTGCTACATGACTCCTACTACTTATAATAAGATGCATATTTTAGTGTAGTGAACAGTGATGTTGAAGATTATGTAGGATCAAATACACTCTTAGCTAATTCATAAGTAATAACTATGGTGTGATTATTATTTTTAAATAATCAGAGAGCAACCATCTATTTAAAATGCTTAACCCATGTAATACATGTAACATTATTACATAGTTGCACATGGTGAAACTTGGGTTGTGGAGTTTTAAGCCATTAGTGTTTTACTTCCTTTTCAATAAGTGAAGCTAATGTCCTAATTGCACTTCAATTGCTTCTACCAGTTTTAAATGTTACTAATTAAAAACACAATTGAAACACAGCAAAGCAAAGTGTAACTAAAGTAGAACCTGCACTGTCCCCATTTGGCATGTAAAAAGGTTGTACAAACAAGCAGATTTTCTGAATGCTGCCTGATATTAATGGTGTAGGCATACCCAGCCTGTCAATATTTGGTTTAAGAATATTTGCTTTTAGTAGAAAATGTAATTTGAAGTCCCTTCTTCTTGTTAAAGAAGTGGTGAAAGAATGCTGTCGACTCTTGTCCTAGTCTTGCTTAAGAAAAATAGGAGGGCAGGTCTCTCTTCCTCCTCTAGAAGAAGACTTCTTGGTGCAGCAAAGATGCAGCACAAGGTATTTTCACTGTAGGATAGTGAGAGAGAAAACAGATGTTAGCACTTTTTTGTACCTGCAAAATCATGGGAGAGAAAACTCTTTTCAGGCTGTCAGTCTTTTTGGAGTAAAACAGACAGCATGGAACACAAAATATCCTCTTTTCACAGCTCAGGAATTCCTCCTGGTAGCTATAGGTTACAGGATCTAAATTCACCAGGATTACAGTAACCAAGTAATAGCAATACTTTTGTGCTGGTCCAGAAGAGCATTATGGTGTTGACATTTCCTTTATTGTCATTCCCTGCTGCTTTGCTGTTGTGGTGTTAGACGTTAAGCTCACTTTAGACACCTTTCTTTTAATCATCAATTTAATATAATAGTAATTAGCAAATAGTTAGGTTATACAATGTCCATAATATTATTTATTTGCACATTTGCATTGTGGCTGACTAAATGTGACTTGGTCTCTTTGGCATGTACAAGTCACCTCCCCATTTAGTATGGGTCTGTTTTTACTGTATTTCCTCCCCTGGACATGTCTCCATTGATGGCTGCATTGTGGGATCTAAAAGCAGGGGCAAATACAATTTACAAATGGCTATAGACACACATCAGTTTCCCAGAATGAAGAAGTCAGGGGCAAGGGGAGAGCAAATTCCTATGCCGGAGGTGTGAAAGACAGCTGGAAAGGATGATGGTATCACTGCCAAACCTTTTCCTCTCCCTGTTCTGTTGTTTTCACTCTCTAGGATTTTACTCTGGCCTTTGCAATCTAGTCTTTCTGTTCTATTTAATACTAAGATACTTGATAGAGGTGTAAACCTATTTGGGAAACAAGCAAAGACACGTGCACTGGAATAGGTCTTTCTGTGTTCAGCAGCTCATTGAAAATAGGTAACACTGTTGTTGGTCTGATTTAAGTAAGTTTTTATATCCATGCTCCTACAGAAGAGAGTAACCTCAGGCATCGGGAGGACAGTATTGCTATGATGACTAATGAAAAACCCCTTTGTTTATAATTGGGCATTGATTCTTCTCTTGTCCTTCTGCATGAATTCATTCACCATCCTGTCCTCCATTTGCAAACTCGTGCCAGAGAAAATATTTTCTTATAATAGCCGCTCTTTGAAATTGTGCCCTCATTTTTGTCTTTCCTAAAGATACTTTGCAGGAGCAGAATGTATTTAAATCCTTGCATTTCCAGATTTAACAAAAGCAGTGCTCAGGGAAGGGCTGCTTTGCTGCAGTGGGGCAGGAAGGGTGGAAGCAGACTCCAGTGCTATAAACCTCATGACTGTGGGCGTGGGATGTGCAAAGACTGATCACTTGCAAAGGAGATGAGAACTGTGGCTGTTCTCAGAAAAGCAGAGCAGGCTTTCAGGCTGAACTATGCTAACTGATCCCTTTAACTCTTGATTCCTATCATGAATCTAACCCAGCTCACCTTTTTCCTTTAAGAACTCTAAGCATACCCACCCCTGTCCCTCAAATGAGCCTACCTGCTGTATGAAGAATGTAGATAAATAATAGCAATTATCCACCTTGGCGTATTACTCTGACTTTGCCTGTGGCTTTTCTTTCCTTGGATCAGATTGAGTTGGATGACTTAATGGCAGTGGACAACAAAAGACTAAACAGTTGCTTTGTGGAGTAACTCGTTTAGATGAATGCCAAAATGTATGTATCACTGAGTTTGTAGATTAAGAAAGTAAAAATCAGTGTTTCTGAGACACCATAAATGTATTATTATAAACACAAAGTATATTCATACAAAGTATGTACTATTTCTGTATTTGTTTTTCTTTGTAGCAGAACAAATGCATGGGTCTCCTGTAAACCTAAAAGTGGTGTCTTTCATCTTCACTGTATAGTTCTTGATCTGAGTAGCGGGGAGCCTTATGAGCCATTTTGAGCCAATGTTAATTTTATAAATTGCATTCCCTTTTCCACAATTCCCATGAAAAAGGTATTCAACTAGATGAACATTATTGGAAAATTTTAATAGGACCCTTGAATTCTGTATAAATTCAGCTTCTTTTAAAAAAACCCTCTTTCTGATGGAAGCTGTGAAATTATCAGAGATCCTTGTGCCTTAGAGGCAATTTTTTTGCCATACATAATGGTGAAATTCAACTGTTATAATATATGGGTCTTTAAAATAGTCTCTTTGTTAAATTGAAGCTACTGCCTAGAAGTATGTCAGTTAGGCTCTTTCTGTTTGTTTTGTGTGACTTTTATTGTTATTCTTGACCAGTAATTCATATGGTTTTCATAGCACTTCGTTGTTTTTATTTTTCAGTCTTTTCCTGGCCCAAGTCTTGAAAGTGAAGATTTTAATATACCTCCTATAACTCCTCCGTCATTGCCTGACCACTCTCTGGTGCACTTGAATGAGATAGAATCTGGGTACCACTCCCTGTGTCATCCCATGAACCACAATGGCCTCCTTCCATTCCACCCACAAAACATGGATCTACCTGAAATTACAGTTTCCAACATGCTTGGCCAAGATGGGACACTGCTTTCCAATTCTCTCTCTGTGGTAAGTTTTTTTCGTTTTTTCCTTCTGTTCTGCTTTAATTTGCAAAATCATGGAAATGCAGATCTTTTTGAAATCCTCCAAGGGTCCAACTCCTGCACCATTCAAGTCACGGAGGAAGCTGGCCTGACGCTGGGTTTTACATCACCCTCCCTATGTCAAATCCTCCCCCCACCAGAGGTGGTAGGTGGGGTGCATCCTGCTGAGTTCCTCAGAGTGAGGATATTACTCACCACCTTGTATAGAATTACTCCTGCTTTACATGGATGTAAACAATGACAAAAGGAGGCTTAAGGCTTTGACTTCCACTGGAGCAAGGTTTGGATCCAGATGGCTGTTGTTCTGTGTTTGTCTGATGAGGCTCTTTCCATTCTCATTTGCATGTGCTGAGAGATGTACAAAAAATTTAATATCTCCTTTCTTGTTTACCACACGTTTGGAAAACAGCAAATGTTGTTTCTGATTCTAGGCCAAATCTTCTAGCCTTTTTACAGTTCCCAGTCTTTAGCCAGCCAGAATCCAATTGAAATGACTGGACGATTTGCTTATAAAGTCTGTCAGATAGTCATTATGGTCATAATCTTGGGGAGCCTGATATTATAAATCACTTCTTTGAATGTTAAATTGCTTGCAACAACTGCAGAGCTACTTTACATGTTACATTTTCAAGTGGGCTCTACAAATAATTAGTATACTTCTTGCATAGCAGCTCCAGACAAGATTATTTAAAGTTGATGCACAATTCTAAGCCGAAGAGTTAAAAATCCTATAGAAGAAGATGGGTGCTGGCATCATGTGGGGCTCACTGGACTTCAGGCACTCTGCTAGATGGGCTGCCCAGGAATAGCAGATCCGGACAGCCAAAGTTAAGGATCTGCTATTGCTAGAGATCCAAGGGTCTGAGCTTCTCATAGAAGGATCAGAAGCCTAGAGCCCTGTGTCCCTGGTCTTAGGGACTGAGACTGTCTAGGCTTCCAGCTTCCTAGGTCCCCATCACATTACCTAAAAAGAAATTATAATAATATATCAGGCCTTGCAGCCTGGGAGCTGAGGTAGCATATCGAGGTTTGGGGGCTGAAGGATCTAGGCTTAGCTCCCCATCAGCCCCTCAGACTAACAGCCCCAAAGCCAGGTGCTAGGGGGTCATGGTGGCCAGAATACAGTTTACACCAAAAAACTGCCTTGTCACAGCACTTCATTTCAACGTCACTAAAATAAAGCTGTCTTGATTTTGAGGATCTCTGCATTCCCTCTGAGGATGTCCAACAAGCTGTATTGCAGAAGGGCTAGTTTTGGCAGCTTTTGTGCTGCTTGGTTTTTATTAATATACTACCATCTTGCGTGCTTTGTGTTTGAGGTCAGAATCTGACCCCAGGTTTTTGTTCAATAGTGGACGAAGTGGGGGGAGAGGCAGATTTTCATAGAGAAATATAAATATACTTCATGCAAATGTTTTGAGTGTTGCTTGTGTTTCTACAAAGCTGATGGCATGCAATGAAGAGCATGAGCTAAATCTTGTGTAGGGTTCTAACAGTCAGAACTATGAAAAAACTTGAAAAAGTAAGAGAAAGGTGGCCTTGACACTCCAGTCAAGACAAGCAGTATTTCACTGAATTGACCTCTTTTGAGCCATGGCTATGGATCCAAACTATGCATTCTTTTAAGGTCTGATGTTCCACATTAACCTCTTGCAACAAGCTCTGAACAAAGGGCCTTGAGAGTTGGTAGATCATCGCAGTGAATTATTGCATTGAGGGCAAACAGAAAAAGGCTAAATAAGATAACTAAGCAATTTTGCTATTGGGACTTCGTGAAGATCAGATAAAATGAAAATCAGACTTCCAAAAAATATGCACTAAATTTTGGCGGTCATTTCTGAGGATACATTCAATAACTAAAGCATGATCTTTGAAGCATCATGAGCTAAGTCAACTGTTATCCCTAACTTGCATGCCCTTTGCACATAAAGGAGCCTCTTAACTAGCAGTAGTTTTAGCTCAAGCTGGTTTGTCTGTCAAGGGGATTTAGCTACATCTCACACTAGTACAAGTGGTAGGATGTTAACACCATAATCTTTTGGGGTTCAAACACTCTTTGGCAGTATAGTGCCTCTGATTTGAATTTGATAAATTGAGAGGAACTAACTTGAGGGAGATAATTTAAGTTAATTCTTCAGTGAAGTCAGTGACTTTTTTGGTGAATAGAACTGCTCCATTGTCCTTTTGATTTTCCACTGATGAAGATAGAGGATTTTGTCGAGTTAGCATTCTTTATTTAGCTTTGAAGCTGCTCTTTATAATCCAGAACCTTTCACATTTTTTTTTCAGTATGACTCTTTTCTCTTCCTATTACTCATCTCTTAAGTTTCTTTTTTACTATCTCACCAAGCTCTGATCCATTTAACAAGTACTTGTCTAAATTATTTTTATATTGCCTCACATAGGAAATAATGTATAAGTTTCTCCAAACTCTCTAAATTCTTGGTGCCATATAATTTCTGGTATATCAACTACCGCTTAGTGTATTTGGAAACCGTGTGTCTCACTTCATTTTTCAGGGCACTGGTGAGTATTTTTAGAAAAAATATTCTTAGAAATGAATCTGTTGGCTGTTCCCTATCCTTAATTAATTTCACATCCTCAGCAAATTTTTCTTATATTGGGACAGATTCAGCTGCAGCCCAATGGGCCTCTGATTGCATTTGGTCTATTTTATTTGGGTTTTTTTTCAGTTTCTATGTCCTTCCTTTCAGCCAATTTTTAACCCATGTTGGTATTTTAACAGTAATACCTTCCTCTTTGTCTGTGTCAGAACTAGTGAGTGGTTTTCAGTAGGTTTTTTTATAGGCAAAGCATTAATTTGTGCTTTCCAAATGAGAGAAAAGAAACCCAGTGATCTCAGAAACAAACAGGAAAATAGTTTGTACACTGAAGCATTTTTATTTCATCTCACCTACCAGGTGTTTTCAGATGATGATTTCTGAGATTTCGGATGGATTGAAAATTGAGGATGTACCCCTCCCAAAAACCCTTTAAAACCTCCCCCTATTAGAAGTCCTGGTTTCACACTGTGCAGCAGTCACTCGGAGCTGCAGATGAAACCCCTTTGAGTAAGGATTGCGGGCTTTGCCCCAAGCTCTATAAGAATTCTCCTCCGTGGACGTGCTTAAGCACACACAATAAGAGCCCACTACTGGCTCAGAGAATTCCTATTAGGGCTCAGCTTCTCATGGATTTTTTACACCGTGGGAATTCTTTCTGAAAAAAATTTACAATGCTGGGAGATAAAAATTTCCCATTGCCATTTACCGTGTCTCATGCTTCCATTTGGAATTAGCTGCCTTTGAAGTGTTTATCAATTGGACTTCCTATCTTCCTATCCTTCCTCACTACCTAAAAAAAAAAAAAAAACAAACCCTCAAATTTTCTCTTTCTCATTATTCTGCTGCCAGGTCATATATTGGCTTCTATGTTTGTGTGTTTCTGTTTCCTGTTAGGTGACATACAGACATATACTACACATGCACATTAATTTATACCGTGCTGCCACACACAGATTTCTTAAGACACTCATTATATCTGGATTTTGGGGTTTCAGAAGTATACAGAATTTGTGCAAGATGTGACACACAATGGTGTGGACACACAGTCCAGCCCCAGCATGATGGGCCATAGGTGGGAGCTCTCTAAAGTCCATCTCAGTGGACATGACTTCTAATCCTGCTTCTTAAGTGGATTCAGTTAGGATTTAGATAGAGCTGTTTAATGAAGATGTTCTCATGGCTGCTTCTGTATCATGGAAAAGGGAACCCTTCTTGATTTACTACATCTGAGATAGCCCTCTGTATCTCTGGTTCAGTTCCAGTTGGGGTTTGACCTGCTAGCACTTCTCAGTTTGCATGCATTTTCCTGAAATCTTCTGAAGTCTGCAAGAGATACCCCTCTAACATTTGCAAATAAATGCATGTATATACTCATCCCTATGAGAATGTGCATTTATCTGTAAAAATGCTTTTGCATGTGTTCTATAAAACGAGTCTTACTGTGTATTCATTTTATCCACAAAATTATAGACATTTCAGCTTCTTTAGTATGTCCTATAGATGATTGCTTTTTCCCCCAAGAAAACAGGGTTAAAAAATCACAGAGCTGGTTTTACATGGAGGGGAAAAAAAAACCCAAAACAAAAACACAGCCCTATTTTTGTAAAGCTTTCATTTATAATCTTGTGCTGATCTTTCAGAAAACGTGGCTCATGTTGGTATAGTATAGAAAATTTACAAGAAAAATAAAAGAGATTTCAGATTCATGGAATGCTTCAAATTTCTGGGTTTGAAGTTTAAAGTGGAAAACATGTTAAAAGGCAATAAAATCAGGCGATTTATTTCCCAAATGCTCTACTTGTGCTGGCAACAAAAGCCAGCATAATGTATATACTTAGGTTTATTGTCATTTTTAGTATATAGCTAAGGCACACTTTGAATTCAAAGGCTACTGTACAACTGTTTTGACAACCACCACATCAGTAGGTAATGTGCAGGACATATGAAACTGAAGCAAAAATGTTTCTTTAGGTCTATAGGGAGTGCAGTACATCAATGAATTCAGAGATATTAAAGCAGCATGAATTTCTAATATGTTGCTCTTATGGAAAAGACCACTGGCATATTGAATAATGCTGCTTTCAAAGCAGAGCAGAAGATGTGATTACAGACAATTTCATTGCTGCTTCTAAAATAAATATTTTCAAAATCTTGAGGTATTTTATTTCATGTAATGCATAAAATATGTAACAGTGGACTAGAGCTAAAGATCTTCTAGGACACCGAAGAGTAGATGATGTCAGCTATTATTATTCAGATGTGAAATAATAGAAGCATTAGTTTAAAATAAAATGCATGTCACAAAGGCCCATGTCCTTATATAAAAAAAGCAATAAAAAGCTTTTTTTTTTTTTGCACACTTTGACAGAAGAATAAAGGCAATGAATAATTATTTAACATTATGCCCCAATTCATCAAAGCCCAAACAATTACATTATACTTTTTCATGAATTATATTTTTTAGATATGCAGCCCATGAGAGTGTAATATCTTAAACAAAATGTGGCACTGTATAAGGGGGAAGAGAGAGGACAGCTACTTCTTTTTTTTTTTTTTTTCCTTTTTTCATCTCAGATAGAATTAAGCTAATATTTCTTAATCTCAGTACAGTGCCTAATAAATCCAACAGAGGAGATTGTTGTTGTTGTAGCTGGGATGTATTTAAGCTATTTGGTTTTACCATTTTCATACATATTAAATTCAGTCTTCATGACTCATCTTGAGGCTGACATATACAGATTTTTTCTTGGCACCTTTAAGCATTGTGCAAACTACTGAGTCAAACAGAAATCTTTTCTTTCTGATGAACAAGATGCATAACTTTCATAACAAAACAAAATATTTGCCCCTTCTAACCCAAGTGTTGAGTTTTGAATCATGCTTGGATACTTTTTCTAGCTTGCATTGCATGCCAGAGGTAGAAGATGCTTTTAGTCTCTGGTGAATACTTCACATTTGTGCCTCATTACCAGGCTCTGGTCTTCAGTTTACATCAAAATTTACTGTTATGCTATACAGAACTGCTGCTACCCCCAAATTTTATTGCAGTGAGTTATTGCCATCAGAACCACCAAATCATAAAGCTAAGGTCATGGAACATCATGTGTTCGTATTTATATTTTTTCTTCTTATTAAAGAACTTTGTATTCTTGTGGGATATGTTTCTTTTTCTTTTTTTTCTTTTTTTCTTTTTTTCTTTAAACTCCGTATTTCACAAGCTGGATTTTCTCACTGAAATAAGCCTTGAGTGGCAAAAGGTTACAATAGTTTGTGTATGTTTTGTCAAACAGCCTAACCATAGGGATACAGAGCCAAATCTTCAGCTGATGTCAATTGGCATAACATTATTGTCTTCAGTAGAATTAAGATGATTTATTCCATTAAGGGCTCTGGGGCAACATGTTTATCTTTCCTTGCTTCTCACGTCTGCTCCACTCTTTTGTCATCAGAAAGACAGCAGAAAGGATATATAGAGGATGTGATTAAGATGTAACTTGATCAAAGTTTTGTAAATACCTACATATTGCATATCTGCTAGTAGGAGGCTCTTCACCATAAAAAAGCATTAAAACATCCAATCTCTAGACATTACAGCCTTATAATATCAGACTGGAAACAAAGCATGCAATTTAACTGTGATAGAGATTTACCATACAGACAGTGTACTGTGGGAGGTGGTTGGTTCTCTGTACTTGAGGATTGAAATCAAGATGGGGCAACTCTCAAAAAGATGTGGTCCATCTGAGATTGGTCTCACAAACCCCCGACTACAGTGGGGGGACCACAACCTTTCCATGGATCACACTGTCCCTAGGGGCCTCTTGGCAGTATCAGTCCTCATGTACATGGTAGGGGGAACATCACTGGTAGCATCTGTTTTTTCCCTCTAAGAGAAGACCAGCAGAGTGGGAGAAAGCACCCTGTGGGAGCAGGCTATTGATGTACCCAACTTCTGGAGATCAGCTAGGACTAGAATTGCTATGAAAATATTTGTGGCTAGTTTTTTTCATGAACTTAGCTTTTTTTCTGGTCTTAAACTATGCAATAAAGCTATGCTTTCTGTCTGTAAGTACCAAGAACTTACCTTAAAGATAGAGCAAGTAAATATTTGCTCATTACTGTAGGAAAATATTTGTACACAAATGACAGAACTCTTAAATTTTTTAAATTGCCAGTGAAGTGTTGATTTACTGTCATTTGGGAAATATGGCATTCTGTTTATTTGAGTGTGGTTGTTGAGACTCCATGTGGCTCAAATATTTCACAAATTTGGTAGGAAAACAACTTCAGTATAATTTCAAGAAGGAATAACAAGGTGGCATATTTTATTTTTGAAAACAGCCTTCTGTAGAAAATGTTTTGGTGAACTTTTTTCACAACAGTTATCCATTGTCTGATGGGGGTTTGCTACATAAAAAAAGTAAGAAAGGAAAATGTGTAGCGGTATTAATTATAGTTTCTTAGACTTTAACTAGATAGAGACAGTCTAAGACATGATGAATGGGGTGCAGAGAGGAAGCCTGCAGTTGCGGGTGGTAGATTATACACCACCTCACATATGATGTACTCACAGGAGTGATTAATGCATAAGCAGCAACATAGCTGCAAGTGTCAAACAAAACAGATAATAGAGTATGCAAATAGAGAAAACATAACTCTCAGAAAATGTCAGAAATTCAGGGTTTTCAGCAGCAGAGATTGTTGACTTTAATCTGCTGCTTTTAACATCGTGTGTAGTTGTCGAGAACAGCAAGATAATGAAATGTTTCTGAAGACTCAGTCTTTGGCAAAAAGAAGTATAATCTTAGTGATCTTACAGCCTGTAGATGGAATAGAAGTGAAATGTCTGCCTTAAAAACTGTGAAGATAGTTTTGTGAAGACTAAAAGGAAGGAGAGAAGCCCACAGTGCAGATAAAAGTGAGAGTTTTGTGCATCAGGTGGAGGGACCTCTCCTTCCATTTGTTTCATGATTGAAATGCATGGATTTGCAGTCCTTGAAACTTGGAAAGCAGCTGGGAAGGCTGCACACCTTTCACGTATTTGTACTGCATTCATCACCTCATCCAGTCTTGTTCAGGGAGAAAAAAGATTGGTTGTGTGGATGAAACCAGTCTGACTATGGCATCACTGTTTTAACTCAAGCGGCCATTTGCATGCTAGAAGTTCAGATGTGCTGCCCAACTCCACTGAAGCCTGGGACACCAGCAACCCAGAGCTTCATGACAGTGTCACCTGTTAAATGGAGTGTGTGCTCTCATCTAGTCTTGCCTGAGTAGAGTCCTAAATATTTAGCAAAAATTTTAATTCACTTCAGGAACAAAAACATTCTTGACTATCTTTTTTTTTTTTCTGAGTTGAAGGAATTTAAAAGGTCCAATTAATAGTCTCATGGGTTTTTCTATCAGCATTAATGATTTTACAGAACTTTAAGTATCGTTTCAGTTTTCCATCGACTTTTTTTGCTGCAGGAAGTATATTAGTGAGGGAAGAAAAGAATCTACTTGGCAGTGTTTTGAGATGTGGAGAAATAATCATTAGATAAAAAAGATCACCTTTATTTCTAATGTTATCCTTTGCTCAGACAATTAAGAAATACTTGAAGTGCAAGGATGCCTACTCCGCGCCTGGTCCTTTCAATAGCATGATGATTCCTTTTAGCTTGATGTCTGCCTCTGTTTCCCCCCCACACTTTGTTTATACACAGTCTGTACAGGAGTGTGATGTAAATGCCCTTTCTCGTGCTGGGATTCCCTGGGGACAGTGTATAAACCCTTCACCTCACTGCTGGAGTAGTACAACTTAGGCTCCCTGTAGTTTCACTCGTACCCCTTTGAACTGCATTTATGGTGTGCTGTACTTGCTGCTGCCTCTATATTTGGGTAATAAACACAAAAATGAATGTTCTTAATTTATCAACTGTGCATATCATGGGTACGGTTGCAAAAAAGGGCTTCAAGTGTAGTGGCAGCAAGAAGTGTTATAGAGTGAGGGACACCTCTAAGGCAGACCTCATCCATAACTTTCAGTTACAAAACCCACAAAAATGAACCCTTTCCACCCAAAGTCAGGTGAACAAAGAAATTAGAGTTTATCTTAGATATTAACAGTGTGTACCCAGCATTCCTATTTCAAGCAGCCTGAGGGGAAGGAAAAGAAACAGAGAGAGAGAGATGTTTCAGGTAGCGGTGTGGCACTCAGTGTGCCTGTCCTACCTGGAGGTGATGCGGATTGCAGTGCTTGGAGTATGTATATGCATATATACATGGATGCGCACACATACATATAGGAATATATGTGTATAAATATATATGTATGATTGTAGCATGCTGTTAATCACTGAAGCCCTCTGATGGAAAGGGAATGTAAAGGACAGGATATACATTCCACAACATCCCCCTCTCTCCAAAATGGGGGTCCACATTTTATGTTAAAGAGGGACTACAGCTTGAGCTGAATTATTGAAGTAGGTGCAACAGATTTAGTCAACATACTGTACTTAGTTTCATCATAGAGAATTTTTCCCAAATCCCTGGGTTATAAGTGAGGTTGCAGTGCCTGACTGTAACTTTATGTAATAGGTACCTTTACTATCTGACTTCATAAAGGACTAGCTGCTGTGGTGGGATATGACATACCAAACGGATGACAAGGTGAGGCTACTCCGTATCCCATCTTTGAAATTCCACTTCCTGACAGTGGTCTTATTGGGCTACAGGTGCCTTCCCTTCATCCTTACAGAAGTTAGATTAACTGCAAAAATGGTTGAAATCAGATGTTCTGGTCCTTTAGCAAAAAAAGCCCCGTGCTTGGAGGATTTACAGGATCAGACCCTTGATGAGAATGCAACACTTTACTCTTATTCAGAAATGGGACTTCCTTCTGATGCCTGCGATTTCATTGAATCACTTCTAATACATTTTAAGATTCCCTTCATTCACACATAAAGAATTTTAGAGATTAACTCAGTAACTAAGCTTCAGTTTCCTACACATGCCCTAATACTCAAGTGTGGGATAGCAGTTTAATGAATTTTATTACAGTCCCCTTTCTTATGAAGTAGCATAAAAAGTGTTTAGTGCAATAGGCTTAGGGCTGATCTGGATATTAAGTACAGCTTAAGTTGCCTGACAGAAAGTATACAGTGTAAAATAACCCCTGGGAAAACTTTTAAAAGTTTTTCTTTTCTACAAAAAATAAGGCACAGCATTTGAAAAATAATGCTAGTAGCACTCTGTCCTTTTGCAGCACTTTCATTGTGTCTTGAAGTGCTAATTAGATATGAAGTTAATGTACTAATAACGGTACAAATAGCTATTTGCAATATCATTCCCTCATATCTGTCAAGTACAATATTGGAGAATAGACAGACATTTACTTTATTAAAAACCCAATGAAATGTAATTCACAATATACAAATACAGATGAGTCCTAATTTTAAAAAGGCTGAAAGAGACAGATCTTAAGGGAGAAGAAGGTGTCGTTACATTGTGGGACCCATAATATCGAAAGTATTACCAAGAGCTGATTTCCTATCTGATGATCAGTAACACAAAGGTGGGAAGCAGTGTACTGAGAGACAACTTTCAATATTAGAACTAGCAGAAGTCCTCAAATGTAATAAAGGCTGCCATGTGTTACACATCTAATATAAAGAAATTATGGTGACTGCATATAATGATAGCTGAGACCTTTAAGATATCGTGCATCCTGGAAGTGATACAGCAGCCTTATTTCAGAGCCCCAGGAATGATGTGAGGGTTGTTTCACCTGCCTTTGAAATGCAGCCAGCTCTACGGAGAAGTGAAGTACCTGTTGATCCACAGAGTCTGATGCTCCACTATCCCAGACTCCAGTCCCAGGCCTTACAGGCTGGTTGTTGGTATTTCTTTTCCTTGGCCATCGGCTGTCATGAATGCAGGGAGGGGAAAACACACAAAAGCAAAGTTTTCTGCCTGGGTCCCAGACTGCGGAATTTTTATTGTGGCAGGCGCTGTTGCACTAACCCTGTCGTTTGTGACCTCTGCCTCTGAGCTGCTCTTCAGGACTCCGTTATTGGCTGAAAATCTCAGAAATATTCTGACCTAACAACAATCCTATCCAGCTCTAGTTGGGACTTTGCAGGTTTTCAGTAGGGACAGAGATAGCTCCATAGCAGCTACTTTTATTTGTTCATGAATTGCAACCATTTAGATTATATGTGATTAAGGTGTGGCGACAAAAGTGTTTGTCAATAATGATCCACACTCCATTGCCATAATTCTGAAATAGTTTTCTTTGTAGCATTTGGAAAACTAGTGCAAGCTGTAACAAGACTGAGAAGAAAAAGTACCACCTACTGTGCTGTATGGAACATTTTTTATTATTTTTATTATCATTAAAGACAGTGTAGCAAAGCTGTGCTACAGGAAAAAGCTCCATGAGTAACCTGACCTCTTGGATCCTGGTACAGTGCAGCTTTAAAGTTGTGTCACCTACCAAATTACAGAAATCGATCCCGAAAGAACCCTAAGGTCCCTCCCTTAGTCTAGTCCAAGGGAGGACTTGGGAAGGTCATCTCCCTGAAAGCAGGACACTCTCTCTGTTTTTCATTTCTGACAGATGCTTTTCTGACTTATTTTTTACACAATTCCTCTAATGGCAATTGAACAGATTCCTCAGGCAAACTCTGGGTACAGGTCCTCAACCTTAAAAATTCTCCTACTTAACAGTATACATAAAACCCAACAGTCAGTGTAGGTTATTACAGACCATTTAATCTTTTTTATTTATTTTTATTTTAACAGTGTACTTATATATGTACATTTAAATTTATAAAGTGCATATTTATCTAAGAATGAATGATAGGTAATAGATGTTGATGGAACAGCTAGGAAATAAATAATCAAGAGGATGTATATTAACTCAGACTGTTTTGGTTCACAGCTGACTTGACCATTTAAGAGACAGTAGAAAAATAATCAGCTTTTCCCAAATCTTATTAGCATGTAATCATGATCCAGATTGTATTAGCCCATAACCTACACTGAGCAAAATAACTCTTCTTGAAGGTTCAGCTACAGTGTGTTATTTTATGAAATTGTTTATGTGCATATTTTCAATATTATATTTGTTTATCATCATCCATTACTTAGAAGGTTCGGCTGAAGGAATAGATGTTTATGATACTTAAGGATTGTCACTGCAAGTAATGGGATAAAAATAAGCAATGGGTGAAGGCTGAAAAAAACCCCAATCCTGTAATGTCATCCAAATAGTCTGCCAGGTAGTGTTAAAGCACTGGAACATATACGTAGGGGAAAATCCTGGACTGGCGGGAGATGGGCTGGATGATTTAATAGACCTTTCTTTGAGATGTAATTTCTGTAACTGGTTGATACATACACTAGTGTTCAGACATTTGGACTCATTTCTTGTTTGTCTGGCAAATTGTTTCTTGTGAAAGGTTATAAATTACAATAAATAGACTTTGTAGAAGATGAGCTACATGATATACTTGGAAAGAGTTTCTCAGCTGATATTCAAGACATTAATGCCAAAGCAGAAAAAAACCCCAATAGAGTCCTAATCCCGGGGCTTTGCTTGAGTGCAGTGCTAGGAAGGTGCACTGTCATAAATAATATGTACATTGAACGGAGTCTTCTATATTCTAACAACAACTTTGGACAGGAAAGATAAAATAGAGAAACAAATGTTATGTACTTAGAAGTTTTTCCTCCTTAGTTTGCAACAAAGAATTCACTGATGAAAGAGAGGGGGGAGAGGGAGGGAAGGGGAGAGAGGGGAAAGCAAGCATTTATAAAAATGTTGAGTTAGTTATAATTAGATCCATTTTAGAACCAAAAGTTTTATGCAGAAACTGACAGAAGGATACACAATAATTATAGTTTGCTGACAAGCTGAATAGAGTTTCCTTTTTTTATCTTATGGTTTTAGGAAACCGAACTGTAAATAAATATGCAGTTTGACAGATTGTAATTGCGATCAGCAATGCGTCTTTTCATTTAATCAGATGGTGTTATTAAAATGGGGTTACAATTAAACATTTTATAATGTGACGTAGAACTCTATTAAAATTCTCCAGCAAACAGTAATTTGCATTTGATGCTTCTGCAACCCATTTCTATTTGCAGAAACATTATTGCTTATGACCTTCCAGTGGTTAGGTCTCAGTTTGCTGTTCTCTTCCAACTTTGACAAACGATTTTAAGTAGCCTCTTTCTTTACTTCATAAGGAAGCTTAATATATTAATACTGCATTCTTTTATTATATTATTTTTGGCCCTTGTCAAAACTGAAGGATATTGGCCAAAGCAGGTTTGCACCAGAGGAAATGTGGAATTATGTTAGTTTTCTTAACTTTAGAAATGGTAGATTTGATCAACATTAAACGTGCAGCTGGTTCACGATTAAATGTTTCAAGAGAAAGCTGAAAGAAAGGAATAGAGTTCATCATATTGCTGCACCTATGACATTATTCCAATTTAAGAAGACTCAAAGCCTTGGATTTTCTCCAGTCATTCTGTAGATGTGATTCCAAGAAATGTAAAAACTGTTTTTCAGAAAGACTTTGAAGTATATCTACTATGTTTCCACATCTTTTATTCCCCTGTGGAAATCCACTATTCCCATAGTTTTGATAACCAAAGCTGGAAAATTTGAACAGTCAGAAGTGCTTCAGTATTTTGCCTTCTAAGACTTTTCCTTTCTTCTAAGTGGCAGAAAAGAACATTAGGAGACAATTTTGGAGCTATTCTTCAGATGCATGCAGACTCCACTAATGAAATTGTGCATAGCAAATGTTTTGAGTGAAGAGAATGAGTGAATTGCATCAGCAAATTACCTTTACAAGGGTGAAACAGTCTTTGAAAATCAGACAGCTAGGTTACTGCTCCTTAATCTCACCCTTTTACTTTGGAGGATGATTTTGAAGGTAACATCAGTGGTTTGAGGAAAGGCAACATTTTCCTTACTGGAAAATAAACAGAAGGTGATTATAAAACACTTTTTTTTTTTGTCACTAGTAGTATACAAAAGAAAGAATAAGTAAGGAAGGAGAAGAATAGAGGGGGGAAGGAGAAGTCAAGTATGCTATCTAAGAGGGGGAAAGAAAAGTCAAGTATGCTTCCTTTTGATGGAAAGTAGACTTGTATGAATACTTGAGAAGAAGAAAAAATGGAAACAATTAATTTGGTTTGACATATTTATGCATCTATTTTAACTTTGCATTTGGAAACTCTTAACTCTTACTTTTCCTGTTACTACCATGTGTTGGTTTCCCTTGTGGTGTTCAAAAAGTACAATCATTTTAGACTACATTGGTGCAAAGTCTCTATTTACATTCTTCAACCCCATCGGTTTCTTCTCTTCATCAGTGTATGTCTATGCAACATCTTCCCCTTCTTTTTCCTCCAGATCACTTTCACAAGGAACAGATTTCAAAAGGCTTCTAGAGAAAGGGGTCTTACACCTTCATGCAGTGTGATGAAAGAACTGTATTGCCAAAACACTTGGACATGAGCAGTCACGTAAAAAGAAAGAAAAAATAGCAGATTAGCAGAGATAATTTTAAAACAATCCTCAGCAGTTGGATAGAATAAGTAAAAGGCTTGACTTTGTCCTTCCTTTCCAACATCAAAACACGCAGGGCTGTAAGAACTCTCTGATGAGTCTTCCCTGCACAACGGAGAATTCCTGCCCATGCAGCTTCAAGATGAGTTTGAGATCACTAGCCTCTGGAAGGAGGGCGCTGTAAATGGTCGAGGAAGAGAACTGAAAATACTGCTTGTCACTTAGCATTTCCAAGGACAAGCCCAGACATGTTTAAAGAAAGTGAAGTCAAAAGTTACATTACAAAAAAGCCCGAAACGATCAAGTTTCACTCCAAGGCAAATTGTATCTTTCTAAAATAAACAAACAAACTTGAATCTAATGTTCAAAAGAAGGAAAAATTTGTGTCTTATCTAACTATAGCTGCTTCCTTAAGAGGACATCACCTGGTATAGACAGGTGTGAAAGAGAAGATAATCAGGATCAGAAATGCAGGTTGAACCCATAGCATACGTCCATCTTAGGGTTTTGTAGTGCTAATCATTATTTATCCGAGCACTCTATCTTACCTTATACTGCTTTTACTCTTTATTTGCAAAATACAAACCTAATTGTGAAATTGTATTCATCCGGGTACCCCCTTGGCTGGCATAAGGAGATCTTTCTCAAGAGGGGAAAAGGCCCTAAACAATGAGGAGGAAAATGCATATAATATTCATCATTTGCATTCAGCTGAAACCTGAGGTTTGTTTTAATAATACAAAGAGAGAGATGCCTGATCTAGCATACATGTACCTGTCTTTGAACATCATGAGTTTTTAAAAGATCTAAGTTGCACAGGATATATGGTTTCTTTACTGCATTTTTTGCATTTTCAATTGTGTATCATACACTCATATACCACTGTGCGTTACAATCAAGCCCGTTTGATTACTTTCAATTTATCGCAGAGGATTTTGTCACTCTTGCTGAAAATTTCAAGACATTTTACTCCAGACTCATTCTTTTTTTTTTCCCCCTCAGATTTATTTACTACCTTTAGAAGTAGAAAAGTCCAATTTCAATCATGTTAGAAATAGCTCATTTTAGACAAGTACGTGCTGCTCTGCTTACAAAACATATATGAGTGGAATATGCAATTACCACAACTCAGTTTCCTGCCACAGAAACATTTCAGCATTATAGCATTACAGAAATAGAATGACATGCATAATGAAAGATTTCAAGATTCACCCAAGGCATTTATTCTCTTCACCTTAATGTTCTCAGCAGTAGCAGAGTATCCATTAAAAGGTACGATGAATTATGGTTGCTTAGCAACCGCTAGGAGCTTGTAACAGCACCAAAGAATGAAATGGCTGGTTGATAAAATGAATTTTCTCTGAGCATTAGCCTGTTGAAACTGCCTTTTCTTGTGGAACATAAAGTGCATTTATTTGTCTCATGCATTTTTTATTAGAAAATTATTTGAGTTCCAGGGACTTGAATCGTTTTGCTACAGGAGATATTTGATTTTAATGTGTTGTACTAAAATAAGTAATAAAAGACATTTTCTTCAAAGTAAAGACACCAAACAAACCTAGGTAGCTTCTTTTGAAGTCAGGAATAAAATCTTACATAAGGTATGTCATTACTCATTTCTAATTAACAGTGACATTAGCCTGGACCTAAATTTTACCTTTGAAAGAAAGTTTGAGACAGTTAGCCAGTATACGTTGAATAAAAGGAGAGATTTGGAACTGACCTTTGTGGATTCATAATGAGTGCAAGAAGCTTGCCTTCTCTTGTCCCACATGGTATAGTAGCCATGTCTCAGAGAAGGTCCAAAGTGGTTGCACATTCACACCTAGCATTCGCTGTCTGCCCATTTCTGTGCTAAAAATACATCCATCGTAGGCTTCCATCCAACAGTGAGGAGTGTTTAATTTTTCACTGACGCTCTCCAGGCATTCAACAGCAGCCAGAGTTGGATGAGCATTTTTGGCCAAGAAGGTTTTTATTGTATGATGCCAGAACAGTGAAACCATTCTTGAAGTGTGTGTGTGTTGGGGGGGGGGGGGGATACATCAGTTGTGATGAATCTTTTATTAGCAATGATTTCTTAGAACTGGGACTGTCTGGTCAGAACATGAGACAAAGACAGATGAGAGAAAGAGACCTGCCCACACCAGCAAGTCCAGGACATCCATCTCATCTGGATGTATAAAGACCAAAGCTTAGGCTTCTACACTTAATTTGTTTTATTTAGAGCAAGAACTTAACTTTTTGCTTTTGTAGCCCATAAGAATGTACAGGTGATTAATTATTATTAGTCTACAGTCTTTTAGACTTTCTCATGTGCCCTAGGACAGTGCCATAATTGTTCTCACACAATTTAATAAAGAGCTTTTAGAAGGCTTCAGGCCTCACTGTACCGATGAAAACAGTGTCATGGATGCCCATGTGAACACCTGGGTGAGAAGCAACTGTAGCTCTGCTGCTGCATGGTGAATCGGTAGATGATGATCTACCGGGAGCGGTGCCCTGGGGTCTGTCTGAGTGCAGAGCCCTTGGTGCACTTAGAGCTGCTGTTGAGGTTTCTGGCAAAGCAAACGAGGTCATGGGTGTGCAGTTTGTGTGGTGAGCCTGAGCGACAGCAGAGAGGAATGGCTGGGAAGCCAGGGGAGACGGAGAAGTCCTTCTTGGCTTAGAACTGTTTCTCAAATTCTGGACTGGAACTGGAGCGATAAAGCGAATTGAAAAATCGGCATGAGAGAAGATGGCTGATTTATGTGCTTCTTATCTAGCAGGAAGGAGTCAGAGTGAGACATGCTGGTAGCATTAAAAAAGTTGAAGGGTCTTGCAGTGAGCTGTGATGTCATGAAACTTTTAGACCTGTATTTCTGTGTCCACACTACTCCTGGAGATGCTGCTGAGAGTAACACTATTGACTGCTGTTGATTACAGAGAGGGCTGTTAACATGAGAGCAAGCATTGGAAAACCTAACAGAAAATAGATTTTTGTTGACAACAGGACAACTTTCTTTTACGGATTGTTTTTTACTGTAAATTAAATGCCCCAAGAGATACATAACTAAAGGTAATAATAACCTTTTTGGACAAAAATATAATTCCACTCAAGTGAAAATGAAAGAACACTCATAGTAAGTGGTAAGATCTTTCCTCTTTAAAGTACGTGCTGATAATCAAACATTAAAAGTGAAACACTGCTCATCTTCTACAAAGGTGCAAATTAAAATTCCAGAGAGAGAGCTTGACTGATTTGTTTAACAAAGAGTTTAATACAGCAGAATCCCACTTGAACATAAAACTATTACACTCACAATAATCCTGTCTAGCTGTTGGGAGATCCAAATTAAAACTCTCACTGATATTTGCTTAAATCTCATAAATGGCACAGAATTAGAGCACATTGAAGTTGTGTATTTACTGTGATCTTACTCTCTAATAGGTTTTTAACAATTTTAAATGATGACTGAAAACATGTATTTTCCCCTCAGATGATTCAAGTAGTGTACATTTTATTTCTGTATTCTAATTTAATACCCGCTTGTTTATTAACTTACTAGTGTCAACATGACAAGTCTGTATTGAATGCAGACTAAATGTTCCATTTAAACAGATAAATTATTTTGTTATTAGTATTAAGGTGTTATGAGGAGATTATTCAGTTGAAGCTGCTGGATTAATAATACTACTTCTCAAGGAGATATTTTCATGCTCATTTGCTATGTTTCATTGTTTCCATTCATACCTATAGAAGAACAGATGTTTGTTTCTTTTCCACTTGTGATTCTGATGATTTAGTAGCAATATTACTTACTGTGTTCTGTTCTACTCTTCATTATCCTCTGGAGGATTTATGGATGGGGTTTTTTGAATGAAAATCTCAAAATTGTACAGACACTTGAAATTCATAGCAGTTTAGAAAAGGAATTGCAGCCCCACAGAACATCTCAAGTGTTTCACTACCAAGTATTTCAGAATTTGTGACCTCTGTTCTTTCAAGAAAGCTGCAGTGGTATATTTGAGTCTTTTAGGTTGGGTTGGCAAGTAGAGGTTTTAAATTTCATCCATCAGTAAGATTCCCCACATTTTAGTTAGGACGTGACACAGATGTTGACTTAAAAAAGCAAATATATCTAGGGTGATAAAGTTAGGTTAAAAATGTGATGAGTTAGTAAACTTGGATAGCCAGTGATTTTACCAGGTTTTGATAATACGTTAAATATAATCGTGGCATTCATGGTGCGATCTTTCTTTTGTGAGACTGACATAATAAAACAAGAATGTGATCACACCCACCTAGGAAGTAATCATTATTCATGCTTTGTAGAAAAAGGTAGAGTTCCAGGTCTGCAGTTCTTGCTCACAGCTACATTATATAAGGAATTAGATTAATTTAATTTATGAAAATGTGCAGTTGTGCCAGCTGGAGAACAGAGTCAATCCTGTCTGTTGTTGCACATCACCAAGAATTATTGAACGAGGAACTAACCACTGTTGCAAAGCCCCCCAGTTGTTATAAAGAAATGAGCAAAATTAAAGCAGCAGAGAAGGCTTGTTTTA
The DNA here is from genome assembly GCA_022605575.1 of Laterallus jamaicensis coturniculus. Classification (NCBI taxonomy): domain Eukaryota; kingdom Metazoa; phylum Chordata; class Aves; order Gruiformes; family Rallidae; genus Laterallus; species Laterallus jamaicensis. The sequence continues at coordinate 52,039,410 of JAKCOX010000002.1, read as the reverse complement.
TGAAATGCCCAGACATACGTGACACCAAAAAAAGGACTCAAAGTATACATTTGTGTGCAGACCTAGCAGGAATTACAAAATTGTTGCAGTGCTTTGGTTGTGACCCGCTTCCAAAAGAACTCGTCATATCAGAGAAACACGGCTAATGCATTTTTGCATGAATATAATAAAAACAGAGTGTGATTTGACCAAATGCACTGACATAACCACTGCATACTTTTATGTGAATCTGTGAAATGTAGAGCATGTTGCATAAGAGCACTCTATTTCTTACAGCTGCCTGAATAAATAATGTACATAAGCCTCCTCAGAAACAAAGTCAATAATGAGCTGTCTGGTTACATGTACTTTTGTATGACTTCTGGTTAACTCAAAAGCCCCAAATATGATATACAGACCTCTAGAATATGGTGTGGGTTTGAGACACTCTCTGGGGAACCTTTATCTGCATATAGGGTCTTTTTTAATATGTGACAGTTTTATATCAAGGATAATGATATTTATATAATAAGTAATCTAAATACAATCAAACTCGTCATGAGTGAGCATGGTTTATTTTGTTGATCTGTTCCATAGATCAAATTTTAGAAATCTTTTTAGAAGTTAGATTAAAAGGGGTATTTTCGCTGTTTCCTGGCATGCAGTGTATCTGTCGATTAAAGTGGAAGGCACGTCACTCTGGTTTTTCTGTTGACACATGCTACAGTCTGTTAGGAATGTCATAGCCAAGAAAACCACCTTGTGATATTCTTTTCACTTTGCACAGACATGCCAAGAAATGCTGCACTACTGCATCACTCGCCAGAAAACACTGGGAAATTCTGGGTAGTGATCAGAGAGGCAGTGAGCGCTGTTTGGTAGCTAATACTTTTTTACTATTCTCACTACTAAATGAAGAATCTTTAAAAATTGTATTCGGTGCAATTCTTCTAAACACATATGCTGATTAAGGATCTTAATGCTTCCAGTTTTAGGAAAATACACCTTTTTCTTCTATCATTTTTTCAATCACTATTTAAGCTTATGCCAAGCACTTAAAAATAGTGACTAAAAAGATTGGCTGTAGTTTTGCCTTCAGAAGGAGACATACAGTAGATGAAAATGTGTAAACAAAATTTGAAGTCTGGTTGAGGGTATGAGTTAAGAACTGACACAATGGCCAAAAGCAGAGGAACTGAGAGAGAAAAACTGCCCCATGGCAAGTTTTGAAAAGCAGTTATCCTAAAATGTGTGTGACATAAGCCTAATACCCTTTTACCCACTGAGATATTTCATTTTCTTTTAAAATAGGATTGGATTCTTGGTATCAATCTGTCTTTGTTGTGTGTCTGTGTTGTGCACACAATAACAATTGTTTGTGTAAGTCTCTATGTTGCCCAGTTACAGGTGTCATTTGAGGTAGTTAGATGGGCATCCAGCTACTAGGAAATGAAAATCATAGTATTCATCTGTGCTTGCTTGTGTACATGCAGAGTAGCAGAGTGTCACAGTGAAATAAGAATTTACAGGTTCAGTGATATAACTGAATTCTGCCTATATATTAACATTGCAGTCAACAATAACATGCGTGCATATCTGAGAGGAGATATGATACCTTGGGTGCTAATAGAAAAGATCAACTGAAAATCTGCCCTTTCCATCTAGAGATGGTAAAAACTAATGAAGAGCATTTAGTGATGATATGAAGAGGGAATATGAGGTCTTTCACACTTGATTTCCCACCCCTGAAACTTCAGGGTTTTGAGTGTGTACGATCTGCAAAGCTACTTTAGTTGAAAATCATGTTAAGATGTTTTCAGATCAGGTGTCTGTCTCTGTCTTGAACCTTACTGCCTACTGCACTAAGTACAGGATGGGGACATGACATCTCTTGTGAACTGCTGAAGGAGCCTTCAGAGAAGTCCTTGTGCTTCCTTATCATTTCCATGAAATCTGCATAGTTCCTCTGACAGAGTCACAGTCCTAAACACAGACAGGTTTAAATGATTGATGAAAGAAGTGATCAGGTTAAGGATTTAATGACTGACAGAGAAACCTAGTCCTGGGCCTTCTAGGTTATGAATCAAACCCCATTAAAATATTTGGAAAGGCTTGCCATGCAGGCCTGATGGACTTTGGGTAGGATGCTTGTGCATGGAAGTGCTCTTGTCTTGGGTTTTAGATTTGCTGGAGAAATTTCTGTCTGGGCCTCAGTTTCTCTATCTGAAATGGTGAAAAATATGTTTATCTGCATTACCAGTGCTCAGTATGTGTTTGGGAGGCACAGTAATATAGAGTGGCAGAATTAAAAATGCAATAAATAAAAAGTCTTTTGTACTTAAAAATCCTATTTTATGGATTCTTTGTACAAATCAATTATCTGGCTTACCTTTTTCATTGTAAAGTTAATGCATTTTCTTAACCTTATGCATGTTTTGTTTTGTTTGAGAAAGGAGAAACTATTCTGCTTCTGTATTCTTCCTCACTGCAGAATTTGAGTTGAAGACTTATTTTTATTGTATCTATTTGAGTAGAGAACCCCCCCCCTACCACCACCACCAAACAATACTGATATAAAAAAGCTCATAAATTTGTGTCAGTCTCTGCTTCCCAGGTCTTAATCAAGGATTTCTCATCTTCATTCATTGTCAGTTTTTCCAGAACAGATTGAGATAAATGTCTTTTATCACCCAACCATTGCAGGTGCATATTCCACTTAGAGGAGGTGGTGTTAAGCATCTGTGTTAGATCGACAGAGTATAAAGGGCCAGATTTTTCCCCTCTATAGAGAGCGGGCTATAAAAACACACAAGTCTTTACCCTATGTCTTTGTGGATCTGTTATGTCTTGGTATATATTTATGCACTTCTGCTTGTATGCCATTCCTCCTTTCCCTAGTCTGTATGTGGCATCAAGAGAATCCCCATCAGGAGAAGTGCTGCCTTAGAACAGGGTAACCAAATCCCCCTGGTTGTTGCTGGTGTGGTTTAAGAAGAGGGGCTACAGGTTTATAGCACCAGGAGAAAGGAGCACATGGTAATCAAAAATGCCTAGGGAGAGTTATGAGAATCAAACATGCTCATAAAGGAGATCTTTCAAACTGCTTTATGAAGGAGAATAGCAGAGTGGTGGCCTGTCGTGGAGCACTGTGAGCAGCTGGAAGGCAGTCCAAAATCTATCCTGTAATGCTGATATGAAACTCACTCCTGATTCCAGATGTTGTGTTGGAGTATCTTTTAACATAACTTCATACATACGTCTACTGGAGGAGCTAAGCAGTGTTCCTAGGTGTAGGCAAGTCAGTTACATTCAGTAAAATCATAGAATTGTCTAGGTTGGAAGGGACCTTTCAGATAATGAAGTCCAATTAGTTGTGGAGTACTTGATTTTAGGTTTTCTTCTGCTATTAATATTTCCCTGTACCCCAGAAAGATGCAATAAGGAGCATGCACAGATTATTGCACTTTGATTCAGCTTTATTAAGTTTTATAGCAAAGACTTTATGGGGAATGAGGATGGGGAAGATCTTCATATCTTTGTTTCCTTTTTAGCTTAACTGAAGAGTTTTCAACATCATTCTTTACCAGAACTTTGACTTTGGCATGAGAACAAGTTGTTATTTATTGTCTTGGTTGACGGGAGGTATTTATTCAGCAGGCATGATTGTAAATCTTTGTAAAGATTTTACAGCTCATACAGAGAGACCTGTATCTTTTCTCCAGCCGTTGTACATATTTACAAGTCCACTAAACTGTCCACACCTACCTGAAGGAACAATCCTGTGACAGGAATTAAGAACAACCACAGACTCAATTGCAAAGACTGGACATCAGCAGAGTGCCAAGAGGAAGGATTGCTTTGCTATTATCATATCTAGATGCAGCAGCAATGCAGAGTTAGGCAAATTTTGGCTACTGTTCCCATCAGGTGCAGGCTACTGTGATTTACTCTACTTTAATTGTACTAAAGGTAACTCTTTTCCTGGCCTGCAATTGGTGTGACACAGGTGAAAAATCCTGTTATGTACTATTGAGCTTCTCTTGGCCACCAATTTTGCTGTTTTGTGCTAATTTATGCTTCTTGGGTATCAAAAATGATGCCTTGACTTGGGATAGTTCAAGGATTCTTTGTGAGGGGTCATTTTACAGCAATGTAAGAGACCTGGGGTTTTTTTTGCAAAGCATATGTATCAACTGGATCTAACTAGAACCAGATAAACATTTTCTACTGTCATTTCCAATAGAGATTCTGTCATTTAAGAAGCTTTTAAACATATTTCCTTGGCTTTTTGAAGACTTCTGTGGTGGTTAGTTAGTTGGTGATTTCTTTGTTAACATGTGCAAGTGTTCATTAATTCTTTTGGCACCCTTATTTTGCCATTTGCCTCTGTGGAGGAAAAGCTTTTTAAAATACACCAGTGAAATGTTAACTAAGATGATCATATTTTAAGGTTATATTTTCTGGTTCTCACTGAATGCTTACTTGGGACTAAATTGTGAGTGGGATGTTTTAATTCTACCAATCCATGTTGGCTGGTCTGAGAGTTCCATTTTGTGCAAAATGGCATTTTTAATTTGCAATTAAAAAATCCACCAACCTTCTGTAACTTTGACTACATGCCCAACCTTCTCTTTCTGCATTCAGAAGAACCCATCATCCTTCAGTGGGGCATATCTTACAAATTAAATAAAGGAGACTTGGACTCTAGATATTCCATAGCAAATAGAGAAAGAGAAATTAGCTTATAGCATTAATGATACTACCTATACTATTCAAAGCTATTTAGAGGACCTTGTTCTTTTGTTTGCGGGCATTCTTATTTCCAAAGTACTTCTACCTCTAATGATACCTTAAGAAAGCCAGATTAGTTAGATAGAGGCACAACTCCTCCCATTTCAGGCAGCAGACACAAAATTGAGCTTGTAAACATACAGACTTAGCCTTTTGAATATCTGGCCCTAAGTGTTTCATGGCCCATATACAATGCACACTTATAATTGAATTACACTGAGAGGATAACATGTTATTGTGTTGTCTTCTGTAGGGTTCATACTAATTCTTATCATGTATTTCCAGAAGACATTATTTTATTTTATTCTGGGCATTACAGACAAGCCTTTAATGTACTTAATCTTGAAGAGCTCCTTGTATAAGAGCTACTTGCTTAAGCAAGGACTGTTCAAATGGGTGAAGACAAATCACTTGGGGTTTATTACTGACATTAAGGCCCAGCACTGTGCAAGAAGGAGGAGGGAGAAATGTCTGTGCTGTGGCATCTGTCCCAGAAGCTTACAGAGCACTTTCCAGAGTCTCTTTATGGAAACACAGAGCTGTGGGGGTGCTGGACCTGACAGCATTCGTGGCTGTCCATGTTTTGCCTATACTAGCCGACACATAGGTTGAAGGAGCAGCATGGCCTCCTGTGCCTCTTCCAACCCATCTTTGTCATCCTGTGCACAGCCCCAGAGGGAACAAGAGCAATGCCCACCCCTCTCCAAGTGACGGGCCCATGATTCTGCCTTGCCCTGCATGGGTGTGGGTCTTGGCGTACATCTCCTGTACTGTGTGGCCATGCAATGGTCACGGCAGGCAGTAACAAAGAAGAACCTGCGATACGGGCCTTGTGCGGCCCCTTGTGAATGAGGTTGTGTGTGTTAGCCAAGGAGGGGACTGGTTAAAATGCCCTGTTTCACACAGCAAGCCTTTGCTCAACTGCAGTAACGTTGCAGAGGAACATGGAAGACAGCGTTGGGCTTAATTTGATGTTTGCTGAATATCATGAATAAACTGTTCTGTGTGCAGTCGGTATTCATTAAAAGCATATGTGAAAGTAAAAGCATTCTGTAGTTACATATCAATGGGTCTGAGCTGTAGTTAAGCTACTTATGTAGTAACTAGCAGTGGTGTATAGAATATAGTAACAGATTTGCATAACATAAACATTCTGAGTATCAAGTTGTGGCCCATATACTTCTTGTGATATTATCATTACTAATTTTATGGCTTAGCTCTACATGCTTGACAGGCCACTTATACATTATAATAAACTGTTATTACATGGGCACCCTTGCAGAGTAACCATAGTTACACACACAGTACAATTCTTTTGGTTAAAGTAAACACAAATATAATCATTGGGGTCAGTACTGGAGTTTTGTAGGTTGAGTTTGCTGCCAGCAGTAGATAAAAAGGAATGTGGCTAGCAGTTCAAAGTAAAATTCACCCACCCTTTTATGAAGATTGAAACATGCTATTAAAGTAAATTATTACAGTGATTTGTTTTATTTTTGTCTTTGTGATATGATTACTTTGAGTCATCACCATTTTGGTTAGAGAACCTGAAAAAAACTCTAGTACCAGCCTCATCATCTCAGTAGAGTAGCTTGACAGTCCATTCTAATGCATTTTAACCAACTTATAAATCATTTTCTGGAGGCTAATGATTTATTACTGCTGTAATGAACTTCAGAGGCATCAATACATTAGTATCCACTTTGAAAAAAAGCCATTGTCAAATCCTATTGGAATGATGATCAGTTTACTATTGTTATTAATGACCCCGATCAGCTCTTTGAATCCATGAATAACCCTGTTAGATGACAGAGGTCTTCCATTTGGGAAAAAATCAATGCATATGTAAAATAAAATTATGTGGCTTTCTGGACCTTTTATCAGTGCTTATGTTCCTGTTGTCTGTAAAGATTCAGAACTACTTGTAAATTCATCAAAGCTACGGTGATTTGGGAATAGGAATCCCTGGAAATGTTTTAATTCAAAATTAGGCAATGTCTCTGTTTTAGGAGAGACTGCTTGTTGCTTTGTTACCTAAACAGTTTCCAGGTGTGGATATGCACTGGATACTTAATAGACATGTGAGGTCTCAACTGGAATTTTTATTACTGTATCCTTTATTTTTCCTCTGTGGTAGAAGGAGTCTATAATGCAGGGCAGTATATGCTACAGACTGTAGCAAGTGCTGGCTCTTAAGTTCCTGAATTATGGGGGTTTTTTTCACTTTCTTTTTGAAATCAAAAATAGACCTCAGTGACTTGACCAAAATAGTAATTACCATGTTAGGTTTTTTTCAGTGTTCAGAGATGTCACAAATTTGACCTCTGAGGCTTTTAAATCTGACCTTGTTGCTTCTTTCCATTCATTAAGCTACAACCTTTGATCTCTTGTCATAAAAGATAAATGAAGATTCACACAATCTTTATTTAAGAGAAGATTTGTTTACATTAATGTAGATTAAGTAGAAGCAAACCAATTATTTATTGTGCCAATCATGTCTTCTTGAAGTTTAAGTTATTTACCACTATTCTACAATTATGATTTCTGAATGTTTACTGCAAGCTCAAAACATAAATACACTTTTTAAAAATGTCTTTGAAGTTTTACTGTAGGTGGAAGAATACTTCTAGATTACCATGTAATGATCTAGAGAAATAAATTAAATTTCAAAAATAATACCCAAAATGTGGCCTTCTAAAATGTAACATTATATTTAAATGTTTTCTGCTCAGTATTTTCCACTCTAGAAGCAAATTTTCTGTTGCCACAGAAGCACATTCATTTACACACAAATTAAAAACTAGAGAGAATTTATCCAAAAAACACTTAGTAGTTGTTCAAATTCATCACTTTGTTCAGATATCCTCTAGTGAAGGAATGGATAGGCAAGACCATACTGGTATTGCAAGAACTTGCACACTGAGGTAGAAATGTGAATTTTGTTACTGGTTTTGTGTTCAGTTTTGTTAATATATCCATCTAAAAGGATGTCTGCTTCAAAGTGCTTGTTTAATGCTAGATATAACTAAGTCTATGAATTCACAACGTGACAGGAGGAAAAGAAGCAAGAATACCCTCCAGCATATGTGTGCTACTGCATCCCTTGAGATCTGGCTGAAACCAACAGAAATGTTTTCTCAAATGTCTCAAGGAGAGGATTCATTGCATCCCCAGGAGCCATCACCTCTCTCTCAGCTTCCGGCATGACTGTGCCTGAGGGGGACATGGTACTTCTGGAGACACATGCAGCCACTTGCTCTTCTGACATCCTTTTGACCATGACCTGTCATTCATTACTTCATTGTGAAGCTTGATCATAACCAGAGTGTGGATTCACTTCTGGCATTGAAAGTGTGCTGCTAGTGTGCTAATGTAAAATATATGTGAAACACAATCTTCCAAAGAGGCAGGCAAAGCAGATGACTTAAAAACCAGTGAGAATAGTATGGCTTCTAAACAGAAGTCAGGAGATGGGCACCAAAGGAAGCAGCAGAAATGGAATAAAATATAACAAGGGCAAGTGTAGAGTCATGCATCTGAGGAAGAACAACCCCAGGTAATCCCAGGATGGATCTGTTGGAGCGCAGCATAGGGGAAAGGGACCTGGGTGTCCTGGTAGACAGCAGGATGACCATGAGCCAGCAATCTGCCCTCATGGCCAAGAAGGTCAATGGCATCCTGGGGTGTATTTGAAGAGGCGTAGTTAGTAAGTCAAGAGAGGTCCTTCTCCCCCCCCCTCCTCTGCCCCGGTGAGGCCGCATCTGGAATATTGTGTCCAGTTCTGGGCCCCTCAGTTCAAGGACAGAAAACTACTTGAAAGAGCCCAGCACAGGGCCACTAAGATGAATAAGGGCATAGAACACCTTCCTTATGAGTACAAGCTGAGGGAGCTGGGTCTCTTTAGCCTGGAAAAGAGGAGACTGAGGGGTGACCTTATTAATGTCTATAAATATGTAAAGGGTGAGTGTCAGGAGAACAGAGCCATGCTCTTCGCAGTGATGGCTAGCGATAGGACAAGGAACAACGGGTGCAAGCTGTGGCATAGGAGGTTCCATGTGAACAGAAGGAAAAACTGTTTCATTGTGAGGGTGGCAGAGCACTGGAACAGGCTGCCCAGAGAGGCTGTGGAGTCTCCTTCTCTGGAGACATTCAAAACCCACATGGACATGTTCTTGTGTGACCTAAGCGAGGTAATCCTGCTGTGGCAATGGGATTGGAATAGATGGTCCTTCAAGGTCCCTTTCAACCCATAACATTCTGTGATTCTGTGAAAAACACGAGGCCTCATTTTGCAGAGTATTTTAGGCTAATATTAAAGCTAAGTAAAACCATATACAACAGTGGAAATCAATGTGTACGTTTAAATGTGAGTTGTGTTTGGGGATCATCTTGATATGATACAGTGTAGCAGTTCATACATTTCTGATCCTGACTTTTTGAGGCCTTGGGAACCAAAGCATAGCTTAGCTCCTTGATTCATAGGCAATTCAGCAAGGCTTTGTTTCTTAAGCGTGTCAGATGAGATCAAGCTTTGCAAACGCTCACAAGTTAAATAGCCAGACCTGCCAGTTCAGAACTACACTAGAAAATAACCCAGAACCATATGTCATGTATCTACACCTCTGAGAAGGACACATGGGTAGATCATTGGGGTCAGCCTATACACTTCAGTTTGGGAAGAACAAATTAGATAGCAGTGGGACAGCGATTGTTCATTCAGCAGTTTTCAGAGGACTAAATAGCATGGCACTTAATTTCAGTGAACAACTGCTACAGAAATTAAATAGTTTTTGCAAGTTACCACAGAAATAATAGAAGCTGCATTCTAATTCCACTTACTGTATTTTACTGATATTCCTAGTTGCATCAAAACTGTATCCAACAGAACAAAATTCTGTCTTTAAAATACACAGTTATATCACACCTGCTGAATTTTTCATTAAAGTCAGGATTTCATTTAGCGATTAAACATCTGTTTTCCCCTTACATTTAGAATGGGATGTAGTTAAATCATCTTTCAACTGTCCATCAGTATATATTACCTTATACATAACTGTTTTTAAATATTCCCTTGTAACGATGATCTTCCTAGTTCGATTATGTTAAGTACTAGAACATATCTATCTCTGCTGTAGGAAAACAATGTAACTTTATTGTTACAAGTACGGAAATCATAAAATGTAATTTAAAGTACTTTTTTGTTCTGGTTCTTCAACAAATGTATTTTGTGCTCTGCCTAGTAGAGGTAAGAGCTTTGCATTTCACGAAAACAGTTATGAATAGGTGATATCCATGCAAGTATATCATTAGGATACATATTTCAAAATATATCTGAAAACTGTAGCCCTGTTTTGAATTCTGTTGGCCTTGAAAGAATGAAAAAAGTGCTGGTTTTTTCTGTCCCTAAATGAGAATCTACGCATTATTGGACCACTGTCAGATGCAGGACTACATGAATACATCTTTTTGCAGATTCTGATAGTTCCTGCCATGTAGGGAGGATTTCCTGTTGTACTTTCTACAATATTAATTACAGCATTTGGATTTGCTGCAGAGCAATAACACGATGATGACTCTGGTTAAATTATTGTTGGTAAAACCAGAGCATTTTCTTTAACATCAGTAAAGATATTCATAGTAGTTGCCAAGCCACTGTGGCCCAGTCAGAATTTAAAGATTATCAGAACTGACAACCACTGAGTAAGTGTAGAAATTCCATATAATTCTGCAATAAAGTGATGCTCTGATGATTCAGAATTCTAATCTACATGTTCCAAAAATTCAGTCCTAAAAGGGTGTTGTAATATTTATGTCACTAAATAGCATGGAATGAGGTGTTGGTGTGAAAACTCCTTAAAAGCAAAATAATTAGAAAAGGAGATAAAGCTGGAAAGCATGGCTTGTACTTACATGTTGCACAACTACTCACCTGTATTTCAACTGGTTAAATGGAAAGGTATCCAATGAATTTTAACACCTTGTAGTGTTCATGTTTTCCTTTTGAGCGTGTTTATTTTTGCTAGGCCTGAAATTACTGAATTAACTAAAAAACTAAAAACTTAAGCATCACAGTGATAACATGCTTATAATTTTAAAGTACTTCTAATGGGCTCTCTTTACTAGCCCTATATGAAAATATATTGAGACAAATTAGTTACAAGTCTTCTGTAATTTCCTTAATTTTGAAAATTAAGGAAAGCATTTTGGATTCAATGACAGCTTTAAAGTTCCAGAATGAGACAAATAGAGGATGTTTGGCCTCAGTGTAGAAGAAGCAATAAGGTACCAGTTCTTTGGTTCTTTTAATAATTATGTTTTTTTCTTTTTGTTAAAGACCCTATCTAGCAGTGGTAGTGATTTTTCATTAAAGCATAAGGTTTAGTATCTGTTACGTTTATAGAACCACTGAATTCCAGGTTGGAAAGAATCTCAAGAATTTTGCCAGCCTTTCTTGGCAAAAACTCTTTCTAGACAAAAGCAGTGTCTAGACAAGATGTCCAGCTGAAATCTTGTAAGTGTCCAATGTTGGGGAATCCACCAGTCCTCTGGGGTTGACTGTACTAATTGTGAAACATTTTCCTCTAGTATCCAATCAGAATCTCCCCAAAAGTAACTTGCACTCATTACCCCATGTCTTTTCCACGTGATTCCTTTTTAAAAATAAGAGTTTCCATCTTCTTTGTAGCCACCTTGTAAGTACTGGAACATGGTGATGAGGCCTTTCCTAAGCCTTCTTTTCTCAAGACTGAACAAACGCAGCTCTCTCAGCCTTTCCTCATAAGGACTCTCACCAATCCTTTGATCATCCTGGTGGCTCTCCTCTGGAGACACTCCAGTCTGGACTCTCTCCAGTCTGTCCACATCCTTTTTATATAGCGAGGACCAAAACTGAACCCAGTATTCTAGCTGTGGCCTAACAAGTGCTAAGTAGAGTGGAATAATGACTTCTTTATCCCTGCTGGTGATGCCCTTGTTGATCAACCCAGGACTCTGTTGGGTTTCTTTGCTGCAGCAGCACACTGCTTACTCATATTGAGCTTGTCGTCCACCAGGAACCCCGGGTCACTTTCCACAGAGCTGATCTCCAGTCAGGTGGATCCCAGCCTGTGTTGTACTCCTGGATTATATTTTCCTAGGTGCAAGACCTTACTCTTCTCCTTGTTAAACAAACTAGTTTAAACACTGCAAAGTGCAGTTTTTCAAACCATTATATCACTGATATACTATCATACAGGACTATGTTTATTATGTAACAGTAATTTTCAAACAAAATTATCTCAACAATACTTTTAAGACATAGCAAATGTTACTTGATAATCACCAGTGATTTTCTGGCTTGTTTGGTTCTGATATATCAGGTTTTTCTTTGCTTTAGGTGGCAGAGAGGTGGTAATTCATCTAGAATTCAGTTAAAAATTGAGTTTACTATTTCTTTAGCAAGGATGGAGCCCCACTTACTGTCCTGCAGTTGTGTTGATTCTACAGTGCTGGTGGGAGTAAAATTTATTAATGTAAGACGAATAATTGGAGTTTTTGCAGGGAGTGAGTACCCTATATATAACTATATCCCAACAATCTTTAAAAAGAACATTTCTTATGGCAGAAGCCGTTTACTCAACTTTGAGACTAAAGGCAGCCCATTTTGGATGCCATAAAGGTCAACCACAGACTTACCAAATTCTGCAACTTTAAAAATAATTCTCTAAATTTGAAGATATGTTTAAAATATTTTTTTTTCCTAAGCATCACAGACGTAGGGATTAAAATTATTTAAAACTAACTTTATACGTGCATAGAAGTAATTAAATGCATGGCTTTGTTTTTAAGGTTTCTGTGACAGGATGTAGTTTTCTGTGGTGGTTTGGCCCTGGCTGGAAGCCAGATGCCCACCAAAGTTGCTCTATCACTCCCCTTTTCAGCTGGACAGGGGAGAAAATATGTTTTGAGAGGCTTAGGTGTCAAGATAGGGACAGGGAGAGATCATTCTACAATCAGTGTCCTTGGCAAAACAGACTCAACATGGAATAAAGGAAAGAAAGCTCTCTAATTTATTACCCTACACTACACACACAGTGATACAAGAGTCAGATATTGAGAAGTGTGACCAGATCTTAAAGCACCTCACCACCCCCTCTTCTTAGCAGACTTCACTTTAGTCATGATTTTGCTCCCTTCTTCCCCCTCATTGTAGCACAAGGAGGGGCAGGGACTGGGGAAATGGGGGTTTTGGTCAGTTCTTCACGAGTTGTTTTCCTTCTTAGCTGGGAAGGGGGGGTGTGGAGGGGGTGTGGTGGCATTCCTCACACCCTTCCCCTGCTGCACCATGGGGTCCAACCCATGGGAGACAGGCCTCCATGAACTTCTCCAACATGAGTCCTTTCCCACAGGACTTCAGCTCTTCACTGACTGCCCCAGCATGGGTAACTTCTGTGGGGTGCAGTCATAAATCAAAGAATGTCTCTTAGTCTCTCAAGCCCAGACTGCTCCAGCCTGGTCCTCCACAGAGTCACAAGTTTCCCCCCTGCCTCAACAAACCTGCTCTGGTATGGATTCTCTCTCTCTCTCTCTCTGTGTCTCTATCTCTCTCCATGCGCTGCAAGTGCTGGCAGAGGCTTGCTCCAACACAGGCACTGTGTCTTCCATGTATCTCCATCTGTTCCATCATGGAGCCTGCAGGTGGGGTCTCAGCCTTTTCCATGGGCTGTGGAGGGACCACCCACTCCACCATGGGTTTCTCCATGTGCTGCAGGGGCATCTTTCTCTCTGGCACCTGGGGCACCTCCTTCCCCCTATCTTCCCTGGCCTTGATGTATGCACAACTCCTTACACCTTCTCACTCCCTTCTCTGGCGGCAAAAAGCAGCTGCTTGCAGTTTTTTTCTCGAAATGTGATTCCCAGAGGCACTGTGACCATCACTGACGGGTTTGGCCTTGGTCAACAATGACTCTGGCCTTGAGCTGGCTGGTGTTTGTCAGGCCTGCAGAGAGCTTCTGGCTGCTTCTTGCAGAAGCCACCCCTACAGCCCCCACTTCTCCAATAGAACCCAGCCACACAAAGCTACAATATTTTCACAGAGAGTATGAGGGAAGGCACTTTGGGATCCTTCCTTTTCTCTAACACATGCATCTTTTCTACCTACTTTGGTGCACTTCTTAGAAACTTAGAATGTAAATGCCAATGTCTTTATTGAAGTTAATGATAAAGGTTAACAGAAGCATCTAGATATGTTTTTCTTTTTCACTAGAAAACGCTTTTATTGTCTTGTCTTCTTAAAACGCAAAACAAACAAGCCAAGATTATTCTTTTTCTTAATATGATTTTAAGTGTAGCAACAGAAGTATAATTTGTTAAAATGCCTCTGTCAGTCAAATGCAGTATGTTTCCTTTATTCTTCAGAGAAAGAGGACACTTGTAAACTCATTCAGTTACTTATTTGTAAACACCACTGGGCCCCTCTTTTGCCTTTACATTCATGAGGAATTCTGCTTTTCTCAGATGAATGGATAGACACTTAAAATGACACTTTCACATACTGTAAATTATTACACTATATATATATGTAGCTTCTATGTCTAAAAATCATTGTACTTCTTGACTACCAGAAAGGGTATGTTGCATATTGAAAACAGGAGAAGAAAGGATAATTGAAGGAACTTGAGCTATCTATCTAGTGCGTTACTCATATTCCCCTCTTTCAAAATGTAATGTAAACAAAGGCTAATGCATAAGCTTGAAGTTGGCTTTGTTCAGTTTATTTTCTTTCCATGTGCTTCTAATTTCCTTATTCCACTAGTTGCTCGTACATCCTTCATCAGTCCTTCATTAGTTATTCAGTCAGATTTTATGTAAACTGAGTCCTGAGATCTATGTACTAAACCTGGGAAGGTAATTATGAAAATTGCCCATGCAAATTGGGTAAAGGCACACATAAATTACCAGCTAGAGGCTTAGCTAGTAGTTTGCTTGCATATCTACCCGAATTGCATTCATAATTGCAGTAATTATGTGAACAGTCATGGATGCGCTTTTGCACACACAGCAACTAAATTTTAAATTTTCTTCCTGAAATGAGTAAGGCCATTGCTTTGCTGAGAGCATAAGAGAGGATAAGGTGAGTTTCTGTAGGTACAGAATTCTGGAATACTAGTAGAGGATTACCATATTCTTCAGTATTAGTGACTCTTAAGGAGCTGTGGTAAGGCAATATAAGTTTACACACTGGTTGAATAGGTACACTGCCATGAAGATCTCACCTGAAGGTATCCTGTGGCACGTGAACAAGATAAAAGTGTAGATAGGTCTTTCTGTTATGTGGGGTATTCCTGTCATTTTATTTTGAGATTAAGTGAATTCTAATCTTTCTAGTGCTTAATTATTCTTTGCTATAGCATCTGAGTATTTCCCTTGTCAGGGTAGCTTCCAGGGTTACCTTCTGGCAGAGTAAAAACTTGGCACTCAGATCCCATCTTAGATTTGGGTGCATTGTATTCAATTGCATTAATCTGGATTTGACCCATTAATACATTGAAAATTAGAACCAAGGCCTCTGTCTGTCAACAGAGCTGATGTCTGGGCAGCAGAAGAGTTTGGGGATTTCAGAACAAGCTTTGTGTGCTCACAGCTGCCTGAAACCTAGGGAATGTAAGCAGATGTGCTTTGTACTGTACAAATATTGTTACTTATCCTCACATTCAGCTCCAAATAACAGTAGGTTAGATAGTCTCCAATAGAAATTAAAAATTACTATGATGAGAACTTTATCCAAAAAGAAAAGGAAAACTTCCCAAAAACTTTAGGTTTTCTTTAAATGATGCCACTATTACTCCAGACTAAAGCATTTCAACACTTTGATGAATTTGTGAGGCTATGCTGAGAAAACACCAGAGCCATTTCTTTGAAAGGTGTTACCTCCAGACAACATTACTCTGAATGAACGGTGGATACAGCCTCCTCCAATTTTAAAAAATCTCTTTAAAACCAAAGTTTGTCATCTCTCATTAATCTGCGTTACCTATGTATCCTCTTTCTTCACCATGAAGACACCATTTCTGTGGCTTGGAAGTTCTTGTGTCTCAGGTTTTGGATTTGGGTTTTTTTCTTATTTTAATGCCCTGAATTTGTTCTCTAAATGCCTAGCGCAATCACAGTATAAATGGTCATAAAAAAATTACTTCCCAGCTATTGCTTGCTGCTTGGCAATGTTGAAAGTACAAGTTTATAAGAAGAGAAAAAGGAAGTTTTCTTAGCCAAACCAAGGTTGCTGCTCTGTTTAAAGATGAATGGGGCAATAAGAGGTCTCAGGATCAAAAAGAATAGACTAAATAATGAGTTTAAAAAGAAATCATACCTTGTGGTTGCCTAAAGTGTATTCTTTTTCAAGAAGTTGGGGCTTTTTCTTTTTTCCTTTTAAATTGCTTTGGTAAGCTGATCACACTTTTATTAAGGAGGTATCCAGCATTTAGAAATATCAAACTAGAAAATAAAGAGATATTCTTAAATTAAAAGGAAAGTTCCCAGGAAGGTCTTCTGTTGCATTTTAATATAATGGCCATGAAGCAAAATAGATTTACTAATTTTAATCTTTTGAGACTGCTGGATATCTGTTCATCTTCTACATAGTTGAAAAAATAATTGAGATTTTTCTTGTTTCGGAATTATAATATTGGACTTGGCAAGCTGCAGATGGATAATTACACTGGAGATGTTAAATAGGTTTTAGAGACAAAATTGTAAATAATACAATACAGAAGAATGATGGACTTATTAGCATATCATTAAATCTCTTTTTCCCTGAGAGCCAAGCATATTTTTCATAACTTACAAAAAGTGTCTTGCTTAGCAGTAGCACATGTGCTTAACATTTACAAAACCCACAATATTTGACTATGGCATAGGGTTTATGTTGCAGGGAAAATTATGACAATATTGTTACAAATATCAGTAAGTTTATCAGTTGATAACAAGTACACATGTATGAAAAACAATCACTTCTGAGTTAAACATTTTGCAGACCTTTTGTTTCAACTTCCATTAGTGCTATCACTCATACTGAGAATTTACAGGGCTGTGGCACAGCAAGAGGAAGATTTGGTAAAAGATCCTTTCACTAATGTAATTTAAACCATCCAACTCATTGTTATAAATCTAAACTATGTGTTTTGTTGTGATTGTACTTAATAAAAAGTAGAATCATGTGGGAGATGGGGTTTTTTTCAGGGCTACTGGTATCAGCCATGAAAAGTATGATGATCTTTACCAAGGTAAATGAACTTAGTCCAGAAAGTCACAAAATGCACGCCCAAACCCCAAATTACTTTAGTTCTTAGCAAAGACATGTCAGTGGCAATCAATGGGTAGTGTGCTGTCATAATTCTGTGCAGTTTAGTTCTGGCGTGGCAGGTTGTTACAGGAAGGTTTGTTTGGTTTAGTAGAACTGCTGTGCATGGGAATGCAAGAACTAGCACAGCGCCACTGTTTCCATCCAAGACTGAAATGTCTAGAAAAATAGTTTGCTTAAATGAGCATGGTTTTTATCACTGGGCTTTGAGGATTCTGAGCCAACTGAGTCTCCCTAATCCAGCCATTCCCAAATTGACTCATGTTCAGACTCTGCTTATAATTAATTCTGTAGGAGATTTTGTTGTAGTCGCAATGCCCTCTGCAAACCACAGCCCCAGATTGGACACTGTGGCTCCAGGAAATAATTTCAAGGATGTTCCACATCACAGTCCCCAAGAGGGACAATATAGACAATTGCAGAGAAGATCTGCCTGCATCACCTTGGTTTCAGAGATCCAACTTCATATCACATTGGAATGAAAACAATGTCCATTAAATGTTTGTGCAGAACAGCAAGAAATCTCATCAGCCTAATGATGAGGATAATGAGATGATTAGAGCATGAAGCAGACTCAGGTTTTAGTCCTTTCTCTGCCTTCTGGATGAAAAACTTTTTCATTTGAGATCCTTCTGCCCTTTATTTCTGTCCAGTGCCTAAACAAGTGGATGACACTGGACAGTATTTCATCCCTTGCGAAAGCCTTTTTTCAGTGAAACAGCATACTTAGATTAAATGTCATTGATAATATTTCAAAAATGTTTCATTACAGTTGATCTGGTGTCCAACTTTTCAGGTGTTACAGCTGTATGAATTCCTACTCAGAAGGACTTTTCTGTCTCTTCCCACATGGACATCCCTTGCACACAGGCAGATCTCCTGCCATTGAACCTGAGGAACATGGGTTTTCCGATAAGATAAAAAAGATATAAAAGACAGAAACTCAATCAACAACAGAACTTTCTTTGGAATGGGCAAATGGAACAGTTAATGGGAAAAAGAGAAACCCTAGAAGACACAGAAGGACATAAGTTAGCCAGATGTACATTTCAGATGACTCTTGCTTTATAATGAATATTGAGAATTTCATTTTTTTTAACTGTAAATGTTGTACAGGGTGGGAAAGGCAGAGCCCAGTTCACCATCAAGCTCCAGAATTTCTGCTGCGTGTGGAAATAATGCAACAATTGCAAATCTAGGGATGACCTTTTTCAGGAGAAGTGTGAAGAAGAGCATGAACTAACATGATATACAATATGAAGTCATCAAGAATGTAGTCAAATCATATGTTATTCTTTATTAAGTGTAAATATCCTTAAATATGTTTATTTAAACCTCCCAGTCTAATTCTAATATTTGCAATTTATTTCAAATTAAACACTTTCTAAATGCTATGCAAGCTGCACTTTCTTTTGAAATATGTGATGTCATGAATATGAATATCTCATTGGAAATTTATTTAAATGCTAAATCCCCCAATCTTCTAAATATTAACACTACCATATAAAATACTTAAAAGACGTTTGACAAAATTCAGTGGCAGAAGCACTGACATCACTGATACACAGCTGTGCACTAACTACTTCCCTGGCCCTGCACGGTGCTTAGCACTCTCTGCTCTCATGTGGCAAGATCCTCTCTTGGCAAATCTGTTGAAAAATTTACAAATCGTCTACCAGAGGGTGACACTGATTCAAGAAAGATTCTCCAGACTGTTTTATTAATATAAATGCATCTAATACAACTTCCTTTACTTTGTAGTAGGGAGAGATGGATGATGTGGTCAATGTGCCTTTGTCTGTTACAGCAGCTAGAGCTAACAACATGTGACAATAATAGTCACATCTCCCAACTCGCTGCAGGAAGATAGTTTGATACTGTTGTGGTGAACATCATAGGAAAAAAAACCCAGAAGAGAACAGAACAGAATAGCACAGAGTAGCACAGAATGGAATTGAATAGAATAGAGCAGAAACCAACAAAGGTTATAGCAATCTCACGCTGGCTGCTGTGGTGGTGTTGGTCAGTGACAGGAGCAAAGCACTGCAAAGACGACAGTAGTTGCCTGCCCTACAGCAAGCATAGCTTTGCACTCTTCACAGTATTTCCAGCAATCTAGTTTATATTCCTAGGCTTAACAGTTTCACGCCCCTTGGATGCTTCTATTTTTATTGTCTAAAAGAAGGGGAAATAATACTGTCTCAAGCGTCTTTCTGACTTCATTTCTTTTGATGAAAGGTTATTGATTCAGGTGTGTTTGAGTGAACCTGTGTATATACTGCTGACTCAGGAGTTCTTTAGCATCTCTAAGATAAATGTGAAACTCATGATTGTTTTCCTCATGTAAATAACGGGTGAAATAGGGAACGGTTCTGTTCTTATTTGCAAAGAAGCAGTGAACGGATAATATTATTATCAGGAGATGTGTTCTAGAATATTTGACTTGTACGTCCTAGATCCCATTTGTCTGCTGTCAACCTATACCTGCTGTTAAGCATTAGACACTTTAAAAAAGAAAAAAAGATAACATAAATTATTCGCCATTAATTCTTTAAAATGAGTCCCTATTAAAAGCTTAATTGTTAGCTGAGAGGGTCCAAATTAGTGGACTTTGCAAGATCAAACAAAACTGAAGATATTTGTCCAAATTAAAATGGAAACACGCATCCAGAATATACCAAATGAACATGTATGCTCCTGTAATAATAATTTTATTATCTGCAGCTTCCAGGCCAGACTTTTAATTATGACCCTTTATATCAGTGAAAACCATGTATTCAGGATTAAAAACCTATTTCTTTAACTAGTCTAGTTAAAGACTGTGGTTTGATATATTCTATGCTACAACTTTTATAAAAACCAGAGAACACTTCTAATAACACTTTTCTAATTTCATGGTTCAGTGCACAGTCAGTAAAGATTTAAATAATTCAGAAAGAAAGCCTATTCTGTTTCTTTATTAGAAGTTTGAGTCAAGCAAATTCTTTGACATTTAATAGGTTTTTAACCCTTTTAATAACTTCTTATAATGAAATTTATTGGAGGTTGTTTTAAATAAAGGGTTATTATATTAGAGTGAATAGCAGTCGGTAGTTTTTTATGATTAGTTTTGAGACCTTGGCCCTGTGTGACTCAAAGGATATTAAAACGTAAAGTAGAAAAGAATGTTAATAGTCACCAAATTAACTGTGTACCAAGAAATATAGAAACTGTATATTACTGCATTCTTGTAATTATGTGATCATGCTATAAAATTTTGCAGTCAAATTTTGAGTATATAATTGTTTTAAAGGAGCTTAAGATCACTTACAGAACCAGCACTATATAAAACAACCTGAAGTGGTTTATTTTTTAGCAGAATGATTTTGAAAAGATCAGAGAGTAGTAAAATTAATAGGGTTGTGGGGTTAGGGGTTTTTTTTAGTTTCATGTTCTTTTTCCATATGAGGGTTCTGCTGTTTAATTTTAAGACTGTTTTCCTAATCAACAGAAATTTTGAATGATTCTTTCATTTTATCCTGAAAACTCACTGGGCATAGTATATAAAATGCACTTGTGTACAACTCTAAAATATTCCCCAAATACCCACTTACTTTAAAACTTAGTCTTTCATTATGCTGTTAGCTGATACAGAAGAGAATTATAAAAATGAGATGATGAAAACATACATCCCTTCCTCTGTTAGGCGATGCTTTGAGTTATCCCTCTTAATGTGTTTTGAATAGTTCTCTGTGGTCATTTTACAGTAACCTTAGCTCTCATAACAAATCTTTCTTTAGCACATGCTCTCAAAAGATGTCTGGGGTTGCAGATGTGATTTCTACTTTAACTGAATAGCAACAAAAAACAGATATCTTGTGGATCTTTGGGTCTGAGCAACCTTCATTCATGGCAGGACATACATACCAGTTACTAATGTTATCTGCTCTAATTGATGGACCCTAACTTCTTGTCAGATTTTGGACTTGTGAATATTCAAGTCACTTTTTTTTTGCTTTTTTCTGGTATACAAATACAGTTGTTCATGCTATCTCAAGTTTTAACTTTCCTCATTGAATAGAATCAACATATTGGAAAGCAAAATATGAAACTGCATGGTTTGCTTTTGATTCAGTTGCTGTTAATCTTGGATACTAACCACCAACATGCATTGAATAACTGCAAGATGGTACTGCTAGATTATTAGTATGAACTGAATCAAAGATGTCTAAAATGGTCATTTTTCTATTTTTAGACACTCTTAAGTTTAAAATTAGCTCTATTATATGATGAACATTGCTTGTATTTTGGATCATTCAAAATACTGATGAGTTCTGTTTGGGTTTGGTTTGGAATTGTTTGTTTTTATCATAAATATTGGGTATGGTCTCCCAAACACAATTCCTGCTCTCTGTGCCAGCTCTCACAAAATTACCTGGCAACTTAATGTTACCTTCTCTTCTCTTGAAACCTAGTCTTAAAGAGTCAAGTGAATATGTAGGAATTAAATTTGTTTTCTCTCTTTTTTTAATGAGCATCTCTGTGTCACTGGAAAACATCTTGCAGATGTGCATTGGCTTATGGTAGAAGGCAATTAGAACACCTAAAGTTAAACCAGTAAAATTTCTAAGCAAATCTCATGGCTTTTCAAGAGGTTGGCATAACTGGGGCTAGTACTGCATTTTAATGTAGCATTATTCGGGAACAGACAAACACTCAGATTTAATATGGCACAGGTAGTGGCACAAGTTGTCCTGGGAATATAAATGAGAAGACTAATAACAGAAACCCCTTCTGCCTACCAAACAACGTCTGTGATGCCTTCATGGTGACACATATGGGTGACACCAGTGAAGAAGGATGCACACTTGTGGGTATCTTCTTAGATAAACCTTCGAATTTGCTGGGGTTTTCTCCCAAAATTTTGTTTAAATTAATTGATTGAAGCACAGGTTCTCATAGTATCAAAAATGGTTGGTCTCTGACTTACCTTGACCACTTAGACAAGAAACAAAGAACTGTCAACCACTTCTTCAGTGTCCATCAAAACACTTCATAAGAACTCACAGCTACTAGAAAAGTAAGTTAAAATCATTGTAAGACCTGATGGTGGCAACAGAAACAGTGCCTGCTGTGCCTTTATATGAATTTGCTCAGGGTAGTGAGATATGTGTTCTCCAATTGTTTCAGTGAGTAAACCCTGTGTATTTCTCCTTATGTTTTAATAGTTTAAACTTCAGTGAATAATTCCGAGTGTTTCTTGCATATACTTAGATCTGTTGTATTTACCTCAGTCTGTTAAGGCAACTTGCCCTTCTTCTTTCATTTACTGATAACATTTATTAGAAATAAATTTAAATAGGAAGGGACAATTGGGAGTTTTACTGCTTTTCAGGGAGATGTTGCATCAGGGTTCTTAATTATAACAAGAAAAATAACATGGGAATTATTTTGCTAACAGTGCATTGCTTTTTAAACGGCCTGCTTAATGCTGCTTACAAAGAAATTCTTTGCTTCTGAAAGCCACCTTCTGGGGCATTAGTTACAAGTCCTGCAATTTGACTCTCTGCATCTTGCATGGGTTAACCAGTTTTTATCAAAACCACACATAATTAGGGAAATTTTTTTATGCTATATGCTATATCCCATGGGAGATGAGGGAGTCTGAATGCTGTGTCAGATAAGAATATCTGTATTTTGTGGACTTTGGGGCACAATATTTCAGGAAATACGAAGGTTATTGGACATAGTCCAGAGGACAGCAGGAAGAATGATCAGAGGTATAAAAAACACAGCATATGATAAAAGTCTTTCAATCTTCAGGTTTAGTTGTTTAGTCTAAAGAAGAAAAAACTGAAGGGAAATTCATAATAGCCTTCTAGTGTGTACAACTTTTCTGTAAAGAAGAAGAAAAACATTCCTCATGTCCACTGGGAGTAGAGCAAAAAGTAGTAGGTTTAAATTACAACAAAGGAGATTTAGGTGAGACATTACGGAAAAAAACCCTTTCCACTCTAAGGATAGTTAAGCACAAGAATTGCCTAGGGAGGTTATGAAGAGGTTAGACAAACATCTGTCAGAAATGATTTAGGTATAGCTAATCCTGCTGTGAGATAAAGTGTTGGACTAAATAACCTTCTGAGGTCCCTTCTAGCACTATTTTCTGTGATTAGGGTACTGTACTCACATTGTCCTGCAGTAAGATGCTTCCGTGCAGGGATGATATCACTGAGTTCTGCATTGCATGCTTTGCTTTGGTTTTGCTTTAAGGTGATGGGGAGAATGATGGTCTGATGTCTAAAGCACTTTATTCTTACTACCTTAGGAGCTTTGAGCAGGGCATTAGGAGCTTGTTTTCAGGCAGACAACCGTGTTCTGGTTTTGTGCTATACATGTGCCTATTAGAAGGGTTATCGGTACAAATCTCAGAATTAGCAGCTTTTACTATGTCTTGTAACTTGCAGTCAAACACTTCCAGGGGTGGATGCTCAGTTTCTGCTTATAAGTGAAATGCAAACAGAAAAAAAAAAAAAAGAAAAAAAAATAGTCATGAAAAGAAATGTATCATAGCTTCCCTGTTAGTAGAACCAAAATAAACCCAGGCATGTTCTAAAGCTGAATATAACACAAATTGTGAAACATCCTGGAACTGACAGATGGAGAATGATATTAAAGTGCCAGATATTATCATTATTACCTCATCAGAGAGACCATTGAAGGCGTCAGTTTAAGGCTGTCCTTATCCTCTGCAACACTCAAACTCTTTAACTTTGTTCTTCCATTTGGCATTCTGCCACCCGGCAGGATTTGTATTCAGCTTTGCATTCGGCAGGAGCGTGTTCGCAATATTGCTTCTGCATATTGAATATGGCTCCAGCACTGCTACACATTGGCAGGTTTTGGAAAACTCCATCTGGAGGAGCAAGGAATAGGAACCTTCTGATTTTGAAGTAGTTTATAAGAAATTGGTCATACTCTGCATGTAATGCTGACAGAGAGTATGTCTGATTAGTGCCACTGTTCTTACAGAGGTGAGGTCATCACGGCGTTTGCATTAGGAGTGTACTCTCCTGACACTGCTGTGACAGAAGTGTGTGGTTTTCATAGGTGAGACTGTTCTTGAACCCAACAGGGAAGATGGGGCTGTCCTTGGTTTGTTGGTCCTTTACAACCCCAAAAGTTGATCATCACATGTTTTCCCCAGTGTGATCTTGTAACTTTTCTCAATTAGTCACCTTGCTGCCCATCATTACTCACAGAATGACCCGCTCCCACATCCTTAGACAATCTCACTTTCTCAATAGGAAGGGGCAGGGTAGGGAAAGGCAGGCTCTTCAGTTCATGGCAGAGAGAAGTAAGACAGAAATCTTATCTGCAGCTGCAGAGCCATGTGGATCCTCCTTGGTGAGGGCCACAGCTCTCTGTGATGGACTTACACTGGCATGTTCCTAGGTCATGCCTTTCTCTGCAGGTAGGTCTCTCAAATGAGGCTTTCTGGGTTAGCATCTAAAAGGGAACATGTACTGTTAAACAACCTGTCTTCATGCTGCTTCCTCCTGGTTTTGTAAAGGTAGCTTGGTATTCATCTGACTTAAAAATTCAGAAGCTGAATCCATACAAAAAGAAAAATACCTTTTTTTTTATAACTGCACACCTCATTTGCAATCAGAATTTCACTAGTGGAGGGTTTTCTTGCAAATATATACACATAGGGCAACGAGGATGGTGACGGCTCTAAAGGGGAAGACATACAAGGAGAGGCTGAAGTCCTTTGGTTTGTACAGCCTGGAGAAAAGGAGACTGAGAGAAGCCCTTGTTGCTGCCTATGGTTTCCTGATGAGGGGTAGTGAAGGGGGAGACACTGATCTCTCTTTGGTGACCAGTGATAGAACCCAATGAACAGTATGAAGCTGTGACAGGAGAGGTTTAGGTTGGATATTAGGAAGAGGTTCTTTAGTGAGAGGGTGGTTGGGCACTGGAACAGACCCCCCAGGGAAGTGGTCACAGCACCGATCTTCATTGAGTTTAAGAAGCGTCTGGATGATGCACTCAGTCACACTCTCTGACTTGTCTGGCCCTGTGTGGTATAGGGAGTTGGACTGGATGGGTCCCTTCCATCTCAGGATATTCTATGACTCTATGAGATATATATATAGAGATATCTCTCTCCCCCATACAAAATACGTATGGGGATATGTCCAGTTGGTGTCACGTTGCATGAAAATACAGTGTATACTCGGCACTGGAGCTAAAAGAGAATACAGACTGTCAAAAAATATATGTTATTTAAAGATGACAAACACAGAATGTTCTGCAGTATCTCTCTAATAATTTGAAGCTCATATAAAGAGATTTTAATAAAGGAGACATTGTTTGAATAATAACAAGCGTATTATATTTTACTTGGAAAAAGTAATTAAAATTACAACCTTTACCCTGCTTTCACTGAGGTAGATGCCTTGCAAATTTATTCAAAGAGTTGTTAGGAGTTTCAAATAGTGCTTGTTTCCATTCCAGAGTTCATAAAATTATTAGGATCTGCATTCTTATTAAAAAGCAGTCTTGCCTTTCCAGCCTTCTGTGAGGGGGTTTATTCCTGGCTCCAATCCAGCACTGCAAGGGGCTGTCCCATGAAAACCCGAGGTGTTTGCAAGCAGGGCAGCTTGGGCTCAGCCTCTGCAGGCTGGTGGGCATCCCAGTTTCCATCCCCTGCCCATTTGCCCTGTGCAGCAGCTGGTGAGCTGTGGTAGCTGAGAGGGCCTGAGGTAGCTCATGCTCCCACTCCACATTGCCCAGCTGTGGCTCATTCCAACAGCTGGATTGGGAGTGAAATGGCCAAGCAGTGGTTATAGCTTCATAGGCACAGCTTTGATATGAGTTTTGATATGGGTTGTCTGCTAGAGGCAGAGATGATGATATCTTTCAAGGCTAGCATGTTTGGTGAAGATGATATTGGAAGAAAGGGAACAAGAAGTCAGTAACAGTCTTTAAAAATATAAATGTCAACCAGGATTCAAATTTCAGCCTTCAGTTGATTTAATACGCTGAGCTGTCTGCTTTTCTCTTCCGGTGCTTTAGTTGTCATTAAATGGACATGAATATGTTTGTATCAATAACCCTTTTTTACCAAAACCTATTAACTTCTAAAGCAATATAAATAACAGGTATAATTGTGATGTAACATTATCAGAAGCCATTTCAACTACTTTTTCAGAGGCAGATATACATGCAAAGTGGTAAGTATGGCATAACTAATGGTAATAGTTTGATTTACTGCTAACCAGTCAGCTCCAAGCTCATAAAGTATCTCCCCAAAATTAAAAATTTTTACACTATCAATAATAAAAGAAAAGGTGAATTTACAAGTTTTATCTCTTCTTTTTCTCTGCATTACTGGTTGAAAGGTATTGTACAGATTGCTGTGATATATAGGAGTGTGTATATGAGAGAGGTTGCAGACGTCATGAGCAATGAAAAGTTTTTAAAAAAATAAAAATCTGAGTGATCTTTAGACCATTCAGATGACAAGCCTAACAAAGACTGTCAGTAGAATAAATGTGGTTATGTTAATATATTGAACCATTAACACACGTCCTTATCGTAATGGAACTTACACAATGGTAGTTCCTGTCAGATTCCTCTTGATACATATGGCATGTTTGTCTGATGCACAGAAAGACAACTGTATCTATTTCATTTCAGCTCTGAATTGACACTTCAATTTTAAATCACCCGCAGAACACCTTAGCTTAAATCTGAGCTTCTCCCTGATACTCTCTGTTATTTGTCATGTTTCCTTCTCTATGAATATACTGAAAAGATGTTACAGGCAGTCTGCTGTAGTATGTGTGTATAGTGCATTTGACCTCTGGACAAGAAAGGAGTTTCATCCTCCAGTGCTTTTAATTCTTATCCTTGCAGAGACTGAATTTGTTGCTTGCATTAAAATAGTATGTCTCGTTAATGCTAAGAAGCGGTGACCCACATAGCACAATGGATTCATTTGTCAATCTGGCGACTTCTGATCTTTCTGTTCATATATGTCTCAGCAGCAAATCAACTCAGAAATCATTTAATCAGTCTATCAATGCATCCTTCTTGTCAGTCGTCTGAATCCTGAGAATTATGGTATGTCATTGGGCAGCACCAGGAAAAATAGTTTCAGACCTAATACTAGATATTCAAACTCTGGAAACTGCAGCTCACACACACACAAATCTTAAGAAGAAAAGCAGGATCTGGAAATTGTCTTGAATTTTGAGGATATTCGTGTTCTGATCTGGTTCTGAACTTCAGAGTGGAAACCTGTCCCTGTTTGTTAGCATTTCTGAAATCCCCTTCACACAGTTACAGAAAGCAGTGCCCTTTTGTTCCCCCTATAAAGAAACAAGCTTTCATTACTTTTTGCTGTTCCCATGGGCTGAGGCTAGAGCCTGAATAGTTTATAACAGTCAGTGTTATGCAAATGTCAATCATACCCTTACTCTGTTTATTTCCAGTATTTACATGTTGACTTAAGTACTTGCCATTTCTTTTAAGCCTTACATAGCCAACCAGGCCACAAGGTCTAAAGGAACAGAACACTTTATTAGTGATATACTTAATACAGTTTTTTTCCTCTTGTAGATGCAAGATTTACGGAATACAGAAGGAGCCCAGTATAGTCCCCATCCTCAGATGGCAACCATGAGGCCAAGGGTTCAACCTGCAGATATTAGGCAGCCAGGAATGATGCAGCATGGGCAGCTGACTACTATTAACCAGTCCCAGCTCAGTGCACAGCTTGGTTTGAATATGGGTGGAAACAATGTTCCTCACAACTCGCCCTCTCCACCTGGAAGCAAATCTGCAACTCCTTCACCATCCAGTTCAGTCCATGAAGATGAAGGAGAAGATAGCTCTAAGGTAGGCTTAGATGCTAGGATTACTATGTAAATGGTGGATATTTTTAGGACCTGCTAAATGAATCATATGGCCACAGTTATTAAAGTGATACGTTATATATTGTTGGGGGTTGACTGAAGTAAATAAAGGGTTATGAATGCAGCACTTCTAGTTTCCAGTTAATTCTTCAGGCAGCTTGAGTAAATGACATCATTCCGCTTTGTGAGAGCAAACTGGAATCTTATAAAGCACTGAAAGGATAGCCATTCCTTTAGGACTTTAATATAAAGGTTGAGTTTTCTCACTTGCATAGAAGGGATGTTTGTTCCCAGTTAAAGATCAAGTTACTGCTATAAAAGGTATGAACAGTCTGTACAATATGCTAGTCTTTGCTGCTTGGTCACAGGATGAGTAAACAGAACATCACAGCAACCAGAACAGA
The DNA here is from genome assembly GCA_022605575.1 of Laterallus jamaicensis coturniculus. Taxonomy (NCBI): domain Eukaryota; kingdom Metazoa; phylum Chordata; class Aves; order Gruiformes; family Rallidae; genus Laterallus; species Laterallus jamaicensis. The sequence continues at coordinate 52,010,998 of JAKCOX010000002.1, read as the reverse complement.
AAGATCCTCTACGAACTTTAAAAAACTTACCTGGAAAATCTTGAAGACCCATTTTGCATTTGTATTTGGGAGGTGCTGACACTCCAGCATGACATCTTTAAGCTTCATTTTAGTGTCAGTACAGGCATGAGGAGATAATAGTAATTTAAATAACAAACCAGACATTTATTTTAAGGATAAATGTCAATTTATATAGCAGGTTTTGCATGCAAAAACCTCCCAAAACCCTGCAAATCCTGAAAACTTCCCCCCAAATACACATGTATATTATCTTAATTTTTCAGGCACAAAATCTGAGACAAAAAAGGATTGAGACTTAGCAGAAAGTCATCCCATAAACCAGGAGTAGAGCATACTGAAATTGGGAACCTCTTTAGCTCCAATTTATGGTCACTACAAAATAGCAGTCCTCTTAACAGCAGTCCTTTAGTGTAGTGAAGGCGTTGTACCATGGCCATATCTTGTGGGGAAAGGTTGCAGGCTTGCAAGGAATGTGAAGAAAACATACTGTGGGTCACTGAGGAGGTATAATACAGTCAAAAAAATGTAAGTCTGATTTGTTTTAAATTTTTTTTTTCATGCCTCAAGCTATAAAATAATCATGGAATTTGAGACATGTTTTACTACATTTTGAATAAACTCTGATCCAAAGTTTTATTTCAGGACTTTCCCCTGATTTCACAAAATTCAGGTTTTAAGACTAACTGAATAATTCATACTTTTTAAATAAGCACTTCCTTACTGAGGAAGACTTTGGAATACATCTATGTAAAAATAATTCCAGGCAGCCTTTACTTTTTCAGAATAATTTATTTGCTATTACTGTTGCTTTGCTAATATTTTTACATATATTGGTGGGAGTGCACGAGATGCTCAAAACTTCTGGAGAAAACTCAAATAACTAAGATATCCTTTCTGCTTCTACTAAATATTTCAGTTATTTAATCCATATTTTTCATGTAGTTTTTCACTGTATGCCAGCAAAAAGCATACAGTTGTGGTTTCGTACAGACAGTATTCATTTGAAGCTAATATTTTCAATGCTAAACACTGCAGACTGAGTAAAATTTGGTCCTTTCTTTGTGGAAGCCAGTTAATATACTATTCAACTTTTTAACAAACCATGTTATTTTGGGAGACTCTCCTTAAAACTGTCTCATGTTCAATCTAAGCAGAAAAATAAGAAAGGCACGATATACAACTCAAAATTAAGAAAATTACTTTAGTATGCTGAAGTTGATACATTACCTTAAAATTCTTTGATAATTGTAATTTCTCTGCCAAAACAAGTGCTTTAAAGGATATTAAACTTGGTTAATAATGATAGAGGGCTTTAATTATTCTTCAACTTTTAGGGATCACAATGAAAGCTTAATGGTGATGGAGTATGCCATACCTGGTTTCTGTGGGATTTCATAGGTCTTTTTGAAAGGCCACCATCAGAGACAGGCCATGGGCTGGCATGCCTGATCTGGTGCAATGGTTCTGCTGTAGTTCCCTCTGTAAAAGACAAGAGGGTTTGAATAATCAGTGTAAGAATCTCGTGTATTGGTACACTTTATGATTTAAACCCCTCCACAGTGTATCTTTCTGTCATGCTGCACTTCCTGGTAGCTGCCAATGAATGAATATGGATACTTAGAATAAACCAGCTTTCTGTGGGGATTCGTGTCCCAAGCCACAGCAGTATTAAATTTTCTTTGGGCTGCTTTGAAGGCTTCTTCTCACTCCAGAAGTCCTCCTCCCCATTTAAGAAGGTAGCGGACAGGGACAGCAAGAGATAAAGCAGTTGTATCTCCTGGGAGAATCTCTTTTTCCTGAATGCACCTTTGATAAATTTGGGGCTTTCCTCTTTGTTTTATAATCTGCCATGTAGATGTGTGATATTACTTGATAGATCAGGGACACAGTGTATTATCCAGTCCTTCAGTAGAAGAGCATGTGTTGCAGCCATGTAGTAGCTGCTGGAGCTCACCACATTTGAGCAGCTTCATGATGTCAGTAAAACCTTCTGGCCATGAAGACTGGGTAAAAAAAGAACTGAATTCACTGTGTCCTTAATAGCAACAGTGACGTTCCTCCTATTCAACCAGCAGGAGAAGATGTTAGCCCAGGCACCAACATTGATCAAAAAGACAAATCCCATTTTCAAATGGAAAATCACCTTACTGTCAGATGACCTCCCCTGGTTTATATCAGCTGGACACCCAGCTTTACATGTGAAAGAGAAGCTGCTGGTCCTTTGATAGCAGATTTCATAGAGAAATCCCTAACAACTATACTTATTTCCATCTAGAGAAAAAAATACAGGAACCTCAGTGTCCTGTTCATATTTGCATGAATTTATAGAAAGAGGTTGGCAGAAGGTATGAGCAAATCTGTCTGTATTTTATATACATTTGGACTAGAAATGTAATTGTATCCCTAGTGAACTGCTGATTTCCATGCACAAAGGAAATGACCATTTCAGCTTAATGTTCGTATTCCAAATGCTGGTAATAAGGAAACTTTACAAACTGATGTAATTGTTCATGTACTGAGCTACTTGGATGATAGTTCTACAGTAAATATTCAAATTGTTGCAAGCCTTACCCAACATACACAGAAGTAATGGCAGCAACTGTTAAATATTTTTTAGCAATTCTTACTCTCATAAAGGCCCTCTCATATAGTTGTTTTGGACTTTCAACATCATATATTCCCTTGGACAGAAAAAGGAAAGGAGCTGTATTACAGAGGGCTCTCTCTGTTGCCCTACACACTGTTGCTCTAAAAGCCAGACAGTGGAGGTTGCTTGACCATAAGATCAAGAACAACAGTAGCATAATTACAAGACAATGGATATACAGTCAGAAAGCTGATAGGTCCATGGAAATATGAAATGTTTCATATTTGAAATATGAAATGTTTCATATTTCATCATCTTGGTCTCATTCCTACAAATGAGGTACATCCCTAAGTCTCCTGAATTCTGAGCCTAATATTTGGGACTATGGTTAGAACAAGAAAAAAAGGAGAATTTAAAAATCAATAGTTGTAATTAGCTATAAAAACATTCAAAACAAAGTGGCCACTTACCATATGCTTTATTATGACCATCTCAAATTTTGAATATTATATTTATGTAATTCTTGCCATAATTCATACTGTTGGATCGTTAAACATGTATTCAGTTATTGCCAGGCATAGTTGTGAGCTGCTGGAAGCATTACTAGTTTTCAAATATGTATTTCTTCATAGATGGATAACTGGGTTTTCTTCCATGCTCATCTGAATATCACTTATGAGAGAATTTCAAATAATGTATTTTAGAGACAAGATAGTGAGAGGACTGAAAGTAGCAAGAATTAACTAACAGAAACACGATTACTAAAGAACTGCTGCAGCATATTCTCTTTATGTGGTAGAGATTTTACAATATTTACTTTATATGATAAGAGTTATAAGTAGAATTCTATGTTGTCTGTTCAGCCTATTATGCAGATGGTGCTTGATTAAAATCTATTTTAAACTACAGCGATTACTGCAAGATAGTGTGCATAAAACAGCTCTCCTAGCTCCATTAAAGACTTTGGTACTGTTGCAGTTTATTTTAAATATGCTTATAGACATTTTCCAGCTTCTCAAGGGACACTTAGATATCAACGATGTGCCTTACTTGATAGTTTTAAATCCTACACTGGATATTCTTGTGATCTATTATGTGTGCAACATGGTTAATGTACACTTTTTTAAAGTGAAAGATTATTGCTTTCTTGTGATAAATAAGTTAAATACATCACCATAATTAAGCAATAAGCCATGACAGGAGGTGGATTACCATGAGCTAACTACACCTCTAGGGATTTTGAGGCACAAGTCTATGCCTAGCAGAATATATATGGGTTTTATTTTATTTCCCATCTGTCTCTGCTTTGGTGGTTAGAAGTGGAGTCTATGAAGCTGATAGACTGATGGGAGCATAAGGTAGGCCATCATCTCAGCCATTTGCAAGGTTATTAGTACTGGAATTCTGGTATTCTTTTTATTTCGTTATTTTCATAGAAGACAAACAGAATTTCCCCTGTGAGTACTCTTTTTAACAATGGGGTTTTGAAGTCTCTTGATCATTCAGGTTGGAGAATAAGATGGTGAAGCTGTTGTCAGAACAGCTTACCAGAAGACTTCTTGCACAAGTTTCTGCAGCATATCACCTTGTTTAAGGATGGTTAAGTAATGAGGTATCCTAATACAGAGAGAGACCTTTCAATCTCATTGATCCAAAAATATTCTGAAAAGAAGAAAACTTTAGCAAATAAGAGGCAACATTTTGACTATATTAAAAGTTATTGTCAAGCCCCTTTGCTCCTGAAGTTCATACAGTACTGTATGAAGAGTTTAGACTGATACTGCCAAAATATCTAGAGCGCCCTACTTAACTACCACTTAGCTGATAGCTTCATAGAATGAAATAATAGCAAGAGGCTAAATGTTAGATAACTAAATAATGGGTAACACACTGCTTCTGTTTTTCCATATTTTCAAGAATGCTGCCAAGTTAAGTATGCCCATTCAACTTCTGCTAAAGTTGCATCTATTGCAACGTAATGCTCAGGCAACAAGCCACTTCATTTTCAAATTGTGGTCATCACTTTCTTGCTGTGCTTAGTAAACCACAGAGATCCAGGTCATTAACTGTAGTCACCTGGTCCCTGTTGGACTCCACACAGTGATGTATACAGGAAAACAAGTTTTTTTCTCAAAATGAGATTTTCCACCCATTTTCCTCATGCAGTTCTGCTGATTTCAACACCTGTGGTTTTCTCTGTCACTTGAAATGCATTAGTAAAAAATAATAATACAAGGGTGTGATAAAAGTCATACCTAGTAGATCCTTAGCTTAGAGCATACCTTTTATGCTCTTGATCTTCTTATACTTCCAAACACTTAGGCTGCAAGTACTCTGTCCATGCAATCATGAAAGAAAACCCTCTGGTAAAATTGTACATCATTGCTATAAGGTGAAGTGAATTAAGTGACCAGAAGCTACTTTGCCATGAAGATCAAATCTGTTGAAGAATCAGGATAGTGTCCCTTTTAATGCTTTCAAGTCACCTAAGAAATTAGGATGCTTTGGTGATCAGAGTCTGAGATAGTAGCAAAGAATAGTTGTACTTAATGAATTTGCAGAAATGCTTATGTGCGGGGTTTTTTCAGGTGGTACATAACTAATGCACATGCACTTTTCTCCATGTTTCATTCTTCTTTCACCCCTTTTCTCAAACCACCATGAATTTGCTTTTACATGGGCATGGGAAAGAACTATGCAGATAAATCCAGGTAGATCAGAACTGACCCTCTAACGAGGTCAAAACTGTCTGTGCTGGGAAAGATTTTTTCCTTCAGATTTAAATTAGAGGGGTTGTCTCTAACCTGAATAATTTCATTCACAATAAAATTCTCTTCAGTTTCCCCGAAAGGTGTGCCACCAGTTGCAGTAGAAATTGATTTGAACACTGATCTGCAGTAGTTCTGAGAAAGGGTGAGGATAAGGGAAAGGTAGATGTGGCAGTGTCCCTGCTGTCTGCAGGTGATTCCTGTGGTTGAAATGGTAGTCAGGATATAATGAAACTAATTTAATTTAAATTTCCTCATTATAAGCACGTTATAGCCATTAACAATAAAATTTAAGAAAGGTGAAAAAATGACCAGATTATCTATAAATGAGATTATAACAATTATATGAAAGCAAAATATAAAGCACTTTGAGGAAAAAAATGGCATAGTCTGAAATACTTATAATGAAATTTATTCATGTGACACAGTGTCAATATTTGGATTACCAAAGATGTCAACTAAAATTCCATTTTTGCATGCAAAATCTTAGAAGCTGTAAGGATGGATGGACTGACTTAAATTGGCTTTTTAAATTGTAGTTTTCTAATTTTGTATTACAGGTCAATGGTGGAGAGAAGAGACCTGCTTCAGATATGGGAAAGAAACCCAAAACTCCCAAAAAGAAGAAGAAGAAGGACCCAAATGAGCCACAGAAGCCTGTGTCTGCTTACGCATTATTCTTTCGAGACACTCAAGCAGCCATCAAGGGCCAAAACCCCAATGCTACTTTTGGTGAAGTCTCTAAAATTGTAGCTTCAATGTGGGACGGCTTAGGAGAAGAACAAAAACAGGTACAAAATGTGCTGTAGCTCAAAGGCTTTGTTTCATGAAAGTGTTATCAGGGTCATCTAAACACTGTAGGCAGCTTCTTTTGTTTGCTGGATGAAACTTGAATACATGCCATCTCAGGAATATGTTTTAAGAGAATAAGCTAAGGACACTATCACTTTTTTTCTTCAGCATGAATCCACTAAAAGAGTTTTTTAGTTTTGGAGCATGTCACAAGCTTTAGGATTATATTTAGGACTGTTGAAATTGGCAGGTCTAGGATTTTATGACAGCGTTGCCCTGTATATGACAGTGTGGTGTGGGATGACCTTGCTGCCAAAAATCATGCCTGTACACAGGAACCTGATGCATACTCAAACTCCTAGTTGCAAATGCTTCCCTGCTCTGTGATGGCAGAAGGAGAGCTTGGCTCACACCTTCTCCTGACCCATCTGGCTTTATGAAAGGTTGAAGCGTTGATGCAAATCGATCCATGGTAGACCTTGGAAAATCAACAGTGTTCTGGGATATCCTCTTACACAGCATACATGCAGGCTGTGGAAATCTCATCCCATAGTTACTTCTTTCCGTCTTCCAAGGAAAGGCCTCAGTTCTGCAGTAAGGTTGGCAGAGCTGGATCTGAACCTTTGCAGAAATCCTTCCTAGTCAGTCAGGTCTGATTTAAAAGTGGGCAACTGGGTGAAGCTCATTGTGTTCCTGAGTTTATGGTGGTGACACTTGGCAAATACCCTTTATCCCCACTAGCATACTATTGCTTTTCTCTTACTGGTTGCATTTTTACTATCTGCCAACAAAATGGATTAGTGGATAAACAAATGGGAATGTTAAGAAAAAAACAGGCATGGAGAGAAAGGATGTGCTGAGTGAGTTATATTGGCTGCAGGAGGCGTGGGTGGGGGTTGATGTCAGCACAGAGAGAGGAAAAATACTGGGACAGAACTGCATCTTATTCATTCATACCAGGCATATTGTTATTACACAATATAGTTAATAAGGCTAAGAATTAAAAGGAGAATATTGCTGTAATTTGGGGGGAGATAAAATCATTGGGACTTAAGAAAAAAAGGTTTTCTTTGCAGATAACTGGATGGTGTAGGTACATCTAGATCCCTGTTAAAGATAATAGTGTAATAAGAATCAAGATTTGACGCTCATTGACTAACAAAGGCAAATGCTTATTGTCTCCAGTATCCACTGCTGAATAAGGTCAGCATTTGGAAAGCTTAGTTGGAGGAAAGGTAGCTTGCTGAACATGAGGGTCAGGGAATTCACTTGGACTCGTACTAGGCTTATTTTGTTGAGCTGTCTCTTCCTCTGCCTTTTTTAGTATGTCCAGCAAAGGCCAATGTTACGTTCTTGAACTGACAGGTTGTTTAGACATTCCCAACAGTTCTCTCATAAAAGTGTTCACTTTTGACTCAGAAAACCATACTCACTCTGCTTTTAGTTAAGTTCACAAGCAAGAGGTTTTGATGTTTTTCCTCCTTGCCCCCGCGTACCTGTCCAGAATCACTCCCCATGTTGAAATCTGCATTCCCAAACACATACTTCCAGAATGCTCCAAGTAGTTTGATCTGTATCATGGATCCATCTTGCTTCCCTGTGGGACTGTGGTGAAAGGCAGAGACCTGGGCTTCTCAACAGTTTGTTACTAGTTAATCTCTCTAGTGACGATACCAAGCAAGATCTTGTGCTTGGTTTTCTCCTCCATTTTGCATAGTGACCCTAAATTTGTGGCTGTTGCAGTGGTGCAGTTTTTCCATCCATAATATTCACTCTGCTTACAAAGCAGAAAACTTGACTTCACAGAATCACAGAATCACAGAATTGTAGGGGTTGGAAGGGACCTCGAGAGATCATCGGGTCCAACCCCCCTGCCAAAGCAGGCTCCCTAGCTCATACTGTACAGATAGCCATCCAGACGAGTCTTGAATATCTCCAGGGAAGGAGACTCCACCACCTCCCTGGGCAGCCTATTCCAGTGCCCTGTCACCCTTACTGTGAGAAAGTTCCTCCACATGTTGGTGTGGAACTTCCTGTGCTCCAACTTGCAGCCGTTGCCCCTTGACCTGTCTCCACAGACCAAAGAAAAGGGGCTGGTCAATTCCCCCTGCACCCCATACTTAAGATATTTATAAACATTGATTAGGTCCCCCCTCAGTCTTCTTTTCTCCAGGCTGAACAGCCCCAGCTCTCTCAGCCTTTCCTCATAGGATAGATATTCCAGGCCCTTAATCATCTTCGTAGCCCTTCCCTGGACTCTCTCCAGGAGATACCTGTCCTTTTTATACCAGGGAGCCCAGAACTGGACACAATACTCCAGGTGGGGCCTGACCAGGGCAGAGTAGAATGCAGATAAACCTAAAAGACTATAAAATGCAGATTTCCTTTAAACTTGACATGTTAGCAGTACAGGAGAAAATGGAAGTTTTTCCATAGAATTCAGTTTAAGAGAAGTGCATAAAACTCTAAAAGATCCAGTTTTTACTTGGCTTTCCTATTTGTGGTTGAAAGTAATAATTGAATAAGTCCTACACTGGAACAGCAGAACAAAATGTATTTTCCTTATCTCTGTTGTCCTTAATTTAAATTGGAACACAGCAGAATGATGTGTTATGGAATCCACATGACATATCCATGAAAAAATGGCCGCAACTAGATTTTTGAACCAATTATTCCAAAAGTTTGGGTTAGCATATCTTTGTTGCTCTTTGACTCATTTTGCCTATTCATTATCATCTATTAAGCACATTGTTAAAGCTCCAGACCCAGTCCCATTCTAATCTAGCACTGTACAAAAAGAATAAAAGATAGTCGCTATTTAAAAAAATTGGCAATCCTATTTTCTAGAATAAATTTAAACTCATTCTTTATTCCATTAGGGATCTAATAGTACAAAGTAATGATTACAAGACATCTTAACTGACTAGATAGGCTGTATTTTAAATGCCTAATTTTTCAGATCCAGAGCATTAGTAACTGTTATGAAACCTACATCTCTAGCAGGAAAATTGGACTCTAAAAATACAAATGATTAATGTAGCATTTGGAATTTGGCATTGAAGAAGCTTCAGAAATTAAAAAATAGTTAAATAAAGAAACAATAACATCATTAGAAGAATACTTTATTGATGAATTATACTTGCTGAAAAGGATTCAATTATCATAAAGCTTCTGGCTTTTATGTTTTGGAAGCTAATGCCTATTCTGGAATTTAAATAGAATTATGTTTCCAAATTATGTTTCCTGAATTGGAACTCCTTTTACTATTTAAATAGTAAATATAAATGAATCAGAAAGTAGAACATAATGCAGCTATTGAGAAAGAAGACTAACTTCATGTTTTCATGCCAAAATGAAATCTTCTTTGTTTCTATGACCTGAGCCAGCTTCTTCTGTAATGCATAGAATTCTTGTTTGTTCCTTAAGATTGACCACAGAATAAATAAAGGTAGTGAAACTGAGTACAGTGACGACCTAAGGGCAGTATATGTGTGTCCAAGCCTTTGCAAAAAAAAAATAAAAAAATCTGATAACCTGACATATTAGAATGCAGCTTGAAAAGGTTTTTGCAAGAACTACATATGTTTTTCAAACTGTGAGGAAACTAGGAAAATGTTGTTTGAGAAAATATGATTTGAATGACAGAAAAGGAAATGTTATGAACTGTCTTATGGTGGATGCCTTTTAGAAGGTGGAGGGGGGAATTATACTTAAAATTTATCGCTCTGATGCTCTTACTATGATAATATTGCAATTTATTAGATTAAAGCAGCTACCAGTGTATTGTCACTCCCATTTTACCATCTGAAGGCATTTGTGCTTTTGCATCAAGTGCAGTAACCATTCCCATTAATTTCTGAGCATACAAGGGCCGTTTGCAAACAGTGCTGGTGTGTGTCTGTGTTTTGTTTGTCCATACCTATCTACGAAGAGTAGTCTAGAAATTTAAGGGACTTTAGTGGTCTTGGTGGACTCTGTCACAGTTTCTTCTCAAATTCTGAATTGGGTACAGTAATTACACAGGATCAGAAGCAGGGACTGTGCATTTTCCTTAATTTTTTCTCTGTACACATTTTCTGAGACTGTTCAGATTAAGATTCCAATGAATGGAAAGCAGCTGTAGCAATAGCATGTTGGGGTAATCTCTCATTGACCACAGCACAATGATATTTTCAGTGACTTTTCTAATTCTTTTCTTACAATCACAAACACAGTTTTCTCCTTAGTCAGTACTATACTTTTGCGCATCCCATTTTTATAGCTTATTTATGTACATCTTTGCCCTTTGCACACATTTTTACTGCAAAGGGGAGAAAAATAGCCCCCAGGGAAGAGGGTTCAGTGTGCTAAATGGTCGAGTCTCTGGCTTTCAGACAGAATGCTGGTTCAAACTGGGTAAAAAGGCTACTTAGGTCATTTTCTGTCCTTAGATGAAAAAGGAAAGTCATTTTAAATCAGTACCAGATGTGTGTGTACTAAATGAACCTTAAGGTTCTAATTGGAGTCCTAGTAAAGCTGTAATGGATGTGGCAAATTGCAAACAAAATGTTCTTGTTTACATTAGCGTAACTTTAAAACTTCAGCCAAAAACCTTAATAAATGTGCTGTTATTCTAAAAATGGAATTGAACCTCTATTCAACATTCAACAAAATTAATCTCTGGTGTAACTTCAGTGACTTAAGTGGAATTCTAGGAGGAATGAGTTTGGCATCTTGTGAGCAGCTTGGTGTGCATACGCATGCACATGTGTATGTGTTCCTGTGTGTTTACTTAAATGTGGCACTGGCCTTGCAGCGGCAAGAAGAATGGATTCATCTAGGGGACCCAAAACGTAATGATCAGGAGGAGCAGGCGAAGCGACTGTTTGAGTGCTGTAACATATGCCTTCTTTCAGGCTGCATAATTCATACACAGTAATATTAGCTGCAACAGTTCAGCTCAATAGCAACACCTCATTATTTTACCCCTCAGTATTTATTCCTATGTTTGACGCCTCATGAAATTACTGTTAATGTGTTTATATAAGGGCAGATCTGACACAAGTGGGAAGAATTTAATTTCCCACTCATTCTTTCCTGCTGATGTGTCCTCTTCCCCTGGTAGAAGTGGCAAGTGTAAATAGTTAATTTGCTTCAATTATGAGCCTGTCCTGCTAAATTAGAAGCAGCAGGAATATGAAGAGCCAGAATTATACTTATGAGGCAGCTGACAAATCCTCAGAGCTCACAAAATCAAATCATTTACTCCTCATTGGTGCTCAAAGACCCACTAGATAAAAGCTGCAGTTTATTCTTTAACATCTGATGGAACTTGGATTGTATGTTACCAATACTTCTATAAATTGAAGTCCTCCTGCATCAGTGTCAACGTTTGTGATACTGTTACCATTTCTGCTATAACCCACAAGCTTTCAAAGGTTTCTGTTTTGGTCACTAAATATAGTCCAGACTGATTAGGGCATAAAAATAAAGCGTGTTTTATAAGTTTCTCTTTCGATCACAGGAAAGTTGTCAGTGTAGTGGAACATTATCCAGAGCTGGGATGACTCAGGAGGGGGTTTACAAGTAATGCCTCATGTCTCCAAAGCTTCTCTTGTGACGTGAGTCACCACAAGCTGGGTTGAAACGGATCCAAGATTGGTGTTTTAAGAGGCCTTAGCTCTGCTTGGCTTCTGGGCACACCTAAGCTTTGCTCCTCCTCCCTCCTGGGGCGTGATGTCCTGTTGCTCTCCCATTGCTTTATGTGACAGATGAGCCATGGGTGGAAGAGCCATTGCGTGGCCATGTAGATGTGGGTTGCCTGGTGTCAGGACATCAGACAGTGCAGAAACTGTGGTGTGGCTGTTGAAATAGCTGCAGAGGATATACAGACCGCCAGGTCAAGGTAGTCAATACCACTCTGAATACATTAATTTAGAGTTTGTTCACTCATATATGTTCATATGCTCACACAGATGTTTATCTACCTCCTGTTCTCCCTTTAAAAAGGACCTTTTTTATTGTCCCCATGCTAATGAAGCAATCTCTAAGGAATAACTTTAACACACATGTAAGATTAGAATGTTACTTTCAGTTTAGTAGATAAACAACCACACAAGGTTTAAATTTAGCTTTGTTTTATTTTTGTAATGAGAACGGGAAGTGAAGATACATCTGTGTGTGCACACTGCCAAAGTGAATTACAGGCAAAATAAATTCAGGAATAGGCACAACAGACAGCATCTTTACACCTCCCCTCCCATCTACCTGACCCATTGAAGCTGTTCCTGCCAGTGTTGCACCTTCATCCTGTTTCTGCGATCCACTGTTTCTCTTGACAAATTTCTGTACTGAAACTGTTTCTTCCCTTTGAAGCTTTAGATGAAGGGGTAGAGCTTAAAACCACTGCCCCTCACCCTGGTGTCTGGACATTCTCCTTTCCTCTGCAAGCAGCTGGGCTTAATGAGCTGGAACACAAATAGGCCAAGAACAGGCATGTATACACACACAGATACAAACTTATCTCTATGTGTATATATATATATATGCACACACATACATATCTACGTGTGTATATGATATTAATATGATCATATTGTTTCCCTGCCCTGGTTTCCGCAGGGCCAGACCTTGAACCCCCTGACTTCCCCAGCTTCTGGAGGGGGCACTGTCAGTCCCCCAGTTGCAATGCGTTTTTGCTTCAGGACTTCTGGCAGCTGGTGCCTCCCTCTCCCAACCAGGGCTGGGCTGAGCAGGACCACACTGGGCATTCAGGATGTCCTCCTCTGACACAAAAAAAACATTAACTTAGTGTAGGTCACCACAGGAGCTGCTGCATCTTACTCTGTATAGGGTAATATTGGCCAGCCCAACCCACTTCATATCTTGGTCTTCCTGTAGCTACCAGAAACACTGAATTAGTGGGGAACATCAGGCACCCCCCTGCTTGAGGTGAATTTCTAATATCTGTTTGCTACATACAACAGACATGTCTTCTAGATACATGCTGCCCATGGTTGCCGAGTTGTAAACATTGACTTTAATTGTACTTTGCCTTCTTGTTTTACTTGGAAGGAGCTGGGCCAAAAGGATTACTGGGCCAAGTATTGCTGCAGCAATATCCATAAATAATAGCCTCAGTTTTCTACTCATTCTTCTTCCTCACATTCTATCCGTAGGTTTGACCTCAATAGGAACATGGCTTTAAATAAGTTGCATATAGAACTGGACTTGGTCCCAATTATTATTCTCGATTCAGTCTCACATCCTTATTTTAAAAAAAAAAAAAAAGAATACCAGCAAGTGCAGATAATCACTACATAAGTCATATATTTAATGTCGTTTGTTTTGTACCCAACTTTCATCCAACATGCTTCTGATAAAATGTACAGTCCTGTTCCTGTGAGCTGCAACCATCAAGCCTATAAGGTCAAATTTAGGCCTGACGCAAATGGCTGCAATTTCCAGTGATCTCCGTCGAGTCTCACTGTTTGTGCTAGAGCTGAATTTGGCCTGTGATCTTTCCTCTGCATGCCAGAAAGACTGAATTCTTTCCCCTAAGCCTCTAATATGTCATCAGTGTCTTTTTCATGCTCTACAGTCAAAGAGACTGCTGAGCCATATAGCTAGCCCTGGGCCTCTTTCTGTTACTGTATGTACCTAGATTAAAAATCAAATGGTAACATATTTCAGTATCCATTAAACAATTCTGAGGATTTTTTTTTTTCTGACTGCTGTGGGAATATCTCTCTCCATATTTTAGAGTGTGTGCAGCTCTAGGTGCCTTTGCTGCAGAATCAGAAGATTAAAACTAGAGATATGTCTCCCACTTGGAAAAAATACAAGTTTTCTCTATGAGCCTAGGTATGTAGGGCCAGGAATGACTATCTGAATATGGAATTTAATTCTGGATCACAGCCTACTGTATTTTATCAGATGCCATTCCTGTAACTGTAGCCTGTGAAAATAACACTCCCATGGGTAATAACACTGCAGAGACAAAACAGACAAAATTGGCCATTTTGCTTTTTTATTTGCTGTTTTTGCATATACTGTTTTTTGGGGTCTGTGGAACAGTTTCATCAAAACAAATGTGAACACCTTCAGATCATTGTAAAAAAAGACAAATGTAACTTGCTTACAAGTATCAGCTCTAAGGAGACATCCACAAGATAAACTGAAAATTTCCCCTTCTTTGTCATTCCCCCACCAGCTATTTAGGCAAAGCCAGGCAAGTAGCATGGTTCTTCGTAATGTGCTTTGTCAGCAAGGAGACCAAAGCTTTTTCAGACCTCCATGAAGCACAAATCCTGAAAGTCTCTTTTTATCCTAAGAGCAGCAGTCAGTTTAACTCATTGTCTCTAAGTCTCTTGTATTGAAATGGACTGTAGTCAGTGGGGCCTTCTTCCCCTAGCCCCTGGTATTCGGAACTGGGGACATGTTTGCTGACCTTTGAGTGCCTCTTCTAATGATGATGGGGAAAGGGAAAGAAACTAGGGTACAAGCCACATGAGACAGGGTAGGAGTCCTGCTGTGTAGTGTGTTGGGATGTGTTGATAACCTTTTTCACAGTGAGGGTGACAGAGCACCGGAACAGGCTGCCCAGAGGGGTTGTGGAGTCTCCTCTGGACATATTGCAGACCCATCTGGACGCCTACCTGTACGACCTGTTCTAGGGAACCTGCTTTGGCAGGGGGGATGGATTCTATGATCGCTGCAGGTCCCTTCCAATGCCTACAATTCTATGAATCTGTGAGTAATCCTCCACAAGCAAGTTGAGAGGAAATACATTGGGAAAAGATGACTAACCAGAACAAAAAGTTAACTCAAGGTTTTACAGGTATATTTAATTTATACATATTGGTTTCGTATTATCTAACACGTAGAAGAGCAGAGGAGACACAAAGCCTGCCTCGAGGAATTTATGATCAAGGAAGATGAGGCCTAAGCAGCAGTTAAAATATATAAAGCAAAACATGACCAGAAGTTGGCATCATAAAACAGAAGTCCATATACTCAATTATGGTTTTAATTTGGTAAATCTGGTATTTGTGAGTACTTGTGGCTAGCCATATAACCCACACCCCCTCTACCTCCAGAAACTTTGGGGCAGTCAGGATGTGTATCACTATTAATAATAAATAGAGTTCATCCCTTGATGTAGGCTGCTACAGCACTGGTATCCCACATGTATGGTCAGCCCTGGGAACCTGAGCCATTGTAATGGCCTGGGGGCTGGAACCAGGCTCTTACTTTACAGTGGGGAAGTGGGGGCAGGGCATTCCTTTTTCCTGTGGCCTAAATCAAATGCTATCTTATGTGCTTATATGCACAAGGTAGAGTTTCATACTTAGTCGTTTTGGAAAGTATCTTCTGTATTAGTGTATGCTTTGCAAAACAGTGTAAGGGAACTTGAAGCTACCTTACTGGGTGCACTTTGGAAATGTAATTAAATAGTAAACTAAGAACCTGTGTATTATGCTGTATAAATTTGCATTCATGAAGCACAGTAGGAAAATAATGCCAGCAGCTTCCATTTGTAGACAAATGAATGTAATCTTGGTGTTTTGGGGTTTCTATAACAAGCTGAAGAGAATAAAAATAAATTAAGCTGACTGACCCTACATATACAGAAATGATGGTTTTTCTGCCAACATTCAATTTCCATAACTGGGACAATATAGAAAATAAAATATTGTGTAAGGAAACAAATCTGCTGCTGAATCAGAATGGGCCTTTACTGTCTGAATGACAATCAGTTGACATTCAATTATCATGTTAATTGAATTAAAGCAAACTATAAATTACTTAATTCTGTAAGTATATGCTCCTGTCAAGTTCTTATTTAATAATTGTTGCTTGCTTGACGGAGGAGAGGAAAATGACCTTATAAGAGATTTCTGAGATGTTAAAAACAGAATTAAATATTGCCACTACACACTATAGATAAGTAACACAACAGAAGCTTGCTGCTTGTTACAGGAAAAATGTTAAATGCATTATTGGAAATCATGTATTTCATACTTTGGCACTGTCTTACGCATGAAACTCAAAAGAGCTTCAGCCATTTTGTAGAGTACACTTGAATGATGACACAAGCCTTTCTCCTCTCCCCAAAAGCTCTGTAAGGATGCAACTCAGTTATACTTACTAAAACATGAAACTATTTAAGCCTGAAGGCTAAAAATTCTCACAGATTTAAAAATAAATTAAAAGAAAAGGTTAGGAGTGACAGCTGACTTGCTCATACCTGTTTGAGGTGCTGCTACAAATGCCGAGGACGCTTCCCACCTGCGCTTCCTTCATAAACCCCCAATACAAGTCCAGTCTAGCCCAAAGTCAGTGAACTGGTGGCCACTACCAGGGCCACACTCGTTTGCCTTCAGAGAAAATTACTGATGGTCACACCTTGTCATTATGAAAATTAACAACTTCCCAGACAGGCAGAACTTACCCTAATATTTATTATATGCCAGGACCAATCAGAATTTCCAAAACTAGCATGAGGATCATCAACCCACTTGTATGCTGATCTTAACAGTGGGCATCTTCAAAAAGACAACACTATATAGACTGTGCTGTCTATACCCTGTTGTACTCAGAGGACATGCCAATGCCCTCACAAAGCAGGGTGACTTGACCACCTCCCAGACAAGCCAGCCTTGTGGGGACCATTCTGGCCCATTGAAAACATCAAAGTATGTTGGAGTCACCAAAAACTTTTCCCTGTCCAGTAAGGATGCGTTTACCATAGTGACTTTAAGGACATTTTTACCATAATGATGTCCTATTACATGTCTGGTTTTTATATCATCATGGAAGACACAGTGTTCATATGACTATTTTTGGCTTACCAGAAGACCCAAGTAAAGAGGGCAAGACATTATGTAGACTGACCATGGTAGATATATAGGTAGGAAATAATTAAATAATGGCTGTGTGATGAGGTTCCTGTGAAGCAGCGCAGTAGTTTTAGATGGAGATTTACAGAATTGTTGTTAGCTTCGTATTATTGAGTTAACCTTGTGTAATATGACTATTTGAGAGAAAAGTCAGGTCCCAGAGGACTCCTTCAATATGCTGTGACTGTAAGAGTACAGCAGGAGTGTGTATTTTTTATATTTGTGTAATGTAAAATAAAGCCCAATGTGGAAGCAGTAGATACATGATCTTTTGGAAATCATTATTCTGTGTAAAATTCTTTGTTCTGCTCTGTTTTTTAAACTGGCTATCAAAATGATGCAGAGGCTTTACAATATACAAAGCAGTATAACTTCGTCTTGGTCCTGTGGGTCAAGCTAAATTCATTTTAGCAGTTAGAAACAGATTGCTGACTAATTTTTTTATTCGTTTTCAAAACAAACAGTACATTTCCCTAATAATCACAAGTGGTTGCACCCTAAAAAGCAAATTGCTAGTATTTTTTTTCCAAAACAATAGGAGATCAGCCAGCACTACATATTTATCTTAATCTGGAGAAATTACAAGGGCGCACAGATACAGTTGCACAGCTAAAACCAATCTTTTTTCCTCCGTGTCTTTGTGTTTACAATTTTAGATGCCTAAGACTTCTCTGTTTCCATTATGATCTTTTGATTCCCTGGGAAGCAAAATCTTTAATCCTTTTAGGCAGCCTCTGAGTTTTGCCAGCCCATATCTGAGTATTGTTCTGTCTCTGAAAGCAAAGCATCAGTGAAACAAAAAGTGTTTCACGAGCACATTCTTTATAGAAATGGTGTCGTTCTGGACCCTTCCAGCCTGACACTACCACTCTCACTTTGTAGTCTGCAACTGCACTGTCCTTTGTGTGCGCGCTCTGTGGTGCCAGGTCCTCTCCATTATGGGACATCTCTGGTTTTACTAGAGCATTGGAAGATCAAAAGAGATCACTTTACCTTTTCATAAAGTTTATCCTTCTATTGTGGAGATGTACATGTGTGTTTTTCAGCTGTGGATTTTAGGAAAACTCCCCAAAATTACCATAAATACTTTGCCCAGCTTTTGCCCTTAGACGAAGAGCCCAATTAATTAGGCAGTGTGGCGGACTGGGAGCGGAAAGGGGGATGGTCTTTAGTCACTTCATGGAGGCCTTCCACAGGTGCCCAGGTTGTGCACTTGATGGGAGAAGTGCACAACAGAGCCTCAAAGCTGTAGTTCTGTATTGCGTAATACTGGGAGTCCCAAATGCCCATGAACACATGAATTAATCACTGCCCCAAGCATGTGACTAAAAATTTGTGAAATACAACAACAATAATGAAAAAAAAAATGTTTCAGGGCTACGAAGATGATTAAAGGCCTGGAACATCTATCCTATGAGGAAAGGCTGAGAGAGCTGGGGCTGTTCAGCCTGGGGAAAAGAAGACTGAGGGGGGACCTAATCAATGTTTATAAATATCTTAAGTATGGGGTGCAGGGGAAATCAGCCAGCCCCTTTTCTTTGGTCTGGGGAGACAGGTCAAGGGGCAATGACTGCAAATTGGAACACAGGAAGTTCCGCACCAACATGGGGAGGAACTTTTTCCCTGTGAGGGTGACAGGGCACTGGAATAGGCTGCCCAGGGAGGTGGTGGAGTCTCCTTCTCTGGAGATATTCAAGACTCGTCTGGATGGCTATCTGTGCAGTATGAGCTAGGGAGCTGCTTTGGCAGGGGGGTTGGACCCGATGATCTCTCAAGGTCCCTTCCAACCCCTACAATTCTGTGATTCTGTGATTCTGTGATTCCCTAAATCTTTCCCTTTTTTTCCCTTATTTCTAAAACTTCCATTTGGTTGTTGTTAAATGTTTGCCCTGCAACATAGAAGGCTAGGAGTCAATTCTACTTCATTATATGAAGCTAAAATGCTGCATGGCTCTTAAATCTACCCTTCTCGGAAAAAAAAATCAAAATATGAAGTAGTGAGAAACTTGTGATAATTTTTGTAAAGAGAAATGCCAACTTCTTCTCAAAACTGTCAGTGACATGGCTAAAAAGCAAGTCATTAGCTGGGCTCCACGATTCAGAAAGTGGTTCTTCTGAAAACTTTCAACCCTACATGTCTGTGTATGTTTTTCTAACATCATGTTACTGTAGTGCTATGATGTCCTGCCTAGCCCTGCAGATAATCTTTGATCTTGAAATTTGGACAAAATTGAAGTGATTCTCCAAGCTCTTTAGTCTATTATGAGATTGTGCACATGCATTTAAAATAATTTGGTGAGTTGAGAGAAATGTACAGAAATAGATCCATGTTCCTGAGAAGTTAATTAGACCGATATGGGATCAAGACTGGAGTAATGACTAACATTTATTATCCTTAGCAGCTCCGTGAAGCTTCTTTGACTGCCCCCAACAGTTTATCTGGGGAAGAGAGAAAGCTGCTGGGCTGATCCATGTGGTGCTGGCATCTCCTCCTTCATTTAGCTCAAATGTCTTTCTGCACATTTTCGCCTTCCCCAGAGGGTTTTAACTTGTCTCACAAGTGGAAGCCCACGCCTGCCTTCCCCAGTCCCTAAAGGTCCCATTTGCAAGTACACCCTGCAATTCACTTTGAACAATTAAACCTGAGATGCTGTGAGGGATATTGTTTTTTCAGTACTGCTGGGTAGTTAAAGGGTGTTTCACAGTTGGAACAATATTTTCTTTAAAATATTTGATGTTTATTTTTTCACTTTTTAAGCAATATGAGGAGGAAAGGCTGTTTACTTAGACTTTATGAAGATGCATGAGACACACCGGTGATATATAAAAACAGAACCAGATTAATTTACCAATGTGACACTCTTTGTTTTTAGGTATACAAAAAGAAAACTGAAGCTGCCAAGAAGGAATATCTGAAGCAGTTAGCTGCCTACAGAGCAAGCCTTGTATCCAAGGTAACACATAATGTATATACATACACACATATATATAGCGACATACTGCAGACCATTTTCAGCAGTTATATGGTGCTGAGCACCATAGTATTTAGTGCAAATAGCCTTGTTTGTTACCACCTAGAGCTTAGGTGTAAGGTGCAAATGCTCAATAAATAGTCATCACTCCATGAAAAGATATCCTTTCCCTTCTGGTCATGGAGACAGTACTTCTCCCAGCTGGAAGTATCACCACAGTTCAACAGAAGGAGGTACTGGAAAAAAGACCAAACATGCCATGCCAGGCAGGCACTCTTCTACCTACAAGGGAAAAAAACCCATATCATATGAGTTGGGTTGGTTTGGGGGTGGGGGGGGTTAAGTACTTTTTTACCTTGCAATCACAGTACAGGAAAGGTCAAGCTCAGCTCACATAGCAGATTTTTCATAAGAAAAATGTGAATTTCCATTTTATATCCAGCAAGCAATTTAAGACATTTAAGGCTTTTATACTGGAATACACCAGTGTATCCCCAGTACACAGCTAGTAGCAATTTTCTAAATTTCATTATATATTCTTAATGCCCATAATTTTCTTATAGACTCTTTAAAATTTGCAATAGACATTAAATATACAGAAGAATGTGAAATTACTGCACTTTGTCAGTGTGAAAAAACAGTTCAGCAACTTCAGAGTTATATACCACTTAGGACCACTTAGTTTGGGTCTGTGGTCACAGCACCAAACTTGAGAGAGTTCAAGAAGCAACTGGATGATGCGCTCAGTCCCATACTCTGACTTGTCTGGCCCTGTGTGGAGCCAGGAGTTGGACTTGATGATCCTTATGAGTCCCTTCCAACACAGAAGATTCTCTCTATGATTCTATGAAAACACATTTAGATATATGTTGGTTTTACATAAATAAAATTAATTTTAGAAGTAAAGGTGGAAGTATGAAAGATTGACATATATAATGCAAGTAGAACCTTTTGCTGTTTGTAAATGTTTGTGGTTGGTCCTGCACTACACTTCTTTGTATATTATATTATTTTGGACACATTTTAAGGGGAAGACTATATGATCAGCCATACAAGGGCCTTCCTTGCATCTTTCTATATTATCTGAATATTTGGTCAGTGACTT
The DNA here is from genome assembly GCA_022605575.1 of Laterallus jamaicensis coturniculus. NCBI lineage: Eukaryota > Metazoa > Chordata > Aves > Gruiformes > Rallidae > Laterallus > Laterallus jamaicensis. The sequence continues at coordinate 51,989,873 of JAKCOX010000002.1, read as the reverse complement.
TAAAAGTCTGAAACATGGGTGTTATTTCATTCATTTGGGGGAGGGGTATTGTCTTACAAATTCTAATTTTACAGCATCATCATGCATTTAGTTAAGGTGATTTAGAAAGTACCTTTAATTTCTGTCTTAGAGCTGTTTGATTCTAGAAATAGAAATTTCCTTCGGAAAGGGTACCACATGCACAGAAACAATTTTTTTGTGTGGAAATAACCTGCTTATTAGCAAAAGATTTGTCTAAAAATCCCAGAATATTCCAATAGTGAATTTTTCACTTGCAAAAAGAACTTGGATGTCATTATTCAGCACATCACAGGTTGTTTACATAACACTTTATATAGCTTCATTTTTAAATGGGAAATATAAAAACCCTGATTTTTTTTTTTTAAGAGAAAAAAGCATATTATGGTATTTTCTGAGGGGTTGTTGGGGTTTTTAGGAAAAAAGCAAAAGACTGTTGATCAGTGCATGAAGCCATTTGTGCATATTTTTAAATTTGTTGTTAGTCAGAAAAGCACTGGAGCATTTTCTTAACTTTTAAGCAATTACTTAAATTCTGCCCATAATGTAATGTTTTCCTCTAGTGTGGAAAGTATGAGAATATAAACTTAATGAAGCTGAGTACTAATTGCTTACCCTCATGAACACACTCAATGAATTTAACCGAGCTGGCATGTAACTAAAGCAAGTCCATTTTGGAATAAGGATGTAAAATACCCACATGTAATATTATATCAAGATATACTAAATTGTGGTTATTAAATATTTACAGGGCACCAGAAGAGTTGTAGTTCCTTAGGCAAACATGTAAGCATGAAAAAACATATACATTACTAAGGTTGTTGGAGCCCATCTGGTCTTTTATACCCATTTGTTATATTATCATCTATAAAAGCTACTTTTAGGGAATATTATTAAGATATCAAGACCTCATTCTCAAAAGTTAAGACATGCGAAAAGCAGCATACATTTCCAAAAATGCTTCAATACAATATTAATGATTTATTCACATGGTATGTCTTAAACTTTATACCACTCTCTGCGTGAGTCTCATTTCATATGCTTGCAACCAGGTGTTCACCCTGGAAGTTCCATGTTCTATTAACTGTGTGGTGTTTAACCTTACTGCTTTATAGGATTTTCTGTGCTGCTCATCCCAGCAGTGTTTTAATGTAAATAAAATCTTCAGTAAAACACTGAAGCAGGAAGTTTGTGTTGTCCATATTTTCAAACGCAACTAAATCATTGTGAAATCAGGCTTTCGGTAATTTTGGATGTCCTGCTTGGGATATCCTGAACTTCATTTTTCAGAGTAGTTGCCCAAAATTATACCCATCATATTCATAGCAAAGCTTCAATGACTTCAGGGTCAGCTATGAGATGTTCAGTTGTGCTTCACATCACATCAGGACATCCAAGTAATAGGAGCTTCTCAATTATCAAACATCCATTCTTCTCCCCTCCCAGAGGACTCTGCCTGTGAGAAGAGACACGCACAAGCAGGCAAGAGTGCTCCTTAGGTCACAGAATCACAGAATGTTAGGGGTTGGAAGGGACCTCTGGAGATCATCTGGTCCAACTCCTCTGCCAGAGCAGAATCACCTAGAGCAGGCTGCACAGGACAGCATCCAGGCAGTTTCTGAATGTCTCCAGACATGGAGACTCCACAACCTCTCTGGGCAGCCTGATCCAAGGGCCCCCATTTCCAGCTCAGCAGGTACCTCAGACCTCTCAAAGCAGCTGCTCTACGAGTTTCCTAACTTTCCTAACTTTCCTAACACTGTTTCTGCCACTTCATCCATGAAGTACTGACAGTTTTTAAAGAACAAGTTAGCACAGGGCTTGTTTATGAGTGTTTGTGTATGCTTTTCTGTATCTCTTTGCAAGTCTTCATTACTCTGAAAAGCAAAGAATATATCTATATCATGATATACCTGAGTGGACCAGACTTGGAGTTGAATTCACTACCCCCATCTTAGTTGGTCGAGTAGCTGGCATAGTCTGAATAGAAGATAGCAGAGAAACTGGTAATTCTTTTGCCAGGAGATTTTTTAGCATCTGCCTGATAGCATAACAATGAAATTTAGGAATGTTGATTTCCATCCCAAGCTCCACAGGTGAGAGAGGAGTATTAGGTGGGAATGGTGGACTGCATGACACTAAGAGCTTTTTGCCTCCTCTCTCCTCTCCTCTCCTCTCCTCTCCTCTCCTCTCCTCTCCTCTCCTCTCCTCTCCTCTCCTCTCCTCTCCTCTCCTCTCCTCTCCTCTCCTCTCCTCTCCTCTCCTCTCCTCTCCTCTCCTCTCCTCTCCTCTCCTCTCCTCTCCTCTCCTCTCCTCTCCTCTCCTCTCCTCTCCTCTCCTCTCCTCTCCTCCACACACACACATGCATACGCACACACAGACACAGACAGAGATAAGTCATAGAATCATAGAATATCCTTAATTGGAAGGGACCCATAAGGACCATCATGTCCAACACCTGGCTCCACACAGGGGCGGACAAGTCAGAGTACATGATTGGGTGCATCATCCAGAGGCTTTTTGAACTCAGACAGTTAGTATTTATGATTTCAGGCTTTGTTATCTGACAAAATTATAACTGCAAAGAGTGGAAGTGTCACCAGCAGCTGTGGTAATAGGATTGCCAGCCCATCTCTGGTGCACTCTTAAATGCTTCAGTGATGTCTTTATAAAATAGGGCTACCACACAGCAAATACATTAAACATATGATTATGTAAATATGTCACTTATGCATTTATCAGTTTATTTCCTGTATTTTCTTTTTTTTTCTTTTTAATGATTGAAATTAATGGGGCTGCTGTTGAGCTTGTTCATGTGTGTAGGAATTGATATGTAATATAAAAATCACATTACAAAGCATTATATCTTCTACTATGCAGATTGCCATATTGCTCATAGTACTGACTAAGCCTTTGCATTGTAAACAAGTGCCTTTATATTTGCCCTTAGTTGCAACTTTTAGTACTATTCAGGTCCAGAAATGCAGTCTCTGGTATCTGGTAATTTGTACAGCGTTACATAAAATGCTGTGAATTGCAATTTTACTTTTTCATAAAACAAGCACTTTTTCTAGCTTAACCAGCCCTTTTTCTGGCTGACATTAGAGTTTTTGCTGCATCATTCAAATATATATATATATTTAATACAGATTTATAGGGGTAAATGTGAAGTATTTTCATCTATTATATATGTGCTTCTATGTATTTTTATATAACAATGCATTAATAGTATGTATTTAATATGCATGATATATATACATATATGTGATACACAGTGTATGTTAACTACAGCAGCTCAAGTTTAACTATCTGAATAGTACAAAGAAGATTTCCCTGTTTTGTTCTCTCTGGATAAATGAATGTTTAATTCTCTCTGTGTAGTGACACAGCTTCAAGTTTCATGCAGACATATTTCAGCAGCTATGGTTGAAGCTAAAACCTCTCAGTGAGGAGAGTATTATTCAAATTCAAAATACTCAAGCATATTTCAGAACTCTGATGTTGTATCTAAGTCAAAGTGGTGTCCTTACTTGACATTGCAGCAAATGCACTGGATATTTTTCTGGTTTGTGGACAACACAAATTCTTTGGACATGTAAAATTGTTTCTTGAAGTGCACGGCATAGGGAGCTTTCCTTGCTACCTTGCAATTATGTTTCATAAAAAACTTAAAGGTCATATCTAGTAAGACTGGCATTGTCTTAATGCTATTAGCACAATTTGTAAACAGAGTTTCCAGGCACCCAAAATGCCTGTGTTACATGTTCAACATTGTCTATATTGTAGTAGAATTGCACAACCTAAAGATTTGTAGTCTTTTCAGACTGCAGCAAATATACATGAAAATAATTGAGCTACTAGTAAAAAGCAAAATTGAGACCACATTTAAAAAAAAAAATTAAAATCTCAAACTCAAACAGTAAATTTGCTGCTAGCACCCCGTTTCATATGTGTATGTGGAAAGACCATTTATGTAATATATAAAAAGGAAAAAAAAACCAAAAGTCAGATCTCCCAGATCACGCATTTCCCCACCCCTAAGTAAATGGGGATGTTCAGGTGTACTCTCTCCATGATTTGTTTTCTGTGGCCCAGTGAATCCTAAAATCTTTTCTGCATAGTAGCCAAGCTTGAGCTGGAGGGGAGCACCATATCCGAGCTCATTCCTCCCTGAAATAAGCATCTGCTGGGGTTTAGGTTATTTCTTTTGGAAATAAAATTCTAAATAACTCTTGACAGAGCAGACAACTGAGCTGTCCTATCTCCTGACCAGTGCTTTAATCAGTTGGCTGGGGTATACAAGGAGAGCAGCACCCTTTCTGTTGCTGGCAGAAAAGCACCTGGATTCTGCATTCTGAGACCACAGATTCCTGTATTATATCTAGCCCCAGACCATGCAGATGTTTTGGAATTTCATAAGACAGTTCAGACTGTTCCCAGTAAAAGCATCATAGAAAGAATAAATAAAAAGTATGGTTATGTTTGTTGCACAATTTTTTAATTTTTAAATTTTTTTTAAGCTATTAAAGTGCTACAAGACATTTGGCAGTATTTTCCTTAAAACAATACCACCACTCCCACCATCCCCCAGCTTTTGCTCTTTTCCATTAAACGTTAGACTCCCTGTCTGGGAAAACTATAAGGCTTTTACATTAGATATTTCATGCTTCTGTGGTACCTTGGTCTTTCACCTTCTGGATTTCTTATGATCCAGCCAGAATTTTTCAAGGAATCATGAATAAAATTATGTATGTGCAAGTATGTGATGTATCAGCATATCTGGTAAGTGAACATGTATATTTATAAAACAATTGTCTAATCTGATAACAACACAAATCCAACCATCTTCTTGTCTGGTAAGGAAACCAACTAGTTACTGCAGCTGAAAATGTAGAGCAAACTATATTTCAGTTAATGCCATGAATTTGATTTGAGGCTAAATCATGTGAAGCTTTACATTCAGCAGTGCAAAAACCGAGAGATGCTCGCACATAATTTCTGCCAAAAAATGGCAGAAATGTCTTGAGCTTGAGAGAAGCCAGGTTTTGATTTGGAGAGCAACTGTGTTTGTTTTTGAAGTGAGTTAATAAAACTAGATTTCACTATTAGCCTAGTGCTTCCATTTGGGGAATTAAAACACTTGTATCAAATTAAAGTTGCATATCCTTTATCACATGTACCCAGGTTACATTCATAAAACATCCATTTTTACTTACATACCCTGAATGAATCCATGACAATCCCCTGTAGATGATGACAAAATGTATATTTAGATTTGAAGATGTTCTTCTGAGCCACCTCAGCTAATTATAGATGACAACCCATGGCTTACTCCTTTGTTCTCAAACATCAAGAATGTGTCAAAAAGCTTTCTGAACTCTCTAGAGTCCCAGATGTTGTTATTGCAATAGGTGACTGGAATTAACAAAATACGAAACGTCATTTGCTAAGAGCCTCTTGTGACTTAGGTAGGAAGGCAGCTGTACTGCAGATATGCATATGAATTCTCCACCGGAGTGAACAGAGTTAAGTCAAAGGAATTGCTAAAGGAGTTAAAGAGCTAAGCAGGGAAGAGAAAATACTGCTGGAAAGAAGTCATTCTCTCATAAACAGCTTCACAGGGGTATTATTAAAATGGCTGAGTCCATGTAGGCTAGAAGAAGGGATTCTTCTCAAGGACAGGCTTGGGGTTGGAAGTGACCTAAAATGTCAAAAACGTTAAAAATGGACAGGATTATGCAAACACAGAAAAGCTGAGAGAAGGAATAAACAATTCAAGATGTTCCTTCCACCAAAGAGACAGCAAAGACAGCAGATGCAAACTTAAGCTTAGGTAAGCTTTGTAGGAGCTGCATAAATATTCAGCCTATTTCCTTCTACTTACCTCTTTTTTGTCACAGTACTGAAGATAACTCATTTAAAGCTGAGTCAGTCCTGCCTAAGTTTGATCACAACCTGCACAGCTTAGATCTTCCTGGTACAAGCTGACATCATCACTACTGTTACCCAAATGTAACCTTCATTCTGGTCATAGAGTCAAAAAAATTGTTGAATTCCTCAGCATGGACTCGAGGGTGGACCCCAGTTACTAGATATGCAGATGGCACCATCATGAAAAGGGGCAATGTGGCAACTATGTAGATTGCTGACAAGTACTCATTTAAAACCAGAATCAAGTTAAAGTCTTTTCTATGCTTTCAAATACTCACATAGTTCATGCTCCTGGTCTATGTAGAGGGCGTGCCAAATCTCTTTTTCTCATTTAAAGAGAACCACCTGTTCCTCATTTAGAATAAAATGATGTTACATCACTTTGGGTATGGAAAAAAAAATTCTTTTGAGGTTGGATTAGGTTTTGCATTGGTAGAAAGTTTATGCTGGTTATATCAGCCATAAGGCTGATGTCTTTGCCCCTCCGGAGGTCTCTCAGCATGTATTTAAAGGACCCATAGTTATCCAATAGTACCAAGAACATTTACTGACCGTACTGAAAAGATTTTACTCTAAAGAGAACTTAATTTCTGGTGTTAATAAAGAAGTATTTTGATAACACCTGTAAATCATTGAAATTATATTGCTACATCTGAAATGTTTTGATCATTAACTATTTTTATGAAACAAAAAACCCCCAGAAAATATTCTCTGTAAGCAGAAAAATTATGTTTTCCTTAAGACTGCATTGACTTTTTTAATTTTATATTACAAACAGCAATATTAGTTGAGCACTGCTGACTAGAATGAAATTACTGCAGAATTCCAATGTATTATGGTATCATATGCTATATTAGATAAGAAAGCTGAGTATAAAACATGTCAAGAAGGCCAATGGTGTCCTGGGGTGCATTGAGAAGAGCATGGCCAGCAGGTCAAGGGAGCTTATGCTCCCCTTCTACTCTGCCCTGGTGAGGCCACATCTGGAGTACTGTGTCCAGTTCTAGAAAGACAGGGATCTCCTGGAGAGAGTCCAGCGGAGGGCTACAAAGTTGATGAAGGAACTGGGTCATCTCGTGTATGAGGAAAGGTGGAGAGAGCTGGTCCTGTTTAGCCTGGAGAAGACTGAGAGGGGATCTCATCAGTGCTTGTGTCTAAAGGGGGGATGTCAAGTGGATGGGTTCAGACTCATTTCAGTGGTGCCAAGTGACAGGACAAGGGTCAATGGGCACAAACTGGAACATAGGAAGTTCCATTTCAATATAAGGAAAAACTTCTTCACTCTGAGGGTGATAGAGCACTGGAACAGGCTGCCCAGAGAGGTTGTGGAGTCGCCTTCTCTGAAGATATTCAAAACCCATCTAGACGCAATCCTGTGCAACCTGCTCTAGGTGATCCTGCTTTAACAGGGAAGTTGTCCTTTGTGATCTCCCAGAGTTCCCTTCCAACCCCTGCCATTATGTGCATCTGTGATTCTGTGTTGTTTTCTGTTTCAACAGCAGTGGGGTTGTAAAAGACAAGGGTAGCCAGAAGGCAGGCACAATTAATACAGGGAATCCAATCCCACGTCTGGATTTCAAAATCATTTTGGTTATTCAGATCTACATGTGAGAGTTCAAAATGCAGTTACTTTTCAACTTGGAAGTAAAATGATATCCCAAAGAAAGCCATGGAGATGTCAGAATGGTACCACTAGGCTTTCTCTGACACCACTAGATTAAGCAGGATGTCTATACCAAACGTAATTTCTCAGCAGTAGGAGTGGGGTAGATGTTTTGGGGTGAGGGAAATTCCAATATCACTTTAAGGAAGTGACATCCCACCCTGTGCCTGAATTCAGCCTGTAATAAGAAAGACCATTAGATCTACAGCAGTTCTCTTTAGGGAAGAACAGCAGTAGCTGAGCAATATGTAACCTCTTAATACAATTATTTAATTTGCCAAAAAAGCACAAGGAGTTTTGGCACATACTAGGGAAGCAGAAGTTGGAGGGAAAAGATTGCTTTGCTTTAGAATTTGATGGAAAGGCATGAGTTGGGTGTAAAGTGGGGGGAAGATCTTGATTTAGCCCTTACCAAACTTTGTGCAGAATGATCAACTCTCACTATTTTCTCTGAAGAATATCTTCATCATCACACATTTCCTTGAACATATGATGCCAGTATAATAATATTGTGGACCGAGGGCTACTCACTAAGGCTGTGCATGTCAGTACTTTCAATTAATATATGAATTATCATAACAGTTCCAGTAGCATTTACTTGGTTTCCTTCCTTTCCCTATTTCTCTTCTACTATAATTCTTTTTATGTTGGGCTTTCAAAATGTTCTTCCCTCTTTTTCTTCATGCATCAGTAAAAAGATGCATTGTTGTAAGAACAGAAAAGGTGGCTTTGTATTGTGCCTTAAGAGCAGTCACACTTTTTCTGTAGAATTCCATTGCCTTGGCTCACCTACCTTGTCTTCACCTTCTGGTTTTGTTTTGTTGTTTATTTTTAATTTAGGCAACAGTATTAGATGACGATGAGTATGAGATGGAGAGGCAGGTCCATATGAAACCATACTCCTGGCCTATTAAGAACTTGAAAGATTTAGAGTAAGGCTTTGAGCTGAAGTGAAGAACAAGGAAAAACCACTCAAGGAGCATAAAGGACTGTCAAGAAAAGCTATTTTGTGGTCCTGGAGTACATTTGCTAATATACATGTGCAATACCAAGTGCTACCATTAACTAAATATGATATTCTGTCACCCTCTAGTGGTGGGTCTGCAATAGCATAGTTCTGATAGTTGTGATAAAAGGTTTTCTCATTGCATGCCTAGTAGAAGACCTTACTGCATGTAGGAGAAAGTACACTTCAGTGTTCAAAGGCCCGTGTGACCGGATTTGTCATTTTGGTCTCTACTGCCTGTACCTGTGAATGAACTGTATCCCATAACTTCATGCCAAAAAACAGAGATGTAAATTGTTGCCTTTGTTGGTTTTGGGCAGATTAATTAACTGACGAGGGGTTACTTTAAGTTATTTCTGTACTCTTCTCCTTGGATAAGGCAAGAGCAAATTGATTGAATTGAAGCCCATTTGACTAATCAAATCCTTTACTTCTTAATTCCTAGTATTGCCCATAATAAAAGTCATTGTCTAAGATTGATGCTGTACTGGACAAGTGCAATACCCACTCAAGTCTGTAAAAGCTGTAATTTTGACTAAAATAATGATGTGACCCATGCATCATATAAACCTTTTGGTTTATTTGGCATTAAAGCAACATAACAAAGCCAAAATATTTGACATCACTTATTCCCTTAGGTTCATATTCCCTTACAAAATCTGAGTTTCTGACCCAGCCTTAGAAAAAGCTGAAAGTGCAGTATGCTGGAAAATAGCATTTAATGGGTTCATTTATCAAGATTCCCAGTAACTGATAATATTGATGTGTTTTACACTGATTCTGGACAATTTGGCTTCAGATCACATATGGTTTAAAGCGTTCTAAGTAACAGCAAAATACTTGGCTGGAAATTGAAGTGTTGTGCTTTTCATTGGATCAGGAGGTAGGGAAACATATAGAAAGCTGATTGATAGCTTGAGACAGCTGGAACGGTCCCTTTTGATCACTTTGCTGACACTTTTCTCAGAGGTAAAGCATGCGTTACTCATCTCTGGCCCGAGACCCTACAATTCCTCTTAACGTAATTCGGTATTTCAAGTATTAAATGATACTGAGTACCTGATATATCTGTAATTTTATCAGTATGGGCCATGCATTCAATGCATATGTGTAAACTCAGAATTACTCAATAATTAAATTGGTTCACTGTGTCTCTGTTGAAGAGGTACATTGCAGCATCTTTGTAGTCACAAATGAAATATATGTATGTATCAGTATGTCACAAATAGTACCACAATGGCTTTTTGATACCTCCTTATCAGGAGAAATTGTTTAACCAATCTGCCCTTAAACACCTCAGGAGCAATTATCCCTGCTTGGACCAGATAGAGCTTTCTAAATACATCATGGAAAGACAAGGTGTTTTCATGAGGGGACGATACGCTCAGTTAGACTTCAAGTTTCCCAAGAAAGAACAACAGATACATCTCCTGTACTGTGTAAAGAGCCCAGGATGCTCAGGAGGAGGGTCTTGACCATGCTGCTAATTAGCAAACCTTCCTCTCAATCTCTGAATCTTCAGTAAACCTGACAGTCTTTGCTGCCATACTCATGAGAGTGTCCTGCAAACACAACTGGGAAGGGAGGGGGAAAATACTTGCCACGTCATCACTGTTTAAGTGGTTTAAAAATAATACCCCAAAACCCGCAGATTTTGCACCTGCTTTCAGGTTATATCATTTACTATCTGTGGGGTTTTATGCCTATCTGAATCCTGCAAACGTGTCTAATACATAGTGCACACGTGTACATCCACATGCAAGCAGAGCCAGGCAGATCCACAGAGGCAGAGATTTGCATTCATTTTATCATATTCATTTAATTTCCCTTAGTTTACTGGAGAAAACAAGATTTTTTGCTAATGGTACTGCAGTTACACTTAGGGAAAATGAAGTTATCTTTCTCATCTTTATCATTGTATATAATGAAGCAATTTCAGTAACGCGCTTGTCAGCGGATTCTCGGTGATGGTACATCCTTCAGAAAGAATACAAATAGACTTCACTGACCCTGGAGTGCTGAGAGTAACATGAAACTTACTCTGACTTGTAAACTGAGCAAACATGACATGGAGGTCACAGAATAAGGGCATATATGCATTTTTCAGCCCTTGTTTTGACAAAGTGACTTCTTTCTCCAGAGGGACATTTCTGCCATTTTTTTCCAGCATGTTTCACCTTTCACTGGCTATTAATCCCAGTATGACTTAACTGCAAATTATGATTCCCACCTATAAGCTCATGGGAGCTAGTTCCTGAATTTTTTTTCATCATATATTTGAGCACACAGAGTTAGCATCAGAAGATCTAAGTAAGTAAGGGTATGGAAAACAACAAAGTTAATTTAAATAAAAATGTAACAAGTTATAGACATTAGAACAAAGAGCATTGTGAGAATTCATGTTCGATAATGGACATTTTTTCCTACTAGAAACCTTGAGAAATCACCATAGACCATAACATTTTTGGAAAATCTGTGCATTTTCTAATATTCTGGGAAGTATTCCTTCAGCTTTAGCAAGACAGCTTCCCTGTGACTGATGCATATAGACATCAGTTTTAAACAGAATTCTCCGAACTTTATAAACTGGATTAAAAAAGAAAATTTTGCTAAAAGTCAAATTATTCAGAATATTCTTATTTTTCTGACCGCATGGCTGATGAAATGTGTTTGGTACAGGCATGGATAGCGTCCCAGCACAGAATACTTAAAAATAAAGGTATCAGCACAGCAACTAGTATATTTATTCAATGCAGTAGAACAACTGTGGATGGGGTTTAGCCTCTTCATCGAGTTAGCTGACTCATAAAGCACTATTATCAGTTATCAACATGTATGGTAAAGGACACTGAAATTCTTACCCATGGTTTGCAGATGGGAAAATGAGACATGTCAAAGATCCCTACAGACTTTTGCTGGAAACCACCCTCCCCAATCTTTCAACTAAGCCATCAAATTTGATGACAATAGGAGCGACTGCTTATGTGAACAAATGTGACAGGCTTGGTTGTCTTTGTTGTGTAGGTTATTAGGTCAGTGATGCCAGTTCCAAGTTTGGAAAAAGCAAAATGTCAGGCTAGACCAAGAAGCAGAAGGGCTAAATTATCTTCTTCCTTTTTTTTTTTTTTTTTAAATGCTGATGGGAAATGTGTAAGGTAAAAGGGATTCATTATTTTTCCAGTGAAATAAGCAAACTCCACATCAAAGATAATTTGATGGTCCAGATCTATCTTTTCCTGTGGTGAGACTCTTAAAGAGATGTCGGGGGGAGAACAGCAGCTCTTTGCAGCTTATAAGTATTGTCTGGTTTTTGTTTTTCTCAACAGAGCTACAGTGAACCTGTTGACGTTAAAGCCTCCCCACAACCTCAGATGATGAATTCAAAGCAGTCGGTGTTTCATGGGCCTGCCCAGGCTCACTCTGCACTGTACCTCAGCTCCCACTACCACCAACAACCAGGAATGAATCCTCACATCTCTGCCATGCATGCCAATATCCCCAGGAACATAGCGCCCAAGCCCAACAACCAAATGCCAGTGACTGTTTCCATAGCAAACATGGCTGTGTCCCCACCACCACCTCTTCAGATCAGTCCCCCTCTGCACCAGCATCTCAACATCCAGCAACACCAGCCGATTTCAATGCAGCAGTCCATTGGAAACCAGCTACCGATGCAGGTCCAGTCTGCTTTACATTCACCAACAATGCAGCAAGTAAGTTTGAACTTTTCAGTTGTCTGGGGAATTTTTTTTGTTTTTTTAAATTATTTTTTTAGGAAAAATGTCATCTAGAAGTTGATATAGTGAGGGAGGTTTAGACCCATGGATTAGCTTTAATTTTGCAGAGTTCCACAACTGCGGTAGTATAGTCTGAGGGCTTAGTCTGTCAAAGGCAAGAACAAATGAATGACTTTACCTGGATGACGGGGAACCTCAGGGGATCTGTGTGTGCTAGCAAAGATGTTTATCACAATGTCCTCAACATTAGCCATGCCCCTCCCCCCCCCCCAAATTCAGGAGGCATCCTTTAAGTAGAAGTATATCCGTAGATCTACCTGCAAATATGGAAGTACTCTGAAATATAAGTGAAATGTTAAACCCTAGGATGACATATTTTACAAAAAAAAAGGCAGGCACATCTGGAAGAAAGATATGATTGTAGTATGTGCTGTTATCCTTGTGCTGACTGTGACATGGAACAGTCAGAGGGAACATGAAGCAAAACACAGGTTACGTTAAACATACTAGATTAAATGAACATGATGTGTTAATTTATGTGGCTTTCATAACCTCATTTTGCTAGATAGACATGCAATTTTTCACTGGAAGTAAGTGGGCTGTTCCCAGTATCTCAATAAAATGGTGAGGGTTTTTTTGAGATTTTTAAAATAACACTTTACATCATTGATTCTCGATGCATTTCATAGGAGTTCTGAATGAGTGCAGGCCAACTGTAGTATTGTGACTCCTGGGCTCAGGCCTATGGAGGGTTTGAGAAAATCAACTCTGCTGATTTCATGAGAGAAAAATTCCTTTTGTTTTGGATGAGATCTGACTATCAATAATAAGATCTTCCTTTACAAAAAAGCGTTAGAATGAAAATTTTTTGGATGGCGTTGCAAGAATCTACAAAATTTGTATATACAAAACTTGTCAGTTCTGGTTGATAATACATAGTCATGAACTTGCTGCATGTTTTCAGTATCTCTATAAATACACCTTTGCTAACAAGACATTTGCATTTGCTTTCCAAGCTGGAAAGATTGGTCTTTGGAGATGTGAACACCTGAACACAAAACATAGCTCTAGCTGGGAGAACAATTTAACATAGAAATAAATTTTCCAAAAATGCACAAATTAAAATATAACTGTTGAAAGCAATCTGGGCTGACAAATGTAGTTGTTCGGAAGGTAATCCAAGTTGTGCTCTGGATGATCTGTAATTTTTCAGACTCATCTTAGTCTCAAGAGTGATCTGGAGTAGTAAGACAGGATGAAAATTTGTAAAGTATTTGTAACTTTTTCCTAGTCCAGTTTATTTTCATGATCAGAGTGAACAGATTCAACAGACTTATGACCACACAAATGTGGAATCTTTTACTTTTGTGTATTCATGAATGTTTTTCTATTAGTTAGAAAACCAGTGTACTGGTGTGAATGTCCTAGGAGAGTCCATGCTTGACTCAGAGAAATTCAGGAGTTAACCCCACGCCTGGGCAACTAGAGTTAGTTAGAAGAAGTCCTAGACAGGTGACCCAGGAGGATCTGTCTGAAGACCCTAAACCTGATGCAGTCCTGGTTGAACCTGTAGGCTCAGAGCAGTGAGAGACAAAGTAACAGACAGGCTCAATGCACTAGCCTCATTGCCAGGGTTTAACCCCAGCGGGTAACTAAGCACTGCACAGCTGATTGATCATCCCCTCCCTCCTAATGTGGGCAGGAAGGAGAATGGAAAAAACCCTCATGGGTTGAGATAATGACCATTTAATAGGATAACAAAGAAAAATAGTAGTAATAACAGCAATGATAACAACAACAATAATAAAGCATGTGATGCACAAATGCAATTGCTCACCTCGTGCAAGAAAAATATTAAGACAATGCCCAGTCCGTTTCTGAGCAGCCATTGTGCCTCCCAGCTTGCTTACCCAGTTACACAGGGAGCATGACATTATATGGTATGGAATATCCCTTTGGCCAGCCTGGGTCAGCTGTCCTGGCTGTGCTCTCCCACCTCCTTGTGCACCTGGCAGGGTGTGAGAAGTTGAAAAGTCCTTGACTTAGTGTAGACACTGCAACTACCTAGCAACGACCAAAACACATCAGCGTGTTATCAACATTATTCTCATACTATATCCAAAGCACAGCACTACACCAGCTACCAGAAAGAAAATTAACTCCATCTTTGCTGAAACTAGCACACTGGTTCATTTACCAAACATGAAAAACGTCTGTGACAGCAGCCTGTTGAGATGGTGTAGTTATACTTCAGCAAGTTTTTATTGCAAAGCCTTCCAAGTTCAAATTGTTTGCCATGTTCAGTGTCACTTGTACATTGCTTGTCCAATGCAGTGCTAACGAAGATCCAACCTCTTATGTCTTTTCTTGATAGGCATAATCTACTGAAAAGATTTGAAAATCTGGCTTTATTTATTGAATTAATAGTACAACAGGGGTTAGCAAAAGATGTAATGCAGAAGTTAGATACTTATGTATGTGTACGTATACATCATCATCATCATCATTATTGTATGAATCCATACATGGGTGTTATTCCAAACCATTACATACTACAAGAAAGGTAGGACAATATGAATCTTCTGATGGTTTATTTTACCAACTTGTATGCTTGTAGCATATGGTGTGTGCGTCAGTGGCTTGAGAGTGCTTTCACTCATCTGTTAGATGTGTGGCATGCAGCTGAGTTATTTCTGGCTTGAGAGGAAACACAGGGCACTAGGTTATATAAAACAGGTGTCTAGAAATCAATATGTAGACCTGTATCATGATGAGTCTTTCAATTTACTAAGTGCAAGTACATTAAAGTAAAAAAAACTGTGCCCTGTGATCCTGCTCTCTGTTGTTAAACTCACGAAGGGTTAGCTTAAATACTTTTTACCAACTCATATTTCTTAGTCAGAAAAGCTGATGCTTATAATGAAGATACCAGGGTGAGATATTTCTGAGCTTCACTCAAGGTGACAGGTGCTTATTACCTGTTGAAATGCTACACTGCCAATCTTAACTACATTTCTCTTTAAGTACTGTGGAACATCTACAAGCCAGATTATATTTCTTAAGCTTCTACTTTTGTTTCAAAGTAATATAATTTTTGAGCTCTGGGAGATAACTGTAATTTCACTTCAGAATGTGTGTAATATATATTATTGGGGGGGTAGCATATCGCAGTTTACACAGTTCATTAATTGAGTTTAAATATAGAATAAATTTCCTTTAAAGAGTGATATTGGAGAAGAAAAAGCAAAGAGTATTTTAAGTTTTAGGGCAAAAGATGCACTAGCACTGTGATTTACCATGCTAGAGCAGAACGGTCTAGTGTCTCAGGTATGACACTTCCTAGTCATACTCAAAAAGTGTAAAGTGTGACTCTTTCTAGTCATACTCAAGACTTGTAAGAAAACACCATGCCCAGGATCATACTGCATCAGAGCAGGGGAGGACAGATTGACCACCTACAGGCATATAGCCAGAAATCAAGAAACTATAACCCGAAAGACCTCCTTCTGACTCAGTTGTCAAAGGACTCTGCTCTACCCTCTGCTTAAACCTGAGCACTTGGCTGACCATAGAGCATGTTAAAGAGGAAAACACATAGTGGGGGGAAAAAGAAAAAAAAAAGAAAAGAGAATAAAAGAAAAAAATAGAATCCTCCAAACAATGACAGGAACACAGAGTCAACAGCAATGAGGTATGGCACCACCCTGTATGTCCACCCTATGGGGAGGAGGAGGGAAGGAAGACTCTGGATGTGAGTCCCCAGCAGCTTGGCACACATCGCTCCACCTCATAAAAAGACAAGATGAGTGGGAGAGTATGTAGTCTGTTAAAGCAACAGTGATAGTTGCATTTGTTTCAACTTTTTTTTCAGTTCTTCCCTCAGCATTTTGATTTCCTCCGTGCTAAAGGTATGGCCACCCTACACCTTTTCCAAAGATTCCAGCACACATCCAATTTATTTAAGTGGCAAGAACAGGAACTACTTATCCTGTTCCCTACAGCCTGACTTGCCACAAGAGACATTTTCCTTTTCAGAAGCCTCTCCACTGCTCATACCAAACAGACTAATGCACTTTAAGAAGAAATGAGGTAAATTTTCACATGTCACACTGCAGCATGAAGCTTAATAGGCAAGGGAGGAATTAGTCTGTCAACAGCTTCCTAGTAATCTCCTACCACAGGCGTCTTCTACCGGAGACTCAGCTGCCTGGACACCACCATTGCAGACACTCAGCTGTGCCATACATATGTTGGAAGTAGCACTCACAGCTCCCAACGATGGTGGCTTCTAATTTTTTTTTATTTTTTTCCCCAACATCCAGCTTTGAAATGTCTTGTGGCTTACTAGCATGATGTTCAACAGTAGGAGGCTCTGGGAATCTCTGCTCTCCACAGATCCCCTGCTTTAACACTGGCGCTGGGAGATTTGGTCACTCATTTTCTCCAGGAGAGGGAAGTTAGTTTCTTATCAAAGTCTGGCTTGTAGCGTATCTGAAGGACTGGCAGTTCCAAGAAAAATCACGTAAGTACCCAGACCTCAGTCCTGGCAGGCACAAAACCACTGTGCGTGACATCCACAAACTTCTTCTGTGCCTAACTTTGAGGAAAGAACAGGTAAGAAGTGCTGACCTGGGAAGGCAGTTCTACCCCCATTGCTGCCAGGACAATGCTCTGATCCTCATCAGTTCCACGGGGAACAGCATGTCCTCTGCTACTTCTAGCAGTCTTTGCCTGCACATCTGCAGCTTACAAACCAAGAGAGACTGCCGACTGGAGAAGGGCAGTCTCCTTCAGGAGTCCAAAAAAACTACAGAACATCAAGAAGTTCAGAAGTGTTGGTAGCCAAAAGTCATCAGTGACTGCACAATTTCTCTTATTTTTAAAATCAATGAATTCTGTGGTGTGCACAGATGATGCAGTGCATCCAAATTGTTCTGAAATGCACAAGGCAAAGTAAAATTTAGGTATTAGTATTTTCATCATATGCCTAGCAATATTTTTTCTTTTAAGCAATCTTCTCTAATTTGAATTATCTACGTATTTTTTGTAACTTCTGCAAAATAGACTATTTTGTCTCTATTCCTTTCAGTTCCAAAAAAGTTGATGATTAAATTAGATTCTGATTTAAATTATATTTAACTTCCAATTCCGAAATATACTATATTTTTCTTTAATATTATTAACAGAAATCATGTTAAAGTTTTACTTTGTTAAAGTCTTAAATCCATTGTGCAGCAGTTTTTCTTTCACCAACTTTTGATGCAGTGGAATAATCTCAGTGGATTAGAAGAGTGTGAATTTTCTTTCATTAAATGCTCATCTGAGCATCTCATTACTGTATTATTTTTTAACTGATGCAAAGTTGCTCCTCTCTAGTGCATTTCTTAGATTTGATATGATTTTTAATTCTTAATTGGGATCAGGTGTTCTGAATCTTAGGTCTTGTCATTCAAATCAGCATGATTTCTCCAAAGTTCAGGCTAAAACAAGGTCTGGAGGTGCAACCTGTTTCCTCTTGTGAAGTCAGTCTTTCCTATCTCTTCTCAGACATTTACGCTCCTTTCTGAGCATACTTCCCTTCTCCAGCCTGTTGTACCATACTGTTTTTTGTGGAGAGTGATGCAACCTAGGATTCAATCCCTCCCAAATCCTTCACCCAAATGTTGGGTGGGATGATGACTCCTGTTAAAATCTCTGTTCCACTTCAGTTCACAGGTAGAGCAAGCAAAACTAGGTTCTTAATGTCTAGAAACCGTGGCTGCAAGTGTATGCATAACAAGGAAGCAGAAGATTAATGTATGTCACATTTATACATATTTTTTTAAGTAATAACTCATTTCAGTCTTATTTTAGGGATTTCTTTTCCTTTGGAAAATAAAATGTATACAGCAAGATGATTGCATAGCCTGCCACAAGTAATAGCCTCATTTTTTCTGGTATATATTATATACAGTAAACTCATGGACCTGCTGTATTTGTCCAGATTTCTTCCTCTTTTTTGTTAAGGTTTGTCTTCGAATGAGGTCAAGAGAAAAAAAATAATCATTAATATCTGTCAACTTCCTTTATAACCTTAAGGAAAAAATCTTTGTATGATATCACACAGACAGATTTTCAATTTCCTTGTGTAATAAACAGATGCTTTAGGATTTGGATGTAATTTAAAGGTTTAAAATATCACATTGAGATTGATGAATAAATCAGTTGTGAAGACAAAAACATTGATGCCTGTTGAAAATACCTCTCCAGACAGGCAGGAAATGAAATTAGTTCCCAGTAAAGTGTGGAGATGAGGATCACTGTTTAGTTCTGCTGCAGGCTTTTTAGGACTTGCTACAGTGGCACAACGAAACTGCTAGGGCTACAGAAATCTAATTAAAGAGTAAATGTCCCTCCTGACATCGAATTAATCTTTATCAAGTTCCCTATTTTTATTTCAATCTGGAACAAGAAAATGAAATTTAAAATTCTAGGCATGTTGCAAAACAGTTGGTGATTTTCTCTTGAGCATTACAATGCAAAAACATTCAGCATTGTTTAATTAGACCTCGAAGCACTCATTTTTGAGCACTTTTTATTCCATCATTGTTTGTTAAGGGCTTACATAAATATTACACAAATATTTACTACAAGGCTGTCTTCCTCTGTGGTACAAAGCTGCATTTCCAGAGCTTTTTCTGTTGATGAAAAAGCTGAAATAATTATTGTTTACACTTTAAACATCGCCATACTTTATCAGTCCATACCAAACTCAGGTTTCTTAAATTACTTTGCTTTAACAAGCAATGCTTCCCAACACCCACATGGCTGGTATTCCAGTAGCCCTCAGCCCCAGTGGGACCCCTGAGCTGCAGCAGCTCAGCTGCTTCTGGAGCTGGAGCCCTGCTCTGATACCTCAGCACCACACTACAATTAGTCAAATAAGGATGGCCTAGGAATCAGCCCCAATGCCAGGCAGTTATAAACTCAACAGACTTGCCAGATTGTTGTATTTTGAGTGTCTGGGTTCTGTTGGAGAAGGGGTGGCTGCAGGGGTGGTTTCCTCTTGAAGCTTCAAGAAGCCTTCCCTAGCCTTGACAGAGCAAACACCAGCCGGCTCAGGTTGTTGCTGACCAAGGCCAAGCCCATCAGTGATGGTCACAGCACCTCTGGGTATCACATTTAGGAGAAAAAAACCTCAAGCAGCCACTTTTTGCCACCAGAGAAGGGAGTGAGAAGATATAAGAAACTGTGCAGGCACCAAGGCCAGGGAAGGGGGAGAGGAGGCGCCTCAGGTGTCAGAGAGAAAGATGCCACTGCAGCCTGTGGGGAATTCCACGGTGGAGCGGGTGCACCCCTGCAGCCCAGGAAAAGGCCAAGACACGACCTGCAGCCTGTGGAGAGGCCCCACGCTGGAGCAGGTGGAGACATACAGGAGATGCTGTGACCAGTGTTGGAGCAAGCCCCTGCCAGCACTAGTAGCCTGTGGAGAGAGACAAAGACACAGAGATGAGCAAGTGCGAGAGATCTGCGACAGAGCAGGTTTGCTGGAGGGGAAGGCTTGTGGTCCCATGGAGGACCAGGGGAGCAGTTTGGACCGAGAGACTGAGAGACATTCTATGATTTATGACTGCACCCCATAGCAGTGACCCATGCTGGGGCAGCAGGTGAAGAACTAAAGCCCTGTGGGAAAGGACTCAAGACTGGAGAAGTTCATGGAGGACTGTCCTCCATGGGTAGGACTCCACGGTGCAGCAGGGGAAAGGTGTGAAGAGTGCCACTCCTGACTAAGAAGAACATCTCGTGAGGAACTGACCAAAACCCCCATTCCCCCAGTCCCTGCCCCTCCCCATGCCACAATGAGCAGGAAGAAGGGAGAGTAATCATGACTAAAGTGAAGTCTGCTAAGAAGGGAAGGGTGGGGGAAGGTGCTTTAAGATCTGGTCGCACTTCTCATTATCTGACTTTGATTTCACTGGGTGTGCAGTGTGTAGTGCAATAAATTACATAGTTTTCTTTCCTTTATTCTGTGCTGAGTCCATTTTGCCTGGAATGCTAATTGTGGAATGATATCTCCCTGTCGTTATCTTGACTCCTAAGGCTCTCAATATATATTTTCTCCCCTGTCCAGCTGAAAAGGGGAGTGATAGAGACTCTTTAGTGGGCATCTGGCTTCTTGGAGTCATCAGGGACAGAGTGAGGCTTCAGAGACATACTGAGGTGTGGTTCAGGATATTCTCTGTATGGAAAAAAATATGGGAGAAGGTTGTGTTCTTTCACATCCGAGGCAAAAATCCATGGTCAGGTTGAGTAGAGTGAGGTGATGGTGTACATGAGAGGCATGGTTAGGCAGAGCACCCTCAGGACCTCCAGGGAAGGAATGGAATATAAGGCACCAAGAAAGAGGGATGTGAAGAAGGAAGTGTCACATTACATTTGAAAGATGCTCATTTCTGGGGATGGAGTGGGACAGGCAAAAACTGAAAATACTCATTTATCTTAATTAAAGGTAGGGTGGCTGAGCTGTTAAACCTGTGGAGAAAAAAAGTTCTCTACAAAATTCCTATCTTAATGAAGGCTTTGTATATAAAACAACCATACATAATTCACTAGAATTTAAAACCAAAAGCTATGAGCTTTAATCCTCTGTATTCTGTATGTGGACTTGGGCTAGGAAGAGTGGAAATTCAAGCTAGGTATCTTGGTTCAAGTTAAGTTTCTGACTTCTCCATTCTACATCCAGTTAACTTAAGTGAGAAACATACACCCTTGCCCTAGGAGTTTGGTTTGTTTCTTTTTCAGCAGACCTCAATTGCTTTCATACAGCATTCCCATACTTTGACCCAATGTAGTTCTTCTGGCTTTACAGGAACATGAAGTACATTTACACAGGGTGAGCCAGCTGCACTAGCCTTGAAATTTCAGTTGTTCTCCCAGTTTTGAAACATACCATTTTAACATTCTCGTATATGAAAAGAGCTAAAAATTATTATGACTTTTCATATGACAGATCTTCCAGGGAGCGGGTTAGATGTCTCTTTGTAACTTCCACTTTTTTTTTTTTCACTCTCCTTGTCTCCCTGGTTTCAGAAAGCAAGTTATTCTGTGCTACTTTCTCTGCATTAGTCCAACAACTGTTAAAAAGCTTTGGTTGAATTTCTGTTTAGTTGAGAGAGAAGTACAAATAAAAGAAGCAGCAGATGGTCCCTTTGTGACTGAATGAAGAAAAAGGGCTTTGAGAACAATATGTGAATAGGTGTAGTCTAATAAAACAGTCAGCCACCTGCTGCCTACATCCTTCAAAAAGATTCTGTTGCATATTCTGGGAATTAATGACTAGTGTGTATCCTTACATTTAATGAAAATGGAAGCTCTAAGGAGCAAACAGACCTTTTTGCCCCAGCGCTGATTGAGTTGTTCTCTTGGTTTTGAATTCTTTCTGCTCCATCCCTTTTAGTTCCATCCTGAGACTCTGTACTAGCCAACAATGATTTGTCAATGTTTCATTTCTCAAACCAAAGAAAGATTCTAAACCTTAGAAAGCACCTAGACATTTTGTTTTCTATTTTAGGTTTGATAAACTAAAGTACACCCGAAAAAGAGGTAGCCTACCATTTCACAGTGCCCACTGTTTGTTTGGAGTTTTTAATGTACCCAACCCGTTGCTTGGTTTCCATGCATTACAATATACTTGCTTTCTCTTCTAGGGATTTACTCTTCAGCCTGATTATCAGAATATCATCAATCCAACATCAACAGCTGCACAAGTTGTTACCCAAGCAATGGAGTATGTTCGTTCAGGGTGCAGAAATCCTCCAGCACAGACTGTGGACTGGAATAATGACTACTGCAGTAATGGGTAAGCAGCCAGTGAATGCCACCTTGTGTTGAGCAACATTCATGACACAAGTATCTCAGAGAATTGGCTTTGTTGCCTGTTCCCCTGCTGTATTTCAGAAGTGCATCTGTGACAGCATTTTATTTATCCAGTAGTTAGACTGTTGTGGGAGAACAATTTTCCAATACATACATTTATGAGACATTGTTGTCACTTTCTCACAGCACATAAGTATTTAGTCTTAGAGAACTTCCATTCCTTAGAAAATCAGAACTGCAATATTAGGCAGAAGGTGTAGGAAAGAAGTAAGGTCACTATTTCTTACTTGAGGGGCAAATGGCATGAACTATTCTCTCCAAGTGCACCACTGCTGAGGAGAGCTTGCTGCCAGTGAAAACAACTAGCTTGGGTCATGAAAGCCCACATCAATGATATGAAGGGGTGATGTGTGGGATACAAGATAGTGGAAGGGAATAGCATGCAGATCACATAACTGTACCCAGAAACAAAGCATCATACATCTGGGAGCATTGTGCCTCTACTGTAAGGGTAGTCGCCCCTTCAAATTTTCAGCTCTTCTGCAGCATGCTTTTTGTGGAGACATGTTGCTGTCCCAGGAACTGCCTGGAAATATTGAAGACTTAATAGAAGGTACCTTTTGAGTGTTAAATGATATTTTGCTTTGTGAACATGCCCACCAGCCTGACCTCCTCTTGACCTTGGTATGAACCCCCAAGGCAAAGACAGATAAAAAGCTACCAAATTGTCAAATCCAGTCCAGACAAAGGAACACAAAGCAAAACTAAAGACCAGTTTTACCCACAGTTACTCAAACTGAGACTTTCACTTGCACTATTGTTTTAAAGTTTTTCTGGAACTCGAACTAAGCAAAAACATTTTTCTGGTTTCTAGTTCAGAATAACATCTTGACTAGAACTTGCTGACACAGAGGCAGACTTTAACTAGTGTGCACAGCAGCAGCATCACCTTCCCCCGTACCTATCACTGTTAACCCATCTCGCCCACTCATTCAGCAGACCAGTCTCCTGTCTGTGCTGTAAGACCAGAATGTCTTGATCTGTGCTGCAGGCCCTTGTAGGAGCCTGCCCAGCCCACAGGCTTTTATACACACATACAATGAGCTCTTGAAGAGACTGTCCTCTGCCAAACAAGCCATAGCCACCTATGTCTCTGATTATTGGTCTCTTCTGGGAAAAAACAATGTGTGATCACTCCCAGTAGTGCCCTCTAGGTGCCCACTGGCCATAACTTTCCATAAGCAGAAGCTTTCCCTGAGCAGACCCTGTTTATACCCTGTGTATATACATTTTTGTTTTGCACTGCTCTTGGATTCCAAACCAAGTAAGCTGTAAAGCTGGGGAAGAACAGAACCAGTGCCTGTGTTTTGGTGAGGAAGTAGGACGTGAAGAGTAAAGCCTCTATCCCAGAAAAATCTCTGTGGTGTGAACCAAGCTCTATCAATGATGCTTCTTCTGTTTTAAATGTTTTATCTTTTTCTGACCTCTACAGGCTGTTCCAAATTAGAAACTTGTAAATGACTCTTTGCTCTGATCTAGGATGCTTCAGTCGAAGCTGGAGCCCAGCAAGAACTGAATGTCAAAGTGTGTTAGACACAGTTCATTGGTGGAAGATCTCCTATAGAGCGTGGTCTGGAGTAGAGAGTTGGTCTAGTTGGCTTTGCCAGAAGCCTTTGGTGTTCCCTTGAGTATACATACCTGAACCTGTCAAGCCAATACATTTTGGCTGTGTCTGTACTAGTAAACAAAATAGGCCAGTGATATCCGTAGCTGGTACCCATGTTCATGTAACTAAGCTCTCCTGACCTCTAAGGAAACTGGACACTTCCTACAGGGTGCTTATACCCTCAGCAGTCCTTAGAGGGTTTGTGAGAGTGCTACCAACATGCTAGTGCAGGTGATCCCAAACCAGGGTTTAAACATGGAGGCAGATGTGGTCTCTGGGTTGCTTCATGCCCCTGTGGCACTAAGATTTTTCTTATCACCATGGTAATGCAGTCATAGTTCAGTGATATGCTTGGAACGAATGACATGTGTGGGTTGTGGGGCTTTTTTTGGAAGAATAGAACTAAAAATTTGACAGATTTTTTAAAAAATCAAATTTGTTCTTTTTCTCTTTGAACAGGGGCATGCAGAGGGACAAAGCACTCTACCTTACCTGAAACACCTCTCCTTTCCACTGAGGAATGCAGGGAAGTCTTTTCATCATGGATTGCTTTATGCAGTCAAGGCAGTTCTGCATTTTATTAGGAAATACAAGTTGCTAAGCACTTAGGACTATTTGAGCTTGTGGGTCACCCACTCTGGAAAAAATAGTCTTGCTTCTTTCTTTTTCTTTTTCTTTTTTTTTTTTTCCCCCCTCACATTTTTTTCTCTTTCTTTCTCCTTTCCACCCCTACCCTAAGATCCTTTAACGGACATTGCTTTTCTTCTTTCCTGAAGGAAACTTGGACCATTCAGATTTTATGTTGGTTTTTGCTGTGAAGTGCTGCGATAGTAACTGCCTTAGCAACTGTAGATGTCTCGGATAAAAGTCCTGGATTTTCCATTGGTTTTTCATAATGGGTGTTTATATGAAACTACTAAAGACTTTTTAAATGGCTTGATGTAGCAGTCATAGCAAGTTTGTAAATAGCATCTATGTTACACTCTCCTAGAGTATAAAATGTGAATGTTTTTGTAGCTAATTGTAATTGAAACTGGCTCATTCCAGTTTATTGATTTCACGATGAGGGTTAAATTGGCAAACATTCATATTTTTACTTCATTTTTAAACAACTGAGTAATAGTTCTATATTTTCAAAGTATTTGGAGAAAAAAAAAAGTAAAATATTCCCAAATGATATTGATTTAAAATATTGGCTTTGTCTCATGAAATAAACTCAAAAAACTAGGGAAAAAACCCTAATATTGATAAAGAGCAAACCAATTTATTTTTTACTGCCTAAAAAGATGCTTCTTTTTTTTTAAAGAAAATCACTTTATGTGTACTGGTTAGTAAACGTCATTTAAGTCCTTTTATGTATAAAACTGCCAAATGCTTACTTGATATTTTATTAGATGCAGAAACAGATTGGAGACAGCTAAATTATAACCTTTACATATGGCTATGTATTATTGTTTCTTCATACTGTGTCTGTATTTAATCTTTTTTATGGAACCTGTTGCGCCTATTTATGAAATAATAAATATAGGTGTTTGTAAGTAAATTTGTTAGCATTTTAAAGAGGTTTCTTTGACGCTTTAACTTTTGCTGGCACAAATTGTTCACAACTGATGTGAATACTTTATTTAGTTTTTACAGTGACATATATAACACCAAACCTGCTTTACTGGCAGAAAATGAAGGTAACTGATACTTCTTTCTGTATTTCTTTGGTCTTTAAGGAAAAAAAAAAGGCATTTTAATTAATTCCCTTTTTAAAAAGTTGTATCAAGAAGTTGCCCAAAACTAGGACTCGAACCAACAAGACTGAATAAAACTGCATAATGCTTCTTCTTGAAACTTCATCAGTTTTCATTAATTAGTCAAGTGGAATAAAAACATTATGGATAGAAATATTACCAAATATGCTTCAGCCATTTTATCATACATGCAAAAGGTCCTACAGAGTTTTAGGGAGTGTATCACATGCACATCCTGAAGTGAAAGGTAAGTTCAGCAGCCACAGGGAAAGGGGTAAAAAAAAAATCCAAAGGAAGGTTATTTTGTCAAGGGTTTGGGTCAGGGATAGCTCTGAAAATAGCTTTGTGGAGGATTTAATCCTGGATGCCTGTCCAGTAAATAGTGAGTACCACTGATTTGTATTTTCTGTGTGAATAATGAAAGCAACTCAGATAAAGTATGCATTATGCAATGCCATTGACTGTTTTTGAAAACAAATGAGAAACAAAGGTATGCTTGCTTTGGAATGATTTCAGGCAATGTACAATTGGAATAACTTGGCATGTAATAACTAATAAATAATGCAGATCAGATGTGATTACTCAAATGACTGTAGCTGAGAGCTCTAATTTTCCTGTCTTGAAACTGTATGAGAACTCGTGATTAAATTCACAGTTTATTGTTTGTCTGTTTAGTACTTTAGAAATATACCAGCACTACTAATTACCCAATGTCTTCTATTTATTATGTTATAGTAAACTACATTTTCCACTCATATTAATTCTAAAGCAAGAAGATAATTACTAGGGATGAGAAATATCAGCTTTGATTTTGACAGGCAGTCTTCTTTTTTCTTTTACGGAAAAGAACTGTGTTATCTCCATTTCTTTTAGAGCAGGTGTGCAGTCACATAAAGTTGTTAATTTCGGTATCCAAGCAGAGTTCAAAATACAAGAAAACTTTAATGTAAATAAAAAAAAATACATCATGAATAAAATACTTATTCTGTATGAACCTCTGGGCAGTTGGTGTCTTTCAGTCTGTCAGAAGGGAAACCTGCAGTGTGTTTACGGTGTATCAGCTTGCCCGTCTGGTGGTGTGGGTGTGGTTTTGTGTCTGGTGTGTTTGGATGGGACAGTGGGACAGCTATGCTGGAAGAGCAGCAGTTCTGGCCAGGGTTCCAAAGGAAAGATCCAGCTTCAGTGCATGAAATGTCAGTTCTTCGTGTCTGACCTTGGGAAAAAGTAATGGTGGCCCTACAAGGGCAATCTCCTGTTTGTTTTCAGCTGCATATTGATGATACAAATTGTCAATAAATGGAGCTAGAAGGTTGGGATCCTTTTGTGAGCAGGTGAAACTCTACTGGAGTTCATGAAGATAGACCCCATACTGTGCTGAAGCAGCTCAGTAACTCAGGTACCCAAGTCACTGGTTGTAAGTCACCATCTGTCATAACGATGATAATGAGCATGCACACAGGAACAGAACAACCTACACATTGAAGCAACACGGTAGCAGCAAGTAAATATGATAAAGACATCTGTCAAAGTGATGGAAACCAAGGAAAATTGTCTTCCATTAATTAAAATCAGTATTTTTTAAAAATTGTTTTTTAAAGGAGGTAGGCAAAATTCAAGATTAGCAACATAAGTGCTCTGGACGATGCAAGTCCCATTTCCTTGCACCAAGGAAAGCAGTGGTTTTGGAAAGGAAAAGCTAGTGAAATTTACTGCTGCGCTCAGCATGCCCCACTCTGGCGATGTGAGTCCTGGTCTCTCTATCACCAAACCCACAGAGGTTTGAACAGAAATCCCATCCATCTGCTGCCTCTGACCCAAAGAATCTCTTCAAAAGGACCTTCTGTAGGATTTTCCCCTTCCACATTCATCCAGAGGCAGTAAGTAATGTATTCGTGGAGGCCCCAAGCCATTCAACATGAAATCTAATATATTCATGCCCACTTCTCTCACCAAATACCAGTTCCTGATTCCAGTGGTGTCTGCCAAATATTCCCTGTGAGGTTCCTCCGTAAACAGGAAACCCGACAATAGAAGAGCTCATTACTGGAAAGTAAAACATGCTCTTACCACCTTCCTTAACCTCCTGAGACTTCATCTCAACCTGAACCACTGTCTCCAAGACTGCATTTGACTATTTCTTACCTGATCCTGTAAACATGACAGATCCACTGAGATCTCTTTCTGTGCTCTGGGGAAACAGAGTAGGTAAAAAATCCTTATTTTGCACACACTGTGAGAAGTAGTTAAAGTGCTGTGTGGAGCTGTGTGTAACCCATACAGCAGACCGTCCCTAGAACTTCTACTGATATGTAAGCACAGATACAGAGAGAGACTGATATAAAAGACAGGTAGGTAGGTACATAGATAGTGAGATAGATAGATAGATAGATAGATAGATAGATAGATACATACATACATACATACATACATACATACAAATAGAGATACATACAATGATACCTACAGAAGTCTATAGTTATACAACCATTGCCCTCAAATCTCAAATAATTGAGACTTATTTATCTGGTGTCTTCAAGTCCTTTTGCATTTAGATAACATATTGTTTAGCTAGTATGGCTGGCAGGGCTGCAGGAGGTACTGAACACCTCGAAGAACACAAGGTGCTTTGTGTCAGGTCTCCCAGACAGCATTTGCTTTCCTTTGCAAAGTCATGTATTTTATTATTACCCAGCAGCGCATTAAATCACAACTCAAATGTAGTTCTTATTCCACCGACAAGAGGACAAGTGAGAACAATGACTTGTAACATTTCAGAGTCTGTCACAGTTACTGCCTAATTAGAGAAACCCACTAGCAAATGTGCATCTGCATGGATCCTGCGACTGTCATCATTTCACATTCTATTAAGGGCTTGCTGCGATAGACACTTTACAAAGAAATTCTGTTCAGACTAATACCAAGCTGGCAAACATGTAATTGGCTAGAAAATAAAATAGGAGAGGAAAAAAAAACCACACTAATAAAAAGGGGGAAAAGTAAAGGAAGCCTTCCTATTTGGGAAACAAGCTGTGTGCAAAAATCCACAGTATACTGCAGAGAAGATCCTTACCCTCTGACAATTGTGTGTTTACAATGAGTCTGAGCATAATTGCTCTGATGGGCTGTCAAGGAAAAGATTAATTTGGCAAAGATTAGTATTGACTTGCTGTTTATTAAGGCTTTTAAACAGCTGTATCTGGCAGCATTCCTGTAAGTGCCTGTCATGTCTGAAAATCAGGCTCACACCCGGGTGCTTGCCAGCTGTTGCTAAACAATCTTACCGCTCTGAGTATCTTTCTCCAGGCCAAACAGCAAGAGCAAAGTATTGCCAAACGAGTCTCTCTCACTTTTCAGATGTCGGTTGATGGCTTGATGGCTGAGCTGATAACAGCTACCGGCTTCTGGCAGGGTGGTTAGAGAGGTACTACTACACCAACCTGTCCCCGTGACCAGGGGACAGTGATGCTTTTAGTCACCCCACCAACCCAGAAAACCACAGCTTGCAACTGCTGGAATGCAGAGGGGTTTTAAACCCCTGGGTGCGTCTGCATAAGAGGCAGAACTCCAGAGCTAGTGGCTGATTCCCCCGGGGGTGGGGTGCTCGTGGGCTCTGATGGATAAAGCCAACAGACTAGGAGGGAGGTTGAAAGTACAGCAGACACCAGTAATCTTTATAAAATGAGTCAACATTTTCTTCCATGATTTACTTTATTTTCCCCTCCAAGACTGCTGATAAACAAAAGTTGAAGAAGCCATGCACACAAAATACCCTGGGTCAATGGAAACCTGTAAAATGAAAGATGTCAGCTGTTATTTTTGTTATGCTACTTAAAATATTTCGGCTTGCATTGTAGGCTTAAGTAGCTAGCTCAGAAACAAATAATACCAATGGAAAGAAGGATAAACGGCTGCAGCTAAACGCCAATACAAATAGCCATGTGTTACAATTAAAGTTGATTTGGCCTTTCCAATAGTAGTCTGATTTTCTGGGATTAATCTTGACCTTTTCAAGTTGCATCAGGCTGAAATAAGTTGTCAGAACAGATGTGAATTTTGTTTGCAGAGAACAATTGTAATCCAGTAACCCTTAGAACATCAGCGATTTCCATACCGCCAGCCAGCTAAACAGTGAGGATGGCGGATGGCCACCACTGAGCACACACAGCAGGCAGAACCAGGGGACTCATAGCAGGGTCCGGGGGCTGGAAGTTTAGGTCAGAGATTTTCAGACTGGAAACAAAGTACTTTTTCTTTTAACTCTGAATATACCAAGAAGTACAGTGACTTGAAAAAATCTCTAGTGATATTGAAGCTTCTCACACTTTGATAACCAGAGTTAAAAACTTTCCAGTTTACTTGCTGACCTTGGTGCTCCCAAAGTGCCAGGTTTCAGTGAAGGTAAAAAAAGCACAAAGTCTTTCAGTTATGGTGGGGGAGACAGAGGGACTATTCACCTTACCATGCTAGCACAGCAACTGGCAATGTAAGCCCTAAGCAGACACAAAGCCTTAAGGTTGCTTTTTTATCAGCAGTTTTCTTTGCAGTGAAACACTTGGATCCATGTTTATCCCATGAATGCAGTTATACTGTTAAATACTGAAGATGCAGGAGAGATTTTTTCCTGTTGTCTATGCAGTGCAGCTTAGAGAGCTACATGAAGTTCCAAATTTCACTCAAAAGCATGTCATCACTTGAATAAACAAGGCTATCTGATGCCCTAATTAGTAGAGTAAGCCTTCATGTTTTGATACCTACTTCTGCTCAGAGTTTTGAAATAATGAGCTGAGCCGCTCCACTCCTCTGGCATCCAAGTATGTGCTATATGGTTTTGTTAAAGAGATTAATATGAAAGAAGGTAAGTGATATACCCAGGGACACAGAGTAATTTAGAAGAAGAGTAGCTGAGATCTGGGAGTTTTCAAAAGCAGTTCTGCTTTTGTCATAACTGAAGTTCAACAACTGTGAAGCAGTGCTCAGATCCATGAGGATGGCTTTAACTCAGGTGAGATTTTACGAATAATAAATAGGGACAGGTTTCCAAGATTTATTTGTCTTTCACAGCTTCCTACTTTTAAGTCATAAGTGTACAGCCAAGTCCTATTTTCAAACTTATCTGTACACTAACTTTAAAGATGTTAAAATAATAAGAGAGACATGTCTGAGTAACCTCTGGTCTCACGTTGCTGGAATTTTGGATTAAAATTTCAAAGCTCATGAGACTGGAATTTTGACTGTATTTGTTCATATCCCTCAAACTTCTTCCTCTCTCTCTTTGCAGAATTTCACCGTAACACCCAGCAAACTCCATAAAAAACAGTTAATGTGCCTGACTGCATGTCCTGGTTTCAGCTAAGATGGAGTTAATCTACTTTTTAGCAGTGGATGGAATGCCATGTTTGGGTGTTAGGATGAGAGCAGTGCTGATAGCACCCTGATGTTTCTAGTTGTTGCCAAGCGATCAAGGACTTTTTCAGTTCTTCATATTTCTAACTAACAGGAGGGGACACAGCCAGGACAGGTGACCCTGACTGGCCAAAGATGATATTCCATGCCAATTACATCATGCTCAGTATAAAGGGGGGACTGGGAGGGGAAAAAAAATCCCAAAACTCCAGGGTGTGGGGGGTTTTTGGAATGATCGGTTTCTGGGACGGCTCTGGGCTGTACGGCCTGAGTTGTGTGGTTCGGTGAGAGACTGCATGGTGTATCACCAGTTTCATGTATTTTGTGCTCTAAAGTCATGTCATCATTGTTGTGGGTTTTTTTTGTTCTCTCTTTTTCTGCTGTTTTAGTAAACTATCCTTATCCCAACCCGCGGGGTTTTGGTTTTCTAGGTTTTGGTTTGTTTTTTTTTTCTCTTTACATTTCCCTTCCCTTCCCCTCACACCCCCAACTTCCCCTCCCCCCACCCCGCCTCTTCTTTTTGTTAAAAGAACAAGCAACTATGTGGGGCTCAGCTCCCAGCTGGGGCTAAACCACCACACTGCACCATTCATTTACATCTACCTGCACACTGAGAAGACTCAGGACCCACAAAGAGAGAACTGAATGGCACTGTCCTGCATCCAAATTCCCAGCAGAAGCTGCCCTTTGCAAACAGGCTGGAAGCGCTGGTATACTGAGGTCCTGGTGGTATCGTCGTGCTTCTGTAGAACATGCGTGATAGGTTTTCAAGGCTGAGTATTTTTAAACTCTCAAGAGAGATTTTTTTTTGAGAATGATTTGACCAAAAGACAGAAACAGGACGTCCTGTCTTCTTATACTGTGTTACCTTTGGAGTGAAGATGAACCTGAGTGTAGAGGTGGGAACCTGTCCAAAAGTGACCCCAGTACAAGGAATACATTGATATATTGGAGTGAATCCAATGGAGGCCACCACGATGGTCAGGGTCTGGAGCACAGGGTGCAGATGGAGAGGCAGAAAGTCCTGGATCTTCTCAAGGAGGGATTCAGAGGGGAGCTCTTACTGCAGTCTGTAACTCTCTAGTGGGTCTTTATAGAGAAGACAGAGTCCAAATCTACTGGAGGTGCACATGATGGACAAGTGAGAACAGACACAATTTTCTGTAAGGAAAACTCTGGTTACATTTTACGAAAAAATCAGACCACCAAGGGGCAGGTTGAAAACACTGAAATACAATCCTAGAGTGTCTGTGGGGTGTCCATCCTTGAAAATACTCAAAACTTGACT
Organism: Laterallus jamaicensis coturniculus; assembly: GCA_022605575.1. NCBI lineage: Eukaryota > Metazoa > Chordata > Aves > Gruiformes > Rallidae > Laterallus > Laterallus jamaicensis. The sequence goes on along the minus strand of JAKCOX010000002.1, from coordinate 51,957,567 downwards.
GGAAAGCCCCGAACAGGCCCATCTGAGTTGCACCAGCTTTGACTGTGGGGATAGGGTAGGCCGGAAAAACCTCCAGAGGTCCCTTTCAGCTATTCTGCGATTGTTTCACACAAAATCCCCTTGAATAGAAAGCCCAGCAGATCGTGATTATTTAGCCTCAAATTGGGAAAGGGAGTGTAAAACTCTGTGTTGGTTACTTTCTGTAACCAACACACCTCGTGCTACAGTACATCGCGCTGTTTTAAAATGAGGTTTCACAGACTGGTTTTACATGTACAGAAAAAGCTAAAGTGAACGTCATTCGTATCTGAGTTTCCTGTAGAAGTTTATTTAAGGAAAAAAACCCAAACAAACCCTCCCAAGCAAATCATAAACCCCAACCCACTAATCACCTTTCTGAATTGAATTTAGCTTGTGTTATTGGGAACACAACTTTTATGCAAAGACAAGCAGGAGTATATTGGTCGCCAGACTGGTTAAAACTGGGACACTGGGGAGCAAGGCCTCAGATAAATGAAGTTTTCCTTTTTTTTTTTTTTTTAACATATAACACTCAAAAGAAATCTCTGGGGGCTTCAGTACGTGACTTTACATTTTAATGCTTTTCCTCCACCAGATGGTTTAGATAAAAACCTATTAGTTTCATTTGTGCAAATGGTTTCATACAAAAAATGCCTATTTTTAACATTTTTTGCCTCAAGGCTTGGATTTAGCTTCTTTTTTTGCAGAAGTGGAGAAGTTTTCACTAGTGTCTAATATTTTAATCATCATAATTCTTCTGAACAAATAAGATTCATACCAGAATTTTGTTGATGAGCCCTCTAAAAGAATTTACATCCAAAAAAGTGCATTAAAATTACTTCATAAATTTGATTTATGCTTCTTTTCATATAACCTTTATGTGTTTGCAATTTTCTATGAGCTTAGTTATGATTATTTCAATCTCTGCAAAAGTAGCGTATATGTTCTGACAAACATAATGATGCAGACCCTTTCTCTTCCTTTTTTTCCTTGATGTCATTACTTTGGAGAATACATTCAGTGAGTGAAAACTGGAGAGGGTTCACTACTGGAAACTCTAATTGCTATTACAGGAAAATATACTCCCATTTCTGGAGGAAGGGAATTCCCCCCTAGCAATGAAATTAATGTAGCTCTGCTATGCACATGCTGACGGGATGTTAGGAGGGCATACGTGAGCAATTTTAATTCTGTGAGTTCTTTCTTCATCATTCAAAGAGCTCACTTGGAACCAAGTGGAGCAGGACACAAAAAATGTCAGAATCTCTTCATTAGTGCGGTCATCATGGTTGAGCCAGAACAGCCACTATCTGCCTTTTTCTCTCATTTCAGCAAAGCTCTCTGCATGCTCAGGGGTGTTCAGCACCCAGCCCATTGGTCATGCAGAGCCCTAGGACCTAAATCTAGCATTCAATGGCAGTACGTTGTTAGGGACCTAATTACACTGGCCTCTCTCTGCAGTTAGCCCCTCCAAGGTACATGCTATGTAGGACAAACTCCTTCCTCCTTTGCCTACTTCTCTACAGCACTTGGAGAGCCTAAGAAATGATGTCAGCACTACACTAGGAAGTAATTCCACCCATCAGGAGTTGATCTGCTGATTGAAGTGCATGAGCAAAAACTCCTACAGAGGCACTGCACAAAGTTCAGTGCTTTCTCTTAGGACTAAACTTACTCTCTTCCCCTGCACTGCACCTCATCACCAGTAATCCAGTCACACAGCACAAGTTTGGTGGCTGAACCCATATTTAGAGCCTGATCGGTACTGAGGAAGTTAAATGCATTAACTCTTAACACAGAGATTTAAAACAAACCAACAAACCCTGTACATGTGTCCCAGGATTGGGTACATCAGCTACAGTGACAGGAAAACTCTTGGGAAGTAACTATGGGAAGAGAGAAGGTAAAGAAGCCAAAAGCAAGAAAGCAAAGGGGAAAAGAAAAGAAATAACATCCCTATGTGTCTTTGAGATATGGGTTTGTGCAGTAACACATTCCGTTGGATGTTCAGAGAACCTGAGCATATGTAAATAGAAACCACTGCAAAGAACAAAACTCTCCATGCAATAAGGGGATTTCCAGTCATGAGTATATTGCTTGCAGGATTTACACCACAGGGGCAATACATTGACAAACCGTGACTTCATATATACATCACTGTATTATTATAGCTGTTAGGATGTTCGGGAGGTTGCAATTAGTGAGCATCAGGGTGTGTAAGCCCCCTGCGTGATGCTGCCAAGGCTAATCCACGTCAGTGCCTACAGGCAATGGTGGTAAATAAAGCATTTCAATGAACAGCACTAGGAAAATCTGAACCAGGCCAAGACAGCCACAAGGCCTTGTGATACCAAACAAAAGAAAACATAATCCATGGGTCAGAAATAACTGCTGATCCAGAGCTTATTTTTGTGGTGCACCTCCTGCATCAAGAGAAAAATTTGGATAGGAAAAATAGCTACTGGGAACATTGTGCTGTTAGGTTATTTTCCCTCCCAAAATAATCCAACCAGATACCAGTGTATCACAGCCGTGGGGTGTACCTGCAGCAGAGGTGTTTGTATCTGTGAGCACCAAAGGCTTGATGAGAGATCTCCCCCTCACAGAGTGGTTATCACACCACTGTCCTATATGATGTTCCTCACTGGACTATAAGGTGTGTATCCTTTTGCCCAGGCCAGATGTTAGTGACCTCCTTTTGTAATCGATGACACCTTCAGCTTTCCATTTGAAAGCAGCTAAAGGTTGCACATTATTTCCGTTTAGGTCAGAGCCTGCCCCTTCCTCAGTGCCTCCACTCCATCAAAATGCCTTGGCCCCACTCCCTGCCTTCATAGAGACCAGCCCCAGGAGCACAAAAATAATCTGCACTATGGAGATACCTCACACAGGCTGCCTTTTGGGAGATTTCCACACCCAGCAATGTTGCATCATGCCAATACAGCAGCAGGTGGGCAGGCAAAGGTACCCACCTATCTCATCATCTATCCATCTCCCCCAGCGTTTTTCTATTTTTATCTCCACTCCCCTCCGTGTTTTGAATGCAACTCAATCTGGGTCAGTTATTGCCAGCTATTTCTGCCACACCTAAGAACCTGGCCATTGTATGACATGCAAAACATCTGAGATGGAGTAATAACCATGTTCATGTCTGGGATTATATAGAAGTGTATTCCAGTCGCATCAGCATTTTTCAGCACACTGCTTTAGGTGAGAAAACCTTCTCTTCCCACTCCCCCTTAAGCTCTAAGGAAAGGAACTCTCAGCATAGCAGCAAATAATCATGACTGTGATATTTTCATTATGAATATTTGTTCCATGGGAACAGATTCTAAAAAATAATGTGAATCCAGTCAGGGAAAATGGACCCAAACCATGACCTGTGTGCCCTCAAAAGAGATATGTCTTGAATTGCAATAAACCATTCATGAATAAGCTGCAGATCAAGAAAAAGCTAGTTTAGTTACCTCTCTAAACATCAAATTCATGGTGCATACTTGCAAACAGAAAATAAAATTATTGCATTGTATGAATAATTTGTTGTAATTGGTTTGCCTGCAGTGGTTACTTGCCAAATTATTCCTTTTACCTTGTTTGGGGGAAGAAATTTATCACAAGATTTTCATGCTTTTCCCAAAATGAATTAAAAATTTCTTCTTGAGAGACACATGCAAGTCAAGAAGCCTAAGAAGGTGTTCCTCCAGTAAGACCTGATCTTCTACCATTAAGACAAAAGGGAATTTTGCCACTGTATTGAATACAAGTGAATTAAAAAGCAGAAAACCAATTTAAATGGTAGAACTACATTAGTGAAGCCAAGGCCAGAATGGTGAGGAATGGATGCCTTGATGCCATGCTATGCTTTTTCCAAAAGAGAAAACAAATTAAAAAAAAAGGTAAAGGCACAAAAGCAAACTTAAAATTAATTAAGCTGTGTTTCAAGAGAGGGCTGAAATTCTCCTTTGTCCTCAGAAGAGGGTCTTCTTTCCTTGTCCACAGACAAGCCAGAGATTTAATTTGCCTCACACAAAGGAAGCACTCCCAAAGGAGTAAGCATCCAATTTGCAATATGACATGTGGATGCTCCACCTGCTTTGGGCCATGCAGACAACCTGCCTTTCTCCCTTGCTGCAGCAAGGTCTCCATGGGGATTTTAAAAATTACAGCCTGAGATGACTTCTGGATATGAGCAAGTATGGCCTGATCAGTGGTAAAAAAAAAAAAAAGCAGAAAAAAATGTAGGTAAATAAACTTTATTCTCCTTCAGCACATCTTTGGGATTTAAAGGGTATATCACCACTACCGAATAACTTAGTTCACCAATTCACGCTGGAGTCCGGATATCTGTTGCTTAAGTGGTAGGTAGCTCAATCCTGGTCTTTCTCTTGGAGTGAACTTCCTCTTTGCTTCAGTCCTGTGCGTGTTTTTAAGCCCCCTTCCCTGTGGAAACCTGTGGTGGGTTGACTTTGGCTGGACATCAGTTGCAAAGGAAAACTAAAAGACATATTCTCTATTTCTCATCAGCAGGCGATGTCCGGCCACTTCCCAGGAAGCAGGACTACAGTACAGGTAGTGGTTACTCTGGAAGACAAACATTGTAAATAACGAATACTCCCCTTTCCTCCTCCTTTCTCTTAGCTTTTGTTGCTGAGCAGACCATATGGTGTGGGATGTCCCTGTGGTCAACTAGGGTCAGCTGTCCTGGCTGTGTCCCCTCCCAAGATCTTGCCCACCCCTGTCTACTTGTGAGGGGGAACATTGGAGAAACAGCCTTAGTATGTGCCTAGCCAAAACGCTGGTGTGTTATCAACACCTTGCAAGCTACCAGTGCACAGCACTGTGAGGGCTGCTACAGGGAAAATTAACTCCATCTCAGCCGGACATAGTACAAAACTCCTTAGTTTTGCCCCTGAAAACAGGTGAGATGGCACCAGCCCTACACAGTACTGCAGCACTGTCCCCGCAGGCCCATCACCCTCATGGAGCCTGCACACATCCTGTCTTCCCTGCCATATGCTTCAAGGGGCTACAAAACCTCCATCACAGGTTTCTTAGCAAGAAAAAAAAACCTTCACACGCACTGATCTGTGTGTTGCAGCTCCAGATTACTGTGAGAGTGTCCAGGACCCTGGGCTGGGGGCGGTGCAGTAGGGATACAGCCAACCTGCCTGAGGGGAAGCTATCTCTGATTTGGTGGAGGCTGGACCACAGGTAAGTGTCTGGTCTGGGATCCCAGTGTGACTCCCTGAGGTGTGTGCCTTCAGCTATGGTATAGCTAAAGACATGTATCCAGCTCTTGAATGTTTCCTGTGCCTCACCAACAACATCATCAGGACCAAACAGCCCTGCAGACATACTGGTGAGCTCAGTGAACAAGGCAGTGAGCATACAGTGGTGCTGGTCTTTGGATGCCATGCAAGAGGGACTACTGACAGTTTTCTAGTTCATCCAGTTACGCTCAGGTCCCTGTCTATTCTGGAGTCATAGGTATGCATAAGGGAAAAGGAGTTTTAAATTTCATTTTGAGCTTGCAAGCTCTCTCTGAGACAATAAAAATAATTTTGTGAATGCAATAGCACTTTTTTTAATGTAGCTTGTGCCAAACATATTGTACAAACTAAAGTAAACCCGAGATGGAATAAAATAAAGCAGTAGAATATATTAGGTAAACAGTGAGGCTAACCATTTGACAGTTTCCCACTGCTGAGGATTATTATCAGTAGCACTATATTCAGCCATGTGAAGTATCATCATGGCTTTCATCTTATAATATGAAAAAGGGCACGTTTGAAAACTCTGATCACCATAAATTATGCAGCTCATAAGTACTTTCTAATTCATGTTTTGATTCATTTTCTGACTTGCAGCTATAGTGATATCTGGATCCCAAAGCACTGGAGAGTGCTGTATGCCAACCAGAAACACAGCGATTCTGCAAGCAGAAAATGGAGTGGGGTGGGCAGGGAGGACACTCCAGCACCCTGCTCTGCTGGCTCATGTCACAGGAGCCAGAGCTTGGGGCTGACTAGGGGGTGGAAAGGTTTGCTACAAACTCATAATCCTGTCATTGCCCATAGCTGTTGGAATAAAAGCAGGAGAGTTCATACTCCTTGGGGATGGAGCATGTTAGCTGGGCACCACAGGCATAGATAGAGTGATCTATCCCTTTTGCCCAGGGAGGTGGTTGAGTCACCTTCCCTGGCTGTGTTTAAAAAAAGGGTAGATGAGGTACTTAGGGATATGGTTTAGCTTAGGGCAGGAATGGTTGGACCTGATGATCTTAAAGGTCTTTTTCAACCTTGTGATTATGTGATTCTGTGATCTGAAAAGATGATCACTTGAGGGTGGTGACCATGGCTCACTTTGGGGGTGAAACTAGAGGCTTAATCATTGCTCACAGGTGAGTATCACAGCATACAACCCTGAGTGATACTCTCCTGGCAATGGGTTTCTTTTCAGCCTCCATACCTAGGATAGGTGGCACCACCACAGGCCTTCTCTATGTTCAAGCAATGCAGACTTAGCCCAAAGCTGAAGAGCAGTCTTTCCAACACAGAACGAGCCAGAAAAGCAGCTGCACAGAGTGACCTACTGTCATGGAACAAGACATTACCATAATAGCAGCCAGATGGTCAGGCTTTGCCTTTATTATTGGAATTATTATTCATATCACAGGAATGCTAAGATTCCCCAGCCAAGACTGGCACTCAACAGACACACATTAAAATGCCTCCTTTGCCCTACAGAGGTTCCCATCTAAAATGTCAGGACAGGTAAAAAGGAAGGAAGGAACAGGTACACCAGGAAGTCAATGGTTGACCAGTGGCTCTACCGCTGACCAGTGGCAGAACCAGAGGGCAGGTGGGTACAGGTACCACACTAGTCCCAGGGCCACAACACCTTCCCATCCACACTGACCACCCCGCACCTGTGAAGAAGGGTCACAGCTATCCCAGCTGCTAAGGACCAGTGTGAAATGTACCAGCCCCTGCGCAGGCACTTTCTGGTGCATAATGAATCCCAGAGGTGATGCCAGAGGGGAAAAGTGAGTGGACAGTGAAGTGTCAACACATTAAAGAGAGACTGTTGCTAGAAACCATCCTATCCTGGCTGTCCCTGGATCAAATATGATCACATGATGACAAACTAATTTTGCCAGCATCTCCTTGCTATGTTACTAATAAGAACGTGTTGGTTTTATCTTTGCCTGCTCCTGCTAGAGGAAAAATATCTCAGTAGTTAGTAAGAGGGTAGAGAAAGATCCACTATCAGATAGCATGTGTGCTCTGGCTCTGTTTATTGTAAACCCACAAGGAGTCACATGCCATTTTGTTTATAATTTTGCCACGATCGGAAAAATCAGTTTAACAGAAACAACAAGAACTTACCCACAGAGGTAAAAGCCCAGGGGCAAGAGATAACCATATGGGATATTATCAAGGTAGGTCACATTTTTCTCTAAAGTTGACTAAACTCCTGGAACTGATAAAATCTTGTAGCCAGACTTCATTTGATATGAGAAAGCATTTGTGGGAGGGAAGCATCTGTTCATTATCACTCATGTGCTTAATTGTATGTTTCTTATCACCCAGTGGTGTTTTCATACTTACCACATGCACTACCGTATGTCCAACTTCAAAGAGAGAAAAGAATACTGCAGTGCTAAGTAAATTGTTTCGAAAAGGAAGATAGTTTCAAACACCCTGGGTTTCTTCTGAGAAAAGGGAAAGGGGCAAAATCTGGGGAGTGGTGTCTCCTACATGAGTTAAAATGGGTACCTTGGAGAATAGCAGGTGGTTTTGAAAGACCATGCGGCTCAAATGAGTTAGTTATCACTCTGGTGTTCACGGGAGCTACTGTGATTCATTTTTCCCTGGAGAGGAAGACTTACCCTTTTACCTCACTTAAAAATAAAATAAAATAAATAAGCAAAACAAGATAATTCACTGTTTCTCTTGAAAGCATATTGCAGCTCAGAAACATAAGCAAACTAAGGGGAAGAGGCAAAAAGCAGCGGGAATACAGAAAAGAAACAAGAAAGGAGAACAACTGGTATGAAAGGTGATGATGTTTGAGAGATTTTGTCCATCCTTGCTTGCAGTACTGCCCTCCCCTCCGTGCTCAGCTCCCAGGCTCAGGTCTGTGGCTCAAGTTCTGTTTTCCACTGAAAGCTTTCAACATCAGAAAACAGGGTGGGGAGGAAAAAAAAAAAGGCTCACCAAATTCTTTTCAAATCACTTTTCCTACTTTCCCATGTAAAAAAGAAATAATCATTGTGGGGCTGAAGTAGTCCTCTCGGTGTGAGTTTAATTAATTGAAGCAAGAGAGTCCCCAGGTACCCTGTCATAATTCCCATCAAAACCACTGTAGTACGTAACCCCATAGCTATAGATGAGGGGTTCTTTTTTTCATTACCATTTCAATCTCAACCCCTCAGAAATCCTTTTTGTATTTCAGCCATGACTCAGCTGATTTAGGTACTTTAATTCCTCCTTTCTTCCTCCGTGCTTTCCATATTGTTCTGTATTTCTTTACAATACGGACATGAGATTCATGCTGTGAAAGATGAGAGGTAATCTCTGATAGCTACTTGAAAGCTCAAGTTAAAAATAATCTTGTGGCACAAAGGGCTGCTTTTTCTTGTTCCCTGGATTTATACTCAATACTGGTCACATGCCAAGGAGTTTACTAAGATGTTTATTTCCCCACATATGGCCATCTCAGCGTGCTAGTCTATTGAACTACGCTCAAGAGTAGCCATCCGCTGCACTTCCATGACATATTGTGTTAAAATAAAGAAAAGCAGACATATCACGGTAACATCTGAGGATTTTTTTCTCCCTGATGCTCTAAGAAGATTAAGTTCCCAAAACGGTTTGTTTATCCAAAACCTCATTGTCACAAGCACTAAGAATTAAGTGGTTCAATCTCTCTCTTTTTTCCCATTGGAAACCCCCGTATTTGACTGGCTGCGGTTAAGGCAGTAAGACAGATTGTTTTGAGTGTTCAGCTCTGTTTGGCTTGCACCTCTCTGGTGTCCTTCTCGTGTTCACAGTTTGGTTGTTCCTGTTTGGTCCTAGAGATGTGTTTTATTTGCTCCCCTGAAGGAAGGCACTGTCTCTGGCTCCCCACCTCCCTTTCAACCCCTGCTGCAGGCAGCGAGCTGGGCAAAGCACACACAACCTGGCCTGGGGAACTTTGTTCTCCTGTTTGCTTTCTAGGATTAGTTCACACTGAAGCTTATCTTGTCGATCAACTTTTAAGGTGCCATGACTGAAGCTAGAATATATCCATTAGATATTTGACCCAAGGAAGAAATTCTATAAAATCTACCAGAGTATCCACTGTACTCAAGATCCTCTTGTTGAGATACCACCTTTGTTTTCCTCTTTTCTCTCTCCTCAGAGTACTGGAGGGCAGTGTCTCCTGCGTATACTGACACTGGCTCTAACGTAGACCCCCTTGATCCCAGATGCACCCCGTCATGTCCCATGCTCTGCTCCCACCAACCATAATCCCTTGCTGCCTGAACTATCAAGACATGAGTGTCCTTTAGGGTACAGCAAACCCTTCATTTCTCTGGTGGCCCTGGCTTCAGCAGTACTTCTAAGCTCACAGTTCAGCTAAACTCCCCAAACTTTATGATCCCGTGTTCCCCCACTTCTTGCATTTCCTTTGTCTGTAAACTAGACCAGCATCACTCACAGAGCTTTGCCACAACTCATTTGATTCTGTGTCATTTCAGATCTTTATTAAATCCAAGCAGTTGTAGTAATATTATGCTATATTTCCAGTGTTCAAATTAAAGGAAAAAAAAAAGTCAGGAAATATAAAAATGAAGCTTTCAACAGTAGCTTTTAGTTGGCTGCAATATAGTTGAAGTATGTTTTCCCATAGCTGTTGACCACGTAAAAACAATACAGCATATTGAGAAACTCATTTACCCAGAAAAAGAGAACACAGAGAGTTTGTAAATGTCCCCCGCAGCCAAGGCACTGTTTCTGTAGGGAATTTAATTTTTGCATCCTTTGACTTATTATTTTTGTCCTATGCAGATTTTGTGACTTTGCATTCAATCTCCTGGTTTGGGTTGGTTTTTGTCTGTTTGTTTTTAAATAATTGATTTGAGAATGTTATTGAGCATTTGGACAAGAACTCCTAAGTTAGAGGGCATTTTTATGATGCCCATTTTCCAGAGTACCCTTTGTTTACTTCATTTAAACACTGTCCTTATCTATTATCAGCAAAACAGAAAATGTTTTCTTACAAATTTTTTTCTGTGTAGTCCGTCACTTTCTTTCACAACTTCAGAATTTAAACTTGGAAATAATTTTTCTGAGTTCTTTTTCCACCTTCTACAATTCCTCAGAGAGTGAGTACTTCTGTGGCCCCTTGCAGTTCTTGGTCCCCAAAGAGAGCAAAAGTTTTCATCGGGAAACTTTTCCTCTGTTTCCCATCAAAGGGCAAAATCCAAAGGTCACCAACTGATGGTCATCCAAATGATGGATTTCATTTACCTCAGAAACCACGAAGTTGAGTGGGCAGTGCCTTGGCTCCATCTGAAAACTCCTCTCCAGGCAGAATAAAGAAGCCTTTCAGTCCCCATTGCTAATGCTTCAAGGGGGGATAAATCCCCACATCTATGACACAAATCTGTTTCTCTATGCTTTTTGGGAAATGATGTGCAAGTGAGAAAACCATCTCCACAACAGCTACTTATAAGCACTAACTGGAAGCACAGGGAAGCAGTTCTTTTTCTGATATTTAAAGCCACTTTCAGCACTGGGAAAGCATAGCAGGGGGGTAGCAGTTATTATATAATCGAGGTACCTATGCCCCCACCAAGGGTATTAATGACTCTATTCTTCTGTATTAAAATAATAGTAAAAACTATCAAATCAAATGATGAAGGTAAACACAGAGCTAATCAGGAAGGAGATTTAGGAGTTACAGCATAATTCCCCCAAAGCCCCCAGCCTAATTAGTGAAGAAGATAAACTGGTTGACAGATTGCACAGCTAGAAAAACATAAAGCAAAGAAGGTTATAATATTTATTATTACTCTATAAGACAGTGATTAGACCCCCAACCTATGTACAGATCTAATCACCATCCCCTGGAAAGGATAATAGCCAGCCCTGCGAGTCTGGTTTGACAAATTAATCCAAGCCTGATCCAAATAAAGAGATTTGTAGTTTTCAATGAAAAATTAACTCCCTGGCTGTGCTGTAGGAACATCGCTGCGTGTGCTAATGGCATTGTTACCAAGAGACAGCGCTGCACCGTGTCTGTGCTCAAGGGTCTGTCAAACAGCACATGGTTCGGTGGTGCAGCAAGGGCGGAGAGTTTTCATAGAAATGTGTGTATTTGCAAAGCATTAATCATCGTAGGACATAAACTTAATTCCAGGGTGTAGACAGTAGTCTGCAAAGGGTGAGTTGATGAAGCTGGTTATTCTCTAATCCCTGGCCTTCTTGAAGGACGTCCACAAATCTCAGAAAGGTTAGGGTAAGGAAGTTACTCACACTGAGTATCCCACAATGTAGAAAAAAAAATCACAAAACAGATTTTGTCTCATTTTTGTACTGTGATGAGAAAGAAGCGGTATGATTAGTAGGTAAGATATCATATGGACACTCATGTTTCATCTGTAAAAAGACTGTAACGAGCTCAAGGTGCTCAGGAAGCCTCTGAAAACTGCTGGAACACAAAGCAAAGTTGGAGCAAAGGATTTACCCAGCAAAACAACAGTGGTGAAAGGGCTGGCCTGATTTTTTTCGCCATGTAATGAATTAGCTTTTCTGGTTTGTGTTCTATTAGAACTTTTTCAAGCCTTTGCTATACTTGAGGAAAAGACATGGCCACTCCTTTCTGGGCAGTGGCTAGCACGCCATTCCCTCACAAAATATTAGCAGATATTGTCCATTTATAGGCTTTACTTTATTCACCTGAACAGTACAAAGCCTACAGTTCAATACAGCAAGCAAGCATGATTTCTGCTACAGTGCTATTAATAAAGAGATTGAGGCTACAAATCTCACCAGCTTGCCAAAGTAGGTTCCTACTTTTAATGTGTCTAGACTCCTGAAATGAAAGCTTTCTTGCAGAAATAGGCACGTAACCACTGAGTGTGTTTGCAGGGCAGGTGAGGTGAGAACAGCTTTCACAACAGCTGGCAACCTGAGGGACTTCAGCTAGTTACTAGGAGAAGCTGAGGACAGCGGTAGGTCTGAAGTCCTGTCCATCTCTTGCCCTACGGCACGTGGTTCTGTGCCACCAGGATACACTTCCCAACTTCCCTGGGTTTCCTCCAAATCTCTTTCAAAAACCACTCAGGAGGTACCAATCTCTCTTCTCAGGTGACAGAAGCAACACTGTTTGGGAAAACCTGCCTTTTCCGAAGAGAACACCAACCCAATGCCCCATCCCCTGGCATAATGGCCCAACCAGAGGACTAAAAGATTTCCGTCAGTAGAAATAGTGTAGACAGTACCCTGGAAGTGAAGATCTAGCACTGAAGAACCACTTTTGTAATATATGCAGGTGTCTTTGGGATTAAATGGCACTATCACAATATTTGATTGCAGTGTTTAACTTGGAAATTAGGCTGGACAGAGAATCCAACCCAATTTTCTACCAACATCTAATCTTCCCTTCCCAAATTGTGCAGAATTGAATGTAATCTTCCTTTTCAATTTGCAGTCTGAATGCTTTTTCCAGTTTTGGCCAAAGAGAAGAACTTTTCAAGAGATCCTTTCCCATCCTTCTGAGATGAAAGCATTTACTGAAGCAATGCAGTGTGTTTGCCATCCTTTGTGTCTGTATCTGCGTGATTTAGAGAAGCAACACTACGTTATTGTCCAGCTGTCTTTTGAACAGCTTGGCTTTGCAACAGTACAGACAATTTGCTGAGGAGAATACAGCCTTTTATAATACTATGAAAACAATATTCAGAAAACAGAAATTACGAAAGAATCTTCTTTCATTCCAATGGCTAAGTGTTTAGCTGAAATTCATACTTGATGGGACTAGATAACTAGCAGCAAGTCCTTAATGTAACTGCTCAAAACACTATTATGCTTGCACTGTACAAAGATTATGTGTGGTGATAACCAGACACAGACACTGAGAGAGGAAAATAAATTCTCATAAAAAAACTTTCTGGAACTAGTAAATAAAGGAAAATGCAACAGAAGTATAAAGATAAAGGTGAAGGAGATTTAAAGGTAGGTTGTTGTTTGGTTTTTTTTCCAGGAAGGGTCTGTCCACTGAATCTAAATCATCTCCCAGGCTATGGTTTAAGGAAAAGCTGTCAGGAAAAATGTTGTTGGAGCACTAGGTCTGGTAAGGGCATCTAAGACTCACTGGTGTACTCAGAGTGCACTCTGGAAAAACAAAAAACAAAGTGTTTTTGCTGTGTGTAAGGTTGTTCTGCTCTCAGGCTGCCTGAACGGGTCTGCCTCTGGTGCTGCTGACTAACTAGACCTTAGCATGCCATCCACCGTCCTGCTGAAGAAAGATACCAAATAGAGAGTCATGCAGCCTTATTTAACTAGACTCTCATAGCCTATGTAGAGAGAAGATAACAATGTGATCGCTTCACCTGCTTTTCTTCCTGTGTTGTGCAAGCCTATCTGATTTACACTCCAATGCAGGTGCCGGCGCAGTCCCAAGTGTGGAGCCATGAGCAGATGGTGCAGGAGAGATGACTCCAGTACTAATTGCTTATCCCACGCAAATATAACAGCTTCTGGCTTTAAGAGGCTCTCTGTGTGCAGAGGAAGGTACTGAAATGGTGGGGGTTTTATCTCCTGCCAGACAGCTAAATAAATATGCTGGACTGGAAGGAAGAATGTTGCGGGTAGGATTTGACTCTGAGATCAGCATTCAGATACTGGCCATCGGACTGCTCTCTGTTGATTCCTGCTCATAATGAAAAACACTTTAAAGAACATGTGATCCTAACTGAGATATTTCCAGATGACTTCATCACAGATTTCAGTAAACAATTAAAGTGTTTAACTACCACAGAGTGTACGTGTCCTCATCTCCTCGATGCTGGATCCTGTTACTCATTTACATCCAGAGCGAAGGACCCTCTCTTCTGACCTATTTTCCCCCTGCAGTCAGCTGTAGACTGTGACCAACGGCATCCTCCGAGCTGCTCCTTCTTGAACTAAACAGACAGAGCTCTTGTATTCCCTCTGTCTCTCCAAGGTATGTTTACATGTCCTTTTGTATCTGTCATGACTGTTCCCTGAATCCTCTCCAAACTGTAAACATCTTCCTCAGGCTGCAGAGAAAACAGTAACTGAGGATTGCAGTAACAGTCAGGTTCGTGCTAAATGAAGAAGGGATATAATTTATCAGCTCATAAGATCACCCTGTTTACAGTCTAAGCATCCCATCAGCACCACAGCCCACTGCCACATGATAAGCGCTTGTGCTGAGCTATTACTTCACAACTTGGTGTGTCCCTTTGCACAAAAAGGGCTAACTTGAGCAACATTGTATGTGTTTGTAAAAGATTTGCTTACACTGAGCAGCTCATACCTTCCTCCTCATCACTCACCATCCCTACAGTGCCCCTCTCATCTGCAAACCTCATTGACAGCAATAGAGGTATGAAATGGTTCCAGATGCTCACCCAGTGGGAAGAAATAACACTGCCCGAATGTTCCCTACATTCCCAAGGAGCGGTTAGTAAAATTTTTATCAGTTAGATGTGCCACTGTGGTGGGCTGACCCTGGATGGAGACCAGGTTCCCACTAAAGCCGCTCTGTCACTGTCCATCCTCAGCTGGGCAGGGGACAGAAAATACAATGAAAGGCTCATGGGTCAAGATAAGGACAGGGAGAGGTCATTCACCAATTACCATGACAGGAAAAGCAGACACAACTCAGGAAAGTTAAGTTGATTTATTACCACTCGAATCAGAGCTGAATATTGAGAAATAAAGCAAAATCTTAAAAACACCTTCCCCCCACTCCCCCTTCTTCCCAGGCTTAACTTCACTCTTGATTTTTTCACTACCTCCTCCCCCCTTTCCTCAAGTGTCACAGTGCAACAGAGAATGGAGGTGGCAGCTTGTTCATCACACACTGTCTCTGCCTCCCCTTCCTCCTCAGGGGGAAGACTCCTCACCCTCTTCCCCTGCTCCAATGTGGGGTCCCTCCCACAGCAGACAGTTCTCAGCCAACTTCTCCAACATGAGTCCTTCCCCTAAGCTGCAGTTCTTCACCAACTGCTCCAGCGTGGGTCCCTTCTGCAGGGTGCAGACCTTCAGGACCAGACTGCTCCAGCGTGGGTCACAGCCTCCTTTGGGTGTCTCCCCTTGCTCCAGTGTGGGGTGTCTCCACAGGCTGCAGGTGGAATCTCTGCTCCCCATCATTCTCCATGGCTTCAGAGGGACAGCCTGCCCCCCCATGGTCTTCTTTCTCCAGGGGCTGCATGCGAATCTTTTCTCCAGTGCCTGGAGCACCTCCTCCCTTACACTGCCATCATCACCGATGGGCTCAGCCTTGGCCAGCAGTGGGCCCATCTTAGAGCTGCTTGGCACAGGCTCTGGCAGATAGGGGGGAAGCTTCTAGCAGCTTCTCACAGAAGGTGCTCCGTAGTCCCCTCAAATGCCATGACCTTGCCACACAAGCCCAATGCAGTCATATTCCTTTTAATCATTTACCCCAACAGTTGTGCAGAACCCTGTCAAAAACTTCTAAAAGTCAAGCATCATTATGTTTATCACCAAACTTCACTGAAAAAGCCTATCAGGTTGGTCAGACAGGATCTGTTTTCCATCTGTGCATGTGAATTGTCGTTAACTAGAGTAGTACTATATTAGCACTTAAAAGGAACTGTGGCACAGAACTATATTAGCACTTCAGTTTGCTTATTGTATGTCATCTGTTTATTATTTGAACAGGAAGAAGCTGATAGGCTTGTAATTACCTAAACTATTCCTCTTACCTATTAAAATACAATGCTATCTTTTAGAAATGTCTAATGGAATTTCTTTAGTGCTTTGAGACTGACTAAATTTCAGCATTAATGTTCACTGAGTTTCTTTGCCAGCTCTTTTAAAACTCATAGGTAAGGGATGACCAGATTGCTGATTTGAAAATATCTTCTTCCACAGCTGTTCTCTAACATATACTTCAGTTGCAGCTGGAGAGCAAATGCTTGACACTGATGTACTCAACATTATTTGCTGTACACGCATACAAAATAGAAATGTTTCCTTTTTTATGTTGGCATATGATGGCATAACATCATTTTTGCATTAATAAACCTCAGAAAGAATCGCATTATTCTTTCATTTTTCGTGGCTTAAAAAATTCTGAGATATGATTAATATTTATTACTAGCAATTTTTCCTTTCCATTTTGCATAATAAATAGAGGGACTATGTTAATCCATTCTTTAGGCAACTTTGTTTCATTGAGTTAGGTTTTGCTTTTTCACTTGGCAAATGTGGTTTCTGAGCTACTTCATAAAATGCTCATAAACATCTGTAATTAATAATTCACATCAATTATTTGCAACAGCTTTTCTTACAAATTTCTGGAAATTACTTGGTTCTGCATTTCAGGCTTACTCAAACTATACATTTACACAGTCATGAAATATATAGCAAATAGGCAATGTGCAAATCATTTGGATTGGTATCAGCTTATTGATAACTTTAAAATGAAGAAAATTTGGAGGGAGTTATGAAGGCAAATGCAAATACTGTTTCTCAACATAATAAAAAAAAAGGTGCTGCTATGTCAGAGGTGTGCACATTTGATATATGACTAGATATTAGTTGATCAGAAGTAGCCTCAGTGACAGAATTTCTGAATGAAGCTGAATGCCTCCAGAACTGAAAATGATCTTTGGGAGAAACTCTCCTAAATAGCACACAACCCAATATTGAGACAGCCTCTGGGAAAAAGTTATCTAGTCATTACAGTAGATCTGCTCACATAAGGAAGTCATTATGGCTATTTCATAACCATTTGCTGTGATCTACCCATGGGCTACACAAATTTTAAAGTGATTACAACTTCTTTATGCTGTAAACCTTGCTGGGTCGATAAGACCTGCTCCTAAATGTTCCTAGGTGCCATATGTTGGCTAAGAATAGGCACTCTGAAAGAATTCTCAGACATTCTGTATTTTAATGAGTAGTCAAAGTGTCAATTTCTGATCACAAAGTTTTTAAGATTTGAAGTTATACTATCATTTTCAGTTACACCTTACCATTGTTCCCTGATTCACTCTCTTATCAGCTTCATCAGACATGACAGTGGCCAAGCTTAATTAATAACCACATCATGAAGGACAGAAGCAGTAGGGGAATGAACAGCCAGCAGTTTATATGCAACGAAAGTAGGTCCATTGATATCCATTGAACATACACACTCTCACTTACCTGGAGATCTGACCCATCATCCCTGCAGATGGAAGTACTCATGAACATGATAAAAATGGCACTGTTCACCAATGGTATGTTTTATTGCTCTTCTGGTACTGTTTATTTGACTTTGCTTAGTCCAATTTTAATTATTTAACTTGTGGCTTTCATAGTGGAATGATATCTGTAAGTAAGTAATTTCTTTTCAGTTTACATAACTGTTCTGCAATCTGCTTGACATCAGAAGAAGAAAGGCTTTTTTCTTATTATTTGTGCTACTCAAAGTACAGAAATGAAATCATTTCTATTGCTTGTTACTGGTTTCAGTGTTTATTTGGTTCAACATTTGCAAATGTTTGTTTTTTCCTGTGCTTTTGTGTACAAGGGAAAAACTTATCTTTTGTGATGAAAGGGGGAAGGCAGTATAATTGGTTTTGCCAATACTTTTCCTATGTACACAAAGGAAAAACACTTTTATAAGTGTATATATGTAAATGCCTGAGCATAAAGATAAATATGCATACATATTTATGCATATGCATGTGCATATACATACGCACAAACACACATGATCCTTATTAAAGTTTTACAACTTCACATGACAGCAAACAAAATAACAAGCAGGTTCTTCTTCAAACAAGTGCTTCGGGATCTACAGCTGGCACTGTGGATTCCACAACCATGTGCAAGCTCTGTATCGTATTAAAAACCATGATAAACAATCTTAAATGGAACCTGCAATAAAATTTTGTGTGTTGGATTTAAACTGAGATTGTGCATCCAGATGGCTCATGGACTACGGCTGTAAAAATGTGATCTCTCTTTCTGCAAGATCGGAGAGCAGAGCAGAGAGATCATATTCAAAACACAGCTGGGCAGAGTCTTGGACAACCTGTTCTCACTGACCTTGCTTGAGCAGGGGATTTAGACTAGAAAATCTTCAGAGGTGCCTTCCAAACTCAGCTCATTGTGTGATTGTGTGATTTTAAAAATATAACTCTACTCCGATTATTAAACATGGAAGGGCAAACAACGAGGGAGAAAGTACAGGATGAAAAAGTTGCGATACTCTGGAAATCTAACATAAACTCCAAGCAGGCTGTGGGAGTACTGAGCCTTATAAATCTTGGTTTATTCTCTGGCTTATGCTTTTCTAAACATCTAAAGATCCTTGGCCTCCTTTGCCAAAACTACTCTTGATAAAATCATTGCTTGGATTGGCTTTGTTCAGGCAATACAACAAGTAGCAAGATTCCACCACACTGCTTAAAATCAAAATGGGCAACACAGTAGAGCCCATTTTCACAGTGCCTAAACTTCACAGGGTATTAACCACACTCTCCTTTATACACAAAATGCTGCTCATAGTTTACATCACGCCACAGGTTGCTGATGTGTGTGAGCCACACACTTACAACAGTCTGGCTCCCAATTCTGTGCTGGACCAGCGCATCCTTGCTCTCAAACAGGGCAGCTAAACTATTCCTATTTAGTTTTAATCTGGCATTAATCCACCTGTAGGACCTAAAATCTACAGTTTTATTAATTGTCACATATAATTTTTACTGGCATTTAGGCCCAGGCTTATGGTGTATTGGATTTATATTCATGGATGCTATCGTTAACTTCAATGGTGTGGGGTTAGATGCCAGCGTGAGATGAGAATGAATAGCACTGGAAGGTCTGTGAAACTTTAAACCAGCAAAGCCTCACAGGACTCGTGTGAGTGCTGCTGTCTTCATTCAACGAACGGCAGAATAAGAGCACAAACACTCCAAAAGATGATGAAGGTCACATTTTGGCAGGGAGATCTGGTTCACGCTGTGGAAGAGATAAGGAAGGAGCATGTTGAGGAATGAAGAGACAAGGATCCTGTTCACTGAGACATATGAACGCGGGGAAGAGGAGATGACAGCTAAAGTGGTTATTAAGAGAGGAGATCAGGAACAGCGCTTGCATCCTGGAAAAGCAAAGATCATGGGACAGCAAGTAACATTCCCTGCTCTGCTTGCTGCAGATACGTTACTCTCCATATCGCTAACTAAAGAGAACAGGCCCCATAATGGGATTTATGATAAGAAAAAAGGTGGATTCCAGAAATGAAAAATGTAATTGTTTTAATGAGGGATGGATTGCAATCAAGTGGTAACAGGAGTGGTGAGCCAGGAAGGGGGAGGAAGGGCTGGTGAAAGTCCGCACTCACCAGAATCAATGGCAACATCCTGTTACCTGCAATGGTGCAAGATGGGGGTTGTCCAGCACTGAGACATTAAAATGAAGGGGTGAATGAAAAAAATGCCAATTAGCCACCTCTGATTATGGAGGCTTTTAAGTGGTCTGGGGTCTGTAAGACCTGTGCAACAGTTTCAGACTGTGCAGGACATCTGTGCTGTGCCTTTTGCAGAATGGGGTCATCGTACAATCCTAAAGCCTGGATACATCTCTTTGGTATTCACCTACGTACTTTGACTTGGATTGATTGCAGACCTGACATATTTTTGAATAGGACTGTTTGCATGATGATTTAAGGCATTGATTGTAATAGTGCTTATAAAGCTTGTTATTTTCTATGATTGTCATCAACTTATTCATTAGGATTTTATCTATTCTTTTATGGTTTTAACTTATAAATTTAGCTCTGAAATGTAGTGATATTAACATAAAACTATGACTAGCACCTGGTCTTTCTCTAGTCCAAAATATGAGAAGACGTTATGTGGTGTAATTAATGGCAGTTAAATGCGGAACAAATTCAAGGAAATACTATTTCATGCAAAATATGGGATTTACAGCCCCAAGAGACTTTTTGAATGAAATAGTGAGTTGAGTGATTGGATTTTTAAAAGATGTAGATAATTATGTGACCATTAGCATTTATAATCACGCTAAGATAACTAAGTATAATGAAACCTCATGCTTCTTGTATAAACAGATTACTTACAGAAGTCAGGAAGGAATATGTTTAAGGAAAGCAACTCTTCACAACTGGCCAGGTGTATTTTGATTTTGTTGTGTGGACTCTTTTTTAAAAAACATTTCCAATCAGGCAACAAACACATCTGTAGGCAGAATGATAGATTGAATGGGGTAGCCATCTATTTTACTCCAGAATACCCTATCTCCTTACCAGTTGAAGATAATAAAGTTTCACTGTCTATTTGTGAAACTCTTTATAAGTGTTCAAAATTGACTATTTAAAATTGCCACAGAGGAAATTCTATTTGGAGATATGTCAGTAACCTTATCTGCTATATCACCTTCTCGTTGCTCTTTCACAACCAGGAATTTCATTGACGGACACTGTAGTCTCAGAAGTCGGATGCGTTTTTCAAAGGAAATGTCACTGATCTAATAGAGGGCAGCCTTTTGGCAGGAGACAAAAAGTTCCTGTAAGAATATTTTTAAGGTAGACAAGATTTACAAAGGCGTTTTTTTAAATAAAGATAAGTGTGAATCAGAGATATGTCAGTGTTGTTTACAAAGTCAAAACTCTCTCTTAATGTATTGCAGAGTCTGGTTCTTAATTATTAATTCATTTTGAATAAGACAGCATTTTGCCCATGAGTATCTTTGCATACAAGTTGCATGCCTGAATTATATAACCCTGTGTGTTACAGTGATATTTAAAGTACCACAGTGTGAATGAAATTTTATTGAACCATCAGTTTATTTTTGGCTGTGTTTGGCATTTGCTTTCACATCATGCAGTCACGGGGAACAATCCTTGTGCAGCCTAGGTATTTCTTGCCCGTTTTGTCCATTAGGTGATAAGCAATACTATTTTGCACAGGTTGAGGTACAAATCTATAGCCAACTGTCGCTCTGAAGGAGCTTGTATTTAAACTACCAAAGGAAAGGTTAAAAATTAACTTGAAGTCAATAAACATAGCATATATTCCTGGTTCAAACAAAGACTTTGTTGGCAAGTTATGCAATACTTCAGTATATTGCTTTTCTTAGCTGTAAAAAAACAATAGCATTTATTTCAGTCACTCTGGAACTGCAAGGATTTATAAAGCTCCTTGAGACTCAGCTGTCAAGTGCATAAAGGATAATGCTTAGACATTCAGAACTGTGGACACTTATACGAATGGTTAAAAAACCCCAACTCCAGCAGCGCACCTAGTGCAACCCAGTCACTGATGGGCATTCAGCCCATATAACCAGAACAGAATGAGCCCACAGCAACGCCCCGTGACATGCATGTAATGGCAATCCACTCCTATTCATCTGTACATTTGCTAATGCACCTGTAGACAAAGAGCCTTTCAGGTCAAAGGACAACCTGAATTATTTCAAATAATAGGTAAATGAAGGAATCCTTTTGCACAAACAAGCTAGACAAAACAAACACATCATTATAACATTTTCTAGCTGAAGTTTCTGCTTTGATATTTTTTCCGAGCAGAGGCTGACACAGAATGCATCGCTATATATTGCATACATGCATATATGTATGGGCATAACAAACTGTTCTAAGAGATGAAAGTAAAAGTTACATTGCCATGGCAAGAATCCCTGCTATGGACCACCAGCGTAGTTTATTCCCATAACCAGAGCTAAGGTACCAGTAACTGGACTGAATGCCCATTTCACTTGACGTGGCTATAGAAAATCACAGCTCAGATTTCACCTCCCTTATGCCCTTCAGGAATTGCTCTTATCCAGAGAACATCCTGCAGCTCTGTTAGTCAAGTCTCATCCAAGCAATCCCTTACCCAGATTGCAGCCTGAGGAGAAGTTCACCCACATTAAATTGGTGTCATACGCATACTGATGGCATCAGCTATTGAGGGTTTTGCTGTGTTTATCTGCCTGTGTATCCATCTATCACACTTACAAAATTCATATCACTTGTATTACAAGGTTACAGGTACATTGTTCTTGCCAATCTGCAAACGTGCAACCCTAATTTCTATGTGGTCTTAAAGAAAAAGAAATCTGCAGTCATTTAAATTGTTTCAATGATCAGTGGTGTCAGAGCAATTGATGGGCCCAAATCGACTGAAATGGACTTCCTTTGTTCCTAAGGAAAAAAAAACCCCAAACCTGTTATTTTACAGCCATGAAATTTTGCTTTCTCGTCCTCACAAAGTCCCCTCGAAGTTTCAGGAAAGTCACATACTACTGAAGTATCAACACAAGGGATCTTTAAAGAAAAGACCCACTTCTTGTTAAGCTGTCTCAGCTTCAGCCTGCCAACCGAGTCAGCCCAGCTTGGGTTATATTTCACTCACTTTTCCAAAATCCACTACTGCTGAGTCCTGGATTATCCCTGTCTAAAAATTCAGTCCCCCTGTGTCTGAAGGTGAAATTTGGTTTAGCAGCGGGATGGTGTTAACACAACCGCATTGTGGAGATTAACGTTGCAGCAAATCATCAAAAGAACCAGAAATATCCAACACACTCAAGATAACTATTTTTGATGAAAGCTTCAAGAAAGTAATAAGAGAATAGGGTTTTATGGTAGGTCAGTTATTAATTTTTCTTGGAACACCAACAAGAGCTTGGCAAGAAGCAACATGTCTGCAATATAATTTTTTACTTTTTATTTAATAAGAAGTTCCATACACCGTTTAACTTTCTTTGCTTTACTTCACCTCCTTTGAACTAGGAACTGTGATCTCATTAATAAAAGGTTAGAAACGCTGTTTATTCTCATTCAGTTCCCGTAAGTATCCCTGTGTTAGTGCTGAAAAAGGAACATGTGATGCCCATCCCCAGCAGGCATGAAGATTCACAACCCATGTCCCCCACATCAAGAGCTTTAGAACTATTTGTATGCACATCAGAGTAAGAATGAAGGGGCTCTCCCTTTTCTGTGCTCAGGTCATAAGAGGGAACACAGCTGTTATCCTGGCACCTTTGAGCAGTTAAGATGCTTCTCATTGTTCTTGCCAATCTGCAAAAAGATTGCCACAGAAGGTGGTAGTGCCACACTCTTCCTGGCCAGCCTTTCCAAAACAATGGCCACTATGACATAAAAATTGTTGTGGCCTCCCAACATGACTTAAATTTGATGGGTTTTGTGGTGTGACAACATGACAGGAAGATTACGGAGGGATAAAAGTTAAGGTAGAAAGAGCAGTGATGACTCATAAGGATTTGTAACATGGGTAACTCAGTGTATTGATTTTGGCTTGGATAGCATTAAATTTCTCGATAGCAGGTTGTATAGGGCCATGTTTTGGAGTGGTGCTGAAAGCAGTGTTGGTAACACAGGGATGTTTTCACTACTGCTGAGCAGTGCTTACTCAGAGCCAAGGCCTTTTCTGCTCCTTGTCCCACCCCACCAGCGAGTAGGCTGGGTGTGCACAAGGAGTTGGGAGATGACACAGCCAGGACAGCTGACCCCAACTGGATATCCAAAGGGATATTTCATACCATATGACATCATGTTCAGCCTATCAAGCTAGGGGAAGGAGAAGAAGGGGTGGGACATTGGGAGGGATGGCATTTGTCTTGCCAACTAATGGTTATGTATGAAGGTTCCCTGCTTTCCTGGGGATGACTGAACATCTGCCTGCCCTCAGGAAGTGGTGGATGGATTCCTTGGTTTGCTTGTTTATGTGCATGACTTTTGCTCTACCTGTGAAACTGTCTTTATCTCAAATCACAACTTTTCTCATGTTTACTCCTCCATCCCAACAGAGGATAGTGAAGTGGCAGCTGTGTGGTGCTTAGCTGCCAGCTGGGGTTAGACCACAACACCCAGAAAAGCAAGAGCTCATTTCAGACAAGAGTCCGTGTCGTATCTCCTGAAGTGTGGTCTCCTTTGTTCTGTTAACATGTCCTGTGCTGCTACTCCGCTACAGCTCTGTCTGTTCAGTCTCCTGCCAACATCTAGTTCTCATAAAGCATGCTTAATCGCATGCTTAGTCTTACACCACGGTAACAACAACAGGAGAGGTTTCAGTATATACTACTGCCCTAGTGAGTTGGTGTGTGGGAAGTCCAACTTCATTAATGGTTATTCTGGAAGTGTTTTAGCAGGTAGTCTGAAAGTCTTTTGAAGAGCCAGTGGCTTCATCATCTTTCCAGTCATTTAAAACAAACCCACTTATAAATCCAGTCATTCAAAACAAACCCACAAAAAGTATATCCTAGAGGTAAATTAATACAATGCCAGAAAAAGTAGTGAGCAAC
The DNA here is from genome assembly GCA_022605575.1 of Laterallus jamaicensis coturniculus. NCBI lineage: Eukaryota > Metazoa > Chordata > Aves > Gruiformes > Rallidae > Laterallus > Laterallus jamaicensis. The sequence goes on along the minus strand of JAKCOX010000002.1, from coordinate 51,933,004 downwards.
TTATAGAAAAAAAAAGATTTAATAGGGGATTGATATCTATGTCTGTTACACTAATCTGTGATACATATGGTTAAAACAGAATAAAACATTCCTATCTGTCAAACACAGATGGCCTAGCTCACATTGTCCACACTTAGACAAGCTCATGCTGTAAAATTACTACCTTTCTCATTCAATCTGTCGGACCAACATGAGCAAGTTTGGAGAGGAAAAGATCAGGCATCAGCTGCTAGACAGCAGCCCAAGGAAATGGCCTTGCAAAGTGAAGTGGCCTTGCTCATCTAAGGTTTCAGATACACGTTTCATTGGTATCTAAACTTCATCAGACTATGAAAACATAGTAATTTGTTTTGAAATTCTTCCCAACCAAGCTCAAAGATTTCACACCAATACTTCTGTTATTGTAAGAAATCAAAGCAGCAAAGGAAAAAACCCCCCAACCTTTTCCCTAAAGCCTCTCACAGAGCTATCATTGCTGCTTCAGACACAGCAACAAAACAAACTAAGATGTGTTTGGAACCACTGACTTAAAATCTGCGGTATGGGTGCTAGTCACGCATGTGTAAAATCATGTTAAAACTGCGAACCCATGAGCCTAAGCTCAGACTCAAATCACAGTTCTCTGAAATGACTCGGACAACGCAGGGAAGAGCTTTTTCTGAGTAGCTTCTAGCTCTTCTACATCATATCCTCATATACTGTGTTGGGGGATGAAGAAGAGAAATATGATTAAGGTATTTCAAGCCTGACATGAATATTTTTCCAGTGGAGAGGGTTTTGATAATGTAGGCTTGTGGACTGAATTTGGAATTTGCTTTGCTTCTGTAATTGGGCTTCTCATGCCAGCAGAAGAGCTAAGGCCTGAGAAGCAAACTAAAAATATATTTCAAGGGAATGCACACATCTGTGATACAGTAAAACTATTAGGCTACTGAATGCCTGTTTTGAATTACATCAATTCACCTGAAGACCATATGGCAAATGGAAATTTTAAAGTTAATATTTACTGCCTTGTACAGTATCAAGAAAGATTTTTTGTTGTTATTTTAGCTAAACCTGTATATGTAAACTCATATGCTTCCAAGTTTCTCTAATCAATGACTGAAGTCCAAATGCAACCTGCTACAAATGTGCAACCTGCTACAAATGCACAACCTGCAAAACAGTGAGCTGTCTCCCAGTGGAGAAGCGTGTCTGCGTTTTTGAAAATGGGGTGAATAAAGGACCAATCACCTAATCCTTAGTCAGTATCACCAATATTTCTCAAATTCTGGGGGAACCAGGACTAAGAATCTTGAAATTAGATGCTGAACTTGGGACCCAGGTGCCTAACTTTAGGAGGCAATATTTGAAAACATTGACCTATTTGTCTGTCGTTAAGAGGAGAAAGTGTTCTAGCAAGTTTATTTTCCCTGTGCGCTTTCCCACGTACATCCCACACTGTTTGTGAGTTGCAGATGGAGAGAGCAGACAGCAGTCCTAAGAAAAGTTTTCTTGCAACATGGCAGAAGATTGTCAATAAAATGTCAAACAGAATTTTGTCGTTTTCTAAGTATATTTCCACATACATATGCAGCAATTAGCCAAATTATTGCCCAAACCAGCTGTCTAAGACAGCTAGTGAGCCTTTGCCTTTGTCCTTACCCTGGCAGAATGTGACTTTGGCTTTGTATTAATGTCAACACTATTTCATCGGGCTTGCACCATGGGGAGTGGTCCCCAGCGGTCTCAGGTTGTTTCTCAGTTCCTAGGAAAATCTGACCCTTTTAGGTTAGAATGTCCATCAGAATAGAAACTAATTTAAAGTTTGCATTGTATCTTAAGGCCATTCTGAATATGTATTTCACATTGCTGGGATGTCTTGGGCCTCTCCTGGCCCAGAATTTGCAATGTTTGTTCACTTATGCTTGAGGTGGGTTTTCTGTAGTCAGAAAACCATTTGTCTCAAGAATATTTACTCTCCATAACTGAACGTGAATATGCAAGTTTTGTAACGTACTAAATACACACTTAGGACAACAGAAATTGTGTGAGTGTAGCTGAGTAATGGCTACCAGGACTTGGACACCCTCATACCTAAAGTTTTCAGAACCAGTCATCTCTCATTTTCCCTGTTTTCTGTCTTTCTAACTTCCACAAAAGAAAGAGCACTGGTCTCTTAGCACTACCACTTAGCTTATTATTCAGGTTCTTACTTCATCCCATGGAGAAAAGTGGAACCTCTCTAGGTGGAAAAGGCTGCATTATTCATTCTATCCAGTAAAACATAGGGCTTTACTGTGGTTTTGTCCTGGTTTTTTAGGCCTAATACTGCATATAAATGAGTTGCGCTTGTCTAAAAATTGAGGACATTTTTTTAAAGAGACATTATTCATAAGAATCACTGTAATGAAAAGCACATGCCGGACTGATTTATACTTTGGCATTTTAGTCTATTTTTGTATCTTTACATTAATGTGCTTATGTAAAGCACGTATAGGATAAAGGTCTTCCCTATGCTTGTGCCTGCTATATTCTGTAAGGTGGCATTTCAGTTCACAGAAATTAGTTACTCTGCAGCACTAGAATTCATTTGGTGAACCTGATACCGCAGTCGCTGTGACTATGGCTGCACTGCTAAATAACACCTGGCCAGGGACCACTCTTTGGCCCTGAAGCAAAGTGGCCTGGCCTGATCCTGTCTATGCGATGTCCTTCAGGTCTCCTTCAGGCCCAGCATGGCATCCCAGAGGCTCTAAGATATAATTATCGTTATACGTGCGTATGCTGGAAATGTTCACAGCAATACAAAAGCACATTGCAGCTTACCAAAGCCGTGCTTCTGCAGGGTGAAAATAAAATTGCAGTTGCATGCCTTGGCTTCGATATGCTGACATGTTTGATGTACAAAAGCTGCTAGTACAGTTTTGGAGAACTGGGAAGGGTGGAGGGAGCCAAGTCTTGTCATTCTTGTTCATGCTGTCCTTTTTGGAATGGTCTTTAATGCCTCCAAGCCCCAAATCTGAATCTGACCACTATGGCAGAGCATGCCGATTGGCACAGGGCAAAATCATGCCAGCAGGGTACTCAGTAACCAATCAGCATGGATGATCATAGTATGAGTTTCCTTCATGGCTCTTGTTATGTAGCCAGGTAGATGCATGTTAATTACATCTTGTGTTAAACATAACCACATCTTCCAGTGGTTGAAGAGCGCAGGATTCAGGTGCATAAGTTTATCTGGGTCTACAGCCTCTATTCGATTTTCCACCAGAGACCATTAACTTTGATTCATTTATTCCTGATTTCCACTGCTGACTAAAAAGTCAAAATTCCCGTTTTATCACCCTGAACCCATGATAACAGGAAATCACCCCTTTTCAGCTGTGAGTTACGAGGCTCATAGACATGCCCAGTCTATGATCCATGGTCTGGCAGGTCAGTTCATCCTACCAGCATACCATTTCCAGTGATACATTCTTTGTAGAGCCTTTGTTCCCGTCTGCCCTCAGCCGTGGTGCCTGTTGGGACCCTGCATCCTCCACCCAGCTGGGACATGGGGCTGAAGAAAAGGCGGGGGCTGGGAGGGGTCCCTCAGCAGGCAGAGAACCTGCAAAGGCAGAGGATGGCTACCATCGAGGTTCCATGCTGTCAATGCACACGCTTCTTTGGTAACAACAAAGTCTTTCCAAAATGTCACACATTATTCAGGACTGGAATGAAAAGGTTAAAAGGAAAATGAACAGTTACCAAAGAGGGGAAGGAAAGTCCTTGCTATTGTTACCACACTTAATCGCTATGGGAAGACAGCTAAACTAAGTGTGACTTCTTGAGCAGGTCTTCACGCAGACAGCTGTTAATTTGGGATGAAGGAATGCACTCTGTGTGAACCCCATAGCCTTCTTTAATTATTGTTTTAAAACTTTTCTATTAATTTTTCTTTTGAATTCACAACATGTTTCTGTTTCTTTCAGGGAACAATACGAGCACTTGCCAGTGGCCAAAAATAATATAACTAAATTCCAGTGGATTTTAACCAAAGACTGCACAGACCCATGTATATAGTGTCTGCCTTATATTTCAAAGTGCAAAGTTCAAATTTAGTAGGTACTTGTAGTTTTATTTTTAAACTTTAATGAGCCAGGTTCTCAGTTTGGGTAAATCAGCAGAGCTCCACTGATGTTAAGGGAACTATGCCAAGCTGCATTAGCTTAGTATCTGGCTTCACAACTTCTGTTGTCTTTGTATTGCATTGAGCCTTCAGTATTCATACAGTAATCTTTGAAGTCTGTAACTAAATGTGCTTTTTTTCTTTGATTATAAATAAAAATACAGTCTGAGAATTTGTGAAAATGATTAGGCTCTGTGAAGGGAAGGTTGTAGGCATAAAAAGATATTAAACCTGGACTACTCCAATTTAGACTTCTACTGAAGTTGGAGGAAAAGTTGACAGTAAAGAATGAGCAAAATCATATGGAGAGAGGCTCTTCAGTCTCTGTAAGGCAGAAGATACAACTATTTCCTTCCGTCTTTTAGACTCAGACATGGGCTGCTCAGAATTAGAAGGTGAAAGCACCATGATTTTTGACATCAGTCTCAATGTCTATCAAACTCTATCAAACTCCCTGATCTGCCCATTCCCTAACTGTTGATACCCATGGATTGTTTTCCCTGTGGATCCCTTTGACTTCCACTTGTCGAAGACCAAAGGCCGCGGACCGATGATCAGAACCGGAGGGAAACAAGGACACTCAATATGAGCAATCAGCAAGCTTCGTTTATTAGCTCTAAGCTAGCTTCTTTTATACATTGTGGTTAATATATGCCTACTAGTCAAACTATCATTGGTTATTAGTTACAAGTTACATCATTATAAGCCTGCCTCTTGTTTTCATTCTTACAACTCTTGTTTTCATTCTTATAGCTCCTTTAACCAGTTCTTCCCGGATTCAGCTGCTTCTTCTGAGGGCTATCTTCGTTTAAGGTCATCTTGACCCTGACGCTGATTGGTCCTGCCGCGCTTCTTCTGCCCTGCTTCACTCTGCACTCCGTGCCTGCGTGCACGTACACAGTTCTTCATGTACGCATATGCAGCTCAGCTACATCTCCATGACCATTGTCTGTCAGCCATTATCCAACAAGAGCGGTACCTTTGCTTTGCAGGGTATAAGCTTAATAAAATACATACTACTATAATAGCAACTATAAGCTAATAAAATACGTACTACTATAATAGCAACTATAATAATCAAGAGCCATCTAGTGACCTTTCTCAGCTAACCATTCTTCCACAATTCCCCCGTTTTTATTTTGTGCCAAGAACATTTGTTCTGTGACCTGTTCCGCCTTTTTAACCACACAACTAATAACTACCCGTGCTACAATAAGAATTAAAAATATAATTATTAGCCAGCGAAGGCCTTCTTTCATCAAGCTCTTAAGCCATCCAGAAAGGCCCCATCCCTCAAAAACTTTATCTAACCAATCCCAATTATCTGTTTGTTTAAGTTTTGACACACCTTCCTTAAGTTTTTGAATGCTAGCGTGGATTGATTCAGAATGGTCAGAAAGATTCATACAACACATGCCTTCAAAATCTTCACAGCCATGGCCTCGGACAAGCAAAAGAAAATTAATTGCAGCTCTATTTTGCAGCGTAGCATGGCGGACAGAATCAACATCAAGCAAAAGACTGGAAAGTGCAAGAGAAGTAGCATTTGTTTGTTTTGCTAGCCAACACCTCAACTTGTTTAGGTGATTGTGTGCAGTTGTTGCTGACACCCCTGGAGCGAGAAGAGATGCAGATATAATCTCCTCCAGTGACCAGAATGTTACCTGGCCGTTGCATTCTTTGTTAAAAGCATGTATCTGCCTCCTGGTTCGGCGATGGTGATGGCTCATGTTAAATATCATAGGGGTGTTAGGCGTTAGCAGAGATAAGCGGCCAAGCGTGCATGGTCCCCCTCTTAGACGTGACGGGATACCTGGCCAGGCACGGTCTCCGCATCTCAGTAAATTACCAAGCAGTAGCTGCAAGGGATGGTTAGTAGATATTGAAATGTTAGGTGAAGTATAATTGCACCAGCTTGTAGCGTTGCGATAAATAGCCATGCTAGAATTTACATTGGTGGGCGAGCTTTGGTTCCTACGTGTATGGTTAAAAGACAAGCATGCATCAGCCTTTACTGAACCCAGAAGCTCCAACTCCTGCGGTTCCTGAGGTGATACCGGAAGGTAACCAGCTCATCCATCCCATAAACGAAAAGCTATACTATAAAATGTGGCAATCTAAAAACTGCTAATTGGTTACACACACTGTTCACACCAAAGTGATTAATTAGTAATTATAACGAGTTTTGATAAGCATACCTTATAGCCAAACATTGTTAGTTTACCTTTAATGTCTAAAAGTTATCTGCACGCCTGCTGTGCTTTGGCCATCTCATTATGGCTGGTTCATGACATGTTCACTTACTTCCAAATACTTTCCCACAGCTCCTTGATTTAAGGGAGTCTGTACGCCTGCTTTCAAGGCCGCTACGCTTTGAAAAAGTGATTACCAAAACTTCTCAGCATGAGTAACTTTGTTGTTTCATGGGAATTTCAAGGATACTGTCAGAGTCTGTGTTGTTGCGAGGAGAGCCAGGTTGCCGGCAGGCCTGCTGTCCCCCTTGACAAATTTTTCTCTTTTTGTATCTGTGCCACAAAACTGCTTTTAGAGGTTCCTGCAAGGGCCCTTTGCAGAAAGCTCAACAAGCATGGCAGTAAATTTAAGATAAGTACCGAATTGTCAAATCCAATAATCCAAATTTGACCATTGACAATATACATCCTGAAATTTCCCACTCATGAAACCAATTCTGTTTGATCTCTTAATTTCTGAATGCTCACATGAATCGACTGAGAGTGGTCAGCCAGATTCCTGCAGCACATACCTTCCAAAGCTTTCACAATTATGTCTGTGAGCCAGCAGCACAAATCAGCTGCTGCATGTTTCACAGAATCCACATCTGTAGCTAAGTGCCTTGATACCTTTGCTGTTGTATCTGTTTGTTTTGCCAATCAGGAATGTCAGAAGTGCAGATAACTTCAGCTTCACGTTTCCGTGCAGGCACCGATTGCAGCCTGTGACCTTAGGCTGTGCAGAAATCACTGTTTCTCTAATTTTTATTTACCACTAACACACTCAGATTTAAAAGAGTATTCAAAATGTCCCGCAGCAAAACTCATAGTCCATTGTGGCTGCACTTGGAACACTTGACTTCAGTTACTGTGATCAGGATCCCGTCCTGGTTCATGCAAGCTTGATTTCTTCTGGATCCACAGCTTTATCTGCTTGGTTCCCATATCTGTAATGACATAGGCAGATCTCCTTTCCCAAGTTAGTACCTGTAACTTCATTTCACTAACATCTAACATGAACTTTTCCGTTCAAAACATACAGAGCCTCGTTTAATCAATCAGCTGGAGAGATATCCTTCTCTCCCCCTTATTGTTTGTGAAGCAAACGCTTGAGAGTTTGATTCATATGTTTTGTCATGGTTTTGTATTGTACAAGTTTTTTTTAGTTTCAGCAACCAACAAGTGGTATTGTCGTTAAAGTACTTTAGCAGCTTGGTAAACAAAATTTCATGCAACTTCTGAATTCTTGCAAAGCTGTCTGCTGAGGGAGCAGCCCCGGCCGGTGCAACCAGCCTGTCTGCTCTCTGATTTCTCCCTGCTAGACCTAGATGTAGTTAGTTAGCTCAGTGTGGCTGTGAGTCTGAGTAACAGAGTACTGATGCATAATACCACACAATGATCTAATCCAGTTAACATTTCTAAGTAATTTTTGAACATCATTTAACATGCCAACCCCAGTTTTGATTGCAATCCTCTGAGGTGTTACCGTACTTTATTAATTTGTTAGTCCAAATATTTTCACATTGGCTTATTTTGAATTTTTCTATAGACTAATCTGTAACCCCTTGCTTTTCAAATGCACTGTTAACTCATGAATCAAACTTTCAACGTCCAAGTTTTTTCCCACAATCAACATAGCAACCATATAACGACAAAAGATCAGATCAGGATGTGTTTCTTGTACTGGAGCAAACGCCCAGGCTACATAAGCCTGGCACATAGTTGCTGAATTTTTTTTTTTTCTCTGCTTTGTGGGAGCGTACCCAGTGACACCTTTTGAAAAGAAAAAACCCAATCTTTTTTTTAAAAAATTTTTTGCTTGTTCCACAAACTTGTGGAAGGCTTCATATGACCCTCAGTCAGATGCTCCCGTATTAAATCGTGTAAATGGGCAATTTTTTTTTATATTTTTTTTTCAAGAAAGCAGCTGTTGATCATTGTTTTCCAGGTTAACTTTTAAAGTAAGCTGCCCTTTTTCAATGCTCGCTATAAAAAAAATTCATTTTTGCTAAGTAACCAGTCTTGCTCTCAGTGGACAAACACAGCCCTGAACTTATAGCACATACAAACAAACGAATGCTGCAAACCAATTAATCAGACAAACGACATTGCAAGACACGAGTTGTCACATCCAGTTCATATGGGTGGGAGGGTTGGGGTGTGGGGGGGGGCTGGGGTGGGGGGTGGGGTGGTTCTCGGCCACTGCCCGCAGTGCTGTTCTCCCCCCGCCATAAACCACAGTGTGATCCCATTGTTCACCATGACTGAGCCCTGGGTGAGTGCTAGGACCCCGTTCCTTCCACCTCCCACTGGCCCACTACTAACTCTCTCTGCCACCCGCTTTTTCCCACACAAACTTTTCCCTGGTGATTCCCGAGATTGAGTAGGAATCAAAATACCCTGATTTAGCTGTTTTTCCCGTCCTCACGCCACCTTACGTGACCAGGCTTCTCCGAGCAGTCTGTGCGGAGTCTCTCGGGTGTCAGGAGACAGCGATATATTGATGAGTGTCCCTGATCCGATGGTTGTTGAAGCTGATACTTGTCCATCTCCATAGGATTCTCTGTCCTCAGGTTTCTTGTCTGTGCTCATAGGTTCCTTGTCCACGGGGGCAACACTGTTCTGTGCCTGAATCGGTGATTCTCCGTCTTCGTAGTTTTCGGGTGGGGGCTCAAACCCTTTTATAACAGGGCATGCCGTTGCCTGCTCCGCTTTATTTTCCAGCTTTTCAAGGACAGGTCGAAGTTGTTGATGCTGGTTAACATTTCCGACTGCGCCATAGGGTGTTTTAGGCTCAGTAAAAGTCAGAGGCAGATAGATATTAAAGGCAGTCGGTTGTACGTTTGTTTTCACATTTTTTCTTTCCAAAGGCATCACAGTGGAGGGAGTGCAGACCGTGGTGGCAGATTTACGTGCACTACTCGCTCCCCTTCAGTTCCGACAGATTTATAACTTTGCTCTGATAACACGGCATTTTTACTTAGCTTAGTAACTGGGATAGGGAAAAAACACCCAGAAACACAAACACATTCTCCGTAGTGTATTTTCTTTTTCTTTTTGAATCAGCTCTGTAGAACCCGTAATCGGTGTTAAGGCTGCAAAGTCTGAAGTGGCAGCAACGAGTTCTGTCTCTATTTCATGAGAGTTGTTAATGACTTAGCTTCTTTCACCCCAACTGAGGGTTTGTCAAGGAGTTAAATTACTATAGTTTCCTAAGTAGGTAAATCAATGCTTTTCAGCAACACTGCGTTCAACTGTACTGCGCCCAACCACAACAAATTTGTCTTTCCATGTCTCACTACAACGGCTTCTTCACCAAACCACACTGCACACCGAGGGAGGCAGGACAGTCTTCAGCTGTATTGCTGCTGCCGTGCTGAGAAACAGCCGGGTCTCCAGCTGATGACCCCAGCCGTTCAGCTGCTACAGCGGCCGCTTTTTTGTTTGGCCTCGTGTTGCACTAGAGCATTAATCACCTGAACTTTTCGCTTTTATAAAAAGCATATAAGTAAATTATACGTCGCTTGTCTTTCCATACCTTTTCATCAGCGCGCTGTTGCAGCCTTTGCAAGACTTCGGCGACGCGTATCGGCGGGGCCCTATCGTTTTCCCGAGCAACGGGGATTCTCCCGAACCAGCAGGATCTTTCCCTTTTGCCTCCTGAGCTGCATTAGGCAGGACCGAACTACTCCGTCGACACGTGGCAGCGAATTCACCCTCTATAGGGTCTCAATTCCTCCTCTGTAGGTCCCTGTTCGGGCGCCATTTTGTCGAAGACCAAAGGCCGCGGACCGATGATCAGAACCGGAGGGAAACAAGGACACTCAATATGAGCAATCAGCAAGCTTCGTTTATTAGCTCTAAGCTAGCTTCTTTTATACATTGTGGTTAATATATGCCTACTAGTCAAACTATCATTGGTTATTAGTTACAAGTTACATCATTATAAGCCTGCCTCTTGTTTTCATTCTTACAACTCTTGTTTTCATTCTTATAGCTCCTTTAACCAGTTCTTCCCGGATTCAGCTGCTTCTTCTGAGGGCTATCTTCGTTTAAGGTCATCTTGACCCTGACGCTGATTGGTCCTGCCGAGCTTCTTCTGCCCTGCTTCACTCTGCACTCCGTGCCTGCGTGCACGTACACAGTTCTTCATGTACGCATATGCAGCTCAGCTACATCTCCATGACCATTGTCTGTCAGCCATTATCCAACAAGAGCGGTACCTTTGCTTTGCAGGGTATAAGCTTAATAAAATACATACTACTATAATAGCAACTATAAGCTAATAAAATACGTACTACTATAATAGCAACTATAATAATCAAGAGCCATCTAGTGACCTTTCTCAGCTAACCATTCTTCCACACCACTTACTTTAATTTAATGAATAATTCATCCCTTGGATTTAATTGAATTTAATGTTTACATCAAACAAGCAACCAAATATTGTGCAAGGGCCTGTCTATTCTGCGGGAGCCACTGCTGGGGCCACGTTTGGTGGATGGATGGATGGATGGATGGATGGATGGATGGATGGATGGATGGATGGATGGATGAGCTATGAATCTGAGCCTTCTGAAGGCTGTCCCTCAGGAATTGATATGAACCTATCCACCAAGATTTTACCATCTTTCAGTTTTATTATGAAACTCTGATAAGCACATTCTCCAAGCAGGAAGGCCTATAACTAAAACTGTAATGAAGATTTACTTAGGCTCAGTACATGTCAGATATATAAATCTTCTTATGTGTACATAATTACAGGAGAGAAGACAGAACTTATTATGGCAGAGCTGTGAGTCTGCCCTATTAGGTAGCCAATGGCTGATCAGGGGTAAAAGGGGTAAGTAGTGGAGTGAGTGGACGTGAGACAGGAGTCTGTGTCCAGTTCTGGGCTCCCTGGTATAGAAAAGACAGGGACCTTCTGGAGAGAGTCCAGAGAAGGGCGACAAAGATGATTAGGGGTCTGGAACATCTCCCCTATGAGGAAAGGCTGAGTGAGCTGGGTCTGTTCAGCTTGGAAAAAAGAAGACTTAGGGGGGACCTAATTAGTGTTTACAAGTATCTTAGACATGGGTTGCAGGGGGAATTGGCCAGCCCCTTTTCAGTGGTCAGTGGGGACAGGACAAGGGGCAATGGCTGTAAGCTGGAGCACAGGAAGTTCCGCACCAACATGCGGAAGAACTTTTTCACAGTGAGGGTGACGGAGCAGTGGAATAGGCTGCCCAGGGAGGTGGTGGAGTCTCCTTCTCTGGAGATATTCAAGTCTCGTCTGGACGCCTATCTATGTAATATGAGATAGGGAACCTGCTTTGGCAGGGGGGTTGGACCCAATGATCTCTTGAGGTCCCTTCCAACCCCTAAGATTCTGTGATTCTGTGATTCTGTGATTCTGTCTCCATGAGTGTTTCTGGTCACCTCTACATTTTATCCCATTTTATTCAGGTAGAAATGTAATGCAAATCTGTTTGAATAAGACTCATGAGGTTCCATCAAGACACTGAGGGACAAGGCAGTACTACCCATGCCATTTGGGCAGCAAACTCTGCCCTCAGCCAGGCAGATGCACTGAATGTTCCTGCGTCCGTTTTCCTGAAGCGGTCCTTTCAGCAAATGATAGACTTTTGATTCAGATCTTTACAGACTGATTACTTTTGCAATGTTTTAAAAACCTTTTAGAAATGTACAAAGGAAGAAACAATTCAACTTACGCTATATGACAAAAATACAATTTGGAAAATGATTACAGCTTAGCAACATAAGGAAAAGGCAGTTTCTGAGCTACATACATACAACCTTAATCAAACGGTCACATGTAATTAAAATGCTGATCTTTTTTGACCAGGCCTATAAAAACTTCAGCTTTGTGTTATGCGATTCCAACTCATTGATGGGAAGCATAAGAGTCTGACACATAATACTGGAAAACTTATCTGGTAAGTGATATTTAATGGAGGATTTCTTGAGTTTATTCTCATTTCTCTTCTTTGTCTCTCTGGCAGTGAGTTTGCGAGTTTGAATTTAGGCTTGAGATACCATGCTTTTATTTATTATGTAAAAACTAGATCTGTATCTAAAAACTAGACCTACATCTATTACTTTAGAGAAGATTCTCATACATATTTCTATATTTTCATGTATATTTCAAATGTCATTTGACTGGTACTGCATAGAACAGTGTGAATTTTCACATGGTTTATGTTAGCTTAGCTCACATTTATCCAACTTCACGAACAGATTCAGTTTGTTGTAGTTGGATTAAATTTAGTGCGTACATAATCAGATAGCTATGAAAACAAGGTATGTTAAAGCCAAGAAAGCCAAATTTGTCCTCATTTACCTCCTGTGGGAAGCTATTAACTTTTGTGAGTGGGAGGGAAGGCAGAAACTGGCTTTGCATACTGTGAAAATCACTGCAATGCTTTGGCCAACCCCTTTTGAGATTACAAATCCACCCAAAATTTCGACAATAGATTCACTGGCTGGCAAATTGCAAATCTACAACTTAACTGGAGGAATTGTGAAGTCCACAAAATTTCTAGGAAGCACCATACTTCTTGATAGTTGCAGAATCCCTGAAGATAGGAAAATATGAGGACATAAGAAAGTAAAGTCCATCACAAACTTCTCTCTGCAGCACTTAAGACAATGACAACATGAAAAAAAAACCCTGCAGATATATGTTCTTGTGATCCAGAAGTGGTGGTGAAGTCAGAGAGGGATTTTTTTCCCTCAGGATGCATACCATCCAAATGCACCATCCTGACAGTAGATGAAAATTTAGTAGGTAATAAAAGAAGAATGGAAACACATTTAAAAAAAGAAAAGAAGAACAAGCTCTAACTGTAAAAATTATCAAAAGAAAAAACATTGCCTTAAGATACAATGACCACATTTCCTTCCCCTTGAGCTAGAACAGGCGCATGTGACGTCATGGGATTTCCCATACCCTGCTCTATGAAAGTCCCTGTGTGCAAGTGCTGCTCAGTCGGTCACAACAGTTGTTTCAGGAGTACTAAGAGGAAGGGGAGAAGTGGCTGCAAACTGCAGCATCATTTCGAGAGCTGCCTGGGAATTTTGTGCCACAACTTGGTGTGTTTACTGATTCATTAAAACCTATTTTTGTGCCACAACTTGGTGTGTTTACTGATTCATTAAAACCTATTTATGTGAAAAGCTTGAATGTAATCCCCCTCTGAAAGAGAAAACAAAACAAACCCCAGCCCACCTTTCTAACTTGGTGAAACATCCTGCTCTGGGTTTCCAAAGCAAGAGGTTGTCTTTGGAGGTTGTAAAAAAAAGAAATCTTTCAAAACTTTTGGAGGTTTTGAAATGTAAGTAACTTCCTGTTGAAAAACAAGTTATAAACATCCAGAGAAAAGGCATTACTGGGATAAAACTCACTCTTCTATGCAATGAAAGCATTTTTGATTGCTGATCTGTGAAAATTTTCAAAAATTTTGGTTTTCCTCCTTAGGAAGGGAAAAATATTTGAAAGGTCAAAACTTCTGAAAATCAAATAAAAATGCTCCCTTACTACTCTAATCACATCCAGGTAAGTCCCCAGAAAAGCTCCACTGAGCTGAGAATTTCTCAGTTCCCAGATGTCTAAGGAGAAATAAAGATAATACAGGTATTTTGCTGGACAGTCCCTGAGAAGGTGCGTTTACTGGGAGACATAGTGGGCTGCAATCCCTTCGTCAGCCATCTCTCACACCGGGAGCTTGCTTTTACATGTCTTAGACCATCCAAGCAAAGCTCTCCTTGCATCACCTCTACATTTACAAAATGAACCCAACACTGAACCCTGAAATACCAGCAGTTTTCCTGTAGATACTGAGTTATGATGGGACAGGATGTCCCCGTGCTCTGCCTCATATCTGTGGCCACCTGTTGACCACACATTTTGGTGGAAGCACCACTGTCCAAAATTTGCAGATATTTCGCTCACATTTTTACACTGTAAGGCTTCACTTGGTCCTTGGTGTGCTTTGTTGGAAAACTGATCTTTGTTTTGCTCAGAAATGCAATGTATTCCATTACGTCATGGTATGTGTAGTATGTCATGAACTTTAACAAGACAGGCAGAACGCACCCAGCCAGATTTCACAACTGTTTCTTGGTTCTATGTTTGTTTATTTTTTAATCTCTTTTATGTCTGAAATCTGCCCTCAACAAAGCAAAGCACTTTCATCAGGCCAAACCTTAAAAAAAACTACACTGACACAGAACATTCTTATGCTACTGGTGATTAATATGTATACAGTGTTAGTTTAGTGCCATCAAGTGACCAAAAATGTGAAGCAGCACTTCTAGTTTGATTTTTTTTCAGATTTTTTTTTTTTAATCTAAGGAAAGCTGACCTGTCATCCTTTTGATATAAGAACAGGGAAATAGCTTCCCAGGCTTCTGACAGTGTACTTCTAGGGCATTTCTAATAAGAAACCCAAAGTTTGCTTCAAAATTGCTTGCATACATTAATAAATCAAGGCCTCCTCTGTTTTTCGTTTTTAAGGTTTGAAGAAATTCACCCAGGTCTATGGATGAGATCTTTGCTGTGTAGAATTCAACAGGAGGTCTCCTCTATGTGAAAGCTCATAATTTTTATCATGTGGTATCTTAAGGGGCTTTTAATGATGTAAGTCATAAACTGGATGTATAGATCCTTGTTTTGGTTTCTGAAATACAGAAGCTGCCTCTGTCAGAAACAATCATCCTAAATGGAGTGAAATGGGTACATCAAGGAAAATGTTTGGGCTGTAGTATGTCCACTGTTGTGCTGATTTTCCACCAGCAGGCGAAGCTGTGCATCAGTAGCTGGGCAGGTGTAAGCCCCACGTACTGGTGGAAAAGCAGTGTGAGCACTATAAAACACACTTGAGAGCCAAGGGAGAAGTTGGCAGAGCTGAACATCTGCAGACAGGCCACCAAATACAAGCATCTGTTCAGCCTGGAGAAAAGAAGACTAAGGGGGAACCTTATTAATGTCTATAAATATCTTAAGTATGCGATGCAGGGGGAACCAGCCAGCCCCTTTTCAGTGGTCTGTGGAGACAGGACAAGGGGCAATGGCTGCAAGTTGGAGCACAGGAAGTTCCGCACCAACATGCGGAAGAACTTTTTTCCAGTGAGGGTGACAGAGCCCTGGGACAGGCTGCCCAGGGCGGGGGTGGATTCTCCTTCCCTGGAGATATTCAGGACACATCTGGATGCCTACCTGTGCAATATGAGCTAAGGAGACTGCTTTGGCAGGGGGTTGGACCCGATGATCTCTTGAGGTCCCTTCCAACCCCTATGATTCTGTGATTCTGTGATCTTAAAGATCCCGGGTCATGCCTTGGCGAGTAATAATCAAGCTTCAAGAGTACTGATCTGGCAGGGCTTGCTGTGGTTGTGAGCAAAGTGGAGCTATCACTACAAACCATGTTTGTTACCTGGCAGTCCCAAAAGCAGAGATAGGCGATTTTCTAAGTCTTTTCTTGATGGTTCACCGCATCTCTCCCTTTACAAATTAATTCCTACGACTCGTGTGGACAGCACTTGTGGTTATAGCTTCTGATGAAATACATGGCAGAGCAAACCTTTGTGGTGTTGCTATTTCACGAGAGCCTGTGGTTTACAGTTCGATCTGTTTTCTGAAAAGCCCAAGAAAATGGAAAGCTCTGTGCATAGCCCCGAGCTTTTAAAGTGGTTTCATGTGTTCGATGGGAGTACCCTAAGCGCAAGGGGAGCTGTGTAATCAGTATTCGCATGTTTACACCCTATCTATGTTTTACATGCATATTTAAATGTGTGATATCTTCCTGCCTCTCCATTATACTTCCTCTTGCTTCGTTTCTTGCTTCATTGTGAACATATAAACCCCAAGAATTTAAAAACTATTCGCTTCTTACAAAGTTTCTAAATCTCTCTAGAAAAAGGCTGGGGAGAAAAGACTTGTTATGTATTTTAAGACACGTAACAGTGAGTAGAGAACACATAGCCGCAGAGACCAGCCAGAGACACCTCTGTGAGATAGGTGTTTGCTGGGAAAAAATTGAAAAATATTTTTTAAGAGACAAATTCACTTAAGCATCACCCCTAAATTACATGGTTTCAAATTCTGGAAGAGTTTGGATACTGCTCTAGTGATTAACTGAGAAGCAGTGGTCAGAGTACAGGAAAACCTGAACAACAATCAAATGCTGTCAGTAATTTATAGGTAGCATTTTACCCTGTTCATCATACTGGTTCTTTTTGCTAATGGCATCTACTTACAGTCTCCTAACTTAATTTAAACTTTTGGGGTCTTGGCAATTTCCTTGACTTTCTCATGGTCCAGTTGCCATTATCAACAGCTAATGCTGTTCTACTGTTGAAATCCATTTAGTGTCATGGACCACAACATCCTGCTACATATTACACAAAGGCAACAACAAAAAAAAATGCTCCCTTTCCCAAAGAATTTACAATTTACTTACATAAAGAGGTAACAAATCCTTACAGAGGAAGAAAAGTAACCAAAGTCAAAACCATCCTACTCCCAGGCACAGCTAGCTAGAAGAATGCATCTCAATTGTTGGATACAGATGTGGTCATCCATGCAGTGACAAAAAAAACCCATAGTCTTGGCTTTTTTTCCTTCTGCTTCCTTCTTCCCAAATCACCACAGCTCATTGCTTCGGTTGTTAACCAAAGCACTGCATATTTTAATGCCTGACCATTATTGATGCTGAGCACACAGGCTTCTCTGAGGCAACAGATTTCAGGTTGAAAACCACAGGAGAAGAGTAGGTGCCTTTTGCTTTAGACTTTTAAAAAAATCTAGTTACTTAAAGTATGTCACTGTAACGTATGAACCCTTTAACCTTTACCACCCAAGAATGACAAGCCAAATACTGCTTCAGTGTCTAAACCATATTCCAATATCCTTTTCAAAGAAGTGATCAGGTACCTTGAAGCTGAACAGCTTCTTCCACTGATGGTCTTTCCCTTTAGGAATTTTTAAAAAATGTTTAAATATTGGAAAGCATACAGCATGAGGAGCTGTTCAATTTATTTTCTGCATATCACTGAGTGATGTAGTCCTAAGTAGCTTCTCACACCCTATTCTGTTCCAATTCTTTGAACAGAAGGCTATTGAAGTCAGGCTATTATAATGAGGCAGCAATATCAAATACTGAATTTTTCTCTTTCATATCATACCAAGTGGGAACTCAATATGTGATACTGTAAAAAATTACCATATGCTTATGAGTTCTGTGCAGAAACACTAGCTCAGTTTTGGAATTTTTTTTCAGAGCACTTAAGAACCCAGAAATTCACCCCTGCTCCTGAATTAAAAACAGTCCTCTTACAATGTAAAAGACTATTTTTCCTCTCTTCTTTCTAACCCATCAGCTGATTGTGGCTATGTTTCCACCACAATTTAAAGCACAGCTTTTCCAAAGCAGCTGTAAGGACAGTGTGCTTTATGGCTGGTGAACTCTCCCTCCACAGCACTGCCAGTCCAGGCATACCCGGTCATTGTAACTCAGAAGATCAGCATGGCCAGAGACATTTTCACTTGCTTAAAGCATGCTGGAAGTCACTCCTGTATGTTTATGATATGGCAAAAGGTGAGTTTGATGGGACAATTTGGGGGTTGCTGTTTACAAATAATGTAACATAATCCATGACTTTTCTTTGAAAAGCACCTCCTGTCACATGCCTCATTTTGCCCAGCTGTAGTTACCCCAAATTGAAAGCCTCATTTAAGACAGTCATCTGGACTCTCTCCAAAGTGAGCAGAGATACAAGAAACAATTCATTCTCCTTAGGTGTGATGTTTGAGATAGGAGTAGTGAATCACCCACCTCTCTCCATGATGTACAGTTAAAACGTGTAAGGCTATCTCAGACTGGAGGCTTAACTTAAGTATTTGGCTGAATTTAGGTGAGAAGAATCTAGCCTTAGTGCCTCAAGTACAATTATTTCCTGAAGAAATTCTGTTATAAACAATTGCTCTGAATAGAAGAGTTGTTTGTATTCATTTGTCACTTCTCCAGCTGCTCTGAAATAAAATATCTCTATATATCCTATGATTCTATTGTCTGGTGGCAGAGGAGGCAGCATTTTCCAGTTAAGAAAAAATAGTCTTGCAATCAGAAACACATTCAGGGAACATCTGTATTACACATCATACAGAATGTGTCAAGTTTTCTAGATGGGAATTAAGAGGGAAAGGCCTTTATACATTTGTTCTTCAATATAGGGTAAGCAGTCTATTTGTTTATTCAGGCTTTGGCTGAGCTTATCTTCTATCTCCCCAGTTCATCACACAGTATTAGCTTTTATACAGAACTTACGTTATTATAGGTTTGCTCTTTATCTTTGTTGAACTGGGTTCTGATTTATGGAAATCTGGATACAGGCAAACAGTAATTTAGAATATATATCAAAGAGATATTACATGCTTCCACATATATCTGAAAATTAATCTAAATTATGGATTTGTTTTACTGAACTGAACTGGAAGCATGAATATTATTCTATCACAGCTCTTCTTTGCAGCATGATTCTGTTGGATACAGAGTAGAAGTAGTTAATAAATAGACAGCCTAACATACCTGGGACTATTACCTATGAAAAAAAATATGGGCATTTAAAATCTTCTTACTGAAGCTTTTTTAAAAGTTTAAAGGCAACATACCTAAGGAAATGATACAGTTTAGTCCTTCATCTCAGTTCTCCTTTTGCTTTCTTTTCCCTCCCCCACAACTAAGCAAGCAACCCCCTGCCTAGAAAGATACTTCCAAGCAGAACACTAAACCTGTTGACCAAAAAAGGAAGACTTGTGATTTTAGCATTTACAGAGTGGGATTTAAACTTCCCTTTGCCATAGAATATTATACATACATACATTGGCACATGCACTTTCTCACAAGGAAAGAAATAAAGCAATGTATACATTCTACAAACTAATGTTCTGCCAACAAATCAACTTTGCCCATACAAAAATAGGGAAAACCCATCAGTATTCAAATTACTTTTAAAATATACATTAAAGGAATATATTATGATTGTGGACAAAATGGAAATCAAAGTTTGATGTATGCCCAAAGATGGGCATAAACTTGAATATAGGTAGTTACACCTAAACATGAGGAGGAACTTCTTTACTGTGAGGCTGGCAGAGCACTGGAACAGGCTGCCCAGAAGGCTGTGGAGTCTTCATCTTCAAGGATATTCAAAGCCTGCCTGGATGCTGTTCAGTGCAACCTGCTCTAGGTGATCCTGCTCTGGCAGGCGGTTGGACTAGATGATCTCCAGAAGTCCCTTCCAATCCCTGACATTCTGTGGATCTGTTCAATCTGTAAGGATGGGTATACTAGGGTACACTAGTTTTGCATAATATATCTGCCCTCCACAGATGATCCCACCACCCCCCAGACTTTTTAAGTTTTCTCTCACCATCACAAGGCATATTTATTTTCATTACTATTATATGACGCACAGCTTCATTGCCCTGTCGACTATATGCAACAAGTTTAGTAAAAGGCCTCTCCTTAAAACACTGTACAGAGAAATGTTTCAACTGCTCATCCATTTTTCAAATCAACATTTGTGATACTATATTTAGTAGCTATACAGCAGAGCAGAGTGACTCTTACGCATCTAATGGTGTGAAGTATGTACGGGTGTTGGAGGGGAGCCAAGTCATCAGCTTCATTAAGTAGCTGGGACACCAAATGTGTGAGGACAGATCTTACTCGATGAAATCTATCAGCCATTTTTACCAGTACTGTTAGCACGAGTCCCAAGCCCATTTTAATAAAGCAAATGCAGTCTTTTGGGTTAAAATAGAATCATAGAATTGTAGGGGTTGAAAGGGACCTCGAGAGATCATCAGTTCCAACCCCCTGCCAAAGCAGCTCCCTAGGACATATCACTCAGGCATCCATACGGGTCTTGAATATCTCCAGAGAAGGAGACTCCACCACCTCCCTGGGCAGCCTGTCCCAGGGCTCTGTCACCCTCACTGTGAAAAAGTTCTGTGTGTTGGTGCAGAACTTCCTGAGCCCCAATTTGCAGCCATTGCCCCTTGTCCTATCCCCACAGACCACTGAAAAGGGGCTGGCTGATTCCCCCTGCATCCCCTGCTTAAGATAATTATAGACTTTAATTAGGTCCCCCCTTAGTCTTCTTTTGTCAAGGCTGAAGAGTCCCAACTTACTCAGCCTCTCCTCATAGAATAGATACTCCAGGCCCCTAATCATCTTTGTAGCCCTTCTTTGGACTCTCTCCAGGAGATCCCTGTCCTTTTTAAACCAAGGAGCCCAGAACTGGACACAATACTCCAGGTGGGGCCTGACCAGGGCAGAGTAGAGGGGAAGTTGTTGTCTTTGATTCTTAAATCTTACATGCCTTTAAAGAGACAAGAGTTGTTATTCCCCAGCAGCATGGCTATATAAAAGCATACTGGATTTTATCTGGATGACCATATACCCTGCACTATTCTACGAATCCTCTTCAGGAAACTTCCATAATGAAGTTCATGGATCTGCCTGAACAGTGTAGAGCAAATCAGAGAATCCAGACCTCAAATTCTACATGGTTTAACCTATGAAAAAGAGTTGGTAGTGATGTTAGCAAAGGAATAGGGAGACTTAAAGGAGATCTATAAACTACCTAAACTTTCAATGAGTATTAAATTTTTTTTAAAAAGGGTCATATACTCCATTTAATCATGGATATAATTCAGAAGGATTTCACTAGAAACATTACTTTTACATAAAATCATCATTTTTAATTGCTGTGTAAAATAATTGTACAAATTTCTCTCTTCTTTGCCTTCACAGTTTTATTTTCAGAACAGCTTTAAATGCTGACCCTGAGAGTCTGCCTCTAGGATTGTTTTGCTTCAGGTAAAATGGTAAATTATACATTTGTTTATTGACAAAATTTGGTTTAATTAAAATTGATTTAAAATCAGTTAAACACAATCTTCTTTGTGTACACAAATAAATTGATTTACAACTAGCTAAGAAAACCTTAGAATTTAGTACAAATAAGCTGTTTGCAAACTAGTTTAAATGTGTTAACAACAGAGCTTGCAATAGTATGATTAGGGCAAACTTTATATGATCACCTTTAAATTAGTGGAATTTCTGCATGTACCTCCAAGTCATCAATCAGACCATGGCAATGGCACATGCAATTATTGTTGTTGCTGATGTTGTTAATTTTATTATTGCTACTGTGGTAGAAGCAAGAGGTACCAGTTGAGGATCCATTATTCTTGGCTGTGAGTACGCACACCATGAAAAAGTAGCATAAGCCACAACAAACATAGAGCGCTAGCATCTGCTTTGCAGAATTCAGCCAACCCTAAACTTTTGCTGAAAGCAAAACTATTCATTTGTATCTTTAAAAAAAAGCTAACTTTATAAAGCTGCCATAGCTCAGATGGCATTGAAAGACAGTGAGAGGTGACTATGTGATTTTCCATGAAAAAAAAAAGCTTGTTTTCTGACTAGCTCTAATAACAGTTAGCTGAAGTGTGTGTTACTAGCTTCGCCTTTGGTTAATGTGTCATGGGTTGGCCATTGTCACACCTTGCAAAATAAATGTTATTGAATGACACCTTGAAACACACTTAGAAGTCTTTTATACTCCCAACAATTCAGTGGGAACTTTACCACGGACTTCAACAGTTGAGGTTAAGCCTGTTCTGAACATGTCTAAAAACTCTCACTATAATAGAATGGATTGACATGCTACACTTGACGCTTTTTAGGTACCTGAAAGACAAAGCTTTATAGGATAAAAACCCTGAAGAATATCTGCCAGAAACCCTCTATTGTAAAAACCTTCACTGATAGAACTGTTAGCGCAGGAAGCACAGTACTGCACCTGAGACATGAATCCTGTATTCACAACAGCATTAATGTATATACTGAGCCACATACATTCATATGTACTCCCCCATTCCTGAAAGAAAAATCACATAGAAAATAACATAGAATCACAAAGTCATAGAACCATAGAATGCTTTGGCTTGGGAAGGGACCTCAAGGCCCATCTGGTTCCAACCTACCTGCCATGGACATGGACACCCTCTGCTAGACCAAAAGCCCCATCCAACCTGGCCTTGAACACTGCCAGGGAGAGGACAGCCACAGCTTCTCTGGGCAGCCTGTGCCAGGAACTCACCACCCTCACAGTAAATAACTTCTTCCTCATATTTAACCTAAATCTACCCTTCTTCAGCTGAAGGCCATTACCCCAGAAAAGATTTGTGGAGATCTTTCACTTGTGCTGATAGGTGGGCATTGCCTGAACTGAACTTTTTATTTATTTAAGATGGCACTAGAGGTGTGAAAATATAATGGTTCTAGGTCTTGTCATTCTAATTCTTTTGATTATTTACTCTCCATCCATTCCATCAGGAAACAGAAAATGAGCAGTGGTGCTTACCTGGAAAATACAAGTGAGTACAAAGGCATCATTGTGCTAGCAAGATGCTGGCACAAATCTAGACTGAAGGAAGCCAGACAGATTGACAGGATCATAACAGCACTCTGACAGAAGACTGATACCTCTACAGGGGGAGGATTGGGTTTTGGCCACTCTATGACAAATACTGGGGTTTGTGGATGGTTTGTAGAGGGTATGAACTACATGACCATTATTATTCCATAATATTATTGGGAAGAAATTATGTCCATTTGATGAGGTCAGGAAAGAGCATTTGAGGACAGTGACTCACAGACATAGGGAGGTGACCTTTTAACAACACTAGAAAGGGGCTTTGAAAGAGGCCAATTACAAAGAGCTGGAGAGAAAAAGGCGGCGGCATTAAGAGAGAAAAGACAATAATGGAAAATCATCTTGGGATATTTTAAGTCTAATGCCAGGGATCTAGTGAACCTGTGGAAAAAATATGGGTTTAGTAGCACCTCAAAGATATGGTGGCACACTTCAGTGATATTTGTATACAAGTATGCTCAGGAAAACGGGCACAGGAAATCGGGGGAGGAAAATTCATTTTGTATTGCATCTGGGAAGAAACAAAAGTTACTGTCCTTGCTGAAAAATTAAAAGAGGGAAGTAAAAGTATGTCATGATTTGGGTCTGGTTTTCATAGTAGACTATAGCTGTATTCAAAAGGAGGAAGTTGATAACTATTCTGAGCGGCTAATAAAGGTATACATAAAGCTTGCCCATGAGGTAACAGTGGATTTCAACTGCCTGAATACCAGTTAGAAAAACAATATGGCAGGACCAAGGAGTCCAGCAAGTTCTTACAGTATTTCAGGGATGATCTTTTGCTTCACGGGACAGAGGAAGTGTGCTTGACAAGTAGGGAGGAGTTCATTTTCATTTTAAAGGCAGAAGGTAAACTGGGTGAAAGTGATGATGACACATTTTACCAAAATAGGCTTCCCTACTCTTAAGAAAAAGAGGAAGAAAAAGCACGCCTACACTGCCAACTATGGATTGCACTGTTAGGTAGAAATAGTTAAACTAGCTTTAATGAAGCTGGCCTAGGTGCTAAAAGCAGGCTCCTCATAACAGCATGGCAGTCTATATGAGTTAATTAACCTCCCTTCTCTATGGTCTAGGCCTGAGCTCAGTCACTTAAAGCTAACCTAGATTTTCTACAGAGAACAATAGGCTCATTTTTAATTAAATATACAATAGCAAGCTATCTTGATGTGAACAAAAGGAAGCAGGGGCAGCTTAAGTAGACTGTGTTAACATCACATTAAGAGCTCTTCAAGGATTTGGAAGAAAAAAAAGTCACAATAAGAGGATATAACTGAAGAGTAACATAAAAGAATATGAAAAAAAAAGTAAAATCACAAAGCCTACAGTACAAAATGAGGGACAGGTAAAAAGGGGTATAAAGGACAACGAGAAAATGTTCTGGAAATATATTAGAAGTGCGGAGATACTTAGTTGAACTTACTTGCTCTAGAATTTAGAGAAGGAATGGGTTAAAAACTATTTTGATTATATGCACTCAAGTTAATAAGGCATGAAGAGTTTTACTTAATAATATAGGAAAAATAATCTCTAAATTATTAAAGGACTATTTAGGTACAAGGCATAAAATGTGTCTACCTACAGAAAGCAGGTCCAAAGCTATCCAGATTAATTTTAACCCCAAGGGACATTCTAGAAGAAATTCCATGAAGACATTAACATAAGTTTGTCAGGAACAGAAGCTCTTGCAGTAAACTAGTGCTCTTCTTTTACAGTCAGTTATACTGACCCAGTAGAAAAAGAGTATCATGGATCTTCAGTTTGGCATGATTTAGACACGGTCCCATGATGGTTTTCTTAAAACAAAAAACAAAGGAAACACAGTTTTCATTAAA
This sequence comes from Laterallus jamaicensis coturniculus, assembly GCA_022605575.1. NCBI lineage: Eukaryota > Metazoa > Chordata > Aves > Gruiformes > Rallidae > Laterallus > Laterallus jamaicensis. Next base: position 51,908,279 of record JAKCOX010000002.1, on the reverse strand, counting down.
ACACCAAAGAAATGGTATGCTGCTCACAAAAATCAAACTCAGAGAGCATTTGCAGTTAGATCCCAGAAAGATATGTTGTCATTTCAGCTCTATTCAGTATTGCCATTAGTGATCTACAAGATGCAACAGAATACAGAAAGAGTTTAAAAATCTTGGTTTTCACCAACATGGGGCCTAGAAGATAGAATCAGATTTCAAAACTAGTTTCATAACTTGGTGTTTTGTATTCCATTGGCAAGGGTTTTTTTGACGGGGTGTGTGTGTGTGTGTGTGTGTGTGTGTTAGAGGGTTGGCTTCTGTGAGAAGCTGCTAGAAGCTTCTGCCACATCCAACAGAGCCAATTCTAGCTGGATCCAAGATGGACCTGCTCCTGGCTAATGCAGAGCCAATCAGTGACAGAGGTAGTGCCTCTGGGATAACAGAGTTAAGGAGGAGAAAAAAAATCACCCCCAAACAAGAGGAAATGCAGCCAGATAGAGGAACAAGAGTATGTGAGAGGAACAGCCCTGCAGCCACCCAGGTCAGTAAAGGAGGGGGAGGAGGTGCTCCAGGCACTGGAGAAAAGATTCGCATGCAGCCCCTGGAGAAAGAAGACCACAGGGAGGCAGGCTGTCCCTCTGAAACCCATGGAGAATGATGGGGAGCAGAGATTCCACCTGAGCCTGTGGAGAGACCCCATGCTGGAGCAGGGGGAGACACCCAAAGGAGGCTGTAACCCCACTGGCAGCCCATATTGGAGCAAGCTCCTGGCAGGACCTGTGAACCTGTGGAGAGAGGAGCCCAGGCTGGAGCTGGCAGGATTTGTAAGCCCATGGGGGACCCGCGCTGGAGCAGTCTGGTCCTGAAGATCTGCACCCTGCACCACGCTGGAGCAGTTGGTGAAGAACTGCAGCTCATGGGAAGCACTCATGTTGGAGAAGTTGGCTGAGAACTGTCTGCTGTGAGAGGGACCCCACATTGGAGCAGGGGAAGAGGGTGAGGAGTCCTCCCCCCAGAGGAGGAAGGGGAGGCACAGGCAGTGTGCCAACTGCAACCACCATTCCCTGTCCTCCTGCTCTGTGCAGGGGGAGTGGGAGGTAGAGAAATCAGGAGTGAACTTAAGCCTGGGAAGAAAGGGGGAAGGGGGCGTGTTTTAAGATTTGGGTTTATTTCTCATTATTCTACTCTGATTTAATTGGTAATATATTAACTGACTTCCCCAAGCAAAGTCTGCTTTGCCCATGTAATGGCAGAGTGATCTCTCTGTCCTTAACTCACCAACCTTTCATTATATTTTCTGTCCCCTGCCCAGCTGAAGATAGACAGTGACAGAGTGACGTTGGTGTGCATCTGGCCCCCAGCCATGGTCAGCCACATTTGGATAAATGTCTAAAATTGGCAGGATGAAATCTTCAAGGCTAAGGCAAAATATTATACCTGAGAACTGAAACATACAAAATAAAATGGGGAGAACTCAGTGGGAATATGTTAGGAAAGGTTCTGAGCAAAAATAAGTTTCTGTCTCAAGACAAAAAAGAAATTATTTCTGGGGTGTTTTTATAGATGTTCCTCTCATGAAATACATGGAACATAAATACTGCACCCTTGTTGGTGTTCATGCCTCAATTGAACTGCTGTAAGTGGCCTTATACCTTAAGATAAAGACAAACATCATGCTGGAAAGAGGCCAGAGTAAAGCTGTAAGAATAATGCATTTATGAGTGCTTCCTATGAGGAAAGTGAACAAAATTGTTTAGTATAAGAGAAGATAATATACATATCTGCACAAGTAAACAGCTGCATGAATAAATACATACATTTACACACAAATACTTATTAAAACATATAAACAATGTAACAAATGTTGTCTATTTCCACTGGGAGTATGACAACAAGGAATGCAGCAAAGAAAATTCAGGCTGGATATTGAACAAACACATATTCATAAATGCCGTCAGGCATTTGTATGAGCTACATGCCAGATATCCTTCAAATAGGCGCTTTTCCAAACTGATCAGACAAATAGTTCTTGGGGATGGTATCACTGGTTTTCAAACTGTGATCTGTCACTGCCTTAGATTCTGCGAACTACTCCCAAGAGGTCCTTGAAAGACAATTAGCAGAAGCAAATCTCTTCTCACTATATACACTACTCATACTGATGTTTATGGGTCCATGGATCGAAAATGTTTGAGTAACACTGATCACCATATACCTGATTCAGCCTCAGCACAGAGATTAAACAATCTCTTGAGGCCTACAAGCCTCTAATTCTTTTTATTACGACATGAAAAATTACATGCTTATAAAAATGCAAAGGGCAGTATTTTTCCACCTCACAAGAGAGGTGTTTACATGTCAGTAAACACATTGTAAGTTGCTCAGATAGAGTGACAGTTATATGAAATAAAGCGTTTTATACAAACTAGGGGACTCTATTTACCTCCCCTTTCCACCCAGAGGGGGTTTTTGTTAAAGTTTTCCAACACCTGGCAGAAGTTCCCCTCCTGCCCGGGCAGCATCTGTCACACACATTATGGGCTGAAGGGATCTTACTCAAGTGCCGTTGCATTTCCGTTTTTTATTGAAATGAAAGGAAATAGACTCTTTCGCTATTAACGAGGCGTGCGGTCCCTTCCGTGTGTGCTCGAAGCCGATTTTCGGCACGACGTTCCCCGGACGCGGCGGGGAGGCAGCCCCGGGCTGACCGCCCCCGAGGGGCCGCGTTTCCAGACCCTGCTCCCGCTGCCGTCAGCCGGTGGAAACGGGTGGCACCTCCGTGCCAGCACCAGTAAAAATAAAACGGCGGAGACTTTATGGAACGGGGTGGAGGGAGGGGTTGTAGGTGGGTGGGTGAGTTCTCCTGAGGGCTCCCCCCGACTGCCTCCGGCCGCCTCCGTACAGCCCTGGCCCCGTCGCCGCGGAGGCTCTGTGGGGCCGCAGAAACGTCGCAGCCTGAGCCAAGGGAGCAAAGCCCTCGGGGCCGACAGGTTCCCTTGGCCGGCTGCTTGTGCCACCTACCCCCGCCTCTCTGGCGGTATAAACGGGGCGGGCGCCCCCGGCCGGGCCCGCCAGACCGGCTGCTTGCGGCCGCGGGCCGGCCCGCTCTCCCCGCCTCCCTGAGGCGCGGCGCAGCGCGGCCTGGCCTGCTGTGGCGGCGACACCTAGGCCGGGCGGCTCCATGGCTTTCATCCGCAAGCGGAGGCTTGAGCGGGAGCTGTACTCCAAGGAGAGGTGAGCGGCCCTGCCCCATCGGTCCCGGCCACCCCCGCTCGGCGTTCGCGGCGGGGGCCGGGGGACGCCTCCCGCGAGGCTGAGCCGGCCTCGCCCACTCCCTCGCCGGCGAGAGGGGTCGGGTGCCGTGGGGCCACGGCCTGTGGACTCCCCCCGCTTCCACTCCTGTCTGCCCCCTCCACCGGGGCGGGGGCAGCGGGGCCCCCCCGGGGCGGGGAGGCGAAGGGCCCGGCGGCGTGCCGCGGCAGGCAGGGCCGCCTTCAGGGAGGCAGCTGGCCCGGGCGTTGCGCCGGCATCAGAGGCAAGCTCCTGAGCTGGGCTTCTCCTTGCTTCTTGTTACTGCTTGTTTCAGATGGGTAATGATTCCCGAGAGTTACGTGGTACAGACCTGGGAAAATATGAGTGCCGCTCGCCCCGTGTAAACTGCCTGGAAAATACCGTGTAGATCTTTATTTGCTTGGTTGTTCGCAGTTGTGTTAGTGGAGTTGGAGCTCTGCTTCACTGTAGATGGAGGTTTGTTGGGGATTTTTCCTGAACGTGATAATCGGCGTTTTGTCAGCCCTTAAATGACAGGCTATGCCGATGTCTCTTTAAATTCAGTTTCCCCGTTCCTGCTTTCTGACTGTAATCTGTATTTGGTGTTCCTGTGTTTAACTGAACTTGCAAGAAAGGTTTATTATGACACGTGCTTGAGTATACTCTGAATTTACCCTCTTTTCAGTAGTGTCCCGCTTTCTTTTATGTGGGTTATCTGCATCCGGCTTGTCACGAAGTTTCAAAACCCTTTGCAATATTAATATTGCCATGTTGGAAACCCCTATAAGGTGAGAACAGTAGGTTAGTGAGGGTCACACAGAGGAGGGTCATAGGTATCTTTTCTGGAGGGGAAAGCAGGGCTCCTTGTTTTCCTCCCATGACAGGAGCTGGGGAGCCAGCAGACACAGGGGCCTGACAGCAGACTGGTCCCATGCAAGCCCTGTGCAAATTCCTGATGTGCCTGATGCTGCTGGTTACGCAGCACTGTTTATTGTTGCTGAGAAAACCACATGACAAAGAGCTTGGCTCACTTTGTCTATATAAATTCTGATTCAGAGCTATTCAGCCTATAAAGCTGCTACAGTTTTTGAAGTGTTTTCTAAGTACAGACTGATTCTGAATCACTCTTTGTCATCTTGTATGTATTTTCCTTGTTGCTTTTGGAGTTTGTTGTGGTCTCAGTTTTATATGAGGAGCTGCAGGGTAAATGGACAGACTCTCTGTGTAGTAGGAAAAAAGGATTTTAAATTTTGAAATAAAACTTCTTAACTGTAGGAAAAGCTAGAAGAATGGCTGTATTTGTTCTTTTAAAGATTTAATGTAAATAGTCTCGGGTTTTATTCTGATTAGCTTAGAAAAAGGCCAAAACTCATCAGGCCTGTCTCCAAGAATCTAAGTGGGTCCTAAATCTATTCTAAAAAGCCCTGTTAACAGATCCAACATACCAGATCAGTAATGCTGACAGGCACTGCAGTTATTGAAAGTCTCTAATGAGAAAGGTTTTTCTTTGCTCAGATTTGGAAGCATTTTGGCATCTTACTGAGTTTGTAATTTGAGCACTTCATGAAAGATGAAGCACTGGTGGCATATCCTGCCTAAATGCCTGCAAAGTCATTTCTCTGTTTCTTCCCCTTGCCTAAAAATTCCTGTCTTTGTAAAATAAAAATGAATTTGTATCTCTTTTCCCCTTCCTCTTTTCCTGTCCTTTTCTGAATTAGGAAATCTTAAAAACAGTGAAGTGACTTAAAAGATTAGGAGCTCTGGAATACCAAAAGAAAAATACATAATTCTGGATATTGCCTTAAAACAGTAGGACCTCCCTCGCCCCCCCCCCCCCCCCCCCCAAGTCTTTATCACTTAATTGAAGGGAGAACCTCTGAGAGTTTTTCTTACAGTCCTCTTGCTGAGTAATTGTTAGACATACGCCAACTCTGGCTTCAAAGCTTCTCTTGGTTTACATAATCTTGATGTGGATATTTCCTAGTGAGAAGACCGGGACTTTTTGAAACTTTGTGGCAGCTGTATTTCATGCATGGTTTGGGGGTGGGTTTTTTGTTTGTTTGGCATTGTTGATGTTGTTATTTATACATTTCTTTTTACAAAAATGTAAGCTATAAAGGTTCTTGTTAAGCGTACTGTGAAATTTAGTAGGTAAAAAGTTAATCTTCTTATGCAGCTGCTCTGAGGGGAAGGAAGATCAGATTGGTTTTAAGTAATCTGAAAAAATATTTCCTCTTAACTAATTATTTTGACTGTTCTAGTATCTGGTTACATAAACCTACTTTTCTGATTACTCCATTTTCTAGAAGAAAACCAGAAAATAATGAAGTGTCCTGTATGTACACACTGAGAACAAGGGGCAGGTTATACTTTTACATTTGATTAAATAAATCCTTGTCCCTACTGAGCAGGGCTCCTTCTGGCCAGAAGTTTCCCTTCAAGTACATCTCTATTGTAGGTCTTTCATCTGTGTTCATCTCTTCCTGTCACTTTGCCCAGGTGTTCAGAGTAAAGAATGCTGAGATTCTGTGTCCTTTTTTAATTAGTGGTGTGTTGCATGCTTGCTCAATTTATTTAATCCTTAAATTACTCAGCATTCATTATTAAAATTATTTATGTAAAAATATTGCTGGTTACAAAACTTCAAATTAAATGGTGTTTGGCTCAGGTTGTTGCTCTCTTTATAAACTGAGTTCTTGGTGGTGTGGCCAAGTCTAGGACATGATGCAGAGGCTCTTTATAAAATAGTTCTGCGTGATGCTTATCTCCCTGTTCAAGGGGCTCATCTCTGCTGCTGGGTACGCCACTCCTGCCAGGCATCCTACTGGCAGCATCGAGGTCCTGTGAGTGGACCTTCTCTGTGATGGTTGCTTGGAAGTTTGTGGGTTTTGGTTTGGGTTTTGAGGTTGGGGTTTTTTGTTGTGGTGGTTTTTTGGGGGAGAGGTTTGTTTGTTTTTTCAATCACAAAACCACACAAAATGTTAGGGGTTGGAAGGGACCTTGAAAGACCATCCAGTCCAACCCCCCTGCCAGAGCAGGATCACCTAGATTCTGTAGCTTTATCTTGCTCTCTAGGGACAAAAATAAACATAATCAAAACATTTATTCCAACATTAGCAAATGAGTCCCACAGCTGGCCTGTAGATACTTTGCTCTTGTTAGGAGGAGGTTTAATTTTAGAATTGGTTTCACACAGCTGTGGGCTGCTGCTGGATTGGGCTGGCCTCCTTTTTTGTCTTTTGTCATGTCCTTCTGTTACCATTTTGCACTTTCAGTATTGGGTCAAGTGATTGTGCAAGGTGTGTTGTATCAGCCATTTGAAACCCTTGTATCTAAGTAGATTTACAGTATGTGCTTTCCCAGTGAAGCAGTGGAATTCAATCCCAGGTTAAGAAATTAAAGGGCAATCAGTGGGATACCTTCTCTTCTGAATTATGTAGTTGAGATTTTGCCAAGACACTGATTCCTGCACATTCATTCCTGTGCCTGATTCGAACAAGTGCAGTGCATCAGTTGGTAGGTGATATCGGTGTATAAAATAAATTATGGGCTAGTTGAATTTCTTGTTTTGTTCTGTTTTTTTCTCGCCCTGGTTGGATCTCAGATGGGATTGTTTCAAGCTGAAGTATAGAGACACACACATGTCAAGCCAAATAACAGTAAAAATCTCAACTAGATTAAGCTTGAATACAACATAGTCTTTATTTGGAGCTTATTTTATAGCATCTTGGCAGGATTTATAAACCCCAGGTTGTAGTTTGTAAAGTGTAATTAGCTGCTTTGCTGCATACTGTGAGCAATGCTAGGAATGTTTGGATGCCATTTGGGTTCCCAAACCTTGGGTATAGGGGATGACATCATATGAGGAGAAGTTTTGCTAGTGCTTTCCTGCTACTTGGTGTCACCCAGTCTTCTTTTGTGTCTTGGGTGTGTTATTGACTCATATTCCTCAGGCATTTTCTCAGTGGCAATTACAGTGGAGCTTTTTTTAAAAAGGCAAAAATAAACAAGGGATCTGCAGCTTTGTATTTAGAAAAGAGACACCAAGAGTTCTTCACTGATTTGTTCATTTGTACCTATGGCACCCCTATTTTTCTGCTGCTGTAGATGGAGTTCTCCTTTCTCTTTGCAAGGGCCTTTTTATTTATTTATATTTTTCCCTTTCTGAAGCTGGTTCTCCCCAGTACTGCTTCCCTTCACAAGAAGATACCTTCAACATCACTTCCATATGATTTTTTCAGATTTTCTTAATATAATTTATCTGGGAAAATAGACAATAGAAGGACAATGATTTGAAATGGCTTCAAGCAAAATTATATTTGCATGGTTTAATTTACCTCTTCCCTTAAGCGTAGGTGCTTAGCTTTTGCTCAGTTACATCATACACTGTTAGAAGATTAATTCTTTACTCCACAAGGTTCTGTCTATGTCTAGCACTGTGGAAGTTGTAGATGTTGTAATACAGAAGCTTTTAGTCCCTTTGTTAAATTTATTGGAGGGGGGTCGTACAACAATGTTATACTGATTATCCACAGCCTCATTTCTTCTCCCAAACGTACACCCTGAGACAGGTGACACACCTATGGGTAAATAGTCTTCCTTCTTATTCAGACTTAGGAATGTCCTTGTTCTTTAAAGTTTTTAGTTTTTTTCCAGCTATGTGGGTAGTTGTAATAGAATTCCCTTTCCTCAGTGTGTTCTTCCTGTGCCTGCCCGCCCCGCTCCAAGCTGCTGCTGGTGCTGTTGGCATCAGGTACATGGCGTGCATTAAACCTGAGCTATAACAACTTATGTGCCCTTTCACCTACTCTAAAGCTCAAAGCTTTGCCTTGGTGGCCGTGGTGCTACTGATTAATTTTGTCCTGGAAGGTGAAGCTGCCCCTCCCGGCATCTCTGGCAGCAGAGCTGCTGTGCAGGCTTGCTGCCCTCTGAGGATTAAGGTCTTGGTTTTGACCACCATGTTCTCTTGCCCTTGACCCTGTCACACTGTGCTGTCTCTGGTACCTCGTGTTGCCTTCCATGGACTGATTGAGGCTGCTAAACCTGTCCTGGGGAAATTGTGCAGCTCTGAACGGAAGCTTGTGGTCTGGTCTCTCTGCCAATGTGATAGCTTATTCAGTCGGAAGTGGATTGTCCTTACATCTGCAAGCAGTTTTTGAGGCATTACAAGTTGGTAGGCTGGGTTGGACTAGTGAAGCGACCAAAGCTTTTTTCTTTTCAGAGTTCCAATTTTCAAATGGTTACATGTATTTAGAAAATGTCATCTTCTTAGAAGCTTTCTGAGAGCTTGCTTGCTATTGGCAGGACTTTGAGGATAAAGACCAGGCTGTTAAGAAGCTGTAGTACAAGACCTTGAATGTCTTTCAAAATCTCATCCCTTAGAGGTACTTTTATGGAGTTTGAGCTTTCTTTGGAAATGTTATCTTATTTGTGTCTCATAAACTGTACTGAGTTGGAAGGTAACCATTAGGGTCAGTTCTTTGCAACTTTCAGAATAATATATTGTGGTTTTGTTTGGGTTTTTTTTTAATAATAACCTGGTATGTCAAGCTCAGTACATGAGAAAAAATTGTAAATAATCCCTGAAGATAAGGCTGTGGCAAGCTGTTAAATAGTGTGGTGACCACAACATTTGTGAACGTAAACCTGTGAAATATGTCTTTGTTAGGAAACCAGTGTGAGTTTTATTGCTCTATTTCAGAGGGGGTTTGTGTCAACAGATGTTTGACTTGCTTTCTAAAAGAAGATAGAGCATTACCCTTCTCTAAGTAGATTTTTAATAAATGCTGATTAATTAATTTATTCTTGGGAATTTTCAAGTAACAAGTCTGTTACACATTTTGAAAATGGATTAAAATGAACACTTGCCGATGCTAAGAAAAATAGCTTAAACGTGATCCTTTTCTGTTTGCCTGAAACATAGGTTCCTGGTATTTGATTATTGCTCTGTTATAGGAGTACAACATTTGAGAGCAGCAGGCACATGTAGGGGATGCCTTTGTCTTTTTGATTAAAAACCATAATTGTTTGTGTTAGAACCAGCACCGTTTTTTCAGATACCTGTTCTTGGTGATAATCTAAAATTTTTATTTTTTTTTTTAAATAAGATAGTATTTTTGTGCACTTCTCAGGTAACACGGTTCACTTTTTTTGGGAAAAACTACTTTTCTTAATCGGTTTGTTTATTTTTTGGGAGGGATCCAGTTGTGTTACTTAAGTTCTCCAGTCCTTAGTGGAAGACCAGTTTCCCTGACTAATTGCTGAGGTTGAGGGGTAATTTATGTCTTGGTGTCAGATTTGATGGCAAAGGATGATGGGCTAGGAACAGACTTGCTTAGTCTTGACTTGACACTAGCTTTGTGAACTCAGGCTGTTCTTCCAGGGCAGTGTGGTAAGTCATAGGCTTACACCGTGTGGTGTTAATAACTGAGCATGGGGAACAGTACAGCTGCTCAGTGGCTGAACACCAAAATACAGTTCTCAACTCTTAGGGATTTAATCAGTTTATCTTACAGGGTATCATACATTCTCTTCCTTCTTTTAATTGGTTCGGTTTGGGTTTTGTTTGGGGTCTTTTTTCTTTTTTTTTTCTTGTGCTTCATTTTTTCCTCCTGTAATGCAGGGAAGAACTAAACTACTGGTTTGGATCTATACTAAGTGTGCATACAAATTCCTGTCCTAGGAATGATAGTTGATAGTTTATAAATTTTGTATGTCAGTCATCCTGATATTACAGGTGTCTTTGGAATACCTTCTTTAGCTCTTTGGAAGACAGCCTAAAGTCCAACTGCTTAGTTGCCTGTTGAAGATGACCATTGCTTTAATTGTATAGCTGTTGTGAAGGCCTGAAAAAACAGGAAATCAATCACAACTTTGTGTTTGCATACTCATGCAACATACCAGAGACTGATGTGTTCCTTTGTAAATACTTGTTAAACCTCCTGGCAAGCCTGAAGTATCACCCTGTGCAGTGGTGGTTCTCAAGAGGGACCCTGTTGATACAATAACTATCAATGGCTCTACGTTTGAGTGGAAGTCTGTTCTGTGAAGATAAAGAGTTCTGTCTGTGCTCTAGTAACATCTGATGAAACTTGCCTTTTCCTTTTTTTTGACAACCCTGTGGATCATTAACACAGACAAATTAAGTTTAAATACTTAAGCAGTAACTTGAACTGGTGTAGATTTGTTTGCCAGTAGTTGAGATGTAAGTCTGAAAATTTTGGTATAGCTAGAACTTGAAAATTTGTAGAAAATGAAGGTAAGAAGGACTATGGATGGGAGCGATTGAAAGAGAACAGCAAGATAAACGGAGATGTGAAAAAGCTCCAGAGAGCTGGAACACACTGACATTGTGGAAAAGATTTAGATAGGCTTGATACCTGTACGCAAGCAGTTGAACTCAAGGAAAAAAAAATGTAGTCTTTCTTCTTGGCTAATGATGTCTTTAATCATATGTTCTTTTGTCCTGGTGAAGAAGCAGTCAGTGAAGTCTCGTGGTTTGAGGGATACTTTCTGTCTATGAAAAGTGGAATTTTGAAAGGTGCAGTTTTTGTGACAAAATCTTAGGGCAGGCTGTAAGTTTGTCCCAGTTGCAGTGGGTGCTTGAGAAGAGATCAGAGATTGAGTTCCTGGAGCTGTGTTATCTGGCAACTTCTGCCGGCAGAAGTGACTCATAGCAGCCTTGAAGAAGCAGCTGTTAGAGTAAACGGACTTGCAAGTAACAAAGTAGCAACAAGCACAGAAAAGTGTGGAAGAAACTACAGAACCACCTCCAAGACTTTGTAGAGAGTGTGGAGGAAAGGAGCGTGGAAAATGCAGCTGGCCTATATGACATGCAGTGTTTGGAGAGAAAATCTTCAACAGCTGCTGGCAATACAGCCCTTTTTCAGGAGAGCAAAGCTGAGATCAGAAAGTGAGCTTGAGGTTACGGCACGGGAGATTGCTGGTCTCCAGCAAGGAGCTCTGCAGAGATGCTGTGTCTGTAACACCGGATAGCGAGTAGTCGTGTGGAAGAGAGACCTAACAATGAAAGGGTAAACTGGATGCTGCTAGTAAATACTGTCTCTAAAAGGAAGAAACCTACAGTTTCCCACATAAGTTAGACCATAAAAGAGTTTATCTTGTTCTTGTGCGTACCTTATGTGTTACTTCTTTCATGAAGAGATCTGATTTAGCAGGAGGGAAGATGACACCAGAGAAACCATGCCTCAAATCCTTTCCAGTAGCCCACAGCTTCAGTTTTATGGAAGGTGAATTGGTGCATAAGGTGTTGAGTATAAAGATACAACAGGTTTCTAGGGGATTGTTATCCTGGAAAATTTGAAAGAGAGAACTCTCTTGGTTTGTGTATTTTGGCTTATGTGTAAGCATGTTGTAATGGCTGTGAATAAAGGCCAACGTTTTCATGTAAAAGAAACTGGCTTATCTTGAATATATGAAGGATTCCTGTGTTTACCAGAAACTTAAGAGGAAGCTCTAGTAATTACCAGTGCTGTTAACAGGTGAATTTGAAGAGAGTGTAAAAAGTGGGGACTATTTCAAAAGAATAGGTGGAGAGAAATGAAGGAATCTAAGGATGAATTTTAAAAATGGGTTCTATCAACCAGCCATCACCAGTTTTCTTGGAAGAAAAACTGACAGACAATGAACATCATTACCATGAAGCTATTGGTTCCCTGATGAAAGATAATGGAAGATGTTTTCTCAAATCTGTATATTATTTTTGTTCTTTTTAATTAAATATTTTTGCTTGTGGGTAATAAGCTCAATGTGTATGCTTATGTAGACTAGAAGGGAAAATATTCTGGTAGTGAATTGCTCTTTATATATCTTAAGGTAGCTTTATTAAAAAGCTTTCAGTCAAAATGTGATAGTGCTTTCTAGATCTGAGTTTACAAAATCCCAGAAATTTTAAAGATTTTTTTTTGGGTGTTTTTCCCCCTTCCCTTTGTGAACTGTTCCTTTTGAAGCTTTTTTCCCCTCAAAATGTAGAGTTAGACCTTACATTTTAGCTTCCTGAAGATGAGTGATCAAAATAAAGAAAGAATAATTTGTCTCCTTCAAAGGCACTGAGGCCTCAAACTTGGGAATTAAGTTTATACCTGTTGATAGGACATGCTTTGATAGGTGGCAGTGAGTTTGAAGAACAAGCTTCTATGAGAAGCAAAAGGCAACAGAAGCTATACATTCTGAGACAGGGTATGTGAAGGCAAAACCCCAAAAGCCCCATTGGAAGCTAGCGAAGTTCAAGAGACAGACAGTGACAGCAACTAGGGTAGATGCTGAAAAGAGACGTTTTGGGTTTTGTGTTGAATTTTCTTAGCACAAAACTCCCTCTCTCATATGATTTCTACCAGTTGACACCAGTTGTTTCTTAATGGCCTCATAAAATACCTGTTTTCAAGAGAGGAGAGGTAAAGATAATACTGTTCTATAGAAGCAGTCGAGCAAAGTGTCTTGGACACACAACAGTTTTGAGTATATGGATCCACTGTTACTTGTAGTTACAATAAACCTTTATTGTTATGTTCTGTTAAATGTAACAGTCACAACACAAATCTTACATGAATAAGATGTATCTTCCAATAAATCTGTTTGGGTTTTTTTTCTCTATTGTGAAATACTCTTTCTTAATGAACAAGCTATTCAGTACGTTCAGTTCATTTTGTGAACTCTCGACATGTTTATTGCTATTTGAATACTGCTCTGGGGACACTTGACATTTATTAGCATTGTCACAGGCGTTTCTCCTGAGCATAAACACAGTACAAAAAGCTCAAAGCGTGGATGTGAATAAATACTAAGCACTTCTGCAGATCAGGCCAACGCTGCACACAAACAAGCTGTTGTACCTCCAGCTGAAGTGACAGAAGATGGTTCCATTCCTCCTGCTGTGCCAATACCCACTGCCATTCCCCACAGCTGGAGCACAAGTTGCTGCATGTTCACTTTGTTAGTAAAATTGGTGGGTTTTACTCACTTGCAGCAGGTTGGTTTATTTTAAAGTTAGAGGTCACAGTTTCCTGTTACCTAGCTTATTTGCATTTACCTTAAACTAGTACTGACGTTACTGTGATCCTGTGATTAAATATTTTGGAAGACTTCCATTAATTTTGTTGTTGCTGTTGAGGTTTGTCTGTTGGATGAGTCCATAAAGAGGCTCCCTGTGGGGTTGTGCGGGTGCTGCGGAACTGCAGAAACGTGGTTGGAAAGGAAGGTAATGCTTCCTCAGAGGGTATATCCATTGGGTGACTCAGCTGTGTTGTAAAAACCATGTCTGTGTTTCATGTGACACTTTAGACCAATGTTATTTGGCTTTGCTTCAGAAAGATCTAATCTCCTCCATTCCAAGCAATTAATTCCTGCCACTCCTTTTGTGTCACTGCGTATTTTGACTGGCATACACTGATCAGGGCTAAGCTAATGGCCAGTGAAAGGAAAGCCTGGCAATGTTAGGATTGTTCCTACCTGAGACATATCAAGAGAATACAACATCTAACCTTATAAATGTTGGAATAGCATTACTTGTTGCTCTTCATTCACACACAAATTTTCCATGTGGTTTCATACTTGTTAAAAGTTAATTTAGTTAATTCTTGGAGTGTGATGCACAGCATAGAACTCAGGGAAGACTTTCTAAACACTTGATATCTTTCCTTAAGAATTCTAACTTTTATGGTGTTTTCTTTTTGAATAAATATTTATTTTTATTTGTAGGTTTTCACTGCTGCTTCTTAACTTGGAAGAATATTACTTTGAACAGCACACAGCTAATCACATTATAAATAAAGGTTGCAGAGATGAAAGGTACAGAACTTTTTCATACATTACTTTACAGGAGTTGTTCTAATCTCATGTATCTCTAACACATATACAACTGGTTTTTATTGTTCCCTTTAGAAAATTCAGAGGCTCTCTAAAAATCTGTTCAAAGTCAATAATTTTTGAACCTGATGACAATGTCCAACCCATTATCAAGGTAAGCAGTGCAACCTTACAATTTCTTGATAACTTAAGATTCTCTTTAAAAAGATTTTAAGAAGGAGTGTGTATTTTTATGACCTGCTGCAGATACCACTGAGAGACTGCATTAGTATAAAAGCCCCAGAAGACAATGAAGCAAATAACCCTTTCACACGGTATGTGAATTTGAGTTACTGCGTATGTGTATGTAACTCTTTGTAAATCTGAAATGCCCATGTCTTCACATGTATCATTTATGTTTTAGGGATACATCTGGAGGGATTTCTGTTGTGTGTAATCAGGTAAGACCTGGTATACTAGATTCTTGATGTATGAATGAGTGAGGTTACATTCTTAAATGGTGTTTTTCTTGGATCTGCAGTTTTGGGATGGGGGATTAACTGTAAACAAAACTAATTAGTGTCAAAAACTTAGCATTAATATGAAGCTTTTGATGTTGGAAATTTCAAACTGTTAATGACTTCATTACATCATTAGTTTGATAAAGTGAACTCTTTGCACTGTGCATTTGATAATGGAGCTTAGGGAAATACCCTTTTAAACATTCTGCCATCATTGTAAAAGCTGTCTTTAACAATACCTAAAATTGATAGCCTTGCTCAGTTAAGTACTGCTGCAGTCAAAAATGTACTCAAGCATTTAATGATGTCCAGGCTGGAGAAGTTTGTAGACCATGTTAAAGTGATTGCTATATTTAATTTAATCTTGAAACTGCTTCTTTGGAGAGTATTACATAGTCAGGGTTTCTTGTGCTGTCAGGTTTTTTGTGCACTGAGTGTTTAAGAAAGTATTCTTAATTGTTCCATACAGTTGTTCCATACATCATTAACTTATGTCTGAAGAACAAATGATTATAAAAACATCTCCAAGGAAAGAAGAATTAACTTTTAAAGTAACAAGTATCGTTAGCACTCCCCATTGTCTCCCCACCCATGTGTAGCTTGCAGGTTATTCTTCTGTCTCTGGGGAAACTTTCTGAAATTGTTTGGTGGCATTGCACACTGCTATTTTGTATAGAAAGCATAGGGACTTGTGAGCGTGAAGTAATCACTAGTACTTATGACAAATCATGATCTAATTATAAATCTCTTTTTCTAAGAAGAGTTTCTGCCTTGCAGGAAGCTGCATGTAGCAAATAATTGGAATATCTTAATCATGTTTGCCTTTTCAGGCTCAAAAATATACTGTTAATGCACAGCTGGATAAGAAACTTTGCTTTACATAACAGGCAACTTAGAAACTAATGGCTATGAAATACAGAAAATTGAGATTGTTTTGCTATTTTTTATACAGCTGGGGGAAAATCCTCCAAAATAGGATATGAATACAGAATGATAAAGTTCTTGCTCTGCTTCCATATTTTTTTTAATTTATATTGTCTACTTGTACATGTAATATTGGGTCTCTCAGTGAGGAAAAGTGTTTAATTATCCTGCAGAAGAGTGATCTGAGTGTATAGCAGGTGTCTCTGATTCTTATTCTCCTATGGCCTGATTCAGGTCTGCATAAGCTGATGTCAGATGAAAGGCACTAATTGCTATTATGTTTTTCATGTGGCACTTGTAAGTAGAGCTTGTCAGCTTCTAAGCATACTGCTCAGTTCCTTCTGGCTGGACTGCTGTGAGTGGTCATGTGGTGAAGGTTGGCTCTGTTGTCAGTTTGTGGGACATGGGAGGGCTGAACATGCCAGCCAGAAGGCTTCTGGTTGAGGGATGTTACAGCATCTGTTCTTTGGAAAGTTAAATACTTGCTTTTGGTTTGAGGCTGCTCCCACAATACCTTGGAGTGTAGAACCACAGGTGTGGTGCTGGCTGTAGGAAGCAAAGCAGGGCACCAAAAAGACCTTTGTCTTTTGGGCAGTGGAGTAGAAGACAGTTGGTATTGAAGTTCAGCGTGTTTAGTGCAGTTTGGAACTAATTCTGGGTCTTATAATCAGGCCTGAGACGTAGCAAGTTTGAGCCTTCCCTACAACAGAGCGAAACCATGACTTACTTCTGACTGGCCTTCTTTCAAGCAGTAAGGTGATTTCCACAAGCCAATGTGCTAGCAGTCAGGTCCTCCCATAGGAGTTGAATGTTCTGAAGAAGGGGAATGGTTTCATGTGCATTTTGGGGAAGGCAGATCCTCTCACATAGGAGAACAGCATCAGAGAAACAAAATTGTTCAAAGACATTCTGTTGGATGAGAGAGCAAATCTGGTGTTGGTGGTGGGTGGAACTGGAAGCGAAATGTTTGGCGGTGGAAGAAGGGGTTGGTTTGAAAAGGTTTGCCCAGTACTTTACATGAGCTGCCCCTGTGAGGTAATTCCCATCAGGTCAGAACCCTAAGGGCACGAGCCACCAGAAGAAAAGAGGGGGAGGATCCTCCCATTGAGTGGGGTTAGACTGATGGCTGCGTTTATTGTCCTTAATCTTGCAGCTCCTCAAAGGTCATGTGGCTGGAATAAAACCCCACTAATAAACTACATAAGTAAACCTCTGAACTAAATTGGACGCTTGCCCCTCTTGCAGTTAGCTGTTATAAAAGGTCATTGTTTCTCTGCAGTTTATCTGGAGTAGCTAAAGCAGGGTGTTGTAACCCAGTGTTTTACTTGCTTAAACACTGTTCTTAGCGTTGTCTTTATCAGCACTTCTGATTTATTTTACTATTTTAAGGACTGAAACTGTAACATCCCTTACTCTTTCAGGTTTTTCTCATTAAAGAAAGAAACATTATTGCACCCTATAAAACAGTAAGAGTAAGTATGGTTTTTTTCCACTATTAGCAAACTAATGTTTTGCAAGGATTTAGATTCTCATTTCTGAAAGATCAAGGTAATTATCACATGAGGAATATGACAGTAAAGCTTAAAAAAAAATTAATTGTGTATATTGGTAGAATAAGTGTCTGAATTCTTCCATAATGGGTTTGAGAGATTTCTTGGAGGGCATACTGCACGCTTGACACTTGCCATTTCTCTTGATGTGCAGCTCTGTGGGCTCAACAGTCAGAGCTGTCAGCTGGTTGCTAGTATTCAGTGGACACTGCATTCTGGCTAAATGGCTCCTCCTCAGTTCTGCTCACACCTGACATGAGAGATTGCTAACTGATACTTCCCAGCAGAGTGCTTTACACTTCAAAGGAGTGGCAGATAAAGTTGCTCACTGCAGCATCAGAGCTTTCCTCTCCTTGCTTTCTGCTGATGGGGTGGGTCTGCTCTGATCCTGATCGTGGAGGTGTCAAGGCATAGAAGGGTTTAAGATGGGTTAAGACACAAACATAAAATGGGAACGTGGAGTCATTAAAGACTGTATTTGCCCATGAGTTGAAACAGACAGAATTGTGTTTCACAACATACAGGTTCAAAGTAATAAGTTTTCGAGAATTATGGAATTCATAAATGTGTGCTACTGCAATGAATAGCAAAGAGGCAAGAGATGATCTCTGTTCTCTTAACTGTTTTGGGTTGGTTTTGTGATGAGATCTGCCCTAAACTAGGTTGGTTTGAATTTCTTTGTTTATTTTATGCCTTTAATTCTCCATGTGTTGAACCTGCTTTCTCTTGTAGTTAATCTATTTTCGATTTTGCTTCCCTGTGCAAGATTTATTAGGTAACATACAAATATCACTTTGCCAACAGAGTGAAGAAGAATCAGGTTTTTCACTTTATTTTTCTCCTAAGTCAAGATTCATTCATCCCTGAAACATTCCTGACAGTTAACCATTACCACTTACCTCAGAAAAGCACAGCTACGTTCCTGCATATTAAAACAAGAAGCCTAGTTTACTTTCAGTCATTTCAGAATTTTTTCTGTTCCTGCTGAATATCTTCTACTTGAATCGTTGTCAGTTGCACATACATCAGAGTGCTGGAATTTGGTAGTACATTTTATCTTCTGTCTTGCATTGATTTTCCGATCAGTTACAAAATACTGAGCTATTGTCTTTGCACGTGGTTGGAGAGCCACAGAGAAAACAGCTCACAAAAACTTCTGCATTATTGGCTGTAAGCAATCCTTGCAGACTACCCACTAGGGTCTCTGAGAGCTGTGCTTTCCCTTTTGGATGAAAATGGTGCTCTGAGTGAAGTGTTACAAGGCTTTTATCTCAATTGCTACTGAATTTCTTGTCTCACTCTACTCCAGCTCCATTTGCTTCCTGAAGCATGCTTTCCTCTTCAGTTGCTGTCAGTTCAGCTCAGATCACATACATTATACTGAAAATCATCTAGATTTCCGTGTCTTCTTTCCTTCAGTTTTAAATTAATAGTATCCACTGATCAATGTCTTCATGTAGTCTTACTGATCCCTTGAAGAAAAAAAAAAAAAAGATTCTAGCCTAAGAAATTACAGAACCTTCCAGAAATGTGTTAATACAGTTCTATACTATATTCAAGAGTCATCATTAAGGGACTCTGCCAACTTTGCTAAATATGAGCTATGTGTTAGAGTTACTGTCACTTGGTGCATGCACATACTTATTATACACTGAAGTCAAAACCAGATATATGAACTGTGAAATGACACTTAGGAAAGCTGGGAAGTGTTTATAGAGGAAAAAAATTAATATGTCATGTGTGCTGGGTGATGTGTTTGTGAAGCTTTTATAAATGAGTTTTCAGCTAGAGACTGCGTAGAGGAGAGATGATACATGCTTGCAGCCCAAAAAGCTAAACACATCCCAGGGTACATCAAAACCAATGTGACCAGCAGGCCAAGGCAGGTGATTCAGTGGCTGCCCCCTCCCTGACAGTGTTCAAGGCCGTGTTGGATGGGGCTTTGGGCAGCCTGGTCTAGTGGAGGGTGTTCCTGCCTATGGCAGGGTTTTGGAACTAGATGATCTCTGAAGTCCCTTCCAACTCATATTGTTCTATGGTAACTTTTATAGCTTAGTATTCAAAGATTTGATAAGCTGGTGTCATTTGTCTAAAAGACAGGAAGAAGCTGTTTAATGTACGTGTTACTAATTCTGTATGAACATGATATTAAAATAGAGTATGTGCTCATTCCAAATTTACTTACAGTATGTCAGTTTGTTCACTCCAAAGCTATTATGTTGTGCTGTTTTAAATAACTAAATACTGCATAGAGAGCTTACCCCAGGGAAGGTATATTTGTAAAGGAAAAAAAAAAAAAAGAGGTTTAACACCTGCCTTTGGGATGTTTCAGGTATGGTGCAACCTTTGATAGCATACTTTGATCAAGTTTTACACTTTGATTTTAGTTTTTAGTGTTCTTCATCGAGCTTTGTTTTAAACTCATTTGTAGTAAATGTACGTTTGACTTTAGGGTAGAACAGAGCACTTATTCCAACTGGATGTTGCTGGGAAAGTGGGAGATGTTGTGCAAACTCTACATCAGGTATGTGGTTATTTGATGTCTTTACACACTTAATCACAGAATCTAATTTAATGGAGAACTTTCTTCAAATATTTATTCTCAAGGTGAAACTCCTGGGAGTATCTATTTTTAAAACATGGCAGTTGAACACAACTTCTCGTTCTGGTAGCTGCCATAAGCTGCCCTTACTAGCATTTACTATCCAGGGTGGTGGTATGCAAAGTACTAATATGACTGTAGTAGTGAACAAACATGTTTGTTCTACTTTAAAAGAAGGTAGTTTTTTATTATTTTATTATTCTTGTCACCAAGAATTCTAACATGCCCCCGGGTTTTAGTGATTTCTGAGCTGTTGGAGAAATCCCTCTGCTATTTCATTTAGTTTGTTATTCTTTAGCTTTACAGGGCTTCTTGTCTAGATAAGATGGGAGATCAAGCTGCCATGGTAAGCATCCGATTATTTCTGATATCACTGTTTAGTAATGAAATTCTAATTACACTTGAATCCTAGACCATATTAACTTTTTTTTCCCCCCACCTTAGATAACTGCTATATTGCAGTCGCGCTTGGCTAGAACTTCATTTGATAAAAACAGGTATCTTCCTAATCATTTTCTGTTGGGGAATGATTTTCAACTTGTTGGGTGATTAGTCTGCTCCATCAGTACTTAGTAGGTGCCTGTTTGAGCCAGCATCAGTGCTCTAATTCAGACAGTTATCATAGTTTTATTCTGAAGTATCTAGAACTGTGTTATGAAGATGTTACTTTTTCATCTCTCCAAACTGTTCCATTTATCTGTGAATTTATTGCAAATTGGGCATCAATAAATGCCAAATAAAGCTCTGGATAGAGAAGTCTGCTATCTTACTGCTCTGGGACTGGTACAGAATGCAGCAACTTTCCTTTCTGGAGGCTCTGTTAAAGTAGAGGTCTCAACAGAGGACTTGCTTTGTGTCTAAAATAGGCATAGTGAAGCTCCCATTCTGATGTCCCGACTTCATAAGCTAACCTAAAACCTTGCTAAAGACTTTAAAGGTAGCTCTACCTAAGTAAGTACTGGAGGTAAATTTACTCCCTTTCTTCTCTTGTAGATTTCAAAGCATTTCTGAAACGCTGCATATGGAATGTAAAGCAGAAATGGTGACACCACTGGTGACTAATCCAGGGCACGTGTGTGTTACTGATGCTAACTTGTACTTCCAGCCTCTTAATGGATATCCTGTAAGTGCCTCATAGATGGTCTTGCACACGATGTGAGCATGTCGCTCATCTAGTGGACAGTTCTCATTTTCTGTAGTGTTCCTCTCAAACACACAGGGAGCACATCTCAAAGATGAATTTATTTCCAGTTATAAGCAAAAGCTCTGTAGTTTTCCTTTGATCTATGCTGACCTGGTGCATCCAGTGCATTTCTACTTCTGAGGCTTAAATTTGTGCTGACTTGCTTAAAGTTGTTCTCTCCCCCCTTTCCCCCCCCCGCCGCTGACAAAACACAAAACGCCTTTTGCTCATTCACAATTAATATTTAAAGGTCACTTTTTGTAACATTCCATGTAAGACAAATTTCTTAACCTTACTCTGTGATGCTGTCCCTCCTTCCTGGCTTTATACGCATGTATTTTCTACTGAAGGATCATAGCTAGGTCTTCTGTTTAACCGACCTTTTCCTTCTCTAGAGGAAAGCCGAGTGCATGTAGCAGGCAGATTTCTGCTTCGGGACTTTGTCACAGAAATAGCAGCGACAGTCTTAGCGCGCCACTAATACCCTAAAAATACGGGCAGACCATGGACGATGCGTTTTCCGGCTGCTGACAAAGTGCCATTCAACTGGGGCCCACCAGGTGGCGGGATTGGCAAACAGTTTGCCCAACAGCCCAACGGCTGCCTTAGTTTTACATTGCTTCTTACACTCAGCTCCTCTCTTGCGTGGTTATTATAACTGGCGATGGATTTGGGGGATAATACGCTATTCTCTATTCTTACGCTGCTTTGCTACTCAGTCAAGAAGCGACAGCAAAGATAATGCTCCTCTTTGTAATGTCATTGCTTAGCACCACTGTGCTGCTGCTAAAATGACATGGGTATGTACTGTTTTCATATTGCTAGTATCTCTAGTCAAGAGCAACTTCAGATTATCTGGAGAGGTTAGTGTAGAAGAATATATGCCTTCTGGAGTATCTCCATCTTTTTATCCCCTTCCCACGTCCCCCCACAGAAACCAGTGGTACAAATAACACTGCAAAATGTGCGTCGCATCTATAAAAGAAGACATGGCCTAATGCCTCTGGTAAGCTCAAAAGTTTTATGGGTTTTTTTAATGTCTTGCTGTGTAGATCATTTCTTCAGCTGAGCAGCTGACACTGTGTGCACCACTAGGTAAAAGCCAGATGTTTTTAAAAACTCTAGATTAAAGTAGTGAACAGCACTCAAATATCCCTTCTGGTTTCTAAGTGTTTTAGTTCCCTGTGTTGTCAAAAAGATAGAAACAGAAAGAGTGAACTCTGTCAAGGGTGAAAAATTTCTTTCATAAACAGTCAGCCTAGGGGAAGGGAGAAAGGAATACCTCCAGGGAGCAATTCATTCCATTTATCTCAAACGCCTATCTTGGGATAGAATGAATTGCTCTCTCATGGTGGATTTTCTCTCTGGATTGATTCATGTGGGGAGCTTGATCACTGTTCAGATTGAGACTAATGTGGAGTGATGAGTCCTGCTATACACGACTGAGGGATGAGGAGAGTGCTGCAGTGGAAACTCAGTTGTATGCTTTTAGTGTTTGCACTGAAATTTCAGTCTTGAACAAAATTTTTCTCTCAAAACACATTTGTACTAAATAGGCATTTAACTCTTTGCCTCTCTCCATTCACTTTAGACAAAAGTATATTACCAGTGCTTAATCAATCCAGGCAGAGCCAAACTATGAACAGCTATAACTCTATTTGCTCAGTTGGGTGTAAACTGAAAGCTTTTCTGATTGGGATGGGAAAGATCAAAATGTTAAGACTTTG
Source organism: Laterallus jamaicensis coturniculus (assembly GCA_022605575.1). Lineage (NCBI taxonomy): Eukaryota > Metazoa > Chordata > Aves > Gruiformes > Rallidae > Laterallus > Laterallus jamaicensis. Next base: position 51,885,720 of record JAKCOX010000002.1, on the reverse strand, counting down.
TGCAAAACTGCTACTCAGTTTAGAGTCATTTTTCTGTTTAAAAAAAGAAACACTGAAATATTGCAGCTTGTCAGTAATGGCTCTCATTTACTTTTTCGCCCCTTTAAATTCTAAGGGTCTTGAAGTATTCTGCACAGAAAATGATTTATGCTCTGACATCTACTTGAAATTCTACAACTATCAAGACCGAGATGAGCTCTACTTCCTTATTGCAACATACATAGGTTTGTTGTATTAACTTACTAATGCAGCCTATGGTACTTTGTGAGGGGAAATCTGCTGGGCTTTGCTCTGGTGACTTGTGGGAAGAATGGGAAGAATAAACGGATGTATTAGCCCCACAGTTTATTGGTAGAAGTTAGTTCAAAATAAATGTTGCAAAGTTTGTGTTTGAAGAGCTGCATATGAAAGCTGAGATAGCATTATTAAGGTGAAATTAATTCATTTGATTTGCAACTTGCTATGCACTGACATTTAAAAAAAAGCTACCAAGACAAACCCCAAAAAACCAACAAAACCAAACACTGCCCGTGAAACACTTTATCTTCAAAGCAAAGTGGTAAATAAGATGCACTTAGATAAATTGTGAATTTAGTTTTATTGAAAGAATAAAACTGACTGTGGGTGGACCCACTGGCCCAGGGTGAAGTCCAAGTAAAAATCTTATTAACAAAGTTCCTGTAATTGATGGATTTTCAGGACAGACACTAAGTTTTTCTATTGTGAAGCTTAAATATTGAAATTTATATTTATTGCCAATATTGTGTGTGTTTATTCAAAGTTTGTATTGTCTAGTTATTATACTAGAGGTCGAGTTCTGTTTTAATGAATTTGCCTAAATATGAGTTGACATTTTCCCCACTTTACGTAGGAAAGTGGAAAGGCCACAAAGGAACAATCGCTTCCCCTCAAAATCGTTCCAGTCTTTTCAGATTTGTCCTTTTGAAAAGATATAGATCCTAACATGATTTTCTGTTACAGGAACAGCTGCATGCTATTACCCTGCTTTAGACTTTTTCTAGATAACTTTCAAAGATGAAATTTCAAGTCATGGGTAAAGATGGTGATGGTGATGTAGCTTAGAAATAAGAGAAGGGTGAGCCGTTTCTCTAAAGGTGTTTGTAGCACCTCAGTAGCTGTCTCTGACAACAGAAGATCCTCTCTTTGAAGGTGCTGTTTTTTACTTGTAGAATTGAAGGTACTTATTTGAAGGGAGGGATGCAGTATGTTTTTACAGTTGATGCTGAGCTAAAGTAGAGGCCCTCCATATCCTAATCTGAATTGCTTTCCTTCCAGTTAATAACTGCAGTGAAAGCAGTTGAATAATTTAATGTTCTTTGGAAATTATAGTTGTCTAACTTTGTGTTGTAGCCCTCAGCAGCAAATGGTGGCAAAAAGATATTTAAAGACTCAAGTGTGAGGAAGGAGCAGCCTTTAACACAGATGCAGTAGAACAAGAATTCAGACATGTGCCATATAATGCTGTGTATGGCAAGGATGTGGTTTCTGGATGAGGAGGCTGATTGGATGGTTTATTGCTATCGTGCAGGGGTTGCAGTCCTTCCATTCTGCTATTTTAGGCACTTGACAAGGTGCTGTAAACTGCATCAATAGAAGGATGATTTTAAAAAGTGCACAACTACCTCCACGAGCACACACACCCCAACACCATTTCTCTTGATAAACCTACCACACACAGGGCAGACTAAGATAAGAAAGAAACCTCTTTAATTTCATTTTAGGTTAAAGGAACAGAATTGCATTATACCTGTTGAGTAAAAAGTAGTGCAGTTTTGAATTTCTTAAGCCTACCCCTACCATTCCTACTTTCTTGAGTGGCAGTCAAGTTCTGTTTTCTCCTAGTCTCTCTGTTTCAGTGGTTCAGAAACTGAATCCTATTTACATATGTTTATGACTTCTTTCCACAAGCCATTGTTAGTGGCCATCCTTAGTTGTCCAGTAGGAAAATATATTTAATTTTTTTTCTTGACTCTAGCAGAATTACTTGTAGACACTTGAAATTACACAGGTGCCTGATTGCCAAGAGAGCGGTTTGTGGCCTGCAAATATTTTTTCCATACCTCCATAAATGTTCAAGTTCTTTTCCATCCATTGTTTTTATGTTTGGATTCAGCACTCCTGCATGCTGTGGGTTTTGATGTTTGGTTTTGTTTGGTTTTAGTTTTTTGATGCAATTCAGGCCTGTCTGAACAGATCTTAGAATGTCTAAAATACGGTAGCTATTGAAATGTGAAGTTACTAGCTTAATTCTGACTTGTTCTTTTAAACAACTGTGCCCTTAATTATTTTACAGCACTTTGCATAATGTTAATCACAATTTGGAGGTGGAACTCCAAACCTCAGAACTCTTAATGCTTTCTTTTATTTTAGAGAATCATATTACAGAGCATACTGCTGAAAGCTATATGCTGCAATGGCAGCGGGGACATATATCAAATTACCAGTATCTTCTTCATCTCAACAATCTGGCTGATAGAAGCTGCAACGACCTCTCCCAGTACCCTGTGTTTCCCTGGATCATAGCAGACTACTCGAGTTCAGTATTAGGTATGTGTAGACAAAAAGACAGTGCCTTATGTCCAGCTCTAACTGTCTCGAGGGCTTTTATACTACATAAAGTTCGTGGTACCTCAAAATGAACCTGACATTAGTGACCTTAGACGTTTTCTTGTACACTTACCATTACTCTGGAGTTTAGTGGACAAAATACCTCACCTTTTTCTGGTCCATCTTTAACTCTTCACATTCAGAGTGTGTACCAAGCATCTGCTTAGCTGCTTTGAAAATTTTTGGTGCTGAACATTCGTTCAAACATTTACTGGGGCTTTTGCATCATTAGAATCACAGAAAAAGGGCTATGAAGCAAGTTGAATGTGGTGAAGTGTATAGAATCCAGATGTTCTTTTATAGTTCTTAGTCTCTTCTTCTCAACTTGCAGTGCTAACAAGACTTGTGTGCCTAAATAGGCTCCTTGATCAAGAGTCTTTGTGGGCTTTGTCTTGAAGAGTTGTCCTTTTGAGGATAGTATCCCTCTACAAGCAGTAGAAATGGGGAATCTCATGGTATTCATCAGCACTGTGTGAACACTCTAATCTGATGGTTTGTTAGAATTTAACTGTGGCCTGACAGACTAGTTAATGGGTAGGAATAAGAGAAACCAGCTGCTTCTGTGCCTCAGGTGGCAGGACCTGTATTGAGTATTGATGCTAATTAAATAGCTGTCATGTATATGTAACTACTAGCTCTTAAGCAAGAGGTATGAGATTACATCTTGGATGGTAGCAGATGAGTAGCGATTCACAGTAAGATTTTGTTCTTTTGTCTTTAGGGAGCACAGAAAATTACTGGAGGGGTTCTGTGTTGTTTGGTTTGTTGCTGTTTGGACTTTTTTGTTTTGTTTACAAATTAAAGTACATTGCTGTCTAGTAGAATCAGTGTATAAACTTTTTTTTTTTTCAGATCTGACAAAGCCTGAAACATTTCGTGACCTTAGTAAACCCATTGGTGCCCTGAATAAGGAAAGACTGGATAGATTATTGGTATGTATATCATAGCTTTCATACATTGAACGTTTTAGGCTTTGTATGTATTGACAATAAAGGGAACTTGGCCAAAAAGCAAGCTTTGGGAATTATGTAGACATCTGTAATGAACTATAAACCTTACCAGAAGAAAGTTTGCCTATAAATATACCGTGTTTATTTTCTGCATGATTTTATCAGTACTAATTAAAGATTATTTGAATGCTTCCTCTCATATGACCTTTTCATAGGTATATGCTTTAAGATGTTTTACCTCACTTTTAAAATTAAGCCCACAGATCCATTTAACTATTGTAATTGCATTTGTATGGCAGGCACTGAGATACTTTAAATATATATGGAAATACAAGATTTCAACAGATTTAAATGTGTAATGTAAAATACATGCATGAATTAAACAAGACAAAGTTGTAGAAATCTTAAGTATGTCTATTTTTTTTTTAAATGCTGGATTTGGGGGAGAGTACTTCAAAGGCTGAAAAATCTGAATCCGTGGAGATCGGAACCCCAACCTGAAATTTCTACGTGCAGATGAGAGTGCACAAACTTTTTCCATTTCTCTAAGCAAGCTTCCTTTTCATGAGCAATGAAACACATAATTACAGGCTTAGAAAGTTGTCAGTTTCTTCCAATTCTTTGTATAAAATAATTTTCTACTATGGTGAGTTAATTATTCAAAAATAACTTAAAGAACATAATATATTAGTTCTTAAAGAAACATTAGGAAAAAAAATGTATTGCCAGGCTAACTACATTACATTGGAAAAAAAAAAGTAAATATTTAAAAATCCTAAAGCTTCCTAAGGCTGTGGAAGATAAGAACAAGATTTTTCAATAGCAGGAAATCAAGTTCTTTTCTAAGCTTTGACTGTTTCCTCACACTGCTAGCTGCTGCATACTTACTGCAATAGAAGTCATTTTATCTAGATTATGATAGATTTTAGGGCTAACACATAGGAGTTTTAAGACAGTAGGGAATCCTGCAGGCTGAATTAAGTCAGTATATTCTTTATGTGAAAGATGGCAAGAAGCCTCTGTTTGCACTCCTTTGAAGTTGAGTCATTTCAGTTACGTGTGAAAGTGAGAGAAGAGCTGACAACCTGATAATTCTGGATGATAAATTGTAACAACTTGTTTACCTTATTAATGTACTGGTCTGTTGAAAGCTGCATGGCTATTAGGACTCAGAGGGTTTTTTTATCATTAGGGAGAAAAAAGAAAAAAAAAAAGGGATGGTAGTCCTAATCTGTGTTTTAGGAAAAAATAAAATAGTGTGTATGTGTTCAATATTGAAGGAAAGCAGGAGTGCTGATTTTAAACAGACCTCTCCCTCTTTTCCATATGCTGCAGACTCGTTACCAGGAAATGCCGGAGCCCAAGTTCATGTTTGGGAGCCATTACTCATCTCCGGGTTACGTTCTGTTTTATCTTGTTAGAGTGGGTAAGGTGACTTTTACGTGCTCTCTGAGCAGACAGTTGCTTCCCAAGTGGACAAGGGTTGGAGCAAGCTGATGACTTTTTCTTTCCCCTTAGCTCCAGAATACATGCTCTGTCTGCAGAATGGAAAGTTTGATCACGCTGACAGAATGTTCAACAGGTTTGTTTATGTTTTGTCTGTATCTGCTTTAGTTTTGTTTTCAAATACTCATCACGGGTGTCCAAAGCCTTAAATTTTTCTTTTTTTTTTTTTTTTTTTAACAAATGTGTGAATGGTACATGTTATCTAGTCTTGCAGAAACCTGGAAGAACTGTTTGGATGGTGCAACAGATTTCAAAGAGGTAAATCGTTCATGTCCTTATCTGTGCTAAGCTTTCTGTTCTTAGGAGTCGCTGATCTGACAGCTTTGGGGTGGGAGTGGGGTGTGTTTGGCTGTTTTGTTATTTCGCTGTTTGTGGGTTCTAGTTGTTTTGAATTTTTTTTTTTAGTGCATTTCAGGAATCCTTTGATGTTTTTAACTTCTTCTTTCTTTGTAATTTCATGATTGCTTGTCTGTATCTGCTTTCTGAATTTTAGTTTAGCAGAATTGTCCTTGTGAATGTTTTTGGAATAAATGGGAATTGCCGGAGTTGGTTAAGGCTGAAAAGATGCGATGTTATATATTGTCTGCTGGAATCAGACAGTACATCTGGAGAGGTTAAACTATAGAAGTTTTATCCTAGTTTTATGAACCTTACAGAAACTATAAGTTGTTGAATTTGTTGAGAATGGTTAACTGTGAGATAGTGGGTGCTGTTAAATGATGTTCCTTTTAAAAAGGAGTTTAATAGAGTGATACTTAAAAAAAATGTCTGGAGCTAATAGTTAGCTATGATGGTCTTTCAATAATTGATGTAACTGCTGAAATTTTTGTCATCGTTCTAGTTTTGTTCTGGATTTTTGACTTTTCACGTTTTAAAAATGTGAAGGTAGCTATGCCATGAGAGTTCTGAAGATGCTCTTAGATATTATGGATTCATATGTCACACATTACATAATTCAGAGTGACATAAATGTTTTTATTTAGCTCAGAGAATTGCCTTGTATGTCATCAGGAAGCCTAATAGCAGTTGGAGTGATAATGTGAAGAAGTTTCCAGTGCTTCTTTACTGTCAGAGCAGACAGCTTGGAGAAATTACTACCCAGCTTTGGGGCTTGACATACAAACTTTGACTTAAAGTTAGTAAAAATTGAATTCTACTTAAATGATTTAAATTATCAAAGCCAAACTAATCTATAAACTTTTCTTTTTTCTCTCCTCGCTGCCCCCCCCCCCCCCCCCGCCCCCGCCTCCCTCCAGTTGATTCCAGAATTTTATGAAAGTGATTCTAGTTTTCTAGTAAACAATCTGAAGTTGGATTTGGGAAAAAGACAGGGTGGAAAGATGGTTGAAGATGTAGAGCTTCCCCCTTGGGCATCAGGTAATAAATAGTCAAACTTCTTGAATTAATTTACAATACAAGATTATCTAGATTCCTGGGAGTGTTGGTTCTCTCAAAAATAGCCATTCCATTTCCTTCTGAAGTTCTGAAGGAACTTTTGTTTCAAAACATTGATATAATTAATAGTTTAACTTTTATAGCAAGTTTGAGGTTTGGTTTGGGATGTTGAGGTTGGTTGGTTTTGGTTGTTGTTTTTGTTTCCTCGGGTTGCTTTTTCAAGAAGGAAGAGAAACAGAGGTGGGTACCAGTATTGAAGAGGTATCTGCTTTAATTGATGTTTCTCTTGCCAGGCCCTGATGACTTTCTTCAGAAGAGCCAAGAGGCTTTAGAAAGTCAGTATGTATCAGAACATCTGCATGAATGGATTGACATAATATTTGGCTACAAACAGAAAGGAAGTGAAGCAGTTATGGCTCACAATGGTAAATATACACTTTATAGAAATAGCAAAAAATAAGGGAGATGCTTTAATTAGGCAGGAATGGCAAACATCATCATATCTGTAGTGCCTGATGTGTTTTGAGTGTTCCTAACTACGCTTTGAATGCTTGATCCTTACAGGAATTACTGTTCTTTGTAACTGGAAATAGTGTCTTACCTAGTAAAATCTATTGTCTTCAGAGATGCAGATCACCATGGAGATGTACTTAAGATGGTAGGGAAGAAAATTCTACAGCATTGCTATTATTTGCTTGCACAGACCAATGTGGCAATGTAGTATGGAATTAGGGTTTCCCAATTAAAACTTGGAGTCAGTAGGCTCTCCACACAAACATTTATTTAACTTTCCTGTGGTGTAATTACAGTGTGAGATTTTCAATGCCATTTTCCCCCTCCTCCTGCAAAAATTGGCAAGGGGAAGAAGGGGCTAATGAGTTATAGCTCTTTAGCAGCAGGAATGAAGGGTAAACTTTGCAGCTGACTAGGTTTGTCCTTGTGTACATATGCACGACTGCAGTAGACATGTACCTTTTGCTGTACATGCAGAAAACTTCACTCTTAGCAATCATATCCTGAGCATGTACGTAGTCTTTATATGTGCTTACAGAAGGGGCTGCTACTATGTGATTGTGATGTGGTGATATATTTAATTCATTAATTATATTAATATCATTGATTAACTTGTTCAGCAGTCTGATACATAGCTATGTATGTTACTGCACAGTAAGGATATGTCCTCTCAATAAAGGACGATTAGCAGATTACATGTGTTTATTCCAGAAGCCCTGATCCTTTTGAAGGATTGCAAGCAAAAGACAATGTTGAGATAGTTTGCACTTAAGACAGAATAAGATCAAGAAGAAAGCCTTCCTACCACAAGTCAGGTGGAAGGAAAAAGCAACTCTTCATTTTGGTAGACATGGCTTTGTACTTCCAGAGTAGATAATGTGATTATTTTTTTTTTGGTAGTGGTTTTTGGTTTTTTTTCTTTCTGGATTTTGTTGTTGATTTTAATTTTTTTTTTTACTAATGTGCTTCCTTAAATCATGTCCTTACAATACAATTGGCTGTATTTTAGGTTTGCAGCATTTGACATCCACTCACACTGTGACTGTGGCAGATAGAATGTGCTTTGAATATAGCAAATATAGCAAATCAGCATCTAAATTATGGCACCTGCATTTTTGTGTCTCAGATGAGAGCATTTATGCATAATGTGTTTCTGCTGCCATATAGATTTTTATTAGCATAATGAATTGCAGACACATAAGTAGATAAGAGAGAAGGGGTCTATCTATGAATGGACTCAGTCAAAATATAAAGTAAGTATTCCTAGGGAGAGACTCCAAAATAATTCAGTCACTGCTGTCCTCATAACGAATGAACAAGTGAATAGTTATACCTTTATGATCATGCTTTGCTACATTTTTTACATAGAAAACCCAAGAGATCCAGTTATACAACTGTGCTTTTTACTTTTGTAATTGGGATGGGGTGGTATAATGTATTTACTGCAGCTTAAGTCAGTCATCCTTCCTTTAGTGTCTTAGAAGTCCTAGACTCTTTTTTTTCCAAGTAAGAAATCCAAGATTAAAACACAAGATCTCAAACTCTGCAGCCTGCTAAAATAGCTTAGTTGCTTACATGTAACCAAGTTGAGTAAAAAAATGCAAGTGAATCTTGTACATTGTATGAATTATTTATTTATTTATTTTCCCCCTCTAGTGTTTCACCCATTAACTTATGAAGGAGGAGTGGATTTAAACAGGTAATTAACAAGAATCAGAATATTCTTATTAAAGCAGTTAGCTAAATTTCTCAGTATCCCTCCAGGCTTTTTGCTGTCTGTAAAAGTGTTCTGTATGCGCATGGTGTAGCTCTTCTATTTTATACTCCTAAATATGCAGAGAACTAGCACTAGTCTTTTATTTTTTAGCTTGCATTCAAATATTGTTTCACTTCTTCAACCTGTTTTTTATGAAATGGCTTTATTTTGTTTAATCGGCAAGCATACTGTCATTGTACACACTCAGAATTACAAAGCCACCATGTGACTGCCCATAGCATCTGTGGTAAACCAGCTCCCTTCAGAGTTTACGATGGGCTGTAGTGCTGTAGCAACTGCACATGCTGGCCCGTGCTCTCAGGGGAGGGGACTTAAATACTGGCTTACCTGGCTTAATTAAATATCTTTGGTTTTGTAAAGTATTATGGACCCCAACGAAAAAGTAGCTCTGCTGACACAGATCTTGGAGTTTGGACAGACACCAAAGCAGCTGTTTACAACTCCTCATCCCCGGAGGATAGTACCGAAGTTGAGAAGCTTATCCCGAACGTCCAGCCACAGTGTTTCCATAGCTGAGTCTCCAGGTAAGTGTATAACGGGTAAACTGGCAATGCAATGGGCTTGTAATTTTGAGAAGTTCTGAATCTTTCTCCCACAGGATCTCATGATACAGCTCTCTTGGCCACTTTCCCTATAAGCCAAGTCAAATCCAAATCCATGTTAAGAAAAACTGGAAAGGCCAGTTTCAAATTTAAAAAAAAAAGAGGTGTTGTCCTGCATTTTTGCCTTCTGTTCCAGTGGCATCTTCTGGGACTGCTCAACCTCTGCTTTTTAAGCTTTGGCAGGGCTATCATCCCTGTGACTCTAAAATTAAACTGATAAGACAGCAGCTTAAATGACCCTATCTGCAGTCATTCTAAATGATGTAAAGGTTTTGAACAAGGTTTTTTGGAGTGGTCTTTTAACTTGGTCTAAATAAACCCTAAGAACTTAAGAGCCTCTGTAATTGTTCTTTTTCCCATGACTGCAATGAAAATCTGTGAAGAAATTACTTTGTTTTTCCTACATACTGTAGGGACAGGGTTGACTAACTTTCTTCAAGAAAGGGAGATAAAGATATATATATCTATATATAGATATATAGATGCACACACAGAGGGAAAAGATGTGGACAGGCTGGAAGGGGTCCAGAGAAGGGCCACCAGAATGGTGAACATCACCATGTAAAGAGTAGCCACGAACAAGATGGAGACTCCCTTTTTACAAGGAGTTGCTTGGAGAAGCCAAGGTGTAATGAAAAAGTAATGAGTGCAAGTAACTCCTGATGAGATTCCAGTTGGATACTAGAAGAAAATATTTAATTATGAGAACAATTAAATATTGGAATAATCTCCCCAGGGAAGTGGTGAATTCCCCAACATCGGACACTTAAGATTTGGCTGAGCAGGCTGCTGGGCCATCTTGTCTAAACAGTGCTTTTGCCATGAAAAGCTGGACGAGTTGATCCTTGATCTCTTCCAACCTGGATATTCTTTGATTCTCTGATACATGATGCATCACAGGCTTCTGCTCAATTACTGTTTTTCTGAAACTGATATGTTGCAGGACTCAGCATATGTATAGTGGTCTACTAAATCATCAGGTTCTTCTCAGTTGTTTTCAGTTCACTTACCTTTTTATGGCTTTCATTTTATAAGCAGAGGAGTGGAGCACTACATAGCATAGCAACCTGTAGCATCCAAATGGCAAGAGCGGTTTTGAAATGCATAATGTTCATGTGTGTCAAATAGCTATGGTGGTATGCTGCCTGAAGTCATTAATTCACAGATGAACATTTCCTGTTTTGTTTGTCCTTTTTATAGTAGTTGACATCGAATTGTCTCACTTCTGTTGCATTTTTTCATCCCTTCGTTTCATTGCACTGTTGCTGAAGTTAAACTGTGATGTTTCTAACAGAATGCAGCAGAATAATAAAATCCCATAATGTATTATAGCGGTAGATGGCTTTCCTAGTACTTTTCCATTTGGAAAGCTCTCGACATCTCAATGGAACACCAAAACATTTCTGAAAAAAGCTGTTGCCTTTGAGTTTGGTTTTTTCCATTTTGGAAACATGTTCTGTAAAGTGTCCAGTTTAAAAGCCTCGGGTTTGGGACTAAAATAATCTTTTGACTATGTAAGCCTGTGTATTCAGGAAGAGGTCTGGAAGAAAGTCAGTGATCTTGTCACTCTCTACACTAGCCAAGAATTCTTATTCCTGGAGCTCTGAATGATTTCTGTACTATCTTATTTATTTTTGCAACTTTAGCTACCTTGTTATTTGAAATCTTTCTTTTTATTTGTTCTGTTTGTGATAAACTTCACTGTGGCATTCTATTGCAGCTTCTCCAAATGAAGAATCATTTGAAGATTTGACAGAAGAAAGTATAACGCTTGCTTGGAACAATATTGCCAAACTAAAATTAGATGAGCAATATAAAATTCACAAAGAGTAGGTACTATTCTTTTCTGCTCACCATTGAAATTGTTCCGTTTAATTGGTGGGAGGGGGGTGCTATCTGCATGTCAATCTGAGTCATGGGTTAAGTTTTAAAGTAAGTAAATACTTTCCTTTGTGAGGTAGCTCATTGTTTTCATAAAACAGGATGAGTTTGAGATGCATTTGCTTCTCAGTACAGAAAAGGTATTTGTCAGCTTGATTTTGACTTTTTGTTTCTTTGGTTTGGGTGTTTGTTGGATTTTTTTTGTTCCTTACACAGGTCAAGAGCTAAGTTTGTTGTCACTTCGGTACCTGAAGCAGATATTGATTACCCTTCTCTAAAACTGCAATAACCATGGCCAGATAAATGGGGTTTTTTATTTATTTATTTCATCCTAAGAGGATCTAGCTTTCAAATTTAAAGGGGATAAATAAAAGTTTAAACCAGTCAAGCTTAACACCTGTACACTTTGAGCTGTAGCTGTATGAGCAGTTTGCCACGCCTCCAGCTCTAGGTTTTCAGTTAATCTAGTTACAAAACTCCTGTTCTGATGGATTCCTATGGAGCCCCAAGTCAGCAGGGGCATTTCAAGTGGACTTTGGAATTGCCTAAGAACGAACAACAACAGCTGTATTGTAAAGACCAGATTTTCCTTTGGCCCATCCCTTGCCTTAGTGACTGGACTAGCAGCAGGATTTCTGATTACCTTGAGTGCCACAACTTTCTTGGTGACTGAAACCCAATCTAGGAAAGAAACGTTCTCTTCTCCAGAAAACAGGGTAATGCTTGTGGTGAGAAAGGGTCTCTCTTACCAGACTCTTGGGCTTAGGGAAATTCTGTTCCTGAAAGCAGACTTGAATTTCAGCTTCTGATTTTAAATTTTTTTTTTCCTTAAGACTGCTGCGAAAAAAATAGAAGCAGGTCTGTGTAACAGGATTCTGGCTGTGCAGAACCTTCTCTGCTTCCTAACAACTAACTCCTTGATAAAAGCTGTATATCTAAACTTCTAGACTATAGTGTCTTTGCCAATGACAAATTTGAGGAGAAGGGATGTGCACATACTGATTTGTGCCACCTGAGGTATTCAGTATCTGCTTGTAGGCAGGTTCCTGATTCTTTTTGTAGCTAGTCCCACACTGGGAAAGCTGAACATGAAACCATTTATCCTCTCACATCTGACGAGGATGAAGTTCTTGCAGAACAATATGGGTAATCTGCACTGATGTTTCATATTACTATATCAAGGTACATTTTTGTCTGTAGGCATATAAAACACTGCTGTAGTGCTTTTAATCACCTTGAATGTCTTGGCTCTTACAGAGATCAAATAAGAAATTTCAGCCATAGTCAATTTACAGTATGGTGGTTAAGTTTCAAAACTTATGAAATCACCGATAAGCTTACTTGTATTAAACAGGGCAATTACTGGAATAGCAGTCACTTGCAATGGGTCTTCTGTTTTCACTACATCCCAGGGTAAGTATTTTTGCAGAGGTATTTACTGTAACCTGCAGTGTAAATGCAGGTTGTAAGACCAGATAATGTTTTGTGGACAAAATAGCATGAAACTGAAATGTAGTTAAGATTGAATCCCATGACTGTCTTCACAGAGAACAAAATGAACACCATATTAAATGGGATATTTCTGGAGTTGCTGAGTTCTGGTTTCTTTACAGTCATGAAAGGAGTGGTGCTGTCTTCTGCCAAATGCGAGATTCTTGGTTTTGCCTCTTGCTCAGTTGCTTCTTACTGTTTGAGAGAATTTTGATATTCATATGTAAAGGCTACTTCTGCTTGGGGTTTGGATTGTCAGCTTTGCAAGTCACCTATTAAAGAAATTCAGTTAAATATATCTATATATTTCCTGTAATTAACAAGCTTAAGTACATGAATTTATTAAGTTTTAGATTACTTTGACTCAAGGATTTCGATATTATCCATGTGTAGCCTTGGGAAGGTGGTGATTTCTCCCTTCAGAGTTATCTTAGAGTTTGATGGGTCAGGGGAAGTCTGTCTGTAATTGGTGCAAACCAAGCTAGTTCAGGCTCAAGTCACAAGCTTTATAAAGAGTTTCTCAAAGACTGAGAAACCTAAACGTGCTTTCCATAGTAAGTTATTTCAGTATTCAAACAGGAGCAAAATCACTAGCTTCTGTAAGATAAAACAGTCCTTTTATTTTCTATTTTGTCTATTATCCCCAGATTCAACTTTGAAGATGTTTTCCAAAGAGTCAAAAACAATCCAGAGAAGTGTGTCCTTCTCAAACATGGTAAGCTGCTGTCAAAATAAAAATGAGATCATTGGGAATCTCCTGAAAGCTACTCACAGAAATGCCTCTTCTCTCCCCTGCCCTCTCAATTGTATGGTGTGTGAATAACTCATTGGAGTGAATTGAGACTCTGTCAGGCCTCTGGAGAGACAAAGCATGTTCTGCGGGCAGGGAGGCAGCATTAAATGGCTGCACTTCTCTGCTAGCCCAATTCTGAGTTGCCCTGCTATCCAAGGAAGGGCTTATGGTAGACAAAAGTAGTTTGGCATGAGTCTTCCTGAACAATCTTGAAGTGCCATTGGGACCAGAATCACAAAAGCTAACTTCCAGCCAAGTACTCGCATCCAGCGTTGCCTTACTGCTGCTGAGTGTCAGAAAGCTGTGAGTCAGCTGTCAGGAAAACCAAGCACAAGGTGTGGAATTTATGCTGGGTGAATTTCAGATGTCCTTCCTCCATGAGCAGTGATCTCAGCAACTTTGGAAGAATAGTTTTTTCCCTGATTCTAAACCAGAACTTGGAAAGAGATTCTGTATTTGACTTTCTGTGCTTGAGTACTGTGGCCAGACCTGAGTCATAGAGATTAACTCCCAATTGCCATGCTCAGAGCCTTTTCTTAAGGCAGGACACTAGGGTATATTGGCCTTCTCTGTACCCTCATCTCTAGGGGAAACAAAAAAGGCAAATGGGTTTCCCACACAGAAGCCACAGCAGGCTCTAATCAGATGCAGGATCAAGACCATGTGATATGTGATGGTGTACATGAGCAGAAGATAGATAAGCAATTCTCGGTGCTTTAGCCAAAGCAATCTTAGGAGCGTCCCTTCTTGGCACTGTAAAAAGGGAGCTCTTTGCTGAACTCCATCCCAAAAGGAGTTTCTCATGAGGAGGCCTTGTATTCCTTCTCCTCTCCTCCTCTTAATTGTTCTCTATAGTGTTAGTGCTGGTCTTGCAGAAACGCTAGAAGCAGTAGTCCAGAAGCTTACTGTTTGGAGAACAGGTCTTAAACATGACAGTTAATGATACTAGTAGAAACACTAGGCTGACCTTTTTTTTTTCCTTGCTGCTTCCATAAGTGTAACATAACTGAGAAGCTCTCTGTAAGGAATGTTTCTTTTTGAGAATAGTAGGAATTAGATGGTTACATTTGTTGTTCAAAGGAATTGAGTCGGTAGATTAGTTGTCATGGAGAACAAACATCAAAGGAAACCTTAGTTTCTAGTTTCTGGTAGCTGTTTGCATTTACAATTGTCAGTAGTTTACAAGATGAAAAGCTGACCCAGTTTCTTCTGAGTGAGGAATTACATAGCATGTCCCTGAAATACCAACGTTTTCAAAAAGGAGATCCATCAGTTTCTGAACTTCAGTGCTACGTTTAGGAGGAATTAAGTATTCTTGCTCTTCAGTGCCCAACCTGTGAAGTTTTTCTTGATTAGTGTTCTTAGAATACCTGTATGTTGTGTGTATAGAAGAGTAAAATGCTCCTTGTTCTCCAAACCTATTTGATTTGGGGTAAGAAATTGAATTCTTTTTCCTTTTCCTTACAGGCTTTGTCATCCTGTCTAATCCTACCAGGAGATACCACTGTCATAAGTTCTTCATGGGACAATCATATGTGTGTATTTACTTCCTGTTGACCATCAGATTACATTGAGTGCCTTGGCCATGATGTATAATTATCTAATGATACAGAAATTCATTGTTAAAATGCAGTATCTGTATTTCTACTTCTTTTTTAGTAGATTTCTGTTAGAAACTGTAGAAGCAAAGTTACTTTTATCTACTTAGGAAAAAAGTTTGAATCTCTCTGAAGACGTAATGCTTTTATAACCCTTCCCTGTTAGATATTTTTACTCGATTGCATTTGGAAGACAGCAAGATATCTTAATGGGACATGATGATGCAGTCAGTAAGATCTGTTGGCGCGATGGGTGTTTATATTCTGCATCTTGGGATTCCACTGTGAAGGTTTGTATGGGTTTCAAAAACTATTTATAGCTAGCACTTTTTAGTACTCAGCCAGCCAAGTGCTTTGGATTGGGTGTACCTTTTGTACTAGAATAATAACTTGGCTAGAAGCACAGTGACTTTATTTCTAGGGTATCTTCCTCTTTTGGCTTTATCTCAGATCTCTTTGAAAGCTCCAGTGTGACTAGAAAGATGTTTCATTCATTCTCACTCTAATTGTGGGGTTTTTGGAGGCAAACTGTATTTATGGGAGGAACTGGAGTGTTTTGTGGCCTTGAATGGTGATGCTGTTTGCTGAGTGGAATAGCCTTCTAAAATGTTTAATAGTTTTGTAGTTTATGCTCTTCAGTTAAGTGGACTGGAAACTTGCTAATCTAAAGAGCACAGTTAGTTAGGTGGAAAGATAATTTGGAAGTCAGAGACAAGAAGGAATTTCCCAAAGCCTTATGTGTATGGCTTTTCAGTAAGTAGAGGTTGGGTGCAGTGATGTGCCCTTACTTTGGTGGGATTCTGTAAGCTGCTTTTCTTGTAACATGAGAATTCAGTACTGGAAAAACACAGCCAGAGTTACACTAATGCTTGCTTGAGCAAACTGAAATATCTGTGTTGCAGGTGTGGCACTGTGTTCCTGGAGAGACCTCAAGCAATAAAAAACACCACTTTGAACTGCTGGCAGAGTTAGAGCACGATGTTAGTGTAAGTATGGGGACAGAGGTATGGTATCTCAGAATAGGAAATCAGTGCTCATTAAAATTGATGGCAAGATCTAGTGGTAAATCCCATGGATTGAGGGCCAAGGTAGGGGGGTGTGTAGGGATGTTTGGGGTTTTTTATCCCTCATATGTCCTTTGCCACTGTCCCCTGTTTCCCTGGTTGAAAGGTCAATTCATGGGGACTTGAAGCCACAACAGAAACAGAGGTTTCTTAATTTGTCTTGCTCAGCTTGTATTCACAGAGTTTGGGGAAATACTGGGGGGGCAGGAGGTATACTTTGTTTTTGAAAACAGACTAATATTTTTTCCAGTATTTTCATTGTTACAGTTGCTGCTTAATTTATCTTTGATGAATTCTTTTTCATTTGCTTGCCTTTAGCAGAGTTGTTTACTATGCTATAAAATATTGTACTGAATTTCACTGGAAATACATAAACACGATGTGTGCAGTGAATTGTAAATGTGTAACTGAGCACTTTTATTTGTAGCATCTAATGTCACTCTAGTAGGGTATTTAGAATAACTGTGTGCTAAACCTTTATAATAATTTTCAAATATAGAGGCATACTGAGATGGTTCTGGTAACATTTCAGAACTGTACCCAAGAGAATTTGAAACAACTGATGGCTACAAAGTTCTTTAAAAAATAAAGAGGAATTTAACCTTTAAGGATGAAGCCTTGCATTTAGGGGGAGAGTGTGGGTACTAAAAGTAGTCTGAAATGTCAATTTGCATTTCTGATTCTGCAAAGAAAAATCATTTTAAAATGTCAGAGGGACCTATCTTTTTACTTTGTATAGGCAGGATTTTTAATAATTGTTCTTAATTAAGGATGTTGCAGAATTAAATACAAACGCTTCTTATAAATCAAAAAGTGATTTTACAGATAATGGGCTTACTTTTGTGTGTTTAAAGCCTGTCTCAAGATAGCTCACAGGAAAGAATAGGAATATCATGGGATGTTTAACTTCCTAGGTAAATACAATCGACCTTAATGCTGCAAATACTCTACTAGCTTCTGGAACCAAAGAGGGTACCATTACTGTATGGGATGTTTCTACAGCAACAGTGTTGCACCAGTTGCCCTGTCATTCTGGGACTGTGTTTGATGTTGCTTTTAGTCCTGGTAAGTTGCATTTCAGTTTTCAATTCACCCTGTTAGGGGTTTCAAAGGGACTCGTATTCCTGGTATCGCGGAATATGCCCCTGCTACTGGTATAACTACTTTAAGGGGGTGGTGGGGTGGTTTGGGTAGCCACGCGTCTCTGTTATCAACCATTCATTAATTGTACGTGAGGCTGTACTAGACTGTAGTCAGTGGTCTAGACTCTAAACCAATTCTGTTTATCATTGCTTGCTTTGAGACTTAATTTGCAGTAAATTAACTTAAGTAGGTAGGTCAGGCGGCGTCACGTGTGAGGTGCTGTATCGCAGGCTGCTTCGGTAACTAGGACTGAGCAGCTGCACCTGCTCTCTGGTGTCATTTCTCTTGCTTGCTTTTTTCTTCTGTGCAGACAGCAGGCATCTGCTCAGCGCAGGAGAGGACTGTTGCTTTAAAGTAATAGATGTGCAAACTGGAATGCTGATATCTTCTGTAACTGCTGAGGAGCCCCAGAGGTAATTCTGAGAATATCCGGATCATGAAGCTGTGTGACCAATTTAGTTAATTGTTGAAATGATTGATGGCTTGTGATAGACAGCGGAATGGAAAGAGCAGCAATACCAGCAACTTTGTTTTATTGAATTACTTTTTTAAGTGCAAAGGCTGAAGTTCTAGCATGTTGTGTGAATTATGGTCACGCCTTCCAAAGTGGGACAAACCCAAACAAGTACCTAAAGTAAATAACTCACATTTTTTCAACACAACTGTAACTTCTATAAAAGATCAGAGCTGTAGCTAAGCAGGAGTTCCAGCAGCTGAGCTACAGAAATACCTAATGAGTAAGCAGTTCTCTTACTTGAAGCATCTCTGTCAATAATCTTGATTTTTAAAATTTTTTTTCAATGCATCCTTTTGTTTTAATAACATAAGAAAAGATTGGCTCTTATAATTGAAGAGTGATCCCTTTATTCATAAATCGAAATGTGTACAGTACTATGTGGCTGGTGGAATGCTTACTCAGTTACCCGAGTGAAAACAGAGCAGCCATACATGGAGTACACTTGCTGATTTCTTGTGTATGTGTATACATGAAAGTATTTGTATATGCATGTGTGTATTATGTCTATTTTTCTTCAGTTGCTTCCCAGAAAGTCCTCTTTGCACTTGAGGTGACTGTTTCAGAACACCAGGTGGCAGAAGTGGTGGTGCATGAGGGCACTTGGGTACTGTACACGTGTACAGCTGGCTGGGTCCTCCTCTTCCATTACGGGAATATGTTTCATCCTTCTGCCAGGGGAAGGCCAGGCTGGGTCTAGGGCAGTGAGAGAAGGGTCATGACCCTTCAAAATAATTTGAGAATCACAGAATAACTAGGTTGGAAAAAACGTTTGAGATAGAGTCCAATTGCACCTGTCCTCTACTAAACCATATCCCTAAACATCTCATCTACCCATCTTTTAAATACATCCAGGGTCAGTGACTCAACTCCCTCCCTGGGAAGCCTGTTCCAATGCCAATTTTTTCCTAATGTCTAATCTGACCCTGCCCTGGAACAGCTTGAGTCCATTCCCCCTCGTCCTATCACCTGTCGCTTGGGTAAAGAGACCAACACCCACCTCTCTACAGCTTCCTTTCAGGTAGTTGTAGGTAGTGATAAGGTCTCCCCTAAGCCTCCTCTTCTCCAGGCTAAACATCCCCAACTCCCTCAGCTGCTCCTTCTAAGATTTGCACTCCAGCTCCTTCGCCAGCTCAGTTGCACTGAATGGTTTAGGTGGGAAGTCACCTTCAAAGCCCATCTAGTTCCAACCCCCCTGCCATGGGCAGGGACACCTTCCAGTAGTCCAGGTTCCCTAAAGCCCCATCCAATCTGGCCTTGAACACTGCCAGTATAGAGTTACCTTCCTACATACACTTTCAATTCTTTTTGGCTTTATCAGTTTGGAAATATTCAGCTGTTGTTATGCAAAAGCTTGAAGTGAACTGATTTCAGACTTGCTTGCAGGTGCTTCAAATGGGATGGAAATACCATCTTATCAGGAAGTCAGTCTGGTGAATTACTGATTTGGGACCTTCTTGGAGGAAAGGTTGTTGAAAGAATCAAAGGACATACAGGTATGTCTGAACTATTCCTATTCTGGATTAGATTGGAAGATTCCTCCTATTTTCCAGCTCTGTTAGTACTGAGAAGTTAGAGAGCCGTCTGCTCAGCTAGTGGGCTGCTCTTGATTATGGGGAACACCAGAGCTAAAAGTAGTACCACGTGAGCCTCCTAGGAGAATGTGTAACAGCAGAAGAATGTTGCTGTTTACAAGACTGACCAAAGGTGAATGACTTGGGATTTTTCTAATTCACCCACCCTCACAAAAGTCTGCATTTCTCTACCTCACAGCTCTAATAAGCTGTAGGAGAGACTGCACTGTACACTTTGTCAGTGTCTGTCCAGACTGTGAGGCTAACAAATCAAGTAAAGCTCACTGGAGAAATAGTGTGGGATAGGGATTCACAGGCTTCTTAAAAGTATCTGTATTGTCTTCAGTACATTGGCAACCAGGACATGTGAAGAAGAAAAACTTCCCTCTGTTACATTCAGTCTGTTTTTTAAGGCAGCCTTTGTGAACAGCTGCTTCAAGCTCCCCTGCTAAAGCTTGTGCCCCTGGCCTGTACACAGCTCGTTCAGTAGCCAGGGCAGCCCTGAGAATTGGGCTTCCGGGCATGCACTAGGCAACCTGAGTGCACTTTCAATGTGGGAGGGCCAAATGGCAGAGTGAAAGATCTCACCTTCTAGGGAAACCTCCTCCCCTTATCCCTGTGAATCCTTTTGCCAGCGGGCCATCTGCACTCTGCACTGCCACTGACATTGTCCCTCTAGTACCCAGAGTCAGCTGAGGCACCGTGGCATGAGATCAGTGCTGCCAATGAGAGCAGCCACCTAGAAGCCTACTAAAATTCTTCTTAGCACACCTGGTGTCACTGTAATCCAACCTAATGATCAGATTATCCTAAACTCTCTTAAAGATCTGTTCCTTCATCTCAACTACCGCTTCGATCCGCATGTACATTTCCTTGTTTTGGTTTTCCCCCCAGGTGCTGTAATGTCCATGTGGATGAATGAACAGTGCAACCGTGTCATTACAGGAGGGGAAGACAAACAAATCATGTTCTGGAAATTGCAATACTAAGTGCCTTTCCCTCCAGAGAATTAAACAAACTCTTGTTTTAAACCAAACCTTTTAAAGGAACTTAACTGTGTGCAATGATGGCTGCTGAAGTTCAACCAGATAGGAAGTGTTGTTCAGCTGCAACTTTCTATGTTATGGTGACTTCACTGAGAGTTCTTAACTTACGTAGTGTCTGCGTTTGTTTTTCATGGACTGTTGTACTAAAAATGCTTGTCTGAAACGATGCCTGAGGTGAAATTAAAGACCTATTTTTCTGTAATTAAAAAGCTCTTAACTTGCAGTCATTGTTTGATTTATACAGAACGCACCATAGCATGCTGTTTCAACTGGTTTCTGAGAAGCATTTGCATTCTTAAGAAGTCTTCAGGGATGCTTGCAACTTGCTGCTATGTCTCATGACCTAATGTATGTACCTCTTGCATAGTAAACCTTCCTTCCCAGTGGAGACATATAGGACAGTAAATCCTCTTTGAACTCTTCCTCCAAAGGCAGCTGTTGGTATGGGCAGTCTGGTTGCCTGTCGAGTTTCCAAATCCAGCTGTTTGCAAAGGCACAGAGAAGAATAAGAACATACTCTGTATTGGTTTTCCCTGTTAAAAGCCAGCAGTAATATATGAGCCTGAAAGGAAGCTGAGCATAGCACTGATCCCCTACACATACATGTAATGTGTTGATACAGATCTTTCCTACATTTAACATGCTGGAAGCTAGTCTGTTGTTGTATGCTGTATTGCTACCCTTTGTCAGTTCTTTACTGTCCCTCTCTTAATCATCTTCATCATCTCACATTTGGTTTGATATTCTGAAGCCCTTTCAACTCAAATCGCCTTCAGGATGGAATTTAAATACAGCATGTAAACCCAGGAGCTCCTTGTCTTGACCCAATGCCAAAGTCTAGGCTTATGTTCTCTGTAGGACTTTAGGATGTGATTTCCTGCAAAGAGCTGTTGTGGAGTTCGGGACTTGAAGTGGTCTTTAAATGGCTTGTTAATAGAAGCAGCTGCAGGTGTGATGTTGCCCCTATGTGACCAATGGTTGATATTTTCCTCTGGCTGTGTTCTCCACTGCTGGTAGGAAGATGCTGTGTTCTTCTAAATGATGTTCAGTCAGTCCTTTGGCTGTAGACACCCTGCCTTGCATTTGACACCTGGCACCAATTTTGGGTCGCACCTGGTTCTTCAGTGTTGTAAAACAGCTCTTTTGTGGCTAGGGTCTGGGTTGTGGGGGTTTTGGGTTGTTTGTTTTTTTTTTTTTTGTGCTGGACTTTGAACTTTCTTTTCAATAAGGTAAGGGTGTGATGTTAAATCTGACTGATATTTTTAGCTGCAATACTCACTTGATGTGGTAAATGGCTGAATTTTGATGCAATCAAAGGTGGAGGCACATGGGGCAAAGATGAAGCCGTATCACACATGCCTGCTGTTACCAGTCAGTGTTGCAGCAGCCTTGCATGATATCCCCAGCTCTGTCTGTGGGTAGGCAAAGACCCCCTAGAAACTCACGTTACACACATGCTTGGCAATGTCTGAGGTGATTTCTGGATTGTTTATAAAGAGCTTTATAGGGTTTGTTCCATGCATGTCCATCACTGCTTGCTTACCTCCCTGCTGCTGTTATTTTGTCCCTGGCCCCAAGGCTTTGGTTACCTGTATTCTGGTACCAGCCTGAGTTTAGAATATATGCTGTAACCTGTTTTGCCTCTTAGCACATCCTCTGTGTGTCCCATTCCTCCTGCTGTGCATTTTGCAACTCATACTATACCCCAGCTGTGCTCCTTTGTCACTAAGAAACTACCCTGAAGTGTGTGACTCCTGAATTTTGACTTAAGGGTAGCTTACCTCTGAGGTAGCTAAACTTCCCATAGGTTAAATATGGATGCAATGAACACGTAGCTCTGTGGAGCAGCTGAGGCTGTAAAGTGTGCTCACAGCCCTCAGCCAGCTGCTTAGTTGCTTAAAGCAGCCATAGCTTTTTAAGGAGGAAGAGGAGACTCAAGTTAACCCTGTTACTAGGCTAGAACATCACCAGGGTGGGTTGGGTTTGGTTTTTTTTTTTTATTGAATGTAGAGAAGGAATGATGTATTTCCTTGCAGCTTCCCACAGAAGTTTATCTGTGTACATATATTTAACCATAGCTTCCTCTTCAATACAAGCTGGTTTCTGCATAAAAAGGGGAGGGGTTTAATTAGCTCTTTCACTTCTGGTTGCTTCCAACTGCATAGCATGTAGGAATTACACTGAACTCCCTTCCACTAGCTCTCCCTAGCAGTTACAGCTATCTTATAATGAAAAAATGAGTTTGTATTATTTTTCCTTCAGACATATTGTTGTCTCTGCTTATTTCTTTAAAAAATTTAGCCCTACTGCAATCACGAGGTTCGGGTGGCCAGCCACACTTTGTCAAGGTTTACTTAAATTTCCTTAGGCAATAGGTTTGCTTAAATCAAGGCTTGAAGAGGTACAGAACCAGCCCCTGCTGCATCATCGGCTCCTATGTAAGCACAGGCTAGGGGCAGAGATCAGTGTTTCCCTAATACCTTGTACTGGGCTCCAGGGAGTTCAGAGCTAAGCAAACAAGCTTGCCAAGGAGCCAAACCCATGACTGCTACAGGGCCCAGGTCTGCACCCCTAAGGCTGAGTCATACCAAGGCTAAATGCAGTCACTAATTACTGCCAGTACACACTGACCAGAGTGGTTCCTGAGACATGCCATGTACCAACCTAACAACCCCATTAAAGCGTCTCCCAGGATTAGCTGGATCACCACTACAACTTGAAGCGGTGGAAGGGTTGTCCCTTGGCTACCATAACAGAAATTCATTTGAGAAATAGGAAACCACATGGCCCTTCTGAGCTGAGTTCATGCTGCTGACCTAACAGAACACCAAGGAAGAGCAGGCTGCACCCCAGATCACAGAAGCATAGAACAGTTATGGTTGGAAAAGTCCTTCAAGATCATCAAGTTCAACCATCTAATCCTTAACTACAGCTCCCACCCCTGCCCTTCCCACAACCTGGAAAAGCTGCCATTAGCCCCACAGAGTAGTAAAGGGCTGGTACATGGTGCCTTAGTTTAGAGGGCCAGCTCTGCCCTGATTGCTCCTTTTTGGTGTGAGCTCTTCTAGTCACCTTCCGAAGTATTATGTCAGTGAAATGGCCAAGTATGTAATTCAGCCACCATCATCCCCAGACCAATTCTGGATCCAAGTTTGTTGGTTCAGAACTCACCCATCTTCCAACAACTAACATCTATAGTAAAGTGTCTTGCTTTGACTTTGGGCTCCTGCCCAGTATGAGGAAGGCAGGATGAAGGTCAGTAATTTCAGCTATGAAATCCATAAACCTGGACCAGAGCATAAAACCCCACCAAACCTCACTGAAACTGGCATTTCACTTCCAATCATTTGATCTCACAAAGTCTGAGCTGAACCAAGCTGGGGTAAACTGTCCCCAGCCAGCAGCAGAGCCCCCACTTTCTCACTCCCCAACCTACAGCAGGGTAGGCTAGAGAAACAGAAGGGGAAAGGCAAGGAGAGACCAGGGGTTGGGATAAAGGGAGCTTTCCTAGTGCTGCCCAGCCAGGCTCCAAGCAACAGCTACTTTGGAAAGACCCCCTAAATTACTTCTGAGTGGAATCCCTCTTTGGGCAGTCTCGGTCAGCAGTCCTAGCTGCATCCCTCAATCCTCTTGACTGCCCCCAGCCTGGCCTAGTGACAAGTCTCAAACTTGTCATAGCACCAAACTTCAGAGCACCACACCAGCCACTGTGAATAAAGTTAACTCGATCCCAACCTGGCACCCAGCAGCCCCCTGCCAGCCCACACACTCAGCACACCTCACAGGGCAGTGAGGCTGCTGTTCACACTAAGCTGAAGGTATTAAAAGGGTTAAACCGATCCTGGATGAAATATCCCAGCTCCACCCTTTTAAAACATTTCAACATTGCAGGCAGCCAGCCTATTGAGAAAGCTATTTTAAACTGCATCTCTTATCTTGACTGCAGTGTTGACTGAAACTGACCAAGACTAAACAAACCCAGCTTGGCTGGGCTGAAGCAGTATGCACGCACACACACCCCCATCTAAAGTTTCATTCATTTATTTGGTTATTTCTGAATCCTTAAGAACACGGTTAAGGCGAGAGATAAGCATATTAGTTACAATTTGTATATAACAAGTAATAAAAAGATTTGAGTATCTGTACACTACTTTAATATGCTTACTTAACGAATGCTGCCCTTAGCTACGCTCAGCCTAGCTGGCATTCCTGTGTAAACAGTATTTACTAGAACAAAAAGTTAACTAGTGCTAGCCCTACTTCTAAGCAGCTATGTGAAATCTACTCTTGCAAAGAGAAAGCAGTAAAAATACTCAGTTGTCTTTAACATACAGAGCACAGCATCGTTCTAGGTAACAACACATAACTTTGCAAGTGATACCTGGCTCCTTTAGTTGCAATGGCTTATAGTAGTAGTAGTAGTAAACTAAAGACCTAGGAAAAGAAGTTGTAACACAATTGAATTTCACATTTGTCAAGCATATAAGGCTACAAGTTTTACAGTTTGTGAATGAACGAGATAAGTTGAACTGTAACATTCCCAGCCATTGACAGATGCAGATGCTTGATGCAGCATATCTTCTCTTGGCCTCCAGAAAGGCTCATGTGCAGAAGGAAGAAATCACTGAGTATAATTGCCAGAGTTGAGTGGAATCACCGTTACGTATCTGTACACAGGCGTACACGATGCAAGCTTAGACCTCAGGAACAGAGTGATCCATCAGGCTTTTCATAATGCTGGTTGCCATCCTGAGGAAAGGAAGAGGCAGTCGGTTTTGTAAGAAAGACAACCGCAGGAGACTGCCAATGCTTCCACTGGCCGCACCTTTGCCATCGCTGGCCCTCCGATGCCACTTAAACATCTGCCTATTGCACCAGTTGTTTGTAACAAACATGTGGCTACAGAAAAGCTGCATCAAAGTGCACAGGCAGAAGAGGGCCCCACCAAACTAAACATCTTCATCAGCAACACAGCTGTGTTACCAACATCTTTCAGGGTGGGGCCACATGTGCCAGCAGAGTAATAACACAAGTATGAAGGAGAAAAAAAGTGGCAGGGGGAAAAGTGGCCCTTTGACTGAAAACTGCTCTGCAGAAAGAGCATAGCAGGCCAAGGAAAAAAACCAGTCAATTATACCTGAAGCATTATTAATTACTAGAAACTTCAAACAGATTTTTGCTGCAGAGATTTAGCTCTAGAAATCCAGTGCTGCCAAGGGATTAGGGAAAAACCAACTGTATCCTGCCAAGAATCATGTTTACACCAGAACTAGTCCCACTAGAAACAGGATTTTAGTTACAAGGTAACAAATACTTATGTTATCCATGTACTTAAGGTTAGTTCTTGGAGACTCTGTTTTAATCATATTACGGTCAGAAGAGGGCTTTTCAAAAGAAAAGGCAAAGGACCATCACTAATGTATGAACAGTTTTGATAAACAGAGCCAAAACATGCTGGTCTGACCAAAAGACCAGAGTAAACAGATTTTCAGCCTCCTCCACCCTTTCTTCAGCCTTCATATTGAGTTTGTAGTTAGTTCTTTTAGCATGAGTACATTTTAGTTAACAAAAAAAGTCCCTGTCAACTTGATTATAATCAAGACCATGGCTGCTTTGTTTTTACCTACCTCTTTATTATATACTCATAAATACTGGAAGGCATGACGGTAATGGTGACCACATTGCCAGCTGTTGCCAAGATGTCTGCAATCTGAGGGTCCTGTTATTAAACAAAAGTCATATGAGCAACATTACTCAGGCTAACTAATAAAGCAACAATTCAATAGCTTTTCCTACACAGAATTCATGGAGCAAAGAGACCCACAACTCCTTGCTTAAGAGTATTTAACCTTCAGGGCAAATCACTGAGCCTGCAATGCCACTTCGTAGATCACAGAATCACAGAATCACAGAATCTTAGGGGTTGGAAGGGACCTCAATGCCTGGTTATCAGTATCTTACACAGACTAGAGACAGGATTCAGACGTCATACACAGAATTCCTACTAGGATATGATGCAGGCTGGTGTGGGGGGCTTGTTCTGTGCTTTCCCAGCAAAGTTAGACTGAAGGTAAACACTGAGGGTCAGCCTACAGCCAGGCAGAGGCAGACAGGAAGAAAATGAGTTGCCCTGACTACAGATACAGAAACACAGAGAACCCTCAAAACACAGGGGTGTCTCCAAGTTAAGGAAGTCATGAGAGGCCAAGTTATTTCATGAATATTCAACAACATATTAGAATCCTTTTCCCTCTCCACAACACAATTACTATGCAGACACACAAAAAGCCCCTGGCTCTCCACACCCACTGCATACCCCTTGTTTTACCTTCAATCCAATTACATTCTGGCCATTGATCTCACAGATGTTGTGCTCTGTAAGAAGCCCGTTTCTCGCAGCAGAACTGTCTTTCACTATTGAGGTTATTTTTCCATTCTTGAATATGAAGCCAACATGCCCTGTGCTGTCCTTGTGCATAGTAATAATCCGTTCAAAAGGCCTACAAGAAGTAAGAGACAATATAAAATGCAAAAAACATGTTTTCCAATCTTACTAAACCTCATGAAGAGCCACACACTGTTTTGGTAACTTTGACTTACAAAAAGCTCTTGGGCTCTTAAAGACTCGCACACCAGCTACAAGGAAGAATAGTTGGGTTTAACTTCATTTTGTTAATAATTTGCTATTTTAATCTCTTCTTTCCAGGCTGAAGTCACGCTGCAGATGTAAATCTTACATGCTTCCTCTGTTCTACAGATATTTCACCTCCTGGATTAATAATAATACTGCAAAACCCCCACATAACATCCACCACAACACCCAGCCATACACAAAGGGCCTTAAAAATTAAAGTTCTGTCTACAATTGTTACAAAGTAGCACAGGCAGTTTTAAAAGCTACTGGTAGATCACCGGATTCTGGAGCCCAAGGCTTCCCCAAGAACATTTCTACAGCTCTACAGACAATAAACCTTTAAATTGTGTCTTAAATCCAAGAAGGGGTTGGGAAGTGGGGCACAGAAGTAGTAGACAAAGCAGGGGATCTGCTCCCACAGTGTTTTTATTCAATAAGGTATAGAAATAGCTGCCCTGATAGATGTAGCGTGCCCTTCACTGGGTCAAACCTGGTTCTTGAAAAAGAACATTGAACACAGCTTCAAGACATTTACCTGGTCATACCATGTGTCATTGATCTCCTAGCCCACAGATCCTGTGCTGAATCTAACCCAGTACTACTACTCACATCTAGTTATAACACTCATTATCCAACAGAGACTAAAAGTAGACCCTGGTTCATCAAATATAATTTTAGTGAGACTGGCATTAATTCATACATAGGCAATAAAGTTCACAAGAAAATTATCCTGCTAGATAAAAACAGAACTGCAAATTTTAAGCTCATTAATACAGCAACTGGTACTGTCTTCCATTGCTTTTTTTTTTTTTCCAGTTAGTATAAGCAAAGGTCAGGTTGCATCAGAAAGTAAAGCACAGAACTGCTGAAGTCAGAGTTTAAGTTGTGCTATCACTTGTTCACCTTGAAAGCATTATGCCTCATCATGCCCAGGCAAGAGGCGTGCACTGGAAGTTTACAAGTTAACAACTTTTTCACTGTTATTTTGAATGCTCCCCATAAAAGGGAACATTTCTGAGGTTCTTTAATAGTACATGGACATAGATTTCATTTTATTTTTTTTTATAATGCCTGCAGGGCTACTCAAATGAGACCCAAACACCAAAGAATTACTCCAAGACGGACAATGACAATCTGTATCTGCAGCTGGCCTTACCTGTCCCGAATGATCATCGAAATCCTTTCTCCAGAAGCTTGCTTCAGAACTTTATGTGCTTTATCAGAACTCCATCCTGCACAGTTCTCACCATTGATCTGCAGAACTTGGTCCCCAAACCGCAGCCCAGCGAGGGAGGCTGGGGAGTTTGCCTGAACTAACTGGACAAATATGCCCTACAAAAGAGAAGGGGACAGAAGAAAACCATGGAGGAAGTTCTACTTAAAGATGAAGCCCAAGGACAGAACATACACCACTTAAGTTTCCTACTCTCCATGTAATACCATTCAATTGCAAAACAGGACTTGCTAATTATCTCTCCTTAAGAGGTGTCTTTGAAATGTCAGTCTGTTTCTAGATGTCTTTGAGGGGCTGACAGATAATTACTGCTAGAATACAGTTAGAAAGTAGGCAAGTGTGTTTTGAACAGGCACACGTACTGTAAATAATACCTTTGGAGAATGGGGATATTTAAAAATTAAAACATCCTACTATAAGGAAAGCCCAGCATTTCCTGGGTTAGGTGAACTACAAAAAGCACTTAAGTGCTTTTTTTTTTTTTAAATGTTCAGATTAAATGCTGTTACCAACAACAAAACCAACCAAAAACCAGAAACCAAACAACAGGAAAAACAACAGCCAATAGCATTTTCCAGTCAAGAATCAAAAGACAACGGAACAGAGAAACTCCAGAGCAGATTTAAGGGTCTGTCCAGGTTTAGCCTGGCCAGCAATTAAGCATCACGCAGCAACTGGCTCACATTCTCCCCCTTCCACCAGTGGGATGGGGGAGAGAATCAGAAAAGTGAAAGTGAGAGAACTCATGGACTGAGATGAAAACAGTTTAATGGGGGACACAAACACATAAAAAAGAAAACACCAACAATATATGTTAATAATATATACCTAAGTGATGAACAGCATAATTTCTCTCCTCCCTAACTCAATGCTACACACAACCCCTCAGCTCCACACAAGACACTCCCCCTGCCCCCCAAACTGCCCAGTCTCTCAGCCCATACGTGCAGGCAAAGCAAAACAAGGAATTCATTCACCACTTCCCATGGGCAGGAAGGCGTTCAGCCAGTGCTGCACAAGACCCCCAGCTGCTGCACCAGGCCCCCAGCCCACACCCAGCTGTAAACAGAACATGTTGTCATATGGTATGGAGTATCCCTTTGGCCAGTTTGGGTCACCTGTCCTGGCTGTGTCCCCTCAGAGTTCCTCAGGTGCCTCCCCCACTGCCCCCATCCATTGCAGGGCAATGAAAGAAGCTCAAAAGTCCTTGACTGCTTGGTGAAAACTAAACACATCAGTGTGTTATCCACACTGCTCTCATCCTAAATTCAAAACACAGCACTGTGCCAGCTGCTAGAAAGAAAGTTAACCCTATCCCTGCCCAAACCAGGGCAGGATCTTACAGAGAAGTTCCAGAAGAGGTTTCAGGATCTCCTTGCAGCTATGTTCATGTTAAGGGAAACTCAGAAGAAAAAAAAAAAAGAAAAGCCTGCTCTGAAATTCCACTTTACAT
This sequence comes from Laterallus jamaicensis coturniculus, assembly GCA_022605575.1. Lineage (NCBI taxonomy): Eukaryota > Metazoa > Chordata > Aves > Gruiformes > Rallidae > Laterallus > Laterallus jamaicensis. The sequence goes on along the minus strand of JAKCOX010000002.1, from coordinate 51,855,924 downwards.
ATAGGTAAGATGACACCCTCAATACCTTTACTTTTCTCACCAGCACCACACTGCAAGAGTATGTAAAAGAGAAGCTACTTCTAAGCCATGGGTGCTTCTCAACAAACTGCTGAATTTTAAGGACTGCTTAGTGTTTCCAGGAGAGACAGGAAGTCCTGAACGGCTAACAAATATCCAGCAGCTCTGCAACAATAACTTCATACTCTACAGCAGAAAAAAAAACCCAAACAAGTATTTTTCAGGTGTAAGAAGGCATACAGAAGCCAAATGCTGCTGGAAATTTAGATCCTAGTTCAGACAGATAGAAATCTAGTTACTGGTCCGATAAAGGATTTTAAAGTTCAGGCAACAGATAAGCAAGCATTATAAGGAAGCCAATTTTGTGACCATACACTAACTTCACTGCTGATTTAATCCAGCAGGAATATCTCTGCAGGCAGGCAAAAGCAAGCTTCTATACATACATTGTCAACAGACTTCAGGCGAAGTCCAATTTTGCCGTCTTGGTCCTTACACAGGATGGCTTCGCGGATGCCTTGCTTAATCTCTGCTCTGCGAATCCCAATATCATTGCCAGTCACTGGAGCTACCATGTAATTAGTAGAAGGTCGTGTTACCAGTTGCTGATTAAAACAAAACAGCCAGACAACTTAGTTTCAACTTTTTTTTTTTTTTAAAGAATAGCTATAATGTCAGTTTATATGAAGTTATATTTAAAACAAAGCCACAAGCAAACAAACAAGTCAGCACCAGCTCTTCCCCGCCTCCCACCACCCACCCCTGCCAAAACACTGGAAACATACCACTCAGTTAAGACCAGAGAAAAATAGGCACTGTTACTTAAGGCAACTGATTTATCAGTCTTGTACTTAAGACAAAGAGTAACCTTGTCTTCACAATGCTAGATATACATTTAGTATCTATACTTCTGCTTTCTAAGACATGCTTGAGCGGTACCTACACCTTGTGGCTGAGCAGCTGCTGCCACTGGCAGGTTTCTCTGCACTTCCTCCTCATTCAGGCTCAGGCCCATGTACTGAGAAAGTTCTGGATATAGTCTGGGGTATAAGCCTGTAGGAGAAAGACAAAACAACACCCCCTCCATCAATACAATCGTTGGTTTAACAGAATGAACAATTACTGCTTTCATATGTAGAATTACTTCAACAAATCTTGTGCTACTGTAATGTATTTGATCTGAAAATTATGCCACTTTGATCAGGACTGTTCTAGCCCAGAGAAGTAACCAGACAAGCAGCATTTTGAGATAAAGAGCTTACAGAGAGCTTTTAGCTTCAGTTACTCCATTCATCCTTTGTGGCACAAACAACATTAGACACGGTGTGGTAAATTCCAAAGCCAACCTTGTCCTGCAGTCCACAAAGATGTGCCCTTACTCCAAAACTTAGGGCAATTAGTGGGGAACTACACTCCATCCCACCCCCAAGACAGCTACGCTGGAGAACACACACACACACAGAGTGCCTTTCCACCAAGTGCAAGACAGCACTTGCAGGAGGTATCCATGCCAAGGACATTTTGGATCTCAGGCATGGTAAAGCTTCTGCAGAAGACAGTCTACTGGCTGTAAGGTCCACCATGCAGTCTGCTTTAATAGCCTTTGTAAGAAAACAGCTGTCATTTTCTCATAGCTTCAAAACAAAGTTGGTTTAGATGTACTTCTCCACAAGACAAAACAAACCAGGTCCTTAAAATATCCATCAGGAGTTTCCTTTGTGCCTGAGAGTAGTGGGGTGCAGGGAATGGGAGGAAAAGAAGTTAAACTGGCTGACTTGCCAGATCAAGTTGAAACACTCTGGAATTAAGCTTGGTATATCACTCTTGGCATTCCACAGATAATTAACTGGCAGGATTTAACAAGGGGCAGTTACAAAAACTCTCAAGAGTCCACCTGCTGTTCCCACTGAATCGGCGAGGCCAGAAAAGGCTGCTTAGAAAGCAAGGTGGTGCAAGGGACAGCCTGGGAAGCAAGCAGGCTCCCCAGTTACAAAGCTCCATTTCTAGCGTTCCCTTATGGGTACACGTATGAATCCAGCTATTATAAGAATCCACATTTGACCAGAAATGGCAAGTAACTTTTCTGGGAAGGAACGCAAAGGTCACTGCAAGGTGAACTCCAGTACAACTGTGAGAATTTTTTGCTCCTTAGTACTTTCAGTGGTCATGTTTTGAGGCATCCAGCAGGGAGCAACACGCAATTCAATATATGAATTTTAGGTGAAGCCAGGAAGCCAGAAAGCCAGCCATTTTATTAGGTGAAATCACACAGATTCTATACCTTTCTTACTGCAAACGTGGCAAGCTAAAAAACTGCTACTTGGTTACACACACTGTTCACACCATATTGATTGGTTGGTAACTATAATGAGTTCTGACAAACCTATCTTATAGCTAAATATTCTTAGCTTACCTTTAATACCTAAAAGCATCTGCACACCTGCTGTTTTGACCATCCTAACATGTTCCGTTACTCCCAAATCCCTTCCCATAACTGCTTCTTGGTTTAGGGTAGCCTGTACCCCTATCAACAAGGCCACTGTGTTTTGAGAATGTGATTATTAGGATCCTCTCAGCATGAGTAACTCTTCTCATGGGAACAGAAGAATATTGTCAGGGCCTAAATCTTGGGAGAAGAGAGCTAGGCCGCTGGCAGGCCTGCTGTCTTCCCCGACAATGTTTGTACTCTGCTTCACACAAGAGCTGTCTTGTTTGAACCCATTTCCATATTTACCTATCAGCTTTTAGTTTCATAAGTATTGATTTATAAGCTTTTACAGAATATTTCTTCTATGGACACCTTCTTCTTGTGTCATCAAGCCTTTAGGATTATACACAAAGTTGCACAAAACTCTGCAGCTGCTCTGTTCTTCTGTTCTTCTACAACAACCACACTGCACAGAATGCATCTTTGCTGACTGCATTCTCATTCAAAACAGAGACCTCTAAATAGCAGAAAACACCAAGAAGTTCTTGATGTTGTATATTCTCCTGCCACTGCCAGGACAGAGGTATTCCCAGCAGGTTTGGCAGAGCCAATAGATGGTCTAGGCCTCCCTTCCTTTGGGATATATGCAGTGATTTATCACTCCTGCAGCCACACACAGCTCCTGACAATTTCACACCCAAGATGATGTCAAAATTATGTTGTTTGGCCAGGAGGAACAAAAACTGCAGAAGAACTCAAACTCTAGAGAGCAGAAAGAATGATATCAGGAAGGGGCTGATGAAGCAACCTTAAATCAGACCTGTGAAGTTAGGCCAGGTAAGTATCTATTGCAGAAAGGATCTATGAGAGATGGCTCTCTGGTGAGCTACAGAGACTCCTGCCTTAAAGTCATCTTGGATGCACCAGTGCCCAGAGGAGAACTGGAGACAAAGTTATATCCACCAAACTTCAACATCTGATCTACCAGCATCCTTGACAGGTGTTCCAGCACAGCTGCTGGTCATGCTGCTCAGATGTTCTAGGCATTTTAGACCAAGTGTAACTCACTAGCCCACAGTTCTGAACTCAAACATACCAGTGCACATTCATGCACATGTAAGAACGCAGGAGTGAGAGGAAGAGAAACAGTAACAAGTCATTCAGCTTTAACTCTGGTAGATTTCCCACCAGACTCTTGATTCCAAAACCTGCTGGAAGCTTTATGTTGACAGACTGACAAGATTAAGTCCTACCTTAGTGGGTACTTCTGTATTGACAAAGATTTGTGTGTGTTTGTTCCAAAGAAAGCTCATGAGGAGAGGAAAGGCACTGACTCATGCCACCCTCTAAAGCTTACAAAAATACAGCCGAAAAACAAGGACAACATAGTTTTTGAGGTAAGAGTTAAAAAGAACTCAAACGGCACCAACAGCAGATCTTGTTATGTTCGGTTCACTGGCAGAGGTTTTGAAAAGTCAGGAGATGGGTTAGTGTGTGTCACTACTTTTTATAAATAAATAGTGTCTTTCAATTCCTATAGCTCCTCTACCAAGGTGGTTTGGGGTGGGTGCTATCCTTTCTAAAGAGGCACGGTCTCACCCTCTGATTAACAGCTAACATACTTCCAGGTATTTCTGACTACACTGTCACTTTAGGCTTTCATAACTGCTTTCCCCAACATTAGAATACTGTGGAGTGCATGAGCTTACCTCCATCATGAGGAATAGGAGCAGAAGCTTCAGACAAGATTGCTGGATTAGCTGGATTTGAAGAAAACGCAGTCTGAGCCTGAAAAGCAAAAAGCTCACATACATCATGCTGGAGAAGACAAAATTATGAAAACTTTATTATGCAGTCAGGAGAATAAGACATTTCTTTTTTCTTATATATGCTAGTTACTACTCATCTTGATGCTCTGAAGTAGTATCAAACTACTTCATTAGATCAACTTGTATCTTCCTCAGATAGGAGGCAACAGTAATAAAGCAGAAAGGCTTTACTGTCATTCTCTTCTGTTTTTGTCATTAAGCTGGTTAAAGAGCTTAAGATCTCCTTAAGAAGACACATTAAACTTGGCTGACAAAGCTCTGTAACTTCATGTCCTAAGGTATGACCTTTGGCTGTGTGTTTTGCAATTGATTTTTTTTTTCCTCCCACCAGGACAGGAGACATTTTTATCTCTTCACTATTTGCACGTTATTTCTGCCCTCTGCCACAGCCCCTTACAGACTGCAAATTAAGTTCCCCACAATCCAAAGTTACTAGCCTAATACCTCCTGAAAGAAACCTTCTAAAAGGATTTTTCTACTGAAGCTGCCACTACAGCGAGCACACTAAGCTTTGTTTCTGCATTGTTTACTGACTTACAAATCTAAAGAGACCATATTCAAGTAAGCCAGTTTCCTTCCTCCTCAATACCTCACCCTACTACTCTTTTGGCCTTGTGTAATCACCACCAGTGAAAAGACACTGCAGTACAGGGGCCTGTTAAGCACAATGGAAATAGCTCTCTCACCAGCTTTCCTGAGACTGAACACCAAAGGCAGAGGAAACTACTGAATGCATAGTGAAACGTTACGCTAAACAGAACACAAATCACCTAACGTAACGTGACACTCAAATTACTTCACATTTTTGAGGAAACTATGCAGTCCTGTACACTTCAGGAAGCTGTTTTTAGGAAAAAAGGTTCAGAACGAGAATGACTCATGATTTTTCCTTAGCAGATTATGTAGAACAGCCTCCAACTCCAGTGCTGGACAAAAAGAACAGGTTAGAGTATTTAATGTAACAAGTCCTTTTGATTTAACCAGCAGTCATTTTGATCTCACTCACTTGTTGCAGGTACAGATGTTCTCTGTCAGTGCTATGCCCCCTGCCTTCCTCCCCAGACTGCTCTCAGACATATTTAAAAAGGCACCATTTTTACAATGTGGTTTTTGGAAGAGGCCAATAACTTAGCCTTTGCTACCAAAAAGATCAGTGAAGATGGCATTGCTTACTCTTGAAAGGAATGGTATTTAGCACTAACAGAGCTCACCTCCCCTCTCTCAAGTATACTCAGTAGACAGTCAGTAGGAGCAAGATGCTGAAGGGCACTCTTCTCCACTGACAATGTCAACAAAACCACCCAGGGACCTCTAACTGAACACTCTTGGCCCTACCTCCCTTCTCCACCACCCCCACAGGAATTAGAAAATTTGATTGATACCCCAGTCATCATCAAGTAGTTGGTAGCACTTTGTGAAATCCTAATTTAAACTTTGAGTGGAGAGTTATCTTTAAATATGACAGTAAGCATCTGACCCACACGAACTGATTTTTGGAAAAAACCTGATCTTTGAGATTACAGCATTAGCAAGGTTTCTACTAGCTTAAGAGAACCATGTGCTGTGTTCCCTATAGAAACTTCTAAGGTTTACTCTTATCTGTGAAACACCACAACAGACAACAGGCACAGACATGCAGAGGTGGCACTTCTGCCCATGCTGATAAGCCCTGCTGAGCATATGGTACAAGAGTTCCCACTCTACAAAATGACTGAACACTATCTATGGTTCAAGGTTTACAGGTCTTAAATGCCATTTCCTCACCACTCCACTGAGTGGTCACAAGAATTGACTAGTAAGGCCACATTTAAGATTTTTAATACACAAGCTCTAGCAGTTGGTTGTTAAAACGCTGAAGGGCACACATTCTTGGCTGCAGGGCAGGGTTTGGTTTTGTTTTTTTTCAGTTCAGCACTACCTGACTGTAGATAAAGGACTTTGGTAAGATAAGAAGAATGAGATGGGCAGACAGGACAAAGAGAAAGCCCAACACAGCGCCCACAACTTCAAGAGCTCCACTGCACACATACAGGTGAGACTGAGGAACTCCACTTTGGGACAGCACAGGAGTGTTAATAACCTTATCTGTGCAGTTTGCTTGATTGCTTCCCAACAAAAAGAGCATGGACAAAAGCTGCAGCCATGTTAAAATGCAGTATAAGTCACTGTTGTTTAAGCTGGGAGGGAATCCAGTTAAAGTTTAGGAAAGAAAAACTAAAGCTAGATAATTTGCTGTAGAAAGCAAGGAAACTCCTCATAAAATACATTCAGGTCAAATTTTTCATGGATTTTTATCCATAGAAGTGATATTCACTGATATTTTTCATCCTAATAATAAAGCTACCAATAATCTCACATATAAAGGGTTTTACACAAATGTGATAACCTTGTAAGTACTGACAGATCTGGTGACTACCATGAAATAGCCAGAGGACAAGTCTGAGATCCCAGACGACATTAAGAGAGTCAGTGCTCTTTTTTTTGGTGCCCAACTGACCATGACAGTTTTCTGCCACACCTTTGGACATGAGAAATGACAAAGAGCAGGTTTATTAGTTCATCACGTCAGAGCTGAGGTAAGAGACTAACTATGTTTGCCTACTTAAGACCAAGTATCTATACTTCAAAGAAAAAAACCCAGAAACATATCAACACATTAAATACGTAAACCAAAATAAATTTACCCAACAGCAGTAAAATAAGCATTAATCATATTATATCAAGCTTTACAAAGTAAACAGTTTGCATTATATCATCATACTCTAAAAGGAGGAAGACAAAGTCACACATACAATAAAAGCTGTCCCTTCCCCTAGATTTAAAAAAAAACCAAAACCTCATCTTAAAGCCCATCATACCTGAATAACTTTGTCCACCTTCAGATCTTCGAGTGAGGGATAGAGAGACATTTTGATGCAGTCTCACTGGGTAGATGAGAAGGGAGGGGGGAAGAAAAAAAAAAAGAGCAAGCAAACTCCAGGGTTAGTCATAGTCATCAGATACTTCCACACATCCTTAGCATTAAAACTTCAGAAAAGCAAAAGAGAAAGCAAAACATTCAGTAAGTCATCCATTACGTGCAAGTCTTGGCACTACTGATACCTGGCATTGCAGATAAATTCCATTAAGACTACCCATTTAATCCATTATCAATAATAGACTTTGCATAATAGGCTTTCTTTAATATACCTAACATTGTAAAAGTTCAGGTCTCAGCAATGAGAAAGCTTATACAGAGAAAACCCTTTCCACAATAACTATGCAGACACAGACTTCAGGAGACCAGAATGCAACGATGAGAGTTAAGGGGAAAAAATTTTATCACCCTCCTTCTCCTGCCAACTGAGACAGTATTTTACATACAGCTGCAGAAGCTTTCTCTCTGTCATCCAAAGTATCTAAATGCTCGAACCAGTTCTCATGTTGTAGTAAGTAGCCCCTAAGAAGTGGATATGGCTTCTCATTTCCAGTTGCAACACATTCATTGCAACAGCACAGCATAAATCAGCAAGATTCAGTCAGCCAGGAGTTGCAAAACCCAAGGAGGCTTCAGGCTGGCTCATGTGATGTTGCCAGAGTCCTGTGACAAGTTATCAGGAAGCAATAGAACAAAAGAAAACCAAGGGGGGTGGTGAGGGGAATAGCAAGTGAAACCAAAAACCTGGCTTCACGTGATCCTCTAAGGCACCAGGGGTCACACAGCTCTGAGAGAACCTGGCACCTGAGGCCTTCAGGAAATCCTGTTTTTCCACAGCTCCTACACTCACATTCTGAGGTCAGCTGAACTTCCCAAAACCGTAGAAAACATTTCATGCCAACATAAGGGAACATTTAAATGAGGGGGGTAAAGAGGGACAGAAACACAAGGCAACAAAACGTGATACAGCTTTACAAATTCTAAGAGGCACTGAGAACACGGTTAATGAGGTAGCTCTGTTAAGAGCTTTCAGTTTGGGGGTTCATTTTCTCATCCAGAGAACAGAGGTCCTTATTTGTAATTTTGCAAAAATCCCAGAGCGAAAGTGACACTACACAAATCCTGGAGCTACTGCTGCTCTATGTGCAGGCATAAAGTTGATGTTAAAAAATGAGAAACCACACACACTGACCCCTATGGCGACACTGTGGTAACACAACAGTTGTCTTCATATTGCACTACGCTCATCAATAGTTTTCCAGTCCTTCAGCAGAGTGCCCAACAGCTTCACTATCATATCAAGCTACAATTAAAACGCCACGCTTTAATGTGACAGAGATCTAAACATGTGGCCAGTTACACTGTAATAATTAATTGCCACTGACATACTTGACTAATTGTTGCAACTAAACCAAACACAGTTAAAGCCTGGAAGCTTTACAAATTAAACATTCACATTTAAAACCAATTTAAATTTCTGTTCTAATCCATCACTGACCCAAAACCATCAGGTGCTTTTGCTCATCCCAAAGAGGTAATAGCAAACACAAGCCCGAGCCCAGCAAACTCATTGCTCAGGTAAGCAGTGCCTGGCTGCTAGCAACCAGCATCAGACTCACCATCTGCTTCTAAGCCACAGCTGCCCTGGTACAGTCAGGTGCCAGTCCAAGCACAGACACACATTCAATATCAGCAGATCAGCGTCAGCATACAAGCAGGAAAAAGAGAGCAAGCGAGAATGGTGCCTTCCCAAAGGAGTCACCCCCTCACAGGGGGATGAGGGGCACAGGAGCAGCATTTTGCAGATGGCTGACCACTGTCATCCACACAGCAGCAGAGCACAGCACAGGATCTGCTGGTCCCTCAACCCAGCGACCAGCTTCCACACCGCAAACCCCAGAGTGTTTACACCTCAGCCAGCTCTAGTTCTCCTCCACAGCCAAGTCACACTCCACACGCGATTACTGGTGATGTTTGTCACAGATGGGCAACCTCAACCTTTCTCTAGTTTACAAAGAGGAGCACAGGGTGCCCTGTATAAAAGTAGCAGAGCTAAACATATATTAGCTGTCAAATCACATAAGAGGACCCTCCAGCAGCTTGCCCTGCCACTTTACAACCCCCTCAGCCACCTTCCCTTCCCAGCCCAGGGCTCAGAAGCCCAAGTGTTTGTCTCTGGTACCAAGGAACTGCCAGCCTATCTTCCCTCACCGTAACCTCACCAGTTGCTAGTTCTGCTTTTCCAACTAAATAACCAGAACAACTGTCACCACTGGAATTGCATTTAGTGAGCTTGTAACTTTACATACAGTATTTTTAATTTCTGCACAGGCAGCTGCAACACAAATACCCCTTCTCAGGTAATGAGAGATCCACAAAAATGCTGTTTAGTTTAAAAATATAACTCTTTAGTAACAATTGCCACCATCAGGGACCACCAGCAATCACAGGAAGAACCTGTCCATGATTCCTGTGTGTCATTATTCACAGTATAAAAACAGTTTCAGCAGGCGCTGTAACGGCTCTAAGAGCTGAGGAGTGGATACCACAAAACATGAGTCACTACAACCTCCTTTTCTCTCAAAAACCTACACCAGAAGAGTTTTCCTTTTTCACTTTCAAGCAAAAGTGAAAACAAAGGAAAAGCGTGGAGCAAGAGGGACAGCCCTAACTCCGCTGGTGACCTGCAAAACCTGGAGGTGAAGACCTCTCCCCGTATCTCAGTACCCTAGTCTAGCACATCCCACTAAACAGACACTGTCTGACAAGGGGAAGTGGCAGTCCACTGACCAGAGACCCGTGGCAAGGCAGCACTCGTGACAACCTGGGTGGCCAGCAGGAAGTCTTGTGGGTGGCAGAGATCCCCAGCCTCCCTCGGTGGCATGGCTGGGAGAAGACAGGCTTCCCAACATACTCTCCAGGTGAGAAAGCACGGAGCTGAAGGCAGGGCAGGATCTAGCTGTAACCCAACTCTGGCCAGCCTTTAGTGACTGCAGTCTCCGAAAGCACCCTCAACCAATACCAGGGGAGGGGAAAGAACACAGACCAAAACAAAACCGACACCCACACGTGTTTTCGGCTATGGCCCCGTGTAGAGTCTACAGCAGGACACAAAGCCAGCACCTACAAGGAAACACTGGCTTTCACTTCCAGAAATTAGAGGCTTAAGAACCAAAAAAAAATCATCTTTAAAGCAGATCCAGGACAAAAACCTCCTGGAGGTCGGGCCGAGACATCAGGGACCCCGGCACTGTTTCGCAAGACACGTTCTCCACTAATAACTCAGCGTTTCCCTTCTGATACGCGTCTAATGAGCCTCCGAGCGACTGCTCTCATTACACAGTTAGCTCCGAAATCTGCTGCCTCCATTTCAGACCTGAAGCAGGGCAGGGCTTGCCTGCCCGAAAGGGCAGATCGCCACCTACTCCACTCCCGCAGCACTAGTTAGCCAGCCGAGAAAGAAGTCGCAACCAACGCCCGGGTGTCCATCCCTACAGCAACCGGCCGAGAGGCACAAGTCCTTGTGCAACGACCCCGGAGCCAGAACGGGAGGCCAGAAGGCAGCTCGACACCCAAGACCGCGGGAGGATGCGGGCACAGACAAACGCACAGGCTTTTATTTACTCGCTGGCTTCTTTGGCTGATGGGTCCCTCGGGTGAGGGCGGCGGGCCCCCCCCCCCCCCCCCGTCCCTCCCCTGCGGCCGACTGCCGCGATACGCCGCCCGGCAGCGCTGCCCCGCAGGAGCGCGACACGGCTCTCCAGGGACAACGGGGACAAACGCTGCCCTTGCCAACGGCACAGCCAAGCCGCCGCTTCCCCCAGCCGGCTCGGGATCGGCCTCCCCCGCCACGCCCCCTCCCCACTCCGCCAAGCCCGCCCGGCCGCCCCCCTCGCAACCCCCCCCCCCCTTCCTCACAACCCCTCCCCAAGCCGCCGGGGACGGGCCGCCGCCCCAGCGCCGCGCACAAAGGGCCGCGGGGGAGGGGGCCCGGCCACAGCCCCTCCTTTACCTCCGGCCCAGGTAGCGGCTGCCGTTCGTTGGGGCCCTCAGAACGGAGAGAGGCGGCAGCGTCGGCAACTCCCGCGGGTCCCGGCAGCGGTGCTATGAGCGGAGCGGAGGCGGCGGCGGAACTGGCCCGGCCCCGCGCATGCTCCGGCGGCGGCGGGAGTGGGCCGGGCCCGGCCCGGCGGGCGGGGAGAGAGAGGGGTGCTGAGGGGAAGGGGAACGAAACCTTCGCCTACGGCGGGGCGGAAAGCCGGGCGGCTGTAGCACAGCTCTGTTAGGAACTGCCCCTGCGGTCGGCAGCGCTTCGTTGCGGTCGCTCGCTTTTACTCATGGTGTGGCTCAGCGCTGGCATTCGGCTGCGACCTGCCTTTGCCCCGTTCCTTGGACATTGCTGCTTCCTTGCGCTCAGCGTCGTGAAGGAAGAAGTACAGTTTCCTGCCCGTTTTCCAGCTCCCCCCACCTCGAAGCAAATCACGCCCTGCTAACTACCCCGTATCAACTTCGATTTGCTTGTTTCCCGGTGAGCGGTGGCACGCCAGGGCCCCTGGCCAGCAGTGAAGTGCCTGCGTGGGCCTTCTCCCACCGCCGGGCCTCTGTGGCCAAGCACATCCCCTAGAGAAACCCTGGTGTAAAGCATTTCCCCATCCAGCCATGGGGAAATCCCAAAACAAGCTGTGAAAGAGGCTTTCCTGCTCAATTACCACCAGAATTACTCCAGAACTGTTGTGCCTTACAGCACGCACTTCTCGAGCATCAATTTCCAGTCTTTAAAACCCATCTCAGCTGGGATTGTTTGCCCCTGCCTTTGCCTGTTGTCAAATCTTGTCCATCACAGAGATAATGACATGTGCTGAGTGTCTTAATGTTTCTCTCTTCAGGTAAGAAACCAGAGTGTTCAGTGAAGGAGTTTATCAGTTTCTCAGCACTGAGAAAGAAGGTCTGCTCCCACCTCCCGTCTCTGTCTCCTGTCCTCGCGGTTGACAGGCTCCTCTTTGGGACAGCTTAACTCCCTGTCCCATCAGAAATCAAACCCACCACAAATGCTTTTCTGCTGGGTTAGTGAGCCGAACCAGCAAAGAAAGGATCTCACAAGCACCAGGCAGAGCAAGGGAAGGGAGGGTGTGGCTGGAAACAGGAGGATGGAGGAGGAGGAACTAGAGGGAAGGGTGACTTCCTTCCTTCTGGCACTCACTGTCTGTTTCATCATTTGAGCTGCCAGCACAATTATAACCCTAATTAAGCTAAAGAGAGATTTTGTTGCAATGTGTATTTTCCAATCCACTTAAGTTTCTTGATCCTCTCCCCTTGCCAGCATCTTTGCTGTATATGATTGGGGTATCAGCTGCAGCAGTGTTAACTACAGAGGTACAAACTTTCTCCAGCTGCTCAGAAGACTTCTCTTTCTACATCCAACAATCAGCTGGACCTGTTACCTTCCTGTGTATGTGCCTTGTCAGACATACTCTGTGTGCACTATTATTACTAATATGTAGTCTAAGAACAGGAAGAGTCTGGGTTACAGGCAGTAGCTCTGGCACCACACCCACCTGGGGACATCCTCCTTGGTATCAAAAGTGAACCTCATCATAGAATCACAGAATCATAGCATAGTCTGGGTTAGGAGTCACCTCAAAGAGCATCTAGTTCTAGCCCCCCTGTCATGGGCAGGGACACCTGCTTTGGTTGCCCAAAGCCCCATCCAACTTGGCTTTGAACACTGCCAGGGAGGGAGCAATCACAGCTTCTCTAGGCAGTCTGTGCCAGGGCCTCACCACCCTCACAATACTGGTTTTTTTTTCCTAATGTCTTATATAGCTCTACCTTCATTCAGCTTAAAGCCATTACCCCTTGTCCTGTCACTCCATGCCCTTGTAAACAGCCCCTCTCCAGCTTTCCTTCAGGTACTGGAAAACTGCAATAAGGTCTCCCTGGAGCCTTCTCCAGGATGAACAAGCCCAACTCTCTCACCCTACCCTCACAGGAGAGGTGGTCCATCCCTGTGATCGTCTCCATGTCTCTCCTCTGGACTCACTCCTAAAACTCAGTATATTTCATTTCCTGGGGACCCCAGAGCTGGACATAGTAGTCCAGATGAGGTCTCACAAGAGCAGAGGGAGAGAATCACTTTGCTTTACATGCTGGCCACACTGTTTTTGATGCATCCTGTCATCTTCATCTACAAATGTATCATGTAACACAATTTCATAAAGATTCTGAAGAACAAGATGAGGCTCCTGATTCTTGCTTAAGAACAGGTTTTGGACAGTGACAGATTATTCTTGTACTGAAAAGCTTTCTCAAAATTATAATTCATTTAAATATAGGATGAACAAAACATTATTAGAGAGATTATGGCAGGGAAACAGCTACGTGTAATCTGTGCAACCAGCACAGTTGGCACGTCTTTGGCATGTCCTCATCCTTCAAAGACCAAAGGCAATTCCAGCTACTGTTCTAGTCTTGTTTCCTTCCCGGGCAAACCAAAGCTTAGAAGGGGATGGCACATGTTTCAGTCGCTCTGTGACATGAACTGAGGAGCTGGAACAAGGGAGATCCTTCTGTGCCCCAGAGTTTGGAGAGGGGCAGCAGCAGGGCCTGGCTGTATCTTTCTAAGGACTCCTCCAAGACTGGAGAGCTCTAAGGAGTCAGGGGTGAATCGCCCAACTGAATGGCTCTTGATTAGTTCCTGAGGTATTTGCAAAAACATTGCCTATTGTTTGAGAGAGGTGGAAGAAAAATGCCCTAGTTATCAGATTTTGCCTGTTGAAATTAGGACTCCCATGGGGATTGTGTGGTAATTTTCCATTGTCAATATACTGTTTGTGGGGTTTTTTTGCTAGCCATGTGCCAATTTTCAAAGAATAATACCAACTGATGGCTATCATTGACAGCTGTTGCAAAAATCTTAATAAAATAATGCACTGCTGTTACCCCAAAATTCACATTTCTCCTTGGAAGCTGGAAACAAGTTGTGCTTTTGTTTGCTAGGAAACTCTCCACCCATTCAGCAGTGGGACATTATCAGTGGTCACTCAGCATGAACAAACTGTGCCAGACAGCACCCTGTCAGTACTGAATAACTGTTTTAAGGTTAAGGCAGTTCTGTACCTGGGCTAGTTATGAGGGAGTTAACGGGTCCTGCTCTATGCCAGGTGCAAGGAGTGTCCTGACCTGTTGTTTGTATTTCTAGAACAAACCCATCCTAAACCAGCTTAATTAACTGTGCTGCATGGCACTGAGGTGTGCTCATACGCTTCTAGACTTTGTAAACAAGAATGTTGGGGTTTTGCGTAGAGAAGCGAGAATTACAGCATAAAACACTGTAACACAGAAGATCCTACATCACAGGAGCTTTGCTCTAGTAAAGTACTTCACATTAGAAACTGCTGGAATTAAAATTGCCTGGGTCACTTTGCTCCTGACTCCCTTTTCATATGTTTTATCCCATCTTTTCAGGTCAATACAAGGTATGACTTTTGTCATCCCCTCCTGAGCCCACAGGGTGGATAGTGCTCAGTGAATGTATAATTTTCCACTGTTCAGTTGGCAGTTCCATGCCTGATTTCCTGCCTGCTATTCAAACTCCACTCTAAAGATGGAAATACTCATGTTGTCACCGTCTTTTCTAAGTAACACTCTAGTGTCCAAGTGCTGTGCAAACAATTACTAGTTTTGTATCATAATTCCCAGGATACAGACAGGGAAGTGGAATATGCTCATAATGCTTTACTCTCTCACTTGTACAAACTTGTGTCTCATGTTTCTGAGAACACAGAATGGTTTTTGTTAAATCCCTACCTTCCTGATTTCACTCATGGTTGCATGAGCCCAGCACTTTAGGGCCTCTTTGGGACAACTGGAAAATGAGGAAAATACAGGAATGACTAGTGGAGAGCCTGGCCAAAGGACTTGTTTGTCACCACAGGAGAGCTCTGCGGCACAGGTAGGAACAGCACCCAGCTGCAGCCTGCCAGTCTAGGGCATGAGCAGTAAGATATTCTTCTCTTCATTCATTCCACACCTTCCGACCTTTACAACAGATGAAGCAGACAGGTCCTGCAGACAACAGGCTCCTTCATACATGACCCTGAGTTAGTCCTAGGAGAGAGGAGACAGGAAAGAGAGCTGAGGAAGGGGTGGATTTGAGCTCTACGTGGGCAGGCGGGAGGGGTGACTGTACTCTTCCTGTTCCTAATCCACAAGTGGGACTTTGCTGGAAAGGACTTAAATAGCCTGAGCAGCTCTTTCCTATTTCTGACCTACACATTTCAATGTTTTAAAATCTGTAGTCTTTGTTTTCATGTTGTAAAGACTAGAAACAGAAGTTAGGCATAGTAGAAATAAGGCATATAATTTACAATAACAGTAATTTTTACTTTTTAACTGCTTCCCCAGTGATTCAGTGTTTATGTCCTTTCTTCCAGTGTCTCTAAATATTTTATACATTTAGATTAGATATGGTATGGTTCAGGCTGAGGTTATGGTCTCTGATTTAGGTGACATTTTGTGGTCTAGACAAAGCATGAAGCCAGACTAGAGGACTACAGACAGATCCCTCTGCCCTCAAAATATGTAAATAAAATAGTCTGGTGGAGCATATTTCCGTGTTCTGCCTATACTGGGTCGCAGTGATTCGCTGGAGTCAGCTGAATGTGAAAATGCAGCAGGAATTTAGATGGGCTGAAGTGCCCCAGCCCAAGAAGCTCCATAGAGATCATTTGTAACCATTGCAGTGGCTGCTGGCACACATGGGGAGGGCACGCTGGCCACCTCTCCTTTGCACTTTGGAAACACAGGATGCAAGTCCCTCAAAAGCCTCGCACTTTGTCTTAAAAGGCCACCGAGAGTAAATCTGAGCAGACACCAGCCTCTGGGCTGGGCTGGTGGGAGACAGGCATGTGCTCCTCTGGCCCTGCCCTGGCTGCTTGGGCTACTGTAAACCCTCGCAGAAGAGGTGAAGGACAGATGGGGCCAACAGCAACCTCAACCACTTCAGCAATGCTCACCAGTAGCACCTGTTGGAGAAGTTTTATGGTTCCCCTTGAGGTGAGTTGAACATGCATTTACACTTAAAGGAAAAATAATGAGCACTGCATTGGGCAGAGTCCCACTGCAGTACACGGTCCTATGTGCACTTTGCAGAGATGCAGCACAAGCAGGTCCCTTATATGCACTTGCACCAGCACCAATCCTGAGAGCAGTTGCCTGGGGCACCTCAGTCCTGCCATGGGTCCACTCCCCAGCCCAGCTCAGCTGCCCAAACCTGGTCCCTGAGCTTGGGGCTCCTGAGCGCTCCCATTCCCAGATGGCAACAAGACATCTCTGAGGCTGTTTTTTAGTCTCATCACCAAGGGAAACCTCTCTCCCTTGCAAGGAGTCTGCCCTGCCTCTGCCATTTCTGCTTCCAGAGAGCTTAATCCTCTCTTGTAGTTGAGCCTCCTTGCCCTTCATACCAGATCATTCCTCAGTCACAAATTACTGCTGCCGAGCAGTGATAATTAGGATTTCCCTTTCACATCTGTCACCCCTGGAAGTCTTTAGACCAACCTGAAAATTTTGGGGGAGACTTTGATGGGAACTCAAATTGCCTTGAGCGATGAGAGGGATGCTCATCCAAAGGCATGCAGTGGTTGGTGCTGGCACAGAGCCCCCGCTTTTCTGGGGAGCTGTCTCCGCTCTGACTCAGCAAGTCAAATGCTTCCCGTGGCTCAGGAGTGGGTTTTTTTTGGAAGCCTGCCACCTCATTTCTGACTACACCAAATCTGTTTGATTTATGAGATCAGATTCTTGGGTCAAATGGCTACAGAAGCACCGGTACTTGTCAATTTGTTAAGACAAGCAATCATTTGTTTCCATTTGTAAACTTTCCAGCTATTTCAGTGCTTCTGTCTGTTACCTTGTGTTTTGTCTTTATCTTCCTCAGCTCCTGTTCTCTGCAACACCTACCTGCCATCCCTCATCCATCAGGTTTTTCTTCCTACATTACTATGTTCTCTTTCTGTATTACTTTTTTCATTTTTCTCTTCCTACATTTGCTTTAAGTCTTTCCATCTGCAAAGCAAAGCCCTCAGATGTAGATCTCTGGTCTTTACCTGTTTAAATTTAAAAATAATATAAATATATTGAGAAAAAATGGGTAAAATGCAGTATTGCAGCAATTCTGGTAGGGGAAATTCAGAATTACTTGTTAAGCATCAGCACGGCTGGACAGTTTTTCAAATTAGCCTTCTTCATTCAGTTAAAATTTAATTTTCTCAGGCCAGGAGGCTGATTCATGTGTAAAACCAGTGCACTGTGACTTGGACAGCTTGTTTATGTAGTCCCATATTCAGCTCTTTTTAATCTAATCTGGACAGTCGAGCAGCCTCACACTTTCAAGTTGCTTTCATATTATGTCTATTACAAGACCATGGCTTATTCTTCCTTTCCTCTGCACAATGAAGGCATTGTTCACTGCCACAGTCCTGTTTCACCAGAAGAAGGAAAAAAAAAAAAAAAAGCTTTGGCTGCATAGAAATATGATAATGAAGAGGAACATCTCACTGGAAAGGACTGAAGCAATGACTAGCTGATTTCTGCTGCATTACAGAAAGTCACTCTTCAATTTTCCCTTTGTATTCTCCAATAAATACTGCAATAGAAAAAGCAGAACATAGAGATGGGGAAAAATATAATGTTCAAGTAATTCCAGTACTAGAGGGACACATGGGTTTCCCCTTGGAGAGTAATAACGTGGCACCCTCACATAGCTGTGTGGCTCACACTTTGTCCAGTTGTTTGCCTTTTGCACAGTCCAATGCAGCTTGGATCTACACTGAGACACAGCTCTTGGAGGCAAAATTTCCTATGCCTAAGGAACAGGCTGGAAGCAATCCACCAAGGATGCTCTGAGAGAATGATCCCAGTGTTCCTATGTAAATCCAAAGGGAAACTGATAGAGGATCCCAAAAAAGGAGAGCAACTCTCCAAGGAAAACTGTGATGGTAACTTCTCTCTGTCCACCAGGCAGCTCTCAGCATTTCCAGGCTAAGGATCCTTTCTGGCTGGCATTGCTAATCCAGATTCTTTGTTTCCCCCAAACTTCTGGAAGACTTCCCTGATCCCAAAGTGGCCACCACAGCCACTGAAATCACTGTCAGAGAAGTCATGAGTGGTTTCCAACTGCTGATTCTCTGCTGGCCTCTGTCTCCCCTCAGACCTGCTGTGGCAACAACCTGAAGGAAGAGTCTTCACTTTGACTACAGGTATTGCAAACCAAACCCTTTCACAGACACCAGGGCTGTTGGTTTAGCAGATGCTTGAAATGGAGACAGGACAGTAAGTGAGAAGGGTTGTTTTGCTCTTCTCCCTTCCAAGGCAGCCATCTAGATTAGAGGAGTTTGATTTTACCTTTAACAGACTGGAAGGTTTGCTGTTTTCTTGTTGGGGGTTGAACCTCTTTCTTGAATTGGAGCCTTTGTTTTGACTTGCTTGGCCAGGATAATCATGGCTAAAGACTGAATAGAATAAAAAGCTTTTTATCTTTTTCCTGGCAATCCTGGTATTTAGAAGTCCAGCAAGACATGCAATAGTATCTTACTTGGATATTGTCCTGGTCTGAGCAGGGATAGAGTTAATTTTCTTCTTAGCAGCTGCTGTAGGGCTGCATTTTGGATTTAGGATCAGAATCAAAAAACAAAATGTGGACAGAGCAGACATCAGGTCTTCAGTACCATTTCACTCTACATTTGAGACTCCCTGTGGAGTCTCACACCACGTGCTACTGCTGACAGAAACTTGGATGTGTATGGACCTTCCAACATCTCAACCTCCACAGCTTCTGGATGGAGGTGTAAAGTGAGGTGTGAGTATGGTGGAGTAGGGGACATGAATTAAAAGCCACACTTACTGGGCGGCCAACTCAGGCAGATGAAAGACCAACTAGTAAACTACAGTCATATGTGGCAGATAGGACAGGGCACTTCTGTGTTTGTTTTTTTTAAAGGAAAAAAAAATAATGAAAAAGCGGCAGCATAGGAAAAACAAAGGGAAGCAAAGCGTGGCACAAAGTGCTGTTATGTTCCCTGCTCCACCTGCTGGGGCAGCCCAGAATAGCTTGTCCTTTTGCTCATACAGATAATTGCACTGTCGTGATATTCTCCTACTGGCTTGTTATTTAACCACCTTTCTCCAAATAATTTTTCAGCGGTAGTGAGCTGCATCATTTTTGTCATCACATCTGAGCTTTGATTTTTCCCTGTTCAGTGTTTTGAGTATATGCAATTAGGTTTTTAGTTGTAATAAGCTAATAAAGGAACAGCTGTATTTTTATCAAATGGTATGATTCAACTCAAGAGTTTAAAAAAAAAAAAAAAGCTTTAAGAAGATGCAGTTTTCTGCACTGAGTCATAGTAACGCCTCATGATTGTGTCCTTTTTCTTGCCCTGCTTGGGTTCCCAGGTCAGTTTTCTTTTGTCCCTGCTTTCATAATTACTCTTTTTCTTTACAGGTTTTTTTTTTTTTTGATACCCAGAAAAAAGAAGTAACTTTCTTCAGTCACAATATTCTTAATTATTACCAGCAACCGTAGGTTTAGTAGTTCCCTTTTCTACAGTTTTAAGGAAACCTGTGGTGCCAGGATGCAATGTATTATTAAAATACTCATTCAGATGAAAGAAAGGATGGTATTTGTTGATGGCATTTAGTTTATAATGCTTAAAGGGGAAGATAGTGGCATTGTAAGATCCAGGTTTTGATGGAAAGGCCGCTAAATTTTGAATGACATTCCAAAAGGAGAAAGAAAAGCCCACAGAGAAAATGAAGTGATACTGTGTAAGCAAGCAGAGTTCATTATTTGGTATAGGAGTAAATGCAATGTAAATATTGGTGATTTAAGGAAACATCTGTACATACTATTATTTAAATGCTAAAGGGCAACTGGCCTTAAACAAGATGGAAATAAACCTGTTTCCCAAGCCTGTTCAGCTTTATAACCCACCAATGTTGATTATTGTAATGCAAATACTATGTGTTCTATATGCAGAGTGCTGCATAATGGGAAAAAAAAATAACAGGGTAAAAGATATCACAAATGCATCACATTATAAAAGACTTGTATCTCTACCTCATTACATTGAAACACCTGAACAAACTACAGAAAAATAAGTAATAATAAAAGAGAAATCCAAACACACTGTTTTCCTGGAACCAGGTGACTCCAATTTTGCAGAAGGCAAAGTGTGATGCAGACAAAATCTGCCCTTTGAACAGCCATGACAGTTCCTAAAATAGAGCTGTAGAGCGATGCTGTCGTAGCATGAATTTATTATAGATTGGGTAGATCATTAAATAATTAAACTGACTGGCATTGTTCTCTACAGCTTCTTTAATATCGTTTGACGAATATCCTTTCAGATACTCTGTTCTTAGGCATAGAAGACTCCCACCGTTCCCCTTGACCTAAGAAAACCAGGGAATAGGTGAACCCAGCTAGGGATTGGCTGGATTTGCTTTTCGGATTACAGTCTCTCTGGGAAAGCTAATATGTTTCTGGCATGATCACTTGGTAACAGCATCTAGTTAGCACTCTTCTGGGAGAGCGCTGCTGGGGAAAATAAAGCAGGCTCCGAAGAGGCAGCAGTCAAGAGGTGCCATAATTCCATTTCCTAGTAGCAATTTTTCCTCAGGGGCAAAGCACAGAAAAACCAGAGTGCAGGGGGATGAGGTGCAGGACTTCATGGCTCATCTGCTGCGAAGGGCTCCCTGCAAGGGCAGGTCTGTGCCAAAGTGCAGCTGGGAGACAGTGCTGATATGTGGAAACCATGGTGAATGCAGCCTGGGCAATGGGGTGTCATGGTGGGAGGACAGGTCTGTTGTTGCTAGTGGACACAGCAGCAAGCATTGTTTCCTCTGTGCCTGAAGCATTGCTGATGCTTTCTAGTTTCTAGACATACAGTGGTTGTGTCAAGTCAATGCTGATGCTGGATGAGGACCTTTAATTGCTGGACTGTCCCCTCAGTACAGGATCCTGTGTGATGACAGCTGACATTCATCTCTAAAAATATCTGCTTCTTATGGCTGGCAAAGAGTAAAACCCTGGTTCTGTTGAAGTCAATGGCAACATTCACAGTGACTCCAGTCTGCTGGTTTTCATCTGGGATAGAGTTCATTTCCTCCATAGCAGATAGTACAGGGCCATGTTTAGGAGTGGTACTGAAAACAGCTTTGATGACACAGGGATGTTTTCATTACTGCTGAGCAGTGCTTATGCAGAGCCAAGGCCTTTTCTGCTCCTCACCCCACCCCACCAGCCAGAAGGCTGGGGATGCACAAGGAATTGGGAGGTGACAGAGCCAGGACAGCTGACCCAACTGGATATCCAAAGGATTATTCCATACTGTATGACGTCATTCCCAGCATATCAAGAAGAAGGAGGGGTAGGACTCCCCCACCCAATGAGTGATGGCGTTTGTCTTCCCAAGTAAGCATTACATGTGATGGATCCCTGCTTTCCTGAGTATGACTGAACACCTGCCTGCCCTTGGGAGTGGGGAATTAATCATAGAATCATAGAATGCTTTGGGTTGGAATGGACCTCAAAGATCACCTAGTTCCAACCCCCCTGCCGTGGGCAGGGACACCCTCAACTAGACCAGGTTGCCCAAAGTCCCATCTAACCTGGCCTTAAACACCTTCAGGGATGGGGCTTTCACAACCTCTATGGGCAACCTGTGCCAGTGCCTCATCACCTTCATAGTAAAGAATTTCTTCCTAAGGTCTAACCTAAACCTACCTTCTTCAAGCTTGAAGCCATTGCCCGTTGTCCTATCACTGCACTCCCTGATGAACAGTCCCTCTCCCACTTTCCTGTAGGACCCCTTTAAGAATTGCTTGTGGTCATGGCTCTCATGTTACCTATGAAACTGGCTGTATCTCAGCCCACAAGTTTTCTCACTTTCACTCTTCCGATTCTCTCCCCCATCCCACCATGGGGCAGCAAGTGAGGGGCTACCTGGTGCTCAGTTGCCAGCTAGGGTTAAACCACAACACCCAGAAAAGCCAGGTTTTCAGCTCTGCTCTCACTCTCAGAGGTGTTACCCAGTGTATCAGCACAGGCAGCAACCCATGGCCACCAAAACACCCACACTGAACAAATCTAAGTCGTTCTTCCTCAGAAACCAGTAGTACGATAGCTTTCATAAAAGCAATACTCATGTAAACACAAAGAAAAGCAGATAGAATTAATTCCATCTTTGTTTTACAGAATCAAGAAACAAATACTGAGTAGTAAAGTTCAAAGGCTGCCGTAGAACACAACACACAAGTGCCATTCAAAGAGGTTTGCCAGTAGGTGGTGGCATATAATTATTTATTAGCGATTTTCTGTCTGCAAAAGGTTCTTAGCCACAGGCTGCATGCTGTGACTTTCCCACTTTCTGTTTAGGCTTTCCTTTCACAGGCTCCACATTTCTGTGGTATCTTTTACGTGTTTCACAGCTGCAGGAATGTTTCATGGCAGGGCTGCTTTCACACTGCTGGGCGGGTTTCTGTGAGGTTTCAGTGGTTTTCAGCTGGTGGTGAAAGATACTGACGCTGTTCTCCCAGCACATGCAAGAGAAAAAATGTGAGTAATTTCTTTATAGGGTGTACCTCTTTCTTACTTCCAGTGAACAAACAGGTTTTGTAGTTAACTGTGTGAAAATTTGCTATTTATTGCCAAATGTGTTCATCAGCCTCTTGTAACTCTATCACACCCTTCTGCGCACCAGCTATCCTGAGTGATGAAACCATCCATAACCCTGGAAAAAATTATTCTCCTCAGCTTCTTTATCTATTATTGTCCATTACTGTCTATTTAAATACCATGTGTGGGTTGTGACTAGTGAAAGCCATAGAGCTACAACATACAGACTGGGGGATCAGATGCTGGAGGCCAGCCATGCTGAGAGGGGTTTGTGGGTCTTGTCTGACAACAAGTTAAACATGAGCCAGCAGTGTGCCCAGGAAGCCAGGAGGACCAAACCTATCCTGGGGTGCATTATTCATGGCATTGTCAGCCAGTCCAGGGAGGGGATTGTCTTGCTCTGCTGTGTTGGTGCAGCCTCAACATGAGTGTGCCGATTTGGGTGCCTCAGTACAAGAGGGACACAAAACTATTGGAGAGTGTCCAGAGGAGGGCAACGAGGATGGTGAAGGGTCTGGAGGGGAAGTCTTATGAGGAGAGGCTGAAGTCCCTTGGTTTGTGATGAGGGGGAAGGGCGAAGGGACAGGTGCTGGTGTCCTCACTATGATCAGTGATAGAAACCGAAGGAACGGTAGGAAGCTGCTACAGGGGAGGTTTAGGTTTGATATCAGGAAGAGACTCTTTCCTGAGAGGGTGGTTGGGCACTGGCTCTCCAGGGAAGTGGTTACAGCACTGAGCTTGGCTGAGTTCAACAAGAGTCTGGGTGATGCACCTAGTTAGTCCCATGCTCTGACTTGTCTGCCCCTGTGTAGAGCCAGGAGTTGGACTTGATGATCCTTATGGGTCCCTTCCAACTCAGGAGATTCTATGATTCTATATGAGATGAAGCTGGGTTTTGTATGGTTAGTGAGTTGTTTCTGAGCGGCTGTAAGAAGCAAACCAGAAGGCTTCTCTTAGGCTTCAGGAATCAGCAGAAGTCCTCTTCAGAAATGAGCTGGGCCTGTTTACTTTATGGGAACAGTATTTTCTCCATGAAGGCCATGACCAAACAGACTTCTCCAGCTGGAGCAGGGGTGATAGATAAGAGAGCTGCTGGCAGACTGTGCACACAGCCATATCTGGGTGAAAAGCACCTTGGTGCCCTTTTTGGGAAAGTGGTGCAATGTGGCTCCACATCAGTCTTGACACAAGTCCCATCCCTGAAGGCACAAATGAAGGTGTATCTCTGCTGGTCTTGTAGCCGGTGTGGGCAACCGAGCTGAGGTGGAAGCAGTTATGAAACACATCACGCTGGGTAAAATATTTTGGAGCTCAGCATGAACCAGGGTTTAACCAAAAGGTGAAATGACAGTTGTTAAAAGCTTTTGCATTTTCTAACTACCATCAAAAGCATCGCTGAGTTTAGTTTCTCCAGTGTTCTTAAGGAATGAACACCCATATCCAAAATTGCAATGACAAGAGCTTATACATTCCAAGATACATGGTGCTTTGTTCTGCTGGTGTAATTGGCCTGAGGTGAGCCTTGAGCCCAAGTCACGTCAGTTCTTTGCACTAATATTCTTCGTACCATTTGTGCTAGGAGTGTGCTTCACAAAGCCAAGGTAAAATGAGTCAGGACTGCATCCAAAACTCCTGTGGGTCTCCCTCTCGGGCTGGGACAAGAGAGCCAACCACATACACAGCATACAGTGTGTCAATGGGACAACACAGTGCCTTCAAACCCCTCTCTACTGATTGGTAGCAATTGCCTGAACTTTGGCAGTGGGAAACAGGACCCAGCTTGTTGTCATGTCTCTCTGAAGCTGCAGAATGCCAAACTACCATACCCAGAAAGTCATGGCACCCAATTGGTAATGCTGAAAAATCAGGGAAGCCTCATGCCCACTGATACAAATGAAAGGAGAATCATACTTTAAATCTGGTGAATTTGGGGATGTATCTGTGGCAGACAGTGCTTCTGCTTACATTTATCATCAGGACACGTGTCACAGGCTGCAGTCTGCTATAGTACTGGCTGGCTTTGGGGCTAGAGATTGGCTAAGTAGGAAGCCAGGTGGGAGATGATCTAGCACTGGGAAGCACCTCAAACTACATGAGACTGACTATGTTCTGCGATAATAGTTATTTACCAAGGGCACCACCACATAAAGGTCTCCTAAATGCAAAAGAGTGAGCACATTTTATTTTCCTAACAGAAAATGTGATTATTTAGGGTAAGCTGCCAAGCAGCTCCTGTTCTTTGGCTACATCTGGTTAAACTTAGTTACAAATCAGAAGGAGAAAGAAAGTGGGCAGCTTTACAGGAGTTATGTCTGTTGGGACAGCAGGATGCCATTTATGAATGACATTATCATCGCGCTGCAGCACAGCTACCCAAAGCATGTAAGGAAAAGGCAGGTGTGACTGACAGCTCTGCACAGCGCAGCACTTGATAGCGTGAGGAGCTGTGGGTATCTGTTGCTGGTTAAATGTTACTCCTGTGTATTATACACAAAACTGGCAGAAGCCTCCAGCTTTCTTGTTCTGTGTTGTTTGGACATAAAAAGGCTGAGCCCTACATACGCAATAAGAATTAGGCACAAACTTAATCAGACAATTACACTTGTTGTGGATGAAGATGGGAGGTAGTCAGATGGCACCCAGAGCTGAGATTTTCTGTAATGGAAACAAGCAGGAATTGGGAAAGCCTGGATTTGAGGCTGCAACTTGAGTACTGTGTCCAGTTCTGGGCTCCTCACTTCAAGAAAGACATCGAGGTTCTTGAGCCTGTCCAGAGAAGGGCAACCAGGCTGGTGAAGGGGCTGGAGGACAAATCATATGAGGAACGGCTGAGGGAGCTGGGGATGTTTAGTCTGGAGAAGAGGAAGCTGAGGGGAGACCTTCTCACCACCTACAACTACCTGAAGGGAGGTTGTAGAGAGGTGGGCAATGATCTCTTCAGCCAGGTGACGATAGGACAAGGGGAAATGGCACAAAGCTGTGCCAGGGCAGGGTCACATTAGATGTTAGAAAAAAATTTTTAGTGAAAGAGTTGTGAGGGCCTGGAACAGGCTGCCCAGGGAGGGGGTTGAGTCACCTTCCCTGGATGTGTTTAAAAGAGGGGTAGATGAGGTACTTAGGGATATGGTTTAGTAAAGGACAGGAGCAGTTGGACTCAATGATCTTAAAGGTCTTTTCCAACCTTGTGATTCTGGATTTTATAAAGCCCTTATTACAGGCTAAAGTCAGCTGATGAAAAAACAGTTTTTCTATGAAAATATAGGAACATCCTGTGTTTAAATGTAAATAGGGTGGGGGATTGGATTTTGCAATGACACACAAAAGGAGTTGGCTATTAGATTAAGTGAAGACAAAGCTCAATGTTGCAAAAAGGTTTTTTCTTCATGATAGAAAGTCAAAAATTGCCTCAAATGTAATGACTTTTGCTATCCCATGCCTCACTGCCATCCTTGGTTTGAAGCCAGGACAATAGTCCCAAGTACCAGAGTTGCAGCTTGATGGCTTCAGTGTAGTACTCAAAGTGTCAGACTTTGGTGAAAAGCCCAAATCTTTACTGTTCTATCATACAGCTGTGGGGACAGCAACAAAAGCTGGTACAAAAGTGAGGCTGGAGAAGTGACTAAAGCCCATCAGTTTCTCTCTTAGAAACATATTAGGCTAATGAGACATTACTGGATGCAGCCTGAGCTGCCTCCTCAGTGGCTTACTGCCAGATGCTAGGGGCAAGCCAAAGGCTGAACTCTCACTAGTTAGCAACAGAAAGGGAAGAAGGTTTAATCTTAAGTGATTACACTATCATCATAAGAGAGATAACAGAGCCATAAACTTCTTCTCAACGGCCATCCAACAGCCCTAACTATGCAAGTTAGTTGCGGTTAGTTGGTCATTCCAAACATTCCCAACAAGAAGCAGCATAGCCCTTATAACGTTTTCCTTAACTTTTCTTGGAGTCTTTACACAAAATACCAGAGAGGATTTCTGTATAATGATCACAAAATTCATTCCAGATTACTATTTTCTGTCTTCTGAGCACCAGAAGGGCTCTCCTACTCCTCACAGCTTAGCCTGGAGGGAACACAGTGAGGAGAGGCTTGTCATACTCTGCCAAATAGGAGCATATCCAGGAGCACCACCAGCGCTGACCCTTCAGTTGCTGCAATACCTCCTGTAGTTACTTTATTCCTGGATGATCTCCAGCCCACAGCTAGTAGGCTTTTTGCTCCAATCTCCTACTTGGCCCTTTGAAGTTGGTCCCCCACTTAACCCAGTCCTCTCTCCCCCACAGGTTCTTTACTCTTCTCCTTCCTTCTCCCATCTGTCGGGGAAGACAGCAGGCCTGCCGGCGGCCTAGCTCTCATCTCCCAAGACATAAGCAGTGACAATATTCTTCTGTTCCCATGAGAAAGGAAAAGTTACTCATGCTGAAAGGATCCTAATAATCACATTCTCAAAACACAGCAGCCTTGTTGTTAGGGGTACAGGCTACCTTAAACCAAGAAGCAGTTATGGGAAGGTATTTGGGAGTAATGGAACATGTTAGGAACCAACCATAACAAGAGGGTCAAAACAGCAGGTGTGCGGATGCTTTTAGCTATTAAAGATAAACTAAGAATATTTAGCTATAAGATAGGGTTATCAGAACTCGTTATAATTACTAACCAATCAATATGGTGTGAACAGTGTGTGTAACCAATTAGCAGTTTTTTAGCTTGCCACATTTGCGGTAAGAAAGGTATAGAATCTGTGTGATTTCACCTAATAAAATGTCTGGCTGGCTGGCTGGCTTCCTGGCTTCCTGGCTTCACCTAGAATTCATATATTGAATTGTGTATTGCTCTCTGCCGGTCGCCACACCCATCTAGATAACTTCCTCCCTGAATTAGCAACATTTGTCCCTCCTGTTGTTCCCCTGGCCACTCTGCAGTGCTTATAGTGGAAGTGGCACCTCCTCAGGGCTAGGAATATGCCTACACATTAGCAATGGATGGACAGGTCACGGCAGAACTCATTGTGGATGATGAGAGAAAATGGGTACATAAGAATATATTTAGGCAGAAAGGACTGAATTAGAGGTGGGAAAGGGGGCTTGGTTCTCTAGGGGCTGAAAAATTCAATACATTTTAGAGTTACCCTGGAACAGGACCAGACACCACACTTCAAGTCTACGAAGTTGACTGAATTGGTGCCATACACCTTGAGCAAAGGCAAAAAGCAGATTTTAAATGGGAAAATAAAAGGTAATCTAAGACATTGACGAATAAACAACAGTATGGTTGCCTAATCCTGCTATCTTCTCTCACATGCTGCACCACAGAAAGCCCATTTCCCCCTTTCTACTGGAGAAATGTTGTTAGAAGGAGTAAGTCCATCCCTGCAGACATCCCGTTACCTGCAGCCAACCCCCCCCACCATTCTCTCTCATCATGGCACACCAGAGCCAGGGGGGAAGGGAGGGGAGGAGCAGGCTGGCAGCTGAAGAACAGCATGACCTGCAGCCAACAGTGTAGCCCGGTCTGAATCCTCTGGACACCTGTCAGTGGCCATTTCATATATTGCTAAACTTGAACTATAAACTGTAATTGGTAAATCTGAGGGGCAGTTCAAAACACACCTGACAGACCTTCAAATTATCAACTATTACAGCTATATGATTACTTTGGAACCACTCCTGATATATGACATCAGCTCAAGGCCGTGTCTGCAACTGTCTACATCAATCCAGCAAAGCTCTCTGCAGAAAGATGCCAGAGCAGAGACAAAACAGGCTCTCTCCAGAAATGGTTAATCAGTAGCTTTCTGGGTTGACTGAAGGCCAATAGTTACAGTCGTACACTACTGTATATAAATCGTGACCTGTATTCTGTATCATTCTCAGTCACCTCTCCTGCCATACTGGTAGTTACCAGTTCTCCACTTGGGAGTTTTTGGGCATTAGCAGAAATGTTCATAGCATCATGGATCTGGGGAACAGTGATAATGCTCTGTTGTGGGGTTTGGTTTCTCCTAGGGAGGAGGAAGAGGTAAGGAATCTATTTGTAAATGCATCTCTGCATACCTAGCCTTTATTTCTGTCAGATGTACTGTGCACATAACTAAAAGAAGTGTAGTCTTAAGACTGCCAGATGGACAGGTGCAGGATAATACAGGCAACATTGTAGTTTGGTCTTTTGAGACATTTATTTTACAACAGGATTTTTGTGTACAGGCCTTTTAATAATAGTGAGGTAACACCCAGACATAGCTGTGGGAACAAATCTATGCACAAATGAAGTATGCATGTTCTGTTTTCCTAAAGTAGCAGTCTATAGTTTTACCTGCATTGTAATCACAGCTAATGCCTGCTTATATCTAATCTGTTTAATACCTTCTTACAAACGTTTTCATATTATCAGTCCATCATACTTAATTACAGAGTTTAATACAGATAATATTTATGTACCTTACTATGTCGAATGCATATTCCTTAAAAGCATTTATCCTACTGGCAGGTTTGCATAAGGAGCAAATAATTTGCTCACCTACTAAAATTTTCATGTTTTACTCTAAAAGGTTTAATGAAATAATATTAAAAGAGTTAGCTTGAACCATTGGGAATTTGCTATAGAAGATAAAGTATTATCTGGACTCGAATTTAGCAGCTGTGATACCCTAATTCAGGAAATGTCATTTAAGTGCATGCTTCACTTTGAGCATATGCTTAACTTAAAGCTTGTGCTTAGCAACACTTCACCTCAAAGGCAACTCCTGGTGCTTCCTGAAGATCATGGCAACATTCCCACTTCTTGCTGCAGGGTGTGGTCCAAATGGCATATGCCAATAATAACAACCTTTCCCTGCTTGGAAGGCTATTCCCCTTGGTATTCAAATTGAAATGTGAACAGTGTACCCCAAAAATGGATCAGACAATACGTGGGATGGATGGTTCATTTATGGGAGAATTCTGCAGCAGTGTGTGTTAGCTGGTGGGAGCAACGCTGCATTAAACAACTGGAAAATACACTCGATCTAGGGAAAAGAAAAGCGACATAATCAAATTCTGGTTTACTATGTTTATTATAATACAGGTTGTTAAAGTTATCCTTTCTTGTGTATCATAGGCATCACAAGATGTTTACTCTTAAAGTGGAGGAAATTACTGGTCAATATACTACTTGTTTGGGTTTTTGGTTTTGGTTTTTGTTGGTTGGTTGAGGGTTTTGTTTTTTACATCTTTTCCCATAACGAAGAGCCAAGTACCATCATTTTACTTACCTGGTAGTCCTGAAGGAGAGATCTTTATAGATGCTTCTAAATTCAGCTTCCACTTTGCTTCTAAATTCAGCTTCCACTTGTGTTTCATAGGCGACCGGGTGAGCCACCGCTTGAAAACGGATTCCTTCCATACCTGGGCTGTGCCTTGCAGTTTGGTGCCAACCCCCTTGAATTCCTCAGAGAAAAGCAGAAGAAGCATGGCCACATTTTCACATGCCGAGTAGCAGGGAAATACATTCATTTCCTCACTGACCCTTTTTCGTACCACGCATTGATACGGCAGGGAAAACACTTGGACTGGAAAAAGTTCCATTTTGCTACCTCTGCCAAGGTACCAACCACTTTAAAAATGGTTTTAATGTCTTTTAGTATCTAACAAGCAAAGTGTCTGCTAGCAGGACAGGTGTACACCGCTAGTCTTCATCTCATAACTATGCCTTTGAAATATAATTGGGTCCACATTTCTGCACTTCTGTGCAGGAAACACTGGGGTCTTTTTTCATAGAACCATAGCATAGTTTGGGTTGGAAGGGACCTCAAAGCTCATACTGTTCCCTGCCATGGGCAGGGACATCCTCTATTAGACCAGGTTGCCCAAAGCCTCATCCAACCTGGCCTTGAACACTGACAGGGAGGGGGCAGCCACAGCTTCTCTGGGCAGCCTGTGCCAGGTCCACACCACCCGGGAAGGGAAGGGAAGGGAAGGGAAGGGAAGGGAAGGGAAGGGAAGGGAAGGGAAGGGAAGGGAAGGGAAGGGAAGGGAAGGGAAGGGAAGGGAAGGGAAGGGAAGGGAAGGGAAGGGAAGGGAAGGGAAGGGAAGGGAAGGGAAGGGAAGGGAAGGGAAGGGAAGGGAAGGGAAGGGAAGGGAAGGGAAGGGAAGGGAAGGGAAGGGAAGGGAAGGGAAGGGAAGGGAAGGGAAGGGAAGGGAAGGGAAGGGAAGGGAAGGGAAGGGAAGGGAAGGGAAGGGAAGGGAAGGGAAGGGAAGGGAAGGGAAGGGAAGGGAAGGGAAGGGAAGGGAAGGGAAGGGAAGGGAAGAAAATTCCCTTTCCTTAATGCAGAGGAAATTTGAAGTGATTTGGATTGTCTGATAATTGTCCCACAGTATCCCAAATTGCTGAAGTAGAAATACAATCAGCAACATCTACATAATGATAATATAGTTAACTGTAACTGAAGGCTTCTTCAGGAGCTTCCCCACTGTGGAAGATTTGGTCCTAATGCCTAAAAAAATGAAGTAAGCAAAAAGTCTCCTGTTGAAGTCAATGGGAGTTGAATTAAAGTCTAGGTAACCACATCCATTTATTTGGAAGCATCCCTCTCAATCTACTTTAATTTGCCTACTAAACTGCTACAGTTACTGAGAAAGTATCTGTTCAAGTGTTAAGAGCACTTATTATACTTCCTTCTAGTAAGAGAGGAAGTTGTACTTTGGCTTTAATTTCTGGTAGCCCTTATCATCAAGGTAATGACGTATCTGTTCTAGTTTTAAGAGCACTTATGCTTCCCTTTAGTAATATATGAAGTTGTACTTTGGCTTTCATTTCATTACCATCAAGGTAATGACTGACCTTATGTATCATGCATACAATTTATTTTGTGACAGGCTTTTGGGCATGGTAGCATTGACCCAGCAGAGGGAAACACCACTGAAAATTTTCATCAGACTTTCATTAGAACCCTTCAAGGTAATGCCCTAGATGCCCTCATTGAAGCAATGATGGAAAACCTGCAATATGTCATGCTGCAGTCAAGAACATCTAAACTTCCACCTAATGCCTGGGTGACAGAAGGACTTTATACATTCTGTTGCCAGGTGATGTTCGAGTCTGGCTTTTTAACACTTTTTGGTAAAGAATTCAGTTCAAATCACGACAAAAATCTATCATCAAAGCAGGAAATTGAGAGAGCTCATATCCTAAATGCCCTTGAAAACTTCATGGAATTTGATAGGATCTTTCCAGCCCTGGTGGCAGGGCTGCCTATCCACCTCTTCAAGAGTGCCCACAGTGCACGAGAGAAGCTGGGTGAGGCACTCCTCCACAAGAACCTCCTGAAGAGGGACAACCTCTCCGAGCTTGTCACCCTCCGCATGTTCCTGAATGACACTCTGTCAACCTTCGATGACATGGAGAAAGCCAAGACCCACGTGGCGGTGCTCTGGGCCTCGCAAGCCAACACCATTCCTGCCACGTTTTGGAGCTTGTTCTATCTTCTTAAGTAAGTCCCAATGTTTCTTGGTTCCAAATAAGAAAAGTGCTTCTTGCTTTTCAGAGCCCAGTTCGTTAATACAGGCAAATTCCATGGCTTGATATATCGGTGTCAAAACACTTGCCAGTTTACAACAGAAGCACCATGTTGTTCTGGACTTCCATAGAAACCCCCTTCACTTCGTCTGAGCCCAGAGTGGTACCACAGAGCAATTTCTGTAACAGTTTGGATGGTTTTTTTAAAAAAAGAACCAAAACACTGCAGGACAATGCTACACTTTGTCAAGAAAGCTCTGGAGTAAATCTACGTGATACCATTAGAAGTGGTGGTTTGCAGTCAGAACATTGAAGGCTCCCAATATAATCAGACATTTTTAGACCATCTCACTAGAGCAGGCAAAATTATTTTTAACTTCATTATTGCTTTCACAGATACTTAATATGGCTTACACATTGATAGAACCTACTGAGGTCGCAGCATAGACTGTAGCTGCTGAGCTTGTTACTCTTGAGAGGAGCGCACAGTTCATGTAATACTATTAAATGTCCATTTTAGAGTGGACCTCTGTGGAGCATAATCTACCTCAGCATGACTAACTCTTAAGTATGTGTCTAGATTGCTGACATTTTTATTTAGGCAGTGACTTGCACCCTCTTACCCTACCTGTCAATGCTGCTGGCTGAGGTTCTTTAGTACCTTTCATTCCAAGAATGCAGGGGTTTTAGGTCTTCTGGGCTTGCAGTTTTTTAACACCCTGATTGATCGTGCCTTCATCAAGACACTATTGCATCTCACATTATTATCTATATGTATTTCACCATAGCTCATATATTCTGTGTCTGTGACAAAGTCTAGACAGTGAAGGATATTATGTGGACTTTTAGTAGTAGGAAGATTCTTTTCAGCTAGACAGAATATTGCCACATAACAGGACTTCATCCAGGATAAGTGATGTTATAAAACTGATCTATGAGCCCATTCCTAAACTTTCTACCCACAGTGAGGCTATTTCCTAATCTACAACTGATTGGTTTATTTCTTATTCTTGGCATTGCTTTTTAAAGCGACTTTACTGTTTATTACCTGCACACCAGTTCTGTCCCACTTGTCAGTGGAGACAGAATCAAATGGGCCTCTTTTCCTTTTTTTGAAGCTATCATACCTTTGTCAAGATGTGAAAAAGTGTAATAGCAGCATTTTGTTGCCACTTTTTCATTTTAGAAGGCTGTACTTGTCAGCTAACAAACTCAGTTTTAGTCAGGAAGAAAGGGAATGGCAAAATCACTTTATAAAGCTTTCTGATGCGTAAGATTGGGTTATACTTCTTCTCTTTTGCTCTTAGGAATCCAGAAGCAATGAAAGCTGCTACCAAAGAAGTGCAAAGTATTTTGGAAAGTGCCGGAGAGAAGATCAGCTTAGATGGCAAACACATTTCCTTGAACCGAAAACAGCTGGATAATATGCCAGTGCTAGGTATGATTATTCTCTGTAGAAGCACCAAAATTGCCCCACAGTTTTCACAGTCTCTTCTCTTTGTTACCATATAAATGCTTGCTGTGAAACTACTATGGAAGTAGCCAACAAACACCAGAACAAAACCCTCTATGTTCCTTAGCAATTGCCCACACAGTCAAGCTTCCCAATGTCCCAGGTGGTACTGAGAGTATCAAAATTCACACAGATAGCACTTTTTTGTGGGTGTCTCAGTCCTGCTACACAGGTAAATATCATAGTACTGGAGACCCATGCAGAATTCAGAAAAATATCGTATTTAATAATGACTTTTAGATCAAATAAAAGGGTGCTGACAAAATTTAGGTCCCATTTCTTCTGATGTAAAGCAGTACCTTCTAATACCGTTATTTTTATTACTTTTTAATGTTTATTAAATTATAAATTTTTCCAAAGTGCCCAAGTTACAGACAATTTTGAAAATGTCACCCTTTAACTACCACTGTGGGTTGTTTGTTTTTTTTTAAA
Source organism: Laterallus jamaicensis coturniculus (assembly GCA_022605575.1). Taxonomy (NCBI): domain Eukaryota; kingdom Metazoa; phylum Chordata; class Aves; order Gruiformes; family Rallidae; genus Laterallus; species Laterallus jamaicensis. The sequence goes on along the minus strand of JAKCOX010000002.1, from coordinate 51,821,623 downwards.
ACTAGCTTATATTGAAACAACAACAACAAAAAAATCCCCAAGTTACTTTTTGTGAGTACTGGTTTTTAATTTCCTAAAGTTTGAGAAAATCCTGATCACTGCACTGTTTGGGATTCTTTTTTGTTGTGTTTCCAGTTTTGACCGGTTTGTTCTTTATCTCATAGTAGAAATGTGTCTCACTTTCAAATATTCTGCTGCATCAACTATAAGTGTTTTTTCAGCAGAAAGCAGATTATGTTCTCAGTGTTATCTGCAGAAGGGATAATAATGTTAAAAAGGAATGAGAAAGACACTTTCTTAGGCACTTAGAAAGTTATTGTTAAACTATTTCTTCTAATAAATGCTGAGTTTGATAATGGGTTTGAAACAGTTCAAAATGCATGACCTCCCTCAAGGATATATACATACCATTTCCATGGTAATCATGCCTTCTCCTCTCCCTATAGACAGCATCATCAAGGAGGCAATGAGGCTATCGAGTGCATCCATGACTTTCCGAGTTGCCAAGGAGGATTTCACTTTGCACTTAGAGAATGATTTTTACAACATTCGCAGGGATGACATCGTAGCTCTTTATCCTCAGCTGCTGCATTTTGATCCAGAAATCTATGCTGATCCCTTGGTAAGTGTTTACCAAAGTGCATTAAACTCTGAGCTCTAGCAGAAGCTAACATCCCTTTTAACAGCACATTTATCAAGGGTCACCCCCGCCCCGTCTGGGTTGCTTGCGGTACTCTAGTCTGTTCTTACTCCTGGAGACTTAGAGATAGGCAAGAAAAAGAGTAAAGTTGGTGCAAGTGCTACCTGCAAAATGTGTTCTGGTGTAACCAAAATGTCTGCTGCCAGCCTGAGAGAGCCTTCTGCATACTGCCTTCCTTGGTGAGGAAAGGTCACCGTTATGGGGGGTGGTTTGAGGGAAAAGGATAATACTTTCCCAAAAGCATGGAAGGAGAAATCTGGTTCTGCTGTGTGAACAAGGATGCAGGTCATAATCCTTACTTTAAGAGGTCAGAAAAGGGGAGTTATCAGCAAAAAGCTGGGATGATGTTGTCCTGCATGACAGACCTTCTCAGGGGCTGCCCTTTCTGAAATTGTACCGTGGAGTCTGGAACTACTGTGAAGTGCAAAACCTGTCCAGTCTTACTGCTGGAGTCTCTTCCTTCCTTGCTTGCATTTTGTGTCTTATTGTCATTATGTAGTCTTTGGAGATACTTACATGTCAAGTAACTCCTTTGTGGGTTTTATTCCAGACATTTAAATATGATCGTTTTCTGAATGAGAACGGAGAGGAAAAGACTGACTTCTACCGCAACGGTCGCAAGCTGAAGTACTACTATATGCCATTTGGGACAGGCATAGCAAAATGCCCTGGCAGGTTATTTGCTGTCCATGAAATTAAACAATTTTTGGCTTTGGTGTTTTCATATTTTGAGATAGAGCTTGTGGACAACAATGTGCAATGTCCTTCCTTAGATCAGTCTCGTGCAGGACTGGGTATTTTGCAACCAGCCAATGACATTGATTTCAGGTACAGACTGAAATGTCTATGAATATATATTTAATATTATCCATATAAACTATGTACTATATAAATAACACTAAAATATACTTTTTATGCATGTTATGTATATATGCAAGTGAAACGTTGCAAGTCTTTGGGGAAGATCTATATGGAGATGCTAAATTCATCAGTCAAATGGAAAATGCATAATGTATACCATTACAGTATGAGCATGCAGAGCTTTTAATGCACTGTGCTGATAAAAATGTTTCCCCCTTCCCCAACCATTTTGAAATGCAAGTTAACCTTCTCAATTGTGCACGTACCGTAGTTCTTTTTTTTACTCTCTGTCAGCAAATGCCTTCCTAGAGCTAGTTAGAATTTCATTAGGTAATTCAAAATAATTGTTAAAATTCAACTACGGTTAAATGTCCTTCCTTTTTATAGTGGAAATGTTTGGGATAGTGATTCCCCCCCACAGGGGGAATAAAGATTTTGTTGTATAAAAGCAGACTTGTGGACAGGAGTGGGACAGGAGAGATTTTCCTAGGGAAGTACCTTTATGGTTTTATGAAAAACTAGATAAAGACTTGAAGAAGATCTACAAAAATGTTCACGTTCTAGTGAAATGGCAAAACTTGTATTATATTCACTGTAATATACTTCTTTTCAGAGAGTTGTAACTGTATTAAAATAAATGATATTGGCTGAACCAAATGCATCCCTAGACTGTTTGTCATTTGAATGTCTTCACATTATCAAAAATTTATGCACTCATCCAAAGCCACCTACGGCAGCTTTAAACTAACCAGCTCCAGCGCCAACATGGAGATAAATAAATCTCCACCATATATTCACCAGTGGTTCTGGTTGTATTTTGCATCATTCTCCAAACTCCATCTCTTCCTAAGCCTCCATCTGTCATAGTCCTTAAGTCTCCCTAGCCTAATTCCATTAAAGTTATCACGGGTAGTATGCCCACACATTTCACTTTTAGTGGTGACATCTCTGTAAGAACAACTGTTCCGGGGACAATACAATTTGGTTCTCTGTAACATCCCTGTCCTTTTCTACTGCAAATGATGGATGGATAGATGTCACAAAAAGTCCATTTGTAAATGAAACATTTTCAAGCTGAAAGAGATAGCTTTCTTATCATTTGCCAATGAAAAGAACAAATGGACTTAAAATATTGTTGTTATCCCAGTTTTGTGTCTTTCTGAGAGCTTGTTGTCTGACCTTTTGTCCTTGACTCAAAAGTAAGCCTCATCATGGAAGATGAGATTAGATATTTTTAAATTTCACATTCTGGCATGACATCCAGAGCTGATAGCGCCCTTCCTAAACACGGAACTTTGGATTGATTTGCTTTGCTTTAAATTATGTATCCATCTCTCTTCTCACTATCCTCTCTGCTGAATATTCAAAGGTAAATAAAAAGATTCTGTAGTGTGGGACTTTTTATTACCTGTATGCTTTCTTTGCAATTTTATTTAATCTTTTTCTTGGTTTTGTTTTTAAAGGAGAATGGAGAACACCAATTTGTTGCCATTTGCAATATGTATAATATTAAACTACTATGTGTAAATCAAGTGATTTTGAATTATCAGTTTGGTTTTCTTGGTATAGAAATACCCAGTCTTTAGGTACAGCTTGTTTTCATACTTCTGTCAATTATATTTTTGTATGATTTATATAAATTACAACACATTCAATGTAGGTTAGCGCTGTCTCAGAGAACATGAAAGCCTGACACTATCATAATAATGTGTACCCCAGCACGTATTATTACCATTAGAGTATCTTCTCCCCTTTTCTTAAACAAATCCTGCTTAATACAGCACTCTTTGGGGATAGCAAGGCCCATCCTTGATTAAAAGGAATTGAACATAAAATTACAATAGCAGATAATAAAAGATAAAGAAAAGATTAAAAAATATAAGAAAAAGACGAATTCTAGGTTCCCTGGGAAATGAAGCCTTCTTTTAAGTCCTCTTGTCTCCTTCAAACTGATGGCTCCAGACTGCTCCAGCTGTGGCTCAGTGTTTTCTTTCTGCTCCCTGGGCTATGAGAAATGAAAGCATTCAGTAGCTTCGAGAGCCGATCTGACTTTTCAGCTACCCAAAGAATACTGACTGTGGAGAACTGAAGGAGAGGTGAAAACACCACAGGATTCACTGCAGATTAAAATCAGGTTCTGAACGTTGTGAGGTGGCTACTGGATTTATTCCCAAGTGCTGGTGCTCTCAGAGACAGCACAGGGGATACAAAAGCCGGCCAGCCTTGTCTGCATTGACTCCTTGGCTTTAGCTGCTGCAGGATAATCCCAGTCCTTCATCACTACACCCCTCAGGGCTTTGCTTGACTGGCCTGATCTCATTGCCCAGTCTTCCCCATTGTGCTGACGGTGTCTGCACTACCTCAGATGCCTGGTTTCTTTCCTGGGACTCCAAAACCCACTCTTCCCTCAACTACTAATTCTTCCCCTTGCTATATTTCTTTTTCATTCCTCCTGGATACTTGGGCAGATCCACAGAGGACGTTGGGAAAGGTATTGGTGTGGTATCACTGGTCCTTCAATCCCTTCAGCATTTTAGCTGAAAGCTCAGCCACATTTTTCACTGCAGCAGGCATACAGGGTAGCTTCAGTTTCTGTCTGAGCTTTACTGTTTCATGTTCTTTTTTTATTTCAGTGAGGATTAGTTCAGTCTTTAATGTTCAGAATGCACAAGATAAATGGCACAAATATGTTCGGCTTGGTCTATAGCCTTCAGCCAATTTTGCACCAAGCAGCTGAAGAGCAAGCAAATAGAACGTGTGAAGTCCTGTCAGGCTGGGCTGCCATTTACAAATTTATGCTTGGCTCTGAAGTCAATGCTAAAATGGTTGACATTTTAGAACACAAAGTGCTTCATTGCAACCCCTAAAAATTTCTAATGGAAAAAAAAATCTAATCTGTTTCTCTAAAAAGCCTATTTGCAATTAAAAGAACCATTTTAAAAAGAAAAATGTAATACATATTCATGCAGATGATGAACAACTTTGCTTTAAAAATTATTTACTCAAATATGTAAAGTGCAAAGTTTCATTTTCAAAGACATTTTAATAAATCCAAGTCCAAAGGAAAAGAGATGTACTCCTGCTGGGGCAGACATGGCTTAGGAAAATTCCAGTTCCTAAATGTCCAGGAAACACATTATCTTGCAATAGTAACAAACACAGGCCTATGTTCTTTAAAACCACCAGCTTTGGTACACCTCACATTGATCTCCAGAGAGCTAATTCAGAGATTTCCTGACAGAGCCAGCAAGGGGCACAGGAGAGTGGCAGGCATGAGGGTCCATATCCATCCCACCCAAGTCTAATGCTGCAACTGCAGCGTCATCGTAAACTGGTAGAGACCGGCACTGTTGCCAGACCGTGCACAGGGCCCTGAGAGGGTGGTTCTGGGGCTCCTGCCCAAACTCCTGCAGGAGTGCATCCCTCTCCACTCAGCCTACCATCTTTCCTCTGGTGCTCAGGTAGTAATTCCCCGTGGATGGCTAGACCTATAACCTGTGGATCAATATTCAGTGTATAAACCCACAGAGGTACCCAGCTCTTCTGCCCAGTTCTGAGCTCCTGTGAGATGAGCATGTCGGCACATCTTCAGAGGACTCTGCTGAGCAATGCCACATTTTAATGTTTACCTAGTGTCATGCAGCTGAAAAGATTCAGTATGACCCCCTGAGCACTCTTCCACTTTGTGACAAAAGATACAGAGGAGCAATTTGAACGGGTTTAGATGGGGATTTTTTAAATATTTATTTTTGTTAATAGTGAACCATTCACAAGTATTTTGGTTTGCTGCTAATTCTCTAACCTCAGATAAACCCTTGTTACCAGGGTCACACAGATGCAAGTGAGGGGAGAAAAGAGTACAAAGTCTGTGGCTGCTATGCCTCAGCTAATGTAATCAAATAGTTCAGCAATCGATAGTCACCTGCCTTGCCAGTGTCATGGACACCACAAGGTTATAACAGTGCAGTTCTCTTTGCTGCCTCTCCTCATAGTGGTACTTTCCTTAAGACAGGAGACAAGAAAAAAAAAAGTAAGGCTCAAGACCATAAGAGCAGTTAGAAAAATATTGGGCAGATGTAGAGTGGTGGGAAGGAGGCAGGGTCTGCCATGGGTCATGTGAGCATTTCATGTTACATCTTTACCAGGTAAAATGCATAAAGAGATGTGGGCAGAAGTGGGGCAAAGACCCCCACCTCCCAGGGGAGAACCCTGACTATTAGGTTAGCTCAGGCATTCACTCCATTCATATCTACAAGGTATCTGTAGCCTGTTTTCTCTGAAAAACACCACAGATTCAACAGGATGATTTGCATGACTCCCTGCTGGCATCCTTGTAGCTACAGCCCTCTTCTAGCTGAGAAAAGATTCCATTTTGGAATGACATTGAAGTCCCGGAGGTAGAAGAGGGAACTGAGTCCAGTCTGACATCCCAGAGGATGACTCTAGCCTTGTGGCTGTCCTGCAAGGGGTACCTCCCGAGGAAGGTACATGAGACATTAGCCACACCAAGGAGTTTAAGTGCTCAAGCATTTTTGGACCCAGATGAACTCTGCATGGGGCAATCCTGGTGCCACTGCAGAGTGATCTTGGGATTAGGAGCAAGACAGAGACAGCTGAGTGAGAGCAGGTGGCTCATGAGACATTTTGGCTGAGCCGCTGGAATCTAAGAAGTGAAAATGTTTTACAGTTTTCAGGCTGAAGGAAATCTTTGCCTCCCCATGGAGTTCTTGGAGGTGACATGGTGACCTTACTAATGAAAGAAAATGAGACACTTTTACAGTTCTGAAACCATGCTGGCCATAGCTGTTGTTCACCAGCTGGGATCCAATCACAGAGAAACTGCCCCAGATAAGCTTCTGCTGGATGTTAAGGGTCATGTAAACCTACTGTGGTCAGAGTTATCTGCTTCCAGAGGCTGAACCATCTCTTTTCTATCAGTGTGAGCATGAAGCAACAGCAGCCACATTTGGAGGCAGCAGTGGCAGGCTTTGGATCAGGAGGATGCAGCATGGAGGGGGCTCTCAGCAGTTGCGACTTGGCTCTTGTGAGCTGCAGAGCACTGATGAGGCTCTCAAGGTTAAGGTTCAGCCAGGAACTGCCTGGCAGGATGAAACTAAAACCATCCTACCCAAATTTGAAAGAGAAGAAGCTGCCACTGCATTATGAGGGAAATAGATCTGCAAGGCTTGTTTTGAGGAGCTCCCCAATGGCAGAGGGAGAACACCTCCTGGTTTATGGACCTTGCTGGGCTGCATGTCAAAGCTGTGTGCTTCACAGTGTTGCTCTTCTCAGTCAAAACTCAAAGCCTTCTGGCTGAAACATAAGCAAAAGTGTAGGCACCTAGGAACTGAGATGCCACAAAGTTCAGGCAGAGAGTCTTCACCTTGTCGACAGTGTTTTTTGTGGCTGTGGTTCTGAATGTGGCTTTGAAGACCTACCTAAAATTCTTAAATTATTTTTGGACTTTACTTGTCAAACACCAAGATAAACCAGTGTTTATAACATGACCTTTTTCGCAAATTTCTGAAGAAAAAAATAGGGGAAGAAAAAAGAGGAAAGGTGGAGGGTTATTTTTTCCTGAAAGCAATGTATACATTTTAATGATAGCTATAGCTTAGTTGCCAGTAGGCTGCTTCAAAAGATATCGTTCATGGTCTTTGTGTAAATGGATAGTCTTAGCAGTACAAATAGGTATTTGCCATTTATGAACTGCACAGGGTGCTACTGTCACACGTCAGCAGCCTGAAGACAGAGACAAGATCTGCTGTCGTTTGCACCACAGTAAGATCACACAGTCAAGCATCACACAGGGTGGGCTTGATCATAATTATGGCTCCAGTCTATCCCTCTTTAGGTAGCTGCTTACAGCAGGCTGGGTGGTAAAAGCAGTCATTGCCTCGTAATAACCTTAGCATTAAACACCACAAAAGTCACATACTATTAAATGGACTGCTGTCAGTGTAAATACTCAGCTTGCTAACTGTTGTTGACTTTAATTTCTTTTCTGCCAAGGCAGACAACTCTGTGGGACACATTTCAAATCAAATGATCTTCGGCAATCCATGTGTCACAAGAAGAAGAAGAGGTCACTTCAGAGCAATTCACTAGAGATACATGGGCTTTTTTTTAAATTAAAAAGTTAATTTTACCTAATTCATGAATAAGTAAGATCCTAACAACACTTTCTTGAATTCAACTCATCTGATAGCAGGATCCCATAGAGAGTTTAAAAGATTAAAACACTTTGGCTGACTGAATCACATATGTTTTGAGGACTCTTCAGTGTGAGAGGCCATGCAATTATGTCTAGGTAGCGTTTGTGTGATAGTTGATTGGGGGGGGATTAGATGTCTCACAGTCTCCAGCAACTGCAAACTAGAGACACATAAACATCTACAAAAATATCATTAAAGATGACAGGCTGGGAAAGGTCAGGCTAGAGGTCCACTTGATCCTAGGTTTCTCTTCTCAAGAACATCCCAGAGGTGCACATAGCATCCTCCCAAGAAGTGCACAGGAGTAGAGCAAGCATGAGCAGAGATTTCTTGGGATCTAGGTGATGGAGTTGCTCTCAGAGGTGCTCAATCTACAAGAGTTCAGCATTTTTCAAGAAAATTACTTGTTTTCTCTGAGGCTCTGGAGGGTTCTGGGAGGCCTTGGTCCTCACATCAGCTGCTAGCAAAATTCCTGTGCAAAGGGCTCACTGGTGGGAGTGTGGTGCCCACTCCTCACCAGTCCTCTGATGTACTTGTGCCCCTGTGCCAGTCTCACTCAGTTTATCAAGAGATAAACCCCTGTCTCTTCACAGCCCGTGCTCTGTACAGATGTCTGGTCTGCCTGCACAGAGTCAGTGCCTCAACAGGCAGATCAGACCCTGCAAGAGAATCCTGGACAGATGTGGACATTTGATGCCTGCAAAAGATTAATCACTCACCTTGCACGACAGGTTTGAAGCACAGGGTGAGGAACATTGCCCAAAGGCTTGCGTCAGCAGACAAGAGGAGATCTGACCTGTGGTAACCTCAGCTCTGCTCCCTTCTTTAATGATAACCGCTCCTTACGCTGAGGGAAAGGCTTCCTCCCCGCTCTAAGTGACATTTCAGCTCCACCGCTCTGCCCAAGTAAGTGAAACCTCATGAAAGGCAAACTGTCAAGGTGGGGGGAGGGAGCTCTCTAAAAGTATTTCCTCCACATTTAACTGACTCATTTCACAGCTATTTTATTTCCCAGATGTAAGAACTGTGGGACAAGGAATGACATCCGTATGAGGATTAAAAGCTGATGCTAAAGATGACAGGGAAAACCATTAATGATGCAAGCCACAGCCAATTATACGGGTTCTGTTAACAGTGCCTCATTCTCTTGGCACGAGGCAGGTTTTGGTATTAGCTTCTTACAGGTATTATTAGAACACAGCAAACCTGTGAAAACAGACCAAAGCAGCAGTTGCTCATTGAAGTTGTATGTCTGGAGCTGGTAGTCAGCGGGCATATCCTGAAACCTGATCATATGACATAAAGCACTAGGAATTCTGCAGAACCTGCAGAAAACATAGCCAGATGCTACTGGTGCCGGATACAGACACAGAGAGAGACACTGCACTGCAGAGCTATCTGCATACAGCTGACATTAGGTTCCTAGTGGAGACATCGCAATGGCAGAAGACAGGTGGGTGTCTGGTTGCAGTTCAGAAGACCCAAGGTAGCTGCTGAGGCTCCTGGTACAGGCAGAAGGTTGAAGGGCCAGTGTGGACCTGTTGGAACACGTCCAGAGGAGTGCCACAAAAATGACCAAAGCACTGGAGTGCCTCTCCTGTGAAGACAGGCTGAGAGAGTTGGGGTTGTCCAGCCTGAAGAAGAGAAGGCTCCCAAGGGACCTTATAGCAGCCTTCCAGCACCCGAAGGGTGTTTGTAAGAAAGCTGGGGAAGAACTGTTCATGTGTAGCAATAGGATGAGGGGCAATGGTTTTAAACTAGAAAAGAGAAGATTTAGGTTGGATATTAGGAAAAATGTCTTCAATATGAGGGTAGCAGATCACTGGAACAGGTTGCCCAAGGAGCTAGTGACGGCCCTATCCCTGGACACATTCAAGGTCAGGCTCGATGGGGCTCTGAGCAACCTGATGCAGTGAAGATGTCCCTGCTGACTGCAGGGGCGTTGTGCTAGATGACCTTTAAAGGTCCCTTCCAACCCAATACATTCTATGATTCTATGTCACCCCACAAGTGGTTTCTAAAGCTAAATGATATAACATGTTCATTCCTTGGTGTTGTCGCTAAGAATATTTTTACTGTTGTTTTTTATTATTGGTATTATTCCCATTCAGATCAGGACTTTGGTGTAAGAAATACACAAACACAAAAGAAACTCACCATGCTTCTCCCAAGGATGTCACAATCTAAGAAAAAGACAAGGTGAAAACCATCCATCCATCCATCCATCCATCCATCCATCCATCCATCCATCCATCCGTCTGACGGCAAGAGGACAAGGCAGTGTTGCCAGCATGGCAGCTAGTGGTCTGAGAAGACCAACAGGTTGCTTCATGACAAGTTTATCATTGACTCTAAAGCATCTTGATCTGTCCAGATCTAAAATATGAGAACTTGACAAATAATACTGGATGACCCAAGGTTGAGGATTAAGCTGTGCAGCTCCTGTAAAGTGCAAAAAAAGCAGTTTGGTGCTATAAAGGACACAGGAGAAAGTGACAAGGGAAAAAGCATCACACTATACATAAATGACCTTAGCATCAAAAATTCACAGAATCACAGAGAAATAGGAGTTGGAAGGGACCTCTGGGGATCCTCTAGTCCAACCCCACTGGGTTTTCCATTCAAACGGATGCAGTAGGATAGGACAGCACTAGAAAATTGCATTCATCCAAGGGAGCACTTGGATGAATGTTTTGTTAGAAGAATGGTTAGGCAAGGCAGTTATGCAGAAGCCAAGACATAAAATTTTTACAAGAGGAGTACCACTGTGACAGAGATTGCTGATGGGTGACCAAGGGTGAGGATGAGATACTGGTTTTGAGACGTGGCCTGGCTAAAGGCATTTAGAAGCAGTGTTGCCTGAGTGAAGCAGGGGTAAATTCAACTGATGGGATGCCAGCACTTAGTGCTGCTCTTAAGCAGGACTATGGACTGTGATTTTAATGGTGTGTTCAGCAAGCTATGAGGCAAGAAAGGAATGTGGCATCATCACTACTGAAGTCAGCTTGCAGTAGGCAACAAAATGTCAAGGGAGAACAAAAGGTTAAGGGAAGGAGTGAGAGGCAGGGTGACTCTCAGGAGATACTGATAGGACAGCATCAGAAGAGGAGGAGAGCCCAGGAGTGCCAGTGGAAACCATGGACTGCAGTTTCCAGAGCAGACCTCAGACTGACCCTATTCCAAACAGTTACTGCTGTAAATAAAATATAGCAGACTGAATCCACGTGCAGGCATTTATGCAAATATTTGCTACCACTCTGATCAAAGTTATTGGGTGATAATGTTCAGCCTTGGAAACTGGCCTTGAACAGCATTTATTAAGGTGTTCCACTACTACAGCTATTGCTAAAGATCTGTACAACAAACTGCACTGTCAACCAGCCTTGAACCTTTGTGCAGAGGACTACCAGTAAAAACGTACAGAAAATAATATATCTGGAGCCTGCCAAATAGAAAGCTCACACAGCTATCACTGATGCTATAGGATCGTTATCACCATTTATGTATTGTGAAAAACATGCCTGGCAGCAAGAAGTAAATAAGGAAACACAGAATTTTCACTGCTTGTGCTTATCTGGGGGATAATTATAGTGCTTTTGAGGCAGAAGCATTTTGCAAATTAATAGTTTTTACTTCAAGTTCCTAGCTTCAGTGTAATGTATTTTTGTAATAAATACATGGTGACCCTACAATAAAGAAAGGGGGAAAAAAATCGAATGTACATATACAGATGAAAATAGTTCATGATACAGTCTGAAAAATAAAATACTAAATTGTGCCCCTGAAGGCTGTAGGAAAATAAATTAACTTTTATAATCCTATTTTGAGAGTGACAGAGAGCCAGAGTGAGAGTCAACTTGCAGATTAAGAAACCGATCTGTAGGTGTCCATACATGAACTAGGGTTCAAAACTCCTCATCTAGCCCACTGAGGTCTGGTCAGCCAGGCAGACAGCTGAACACCAGAGGCTGCCAATATTTGTCTACTTTAGGATAAACAAATAAATCCCTAGATTGAAATAATGGTTTTGAGAAGGGGTTTAGCTCAGTTGCTTTCATATGGGTACCTGGAGCCACTTGAAATGCTCTCTGATACCCCATGTAATCTGTAACCTCACTGCATACAGGCACATGGATCCAATAAATCATGGAATCTGTCAATTTCATGGTGTTCTTGCTGACCAAACAACTTCTGGGCTCTACCTGTGGGGTAGCAGCCTGGTCAAGCCCTAAACCTCCATGGACTAGATTGAGAGCTGGGAGCCTTGCCCAAGCATAAATGGGTACAGGCAGATACCTACATTTTAGTGTCCTGAATTCCTTTCTCAGTCTCGATGAATGCAGAAGAAGTGCAGGCTTTGGGGGCACTGGCTTTTAAAACAAATTTTGATTCCTAGAGGAACAATAGCTGTCGACCATGTAAAATGATCAACCTGCCCTGGAGTCTTTTGCTTTCAGTCACCCTCTGAAAGGAGACCCTAGAGAGACAGAGTGCTTGGTTTATGCATAGAATCATAGAATGGCAAGGGTTGGAAGGGACCCCAACAATCATAGAGCTCCAACCCCCCTGCCACAGGCAGGGCCACCAACCTCAGGCCTGGATCTACACAAGGTTGCTCAGGGCCCCATCCAACCTGGCTTTGAACACCACCAGGGATGGGGCATCCACTACTTCTCTGGGCAGCCTGTTCCAGCACCTCACCACTCTTTCCGTAAAAAATTTCCCCCTAATATCCAATCTAAACCTTCCTTCCTTTAGTTTTAATCCATTCCCCCTTGTCCTGGCATTGTCTATCCTTTAAAAAAGTTGAATCCCCTCCTGCTTATAAGCTCCTTTCAGGTACTGCATATAATGCAGTTTATGCATTAGCCAAGGGAGCCAAGATTGCAAAAGCATGGCAAAATACTTGGGCCAAGAACACTTGTGGAAAAAAAAAAAGTAAATTGTAGTTAATCAAAACAGTTCTATATGGTTTGCATTTCCTGAATTGCTTGGAATTGAAATAAGTGAATTAATTCTTTCCTTTCAGTGCATCCAAAGTGACATGTTTCTGGTTTTCTTCCCATTTAAAAAGCTCTTTCATTTCAAAATTACTTCAAGGTAAAGGATTAAAAGATGAAAAGCACAGCACTTTGTTTCATTAGATCTATACTGGCTGTCACAATGTTTTGGTTTGCTGAAGATCCTGATATATTTTACTTAGGTCAGATCTGCTAAATGGCTATCATCCAAGTCTTTCTGAAATGAATTATTTTCATAGCTTCCCCAGTAACTAAAACTTCTGCTTTTTTTCATTTTAACCACAGACCTGTCAACTTTCTCTTATATTTATATGTCCTATTTTATATTTATATATCCCTTGTATATTTAAATATATGAAGAACTCATACATTTGCTTTTGATAACATTTACCAGTCACTTTTTTTTGAGTTCTTACACGATGAAAAGTTCTTCAAGATACTTGGCATAGGTTTGTGTCCAGTCTCGTCAACATCAGTAGGAACTTAATCTGAAATTTCCTCCATAGGATGTGAAAACAACGTGTACTGCTCTTGAAAGTCTCTACTATAACTTCTGCTGCAAGGGCAGAAAGTGGCTTTGCATATTTTTATTAACTTGAAATCACAGAAGAGATATATCATGGCAGATAACATGACTGATTTTTCGATCTATTGTTGTATGCACAAATAAGGATCCATCAAACCACAGAGATGTTCCTGGCTGCTGAAATTAAATTTTGATATGCAGTGTCTTATGCCTATCACTTTAAAATATATCAGAGAGGACATATCCAAATACCTAATCACAAGATCAAAGTCACTGTCATTTTATAACACTACTTTTTTATTTTCTTGGCTGTTTATTCTGATAAAGGTTTACATATTTATGTTTGATTCTGTAGATGTTTCTTATAACCACAAGAATTTTATTAATTTGTTTTATACAGAACAACAATCTCTACTTACAGAAGGAAACAAACCAGTCTCACTAGGCTCATTGGTCTCAGTCAAATCTACCTCCATCATTACCCCTCTCAGCCCCCAAACCTCAGAAAAAATTACACTAATCATATGATTAAAAAGAATTTCAAAGAAGCTTGAAGACACCTGGAAATCCTTCTGAGCAAGAGCTACATTCCACCCTAAGTGACGATCTCACTAATACAAAAATGAAAACTGAGTCATATTACAAAAATTTTTAGGTTCATGATTCTGGGGGCAAAGATTATGTTTTAGTTTTGGGGGTTTTAACCATTCTCAACACCTAATCCCATCATTTGTGAGGTCAAGTATATCAAGGCCTTGTTCTAAGACATGTCACTGGCAACAATGGTGTCAAAATGTCCACAAACCCCATCTTTTAATTTGACATGTGCATCACATCTGTCCTTTTTTCATAGAAGAATATAATGGTTTGGGTTTGAAGGTACCTTTAAAGATCATTTAGTTCCAACTCCCCAACCTTGGGCAGGGACATCTTCAACTAGTTCAGGTTTCTCAGAGCCCCATCCAAACCAGCCTTGAATGTTTTCAGGGATGGGACATATATCACATCTCTGGGCAACCTGTTCTAGTATTTCACCACCTTATTGTAAAAAATCTCTTCCTTATTAGGATAGGCTGAATCTATTGTCCTATAGTTTAAAACCATTAGGCCTTCTCTTCTCCAGGCTAAACAATCCCAAATCTCTCAGCCTTTCCTCACAGGAGAGGTGCTCCAATCCTCTGATTTTTTGTGGGCCTCCTCTAGACTCACTCTAGTATCTTCACGTCTTTTCTGTGCTGAGGAACAGAGCTGGGCACAGTACTCCAGGTGGGGTCTCACAGGAGCAGTGTAGAGGGGCAGAATCACCTCCCTTGACCTGCTGATCAGGCTTCTTGTGATGCTGCCCAGGATATTGTTTGGTTTCTGCATTGCAAGTGCACACTGCCAGGCCACATCCAGCTTTTCACCCACCAGTAACCCCAAATCCTTCTCCTCAGGGCTGCTCTCAATCCCTTCATCCCCCAGCCTGTATTGATACTGGTGGTTACTGTGACTTGTGTACAGGACCTTGCACTTGGCTTTGATGAACCTCAGGAGGTTCCAAGGGCACACTTCTCAAGCTTATCCAGGTCCCTCTGGATGAGGTCCTGGAACAGGCTGCCCAGAGAGGTGGTGGATGCCCCATCCCTGGAAGTGTTCAAGGCCAGGTTGGATGGGGCCCTGGGCAACCTTGTGTAGATCCAGGCCTGAGGTTGGTGGACCTGCCTGTGGCAGGGGGGTTGGAGCTTTATGATCCTCGGGGTCCCTTCCAACCCTTGCCATTCTATGATTCTATGATTCTATGATTCTTGAGAAGACTAAGGGGGGACCTAATTAAAGTCTATAATTATCTGAAGCAGGGGATGCAGGGGGAATCAGCCAGCCCCTTTTCTGTGGTCTGTGGGGATAGGACAAGGGGCAATGGCTGCAAGTTGGAGCATAGGAAGTTCCGCACCAACATGTGGAAGAACTTTTTCCCAGTGAGGGTGACAGAGCACTGGAATAGGCTGCCCAGGGAGGTGGTGGAGTCTCCATCTCTGGAGATATTCAAGACTCATCTGGACGCCTATCTGTGCAGTATTAGCTAGGGAGCTGCTTTGGCAGGGGGGTTGGACCTGATGATCTCTCGAGGTCCCTTCCAACCCCTACAATTCTGTGATTCTATGATCTGTGATTCTATGACATCTGTTCCCTCCTGTGTGTAACCTCCAAACTTGCTGAGTGTTCACCCAATATCACTATTTATGTCACTGATGAAGATAGTAAGTAGTATTGGTCCCAGTACAAACCCCCAAGGAACACCACTCATCACTGATCTTCATCCAGACATTGAGCTGTTGGCCACTAGCCTCTGGATGCAACCATCCAATCAGTTCCATATCCACCAAACAGTCCACCCATGAAACCCTTCCCTCTCCAATTCAGAGAAAAGGATGGCATGGGGGACTATGTCAAATGCATTACAGAAGTTCAGATAGATGACATCTGCAGCTCTTCTTTTGTCCACTGATGTAGTCACTCCACCATAGAAAGCCGCTAGGTTGGTCAGGCAATATTTACCTTTGGTGAAGCCCAATTCATTCCTTCACACCCCATGTTTTTCCTCTGCAACTCCACAGATTTCCTGCATTAGCATGGATTTAAACACAACCTAATCTGTTTGTCCCTTATGAAGTCTGGAGAGCAGGCTGAAAGAATCCTAGGGTACAGATGAATGGAAAGTAGCTTTCAACCTAATTATTCCATGATTAATCCCTCCTCTTTTATCCCAGTCTTGGTACTGCAGCAGGGATGGAAAAGCTTCAAGGAACTGATACAGCACTCATAGGACAAGTTTCATAAGCAGAATCCCATTTTTCTGGTGGAGCTTTTTTGGTCCATTTCCCTTTAACTTCCTGAATTAGAAAACTCCATTGGTTCACAGGTTGAGAACAAACTCCTGCTGACTTCTGCGGCAATCCAATCAGACTGGTCTGCTTCAGGAAACAGAAACAAGAAAAAAATGAGAAGTAAAAAAAAAAGGGGAAGTTGTCACAGAATCACAGAATCACAGAGTTGTAGGGGTTGGAAGGGACCTCGAGAGATCATCAGGTCCGACCCCCCTGCCAAAGCAGCTCCCTAGCTCATACTGCACAGATAGGCATCCAGACAGGTCTTGAATATCTCCAGAGAAGGAGACTCCACCACCTCCCTGGGCAGCCTGTCCCAGGGCTCTGTCACCCTCACTGGGAAAAAGTTCCTCCGCATGTTGGTGCGGAACTTCCTGTGCTCCAACTTGCAGCCATTGCCCCTTGTCCTGTCTCCACAGACCACTGAAAAGGGGCTGGCCAATTCCCCCTGCACCCCATACTTAAGATATAACACTGATTAGGTCCCCCCTTAGTCTTCTTTTCTCCAGGCTGAACAGCCCCAGGTCTCTCAGCCTTTCCTCATAGGATAGATGTTCCAGGCCCTTAATCATCTTCGTAGCCCTTCTCTGGACTCTCTCAAGGAGATCCCTGTCTTTTTTATACCAGGGAGCCCAGAACTGGGCACAAACTTGTCCCACAGCTAGGTTGCAGTATCTGGAGTCTTTGGCATGTGATAGGTTGACAGATCAGCTGCAAAACCAGCTAAAATCCCATTACTGGATCGAAGTATGAGAGCTGGCAATACTACTGAAGTGCTCTGAACTTAGGTGAAAGGTGTTAATTGTCCACTTAGTCAAAAACAGTGAGGAAAGAGAGAGGCATGTTCTAGCAAGCAGAAACAGAAAAACAATGGGGAAAAAAGAAATTAGGAATAGCCTATTGCAGTGAGACCCAGCCACTACCCCCTCTCATGCTAACCAAGGTCCTTTGTTGTTACCCTTTACTTCTTGTGTCCCCTGTGGTATTTCACTGGAAAGATCCCCTGCATTCACAGTATTTTAGCCCCTGAGTAAGAGAACTGGCTCAGGCTTCCAGTGCAACCCTTGTCTTTTACCTCCAGCTACGCGTTAAAGGGCTTAATTCTGACCACAGTAGGGCTGAGAAACACCCACACAGCAATGCCTTCAGAATATTTGCAACAGAGAAGTAACCTGACAGAGATTCAAGGTCTTTAATATGAAAATTTAGCTTAGCTACAGCAAGACAAAGAAGAGCAGAGTGTAGAAAGTAGAATCCATCAGTGACATTTGCATCAACATGACAATCTGTGTGATTCTGTGATCTTCTGCTGCTGAGTTGAGAGCTGTTTTCCTTTCTTCCACTTCAATACATGTCTTCCAAATGGTTTCTTAAATACATGTAAAAATCTGGCTCTCAGAAAGAAGGTGGATACTTGGGATACAAACTATTATGATCTATCCTCAAGAAAGTGATTTTTCAGCAGAAAAGAAACTGCTACATGATCAGCCAAATTAGCACCCGAGCAACATATTGCTCAAGCAGAAGTGTTAGCTGCAGAAGATGAGATAAAATGGATGAGGTGCAACATATTAGATGAGACCCTGAGAGTACAGAATGAAAATATGTTGCCAGAAGACTCCCTCAGTTTCAGTAACAGATGCTAAAATAGGCAAGAATGCAGGAAAAAGCATGACATTTATGAAAGATGGGCAGCCACCTGCGTGAGAAGTGTGGACCACAAGCTCTGTGGGTGCTATGATAGCTGGAGTAAGAAGGCAGTGTCTTTTATTGTCACATCTGTAGAAGCATTTCTAGCAGAAATACCTGATACAGATTACAATCTGCTCCTCCCTCAGAATGACAAGAAAGGAGGAAAAAAATCTCCCTCTAATCATTTGTTATGACCAGATTGCATCATCTTTGTCATCAACTATTCTATGTAAAGGGACCTCAGAAAGGAAAGTTAGGATCTACTGATACTAGCAGCTGCTTCTCAATTGCTTAACTAACATTCAAGTCTGGCCTTAAAATCTCCAATATACTCAGGCTTCTTTATTAAGTCTAACACTTTCCTCTTGTTATGAAATACAAGTTATTGGCAGAATTTGCATCCATATTTCACTGAGGGAATTTACACAAACTATGGCATCCTGAACAAACCACAATGTAGTTCATTTTTGAAGATTGGTCTGATTTCATCAGAACAGCAGCTTTGGCAACTCCTGCTTGGTTTCCTCTATAAAATCCTAATCCAAATTATTTTTTCCTATCTGGTGGTACAGAATTTTTTTTAAATCCTGTCTTGCAGAAATTAAAAAATTAAATTGGTGGATGAGAAACTTAACATGAGCCTGGTGGATGAGAAATTTAACATGAGCCAGCAGTGTGCTCTTGCAGCTCACAAGGCCAATGGTATCCTGGGCTCCATCAGAAGAGGGGTGGCCAGCAGGGACAGGGAGGGGATTGTCCCTCTCTACTCTGCCCTTGTGAGGCCCCACCTGGAGTACTGTGTCCAGATCTGGGGCCCCCAATACAAGAAGGATGAGGAAGTGTTGGAGAGGGTTCAGAGGAGGGCCACAAGGATGATTAGAGGGCTGGAGCACCTGCCCTACAAAGAGAGGCTGAGGGAGCTGGGCTTGTTCAGCCTGGAGAAGTCCAGTACCTGAAGGGAGCATACAAACAGGAGGGGAATCAACTTTTTAAAAGGATAGACAATGGCAGGTCTAGGGGGAATGGATTAAAACTAAAGGAGGGAAGGTTTAGATTAGATATTAGGGAGAAGTTCTATACAGAGAGAGTGGTAAGGTGCTGGAACAGGCTGCCCAGAGAGGTGGTGGATGCCCCATCCCTGGAGGTGTTCAAGGTCAGGTTGGATGGGGCCCTGGGCAACCTTGTGTAGATCCAGGCCTGAGGTTGGTGGCCCTGCCTGTGGCAGGGGGGTTGGAGCTCTATGATCCTTGGGGTCCCTTCCAACCCTTGCCATTCTATGATTCATTCTAATTAAAATATCCTCATAACTGTACACCAGCTCTCTCTAACTACTGCTTATACACACAATTTCAAACTCTTCTGAATGTATTATGAAAATCCATATCACTGACTATCACATTGTTCCTCTATGGACAAGGGACTGATTTGTTCATCTAAGAGTAGACTTAAACAAGGCATTTAGCAAAATGGGGTTTTCTCATAATGAAAATACCTTGCTATTCTAACAGCATTTAACAAATGCTTGGTTACTGCGTGTCTACAAAGGCAGCAGCACTATCTGAGCTTGCATTTGCTACTATTCTAAGAAAATTTATAAAATTAAGTGCATGTTTGTTGGTGGCCTTGGCAATGAATAAAGGCTATTTGGAAATCACTAGCTCCAGGTCACTTCTACCTTTTCTGCTTGCGCAGCCGATTGGGTAATAAAGCCTATACAGACAACTAAGGCAAACAGACCTTGCCAGGTTGGCATGTTCTGACTTTTTATGGGTTCAGCTAAACTGCCACTTCAAAAGAGAAAGAGAAAACAAGTGGTTTTTTTCACTTCCATACATTTTCTCAACATCAGAACTACAGATTATATCCACCAGTGCATCACCTTGGAGACCCATGGGACTGATACTGTAATACCAGCCATGGCACTAGGAACCTGGCAGGTACTAAGAGCCAGAACTGGAGAAACCAGTAACGTAGTCATTAAACTGATTCTTTTTAAAAATTTGTTTCAAATTTTATTGCAGTAGGCCAGAAGATTGCAACTAGAACTAGGCAGCCACTATTTTTAGGAAATGCAGACTCAGGGAGAGACATGGCACCAGCCACAAAAAGTTTTGGACCTGAGCATTAAACCTGAAGTTAATAATTCTCACATGTGCCTGCAGGCGGGCCAAGGGTCTGTAGGGAGTTGCCTAGGGAGGACAGGCATTCAGCATTGCAGGCTCAAGCCTTTGGTGCAGAACTTAGAGGGACTTTCTGTACACATAGGAGATAATGGCTAGGTGAGCAAACAAGTGAAAAACTGCTGTGTGGAAGAGGTCAGTGCAGGTTAGAGGAGAAACATGGAGAATCAAAGTTCTTCCAAAATCCTTTCAAGGTTCTAGTTTTCTCACATTTATTTACTGACACTGTGACCTACTCCACATTGTATCTGCAACCTAAGCTTGCTTTCTTAATTTGGGCCATGAGATACTACAGAAAACCCACAAAACCCAGACAGAATTGTATTCTAAAGGCTGCGGGGGGACCTCTTTGCAGCCTTCAAGTACCTGAAAGGAGCTTATAAGCAGGAGGGGATTCAACTTTTTAAAAGGATAGACATGGCAGGACAAAAGGGAATGGATTAAAACTAAAGGAAGGAAGGTTTAGATTACATATTAGGGGGAAGTTTTTTACAGAAAGAGTGGTGAGGTGCTGGAATGGGCTGCTCAGAGATGTGGTGGATGCTCCATCCCTGGAAGTGTTCAAGGCCAGGTTGGATGGGGCTCTGGGCAACCTTGTGTAGATCCAGGGCTGAGGTTGGTGGCCCTGCCTGTGGCAGGGGAGTTGGAGCTCTCTGATCCTAGGGGTCCCTTCCAACCCTTGTCATTCTATGATTCTATGAAAGTAATACCTTATCTACGTTCTTCTCAAGTAACTGCAACCTTTCCCAAAAAATAGCATTTAGATTTTTGCATTCAGGCAGAGTTTGGTGGTTTTTTTGTGAAACCTAACTTAAAATAGATTCACTAAATCAGCACAAACAACTGTAAGGACGTTTATGTTGTGAATGTCTGATTAATGGTGATTTAACTTGATTAAGAACAGTTGCAAGGTAAACAGAAATGAATTACATTCTCTGAAATGAAACACTTGTGTGGGGTTTGCACAACACAGGCACTGCAGTTCTGAGGTTTCCACTGATCCTAAACACTGCAACAGCTATTACTGTGGAAAAGTTAATTAAAATTTAATTTGGAATTAGGAAAATTCATTTTGTCCTCTATGTGCAATGATTTGGTAGTTCTTAGGACAGAGCTAGTAAATACTATGGATTCTTGTATTTCCCCTAGAATAAACAAATTTTTCTATCAGCACCTAGTAAGACACTAGGAATTCACATAGCAGCTTCACAGCCCTGCATCAGTAATTCCTTCTATTCAAACTCCAGCTAAAACTATCATATAGGAAAAATGACTCCTGGGTATTCCCATTGGGGAGCACTTGCTCATTAGTATTTAAATGGTCTAAGATCTTGTCAAATTAATTTAGACTGAGGTAGATTCATAAATGTAAAATAGTAGCTCTTCCAGAATAATTCCCTAAAGGATTTTTTTCCAATTCCACAGTTAAGAATGCCTCACTCAATTTACCTCAGTGCAGACTGAAATAGCACATTATCTTCTCATAGCTCAGACAAACGGCACAAATATATAGCTTATAAATCACTTATTTAACTCAGGCAGCTCCCAGCAAACAGAAGAGAACTACATACCTTCCCAACTTCTCAGTTTTAGATGGAAAACTTTTTAGAACTTGTTTATTTCCTTTAACATTTAGATATGCTGCTCTTCAATTAACACAACCCTTACTAAAGAATGAGAGTTGCAAGTAAGCAGTGTGAGAAGACAACTACTTCTGATCTGTAACCTGACTTCCATTAATCACCTCTGTAATGAAAGCACTGAAGATGCACAGCAAGGTACATAACATCATTTCCAGCCTTCAAACATGAAACACGTAGCAGAACTTACTGCTTGTACATATGATGGAACAAAGGCAAAATTAATTGCTTTCCAAAGGCTAAGCCATCTTATTTTACCTTCTTGCCCTTAGTAGCAAATAAATTTATTTTTATTAAAACAAATCTTACAGAAAGTCAGCATAACAATGAGAAATAAACAAAAAAAAACCCCAAAACCCAGAGTTCATTTTCAAGGTTGGTTCATTCCAGTAACTCAACTATTGAAAAATGTGTTTCCATTTCACTTTAAAAATGCCTGAACTGAGTTTCCAGCTTCATACAAGTTTCTCATTCCTGTTATGCTTTTCTCTACCAGACAGCCCCACAATACGTTTTTCTCCTCTGAAGTAACTGCCCACTTTAAATCACCTCATCCCTCTGGTTTCTTCCTGATAAGCTAACCATTTTGAGCTCTTTTGAGATAAGATATTTAATTCAGCATTTCCATTGATTTTTTTTTTTGGTCCCATCTCTAAAGTTCTTAAGAAACAGGACCAGCACCATGAACATTATCAAATTCACCAATTACAAACACATGGATTAAAACCATCTCCCAGTCATGAAGTCAATTCTAAACTTCAAAGGGGTGTGAATAGCTGTGCTGCACCACTCTCCTACTGTCATCCAGAACCAGTGCTTTCCAGGCCGTTGGTGTGCTCCACAGCTGGTTCCTGAGCCGTAACTTGACATTTGGCTGTATTAAAGATGCAGTTGATCCGACTGCTACAGTTCACTAAACACTCACTGTAGTTGCTGCCTACTGTTGCTTATCATTGCACTAATCTTTGGGTTTTCAAAGTTTATTTCCAAACGATTGATAGCAGCTAAGTAGTACCAGTCCTGATTTTAAGGAACCCCATTCTACTATCTCCATCCCATAGAAACACCAGGAGCTTACTGCTTTTGCTGTGCCATGATCTCAGTATTTATTACTCCAAACCCTTGCTGTTCACGGTCTCATCTGCCCACATGCCTGCACTGTCAGGCTTAATCAGCATGAGCAAGGCTAAGGTGCTTCTCTTTATATTCTCCATGCATAGAATAAGACAATGTAAAGATCATGGCAGCTTTAGTTGCATGCAAGCAACTAAACAAGGAGCTAGTAAAAGCACCTCTGAGTGTTCACATGCTCTTTCTTGGTTCATTTAATACAGGCCAGATTTTCACTTAAGAATAAGAACAGCATGAGACAGCTGTTAATATATGCTAAATGTGCAAACCTGTCCAGGAGTCTGATCAGAGCAGAACTTTTACAAATGTCTCAATGTGCTGCTGGGAAAAAAGAAAAACCCCAAACCCAAGCCTGGCTGCATTTAGCCAAAATAAATGATTACAAAGATGGTCCACAGAGATTTTCTTAACAGAAAACAATCAGTTTGGGATTATTTGGCTCTTGTGTGATAAAGCATTTCTGGGAAAGCAGAGGTAAAGCCTGAATCTTTCATAAGCTGCCTACAAGGCAAGTGACAGGATTATTACCTGTATTTTATGGAAGCTAAGAGGAATTCCCCATATGCTCGACAGCCTTGCTGTGAGGGAAAGATCACCATCCTCTACCAAAGTTCCTTCACCCTGGTTTCAGCCTCCCTTCTCCCTTGTAGCCAGTCTTAACTGTGTATCCTCAAAGGTCTGTGCTCAAAGGACTGTTTTATGCCAAAAATGCAAAGATGTTAGTTACATGAGTGAGAATTTAATGTTAATAAAAGGTATGACATAAAATTGTAAGACAGAAGATTCTATAGGTTTTAAAGTACTGAGAAGCAGTGAAGTATTTACATACAGACATTGATATGTTTTCTTAGTGCTTGACAAAATAATTCCAACTACTGGGAGCCCCAGTTACTCTCAGCTGCTACTGAACACCAGAATTTACCAGCTATTTGAAACAAAGAGATTGCATTAAAATGCTGTTGTGGCTTTTGGCAGAATAAGAGGGGAATCACAGAATCACAGAATCACAGAATCACAGAATCTTAGGGGTTGGAAGGGACCTCAAGAGATCTTCGGGTCCAACCCCCCTGCCAAAGCAGGCTCCCTATCTCATATTACATAGATAGGCGTCCAGACGAGACTTGAATATCTCCAGAGAAGGAGACTCCACCACCTCCCTGGGCAGCCTATTCCACTGCTCTGTCACCCTCACTGTGAAAAAGTTCTTCCGCATGTTGGTGCGGAACTTCCTGTGCTCCAGCTTACAGCCATTGCCCCTAGTCCTGTCCCCACTGACCACTGAAAAGGGGCTGGCCAATTCCCCCTGCCACCCATGTCTAAGATACTTGTAAACACTAATTAGGTCCCCCCTAAGTCTTCTTTTTTCCAGGCTGAACAGACCCAGCTTAATACTTAACTGTTGTCTTTCATACATCACTGTTCAATCAGTAACAGCTTTCAGAAGTAAACAACAATGTAATTTTACCTATATTCTGAAATTATATATGTACAGACTGCCCAAGATTGGTATTGCAACACTGACTTGGGCCTTGCATTTATATAGACAAGCATTAGTATGTAAAACATATGCATAGTAGGTGTCCATTCCTATCTGTTCAGGTTTAAATCTTTGGCACGCAATGCAATCACCACTTCATCACAACATAACTTGGGAATAAAACAAGAATTGCTCTTTTTAGCTCAAAATTTTAATCACTTAGCATGTGAAATGAATTATGATTAAGATCATGCAGGCAGATAACAAACCAAAATACTTCAAATACAATTGCACATTTAAAATTTACCTAAATATCTACTTTGAGGTAAAAATGTAAGATGAATCAAATATACTGAGTAATTATAAGCATAAATAAATACTATTTTCAACAAAATAATCAGTGAAAACAGCATATTTAACACATGTACAAGAGATCCAGCCCATTTACCCTTCTTCAGATTGAGATCCACTCATGTGATATAAAGCCACAGATACTCTAAAACCGGATGCTACTGAAGCACAGCAGCCAGTTTGCCCAATGTAAGATTCCTACCTGTCTACTGCTGTATAGGGCCAAATTATTTGGAGAAAAATAAATAATTTCAAAGATTAAGGAATTTAATTATACAGCTTCCAAACAGGTACAGTGAAAGCTGCACACACAAATCCTCACTGAAAATTACAAAATGCCTTTGGCCAAAATTCCAAATGTAAAGACCCAAAATTCAGGTCAAAAACACACAACCAATTAATGTGTCTACTTTTGTGCCTGCAAGTGACCGCAGAAACAAGTTCTGTGGTTGTACACCTCAGCGGGTTTTCACTTGGGGTTACTAAATTAACTGCTCATGTGAAGAATCACATAGCTGCATGGGGTTCAACTGCATATTCAGGTTCAAAGTGACCACAGGCCTACTCTCATGAAATCCAAACCACAGCATTTCTCCAGATGACAGTGGTCTCTCCCATTTTTCTAACTTCAAGAAGAAAAGAATTCATAATTATTTTTGTCACAAGTAGAACAAATAGAATACAAGTGAGAACGATCTATTCTAGTCTGTAGTAGCTGAGGTTTGCATCTCCTGAACTGAGTCACTCCATATAAACAATGGCACAGGGAAAATGACATAAAAACTAGAATATAAATATTATACCACACTATGAAACACTACAAACAAAATATACAAAAGTTATATTAGGGCATTAATTATCTGTCAACCTCTCAAACAGAACACCTTAATATTAATACAGTTTGGAAGGTAAACATAACCTACAGGCTAAGTTTTCAAATGGCTGTTTGTCAATGCAGCATAAAACATTTCCATAGTGCAAATCTTACCAATGGTATGAAAGATACCGCCCCCCTTCAGAAAAATGCTTCTCCCCCCACCCCCCTCAAAATAGCGAAGAGTCATAAAGTCGTATCTCATTTCACATTTAGTACAAGGTGTCATTTAAAATATACTAACAAAGGGAAGCTTAACACTGAGAAAAGGAACAATGTTGAGAAATTAGAATTAAAAAGTTAGATATGCTATAGCTGGAAGACATGAAACCCAAAAATCTGATCCGTGGAAGCTGGGGAATAAAAAGACACTGATCTTCCTTCTCTTTCATCTGTTGGAAACATATTGTGTGACAATACAGCATGCTCCCTCTATTGTACCAACAACTGTAAGATTACTTTAATTGCTGAAGAATCACAGTGTTAAGTATATCTGCTTCTTGTAGTGTCAGGCTTTCATCTGTCAGCTCTTTATTTGGAAAGGTAGTCACAAGAACGAAATCAGTTGTTGCGAATGCTGGGCGGGACTGGATAATGAAATCTCGAATATCCTTAATCCTGTGAAAAGGATATGGACATGAAAACTGTGTGATTCCAACAGAAATCTCTGAACACTAAGATGATCAGAGAAAACAAAACCTTCTAACAGACCAAACCATTTAATATGCCCTATTGCTTTTATATTTCCATTTGATCCATATAATTAATGGTCATAGCCTAGAATATTTTGCTTATTGCATAAAAACCCTAAAGAATTAAAATGAACATCACTTGTTTGCTCAAATAACAGAAATAAACTTTGTAACATAGATGTATACTGCAAACTGATACTTAACACAGAACATCAAGTAATTTCAACACCAGCTGTAGAAGAATGTATTATTACATAGTATATTCCAAAAAGTTTGAATTACTAATGGAAATATACAATGACAGTGACAAGAAAGCAGAGGGGAATTACTATCTGAGATCAATTGTAACTAACAAATACAAAAATTTACTGTAGCCAAAGGAACAGGGGCTTCAACTTTCTATCAGCCCTCAAGGGCTAAGACTTAAGCAATGCACTTTAGTAGCTGATTTTTATCATATATATATATATATATATATATATATATATATATGACAAGCATAACTAAAATACACACATCCAAGAGAAAGTTAATAATGATTAAAATAAGCTTCCATCAACACAGTGTTACTGGGAAGTTTACCACTTCTACCCTTTCACACAGGCAGAAGAAAACAAGCCACAGCTTGTTTAACAGAGCCCCCCAGTGAGCCCCACTGTTTAGCTAAGTCACTTCTCCAGCAGGTGTCATGAAGAAAGGATCTGGGCCTGTGCTATCAGCACACATTGTCAGGTCTGCTAAAATAGGGAAAGTTATTGCTGTATCTTCCTCCCCACTGGCATCTCAGCTAAAGTTGCCTGATTGTGGTCAGTGTGTTCGTCAGGTGAAGAAAGCTGCACACTGGCTCTGCCCTTACTCTGAGCCAGAAGGAAAAGAAAAAAGGGGGAAACGTGTGAACTCTCCATGTAACAGTACTAACACCAAATTGGGTCCATGAGACCACCTTCAAGGCAGGATTCAAGCTCAGTTTCAGCAGTTCTAACAGAATGGTGCAAATTTCAGACCAGGGCTGGCTTCAATGCTGCTTGCTGTGAAGCATGGGTGGAATACTGCCCAAATCTCTGCCCTCTGCCCAAGGTTGTCTCAGCCACGCAGTGCAAAGTAGAGTTTTGCAGAACCTTGCACTAATACAACCTCTTAGGCAAATAAATGGGGTTGGCCAACACTATTTGTGGCAATGTCCCAACAATGTCAATAAAACTTATGGCAAGCTCTCATCGGCAAACAGATCTAAAAAACCCACCAAGTTCACACGCTGCCAGTTCCAAGATGACCATCCAAAACAAAACAAAGGTTGGTTCTCAGTATTATGTCCAGCCTACATGCCAGAACTGCAAATGACTATGTTACATGCATATATCCTTCTGCATCTGGGCTGCAGTCTCCACTTCTAACTCATGTCATGTATGGTTACAGGCTCAAGTACAATGAGGTAGAAAGCTGGAGCTCTTGATTATGGACAAAAGTATTTCTCTGCCTGTAGTGTGAACTATATTCAGTTCAGACTATATTCCAAACCACCTTGCAATAAACTGCCTTCACAGCATCATTACCAAGGGTCCATGGTTGGGGTGACTACATAGCAAGGCTGCCCAACTTTCAGTTGCCCTGAGAACAGTTACAGCTGGTACCATGTCCCTTACAAATCACAGGACATAAATGTTCATGGACATCTGTGACTTTGAAGTTATAGAGTATCTCATGTTTCCAGTTACTTTAATCATCAGCTGCTTTAATAGTCAGTTTATCAATACATCTATGTTATGAAAATACACAGAGCTGTAACATTTCAGAAGTGTGTTTTTTCTCCTCTTCATGCCCTGTTAACAATAATTTAATGACAAAACACAAACTTACCAAAACAGTTATGGTTACCCGCATCAATGCCGCATCAATTTACCTGTGTGTTTGATTAAATCTTTGTATTAGTCGGCTTCCATCTGCCAATCTAATTTGAATTTTAGTTGCTGGCATGGAATCATCAATAAGAACAGGTGCATTGAGAATGGATTTCTCCTCCTCTTCTGGGGAAGAAGGTGTGCTGACTATTTCAGGTGTAAGGCTGAAGGATCAAAAAAAAACCAAACCAGATGTTATTAACAGTCAAGCCAGAACTGAATCATGTTTCAGCTGTCTTTTTCATTGAATGACCATGTATAGCCAGTACAACTGAGCAGTAGAAATCCTCTCAAAGGTATCTGAACTAAGTATAAATAAGCTTTTTAGAGATACAAATAATGCTTTAGTAGTTTCTTGTCAACGATTGCACTATTTCATTTTTTTTCTTATAGCTGCATATCGTTACATTTGTATTACTTTAAATAGGTAATCAAGTACAGACAAAACCATCTTTATTTCAGCTTACAAAGCATGAAACTACAGTCCTTGATACGAAGATATAAATACCATACCTCATGGAGTATATTAAAAAATAAGCATGCACCATTATACTGCATTAAACTGACCCAAACTGGTTCAGTAGTTGCATTCAGGGACACTAGTTTATGATTTGGACCATCTCCCACCCTTATGGAGCCCAAGTGATACTAACAATTAATTGGTATCACCACATAGTAAGCTTGGAGTGTTTTTTCCATTTAGTATAAAAGGATTGGAGACAACCCTTTGGCTGCTCTTGACTTTGCTTACATACTTAAGTCTTCTTAAGCTACCAAAACAAAAATGCCACACAACAGGTATGCACATTTTCTTACATACCAAACCTCCTCTCTTCCTCACCTATTTTCTTTAATAATCTGAGCAAGTCCTCAGCTGAAGAAGTCATTACTCACAATTGCTCCCTAAGTCAGTCCTACCAGAGCTTCTCAATTTTATTGAGCACGTTTCCTCATTTTAAAAAAGATTAAATATAGATTGGAAAAAGCTCAGAATCATTTATTGAATCAAGTTACTTGCAGAAGCACGCTAGTAATACCAAAACCAAACACATTATAGGGTGAAATGCAGTCATGAACAGAAACCTAAGACATATTCACAATTTCCAGCTGGCTTCGTATTAGCTGTTGAAAGATGCTATAAATCCTGCAATTGTTATGTGAAAAAGCTGATGATTGGCAGAGTTGATGTCAAATTACTATTTAATCTACTAACTGGCTTAAGATGGACAGAGATGATGCACTTTTGGACAAAGTAGTCTGAAACATTCAGGCACAGGAATTACTTTTGTCATGTTAGGTATGAGTTCAGCACTGGCACAGCAAATGAAACACAATCAGGTATAAGCTATCTAAATCATTGTATTTCAGATTTTCTGCTACATTTATGAATTTTAGTTGGAGATGACACTAGAACTAGATGAAGTGGGGGTTCCAGTAAGAGGTTAAAAGTTGAGTCCCTCTTCTCCCCAAATTCAGGCTTTGCAGTGTTATTTCATCTAGGGGAACATGTACAATTTCTCTGCTTGCATGGTTGTTTTTTTTTAAACTAAAAATCTTCTACTATAGATTTTTGCATCATCATTTGAAGTTTCAATCAAATCCTAGTAAAAGATGAGAGATTTTCATACAGTTTATTACACACTTATTCTGGATCAAATTTTTTTTAAAATAGTTTATCAAATTACTTCTCTTTCTTAAAGCCAACAGACTTGCCCTGAATAGCTTATAATAAGTGTTTACAAAGTTGTAATTTCAGGAGAGTGTTTCCTCTGCTTCCTTTCAGAAAAAAATAGCTGAGTTGCTCCCATAAAAAAATACTTTGCATCTGTATTAAGAGAAGCATCAGCCTTATTGTTGCAACAGCATCTCCTATTCCTTTTGTGACAATCCCAGCAGCACAGCACAACATGTACTGCAGTAAGCCAGAGCAAAGTAAATCCTTGCTGGCTAGTATCACATCGTGTTCTACCTGCTCCTCCCTAAAAAAGGAGCAATTATTTGGATCTGCTTCCTCTATCCAGAGATTTTTCTTACAAAATTGGTACAGTATCGATCTCTCTTTTGCCTCATTTGCTCCCATTTTAAACATGGATTAAGAAAAAAAAATACAGGCAAAATTATATGCAAGAATAGGCAGCAAAATCTCAGCCACAACAAAGCACAAAGTATCTGGCAAATCTATGAGCAGTTCCATGACTTAAGACTAAGACAATTTTGTTTAAGGTTTTATATAAACTTCCATAATTACTGGTGACTGTGAAATCAGGGCTGTTGTTGCACAGAATAATTTCCTATTGCTTTTGTCATCTGATTAGCTTCTCTAACAGTCTCCTAATTGATTAAATCCACTTTTGAAATAATACATGAAAACAAAACAGAAAACCTAGTGTTTTGTACCTTCCAAGCTTTTGTCCTTCCCCGCTGAAAGCTTTGAATCGCAGTCTAGGTTTCACATATTCCTGTTCTTGGTGGTCTTCCATATCCAAATTAACCTGGCCACCATGAACAAGTCGCTGCAGTTCCACTGGAATTTCCCTAAATTGCAAAAACAGAAGTTCCCTAATCACATTCTGAATTGCAATACAAAATTTCACAAAGACCTTACATGGTACAGTATGAATAGACATTATGAGCATATTTACTTTAGGATGTCCAATTGTCTTATGAATTGATTTAATTCCAAAAATAGCAGATAAAATTAAAAAAAAGAAGAAAAAAAAAATCAGTGATCTGAGAGCCAAAACCTAGAAAAAGCTAACAAAACACGTGAAGCTAACAGCTGTCTGTAGCAAGCAGCATGAAGAAATAAACCACCAGAAAGAACCAAAGTATTCCAAATGTTTAAATGCCCCATGCATCTGATGGCAAATATAGAACACCTTTTACGTGTCCAGGCAGAGAAGCCTTGAGCTTTACATAGTTAAACATATGGAGAAAATGTCTTTCTTCACTTCACTGGAAAGACATACCTCAAAAAATTGCCATTTTAACTTACCCTCTTTTAACAGACTCAAGAAACTGAGCATTTATTGGGTCTGAATAGGATCTCAATTCACCATCATCTAAACTGAAACCATTCCTCCACAGTTTCAGCAAAATTTGAACCTGTGAAGCAAAACAAGTGAAATTTAAAAAAAGGAAAGACAAATAATTTATTTCAGTTTCATACAGATTAGTTACAGAATTTTTGAACTGGGTAGTAGCTGGAGGACCATACTAGTTTAGAGAACTGCCTAGTGATGTCCTTGTCCCAGGTGCTAGGGAAGCAGCAGACTTCCCTGTGGGTAGGGTCTGGGTGATACTTTGGCCCCTCCGGTCCCCTCAGAAGGGAGTTGCCTATGACAATTACCCCCCTTATGATTTTTGCAGGAGCAGTCTTCAGGCACAGGGATGACTGACAGACCCTAGGCAACCCCCTGGGTGTGCTGTCATCCACATCCTCCTGCCCCAGAGCAGAAAACCTATTGTGCAAGGGCACCTGGGAGGGCAAAGACAGGTAGGAGGAGATGTGCCTGCATCTCCCAATAGGGACCTGTCTCCATTCCTCCCTGTCCCTTCGGTCTCCACCTTCTGTCTGATGGTGACCAGGTAGGGGAACATCTGCCAATTGTGGAGTAACTTGTGGAGCACCCCCCAGTGCCTGTCTTGTGAGGATGATGGAGTGGCTTAACGGATTTTGTAGCAGACCACAAACAAGAAGGCAAATGACAAAAAAGAACAGAGTACTGCACTGTAACTTTCATTGTTAGAATCCTTTAAAAACCAGATAATAGTAATAGTCTACCACCTACTTCAAGACTGCTTTTACAGTTGGGGGAAAAAGAATCTATATATCTGCTATCCATGACATAATAGATGGATACACCATGACTGTGCAGTGATCTCCACAGTGCTCCAACCACTTTCATAAAGCAGCAAGCATTTCCTGCTGGTAATTAAGAAACAGATCTGTAAAATTACAAAGTCCTGCTGATACATCAGTTACAGTGAAAACTATTCGTTCCACAAATTATTACCTTCTGAGCTCCAATAAAGTTGACACCAGCTCCATTCAGGTCAAATGCTGGAAACCAGTTTCCTTCACCTCCTTCTTACTCTGCTGCCTGCACCTTCAGCCAGAGCCTTTCACCTTAGAGGTGCACCTCTCTTTGCTAAGCCTAATGCCTTGCAGACCTAGACAATTAGGCTTCCCTAGCTGGTAAAACTGACCTTCCCTGAGCAGATTATCCCTGTCCCCAGTTACAGTAACTCTGTTGCAACAGGCTTCTTTCTGCCTTAGCTCAGTTGGGCAGCTCCTGGTGTCACATGACAGTATCCCCCAGCCTGAACTACATCCTTTGGCCTCACTCATTTCTTAATTTTGTTTCTAGATAAGCTTAACATTAGCTCTAGCCATTCACAGCAATGGCAGAGTGCAGATATCCCCCCCACCTCGGCTTCCTGGGTTTTAAGTGGGAGGAAAGAAGGGACAGACAATTTTCAAAGGCCTCTAGTCTTTGGCTACACCATTCCTGGAATACAGCCATGCCCTCCAGTTTGAGATGAGCTACTTTGCAAGACATAACAAACAATTCCTAACCTAAGAGTATTAAAATGTTAGCACACCTAAAAGATTGCAGAACAACTGCAGAAAAGTAACCAAGAGAAATGATTGCTAAGAATTTCAAAGTCATTTAGTCAGAAAACTCTGCAGTGGAGGCCTTAGGGGTACATGTACCCTTTTTGGATAGCCTCACTTCAACTATTTCTACTTACCATGTATCTAATACTTATATATTAGTCTTTCCTCATAGACAGAGCTACAATAATACTGGCATATAAACATGGTTAAGCAGGCATCTGTTGGAGAT
Organism: Laterallus jamaicensis coturniculus; assembly: GCA_022605575.1. Classification (NCBI taxonomy): domain Eukaryota; kingdom Metazoa; phylum Chordata; class Aves; order Gruiformes; family Rallidae; genus Laterallus; species Laterallus jamaicensis. Next base: position 51,788,648 of record JAKCOX010000002.1, on the reverse strand, counting down.
TCTGTTTTCAGCTATTCGGAATTTTACTTACATCTTGGTTTTCTCCATATATGTATTCAGAGTGCTTTTGTGATGAGTCACCCAATCTATATCCACCACCCGAAAATGACTGCAAAAAACCACACAGAAATTGAAAAAAATACTTGAAACAATTTCTTAAAGTTCTTACCTAGGTGCAAATAAAAGCATCAGCAAGTTTGCTTCTGTGATAAAAAGCAAATAAAATGTTCTAACTTGTACATTTTCTAAGTGGGACATTATATCTAGTAACCATAATCAAACTAAGCAGGTTTTATGCAATGCATTTCCCTTTCTAATCTGCACACTTTTTTCAAACATTAGCAATTCAACAGATGAGAGATTTTGATTGGGATGCAACTGCGGTTGATTTTGTAAAACACAATTTTAATTGAAGCTAAAGCAAGTAATTCCAGTTCAGGCTGATTTCTAATGATTCCCCCATGAATTGCGAGGTTCTTCTCCACTTTATTTTCTAGAGGAAGCTATCTGAGCAGAGATAATACACAACTGTGTTGATCAAATCCTCTGCTACTTGCAAATCACAAAAAGACATATTTGCTCTCATGTGGTTGGATGTGTTTCAGAGAGACTGATGTAAACAGATCAAAATATCTTTTAACTTTTACCTTAGCTTTACTGAAATCACCAGATGCTCTCGAGGCTTCATCTAAGGGGACAGCCCCATGTTCTTTTGCTTCTTTGAAGAGTTCAGCAACTATTTTACTTGGATTATTGGAAGCCCCAGAAATCTGTAATCCTCCGTATTCTGAGTCACCTGAATAAAATCTTTAGAATAGCAATGTTCATAAGCAGCAATCCTTTAAATGACCAAGTATAAATTTCCTCCACCCATTAGAAGAAATCAAATAGCCAGATTTGGCACAAAATCTTTCCATACTGACCACAGAAACATTCCCCTTGGTTCTGACTAACAGCAATCCAAGAAGCCCTGCTCCAGATACGAACAAAACTAGCAAGATGCCTTCTGGAACAGAGCCAGGAGGTTAGAAGCCAAGGCCATACGTCTCAGTAAACCCAGCTCTGATGCAGCCATGGCTTTGTATACCTCATGTTATGGGGATGCCACCTGCTCCCAGGAAGACCCATTTCCTCAGGGGTGTGCTGTGCATGGGACCATGCCAAGGCTGGTTAAAATACAGACTCACAATTAACACTGCCTTGGCAGAACAAGTGTAAAAGTGTTCTTGTAAAACCTGAACAGTGCCACAATTTGATCTTTTAATTTAAATATCTAGTATACTTCTGTGCCTGCCAACATCAGAAATAGAAAGATTTTAATAAATTAACCTTTCAGGGCATTTTAAAATCTGAAGGAACTGTTACAAAAGCTAATTTGTGATTTTTCTTCAACATAGCCCCATTTCTAACTTTTGAAGATAAAAGGTCAAACTACAAATAACTGTGTTCCAAACTTTATCTGTTTGATCATGAAGATGAAGATATTTCTTGAGAATTATCTCAAGGCAAACAGTAAAAATCTTTAAATACCAATGGAATACATGCTGTAAAATATATATATATATATATATATATATACACACACACACACACAAAACCTGGCAAACTTGAGAGTGTTTTGTCTTTGATTACAAGAAGTGTAATAACTAATAAGTGCTTTCTACTTTCCTTGACTTTTCACTTAACCAGTCGGGGCAAGGCAAATCAATTAATCCATGTGAAACTGTCTCTCAGGCCAATGCCTTCAAAATGCTGTTAATTCCATCATATTTTACAATTAACCAAAACCACAATCATGCTACTTTTACAATGTCACATAATTGGCAATGCCTTAGTATCATCTATCCTTTCTACATAAATCTGTGCTTATTTCCCAGTTGCCATTTATATGGAAAATCTTTAATAAATAAATTCAGAAGAATTACAGTGGCAAGGAGATGGAACAATTCTCCTCAGAGCTGGTATTCAAGAAAGAAAGGAAGTACTCATTTATTTGAGTAATGGATACACAGAACAATTCAGGGTATTTGAGACAGGGCAAAATAACTTTTCGGTCCAGGTGTAAGCTACAGCCTTTACAACCACACAGTCACATGTTAAGGCATATACAGGTCCCATATGACTACAGCCAGATTCTGCTAAATACAGTTACGTTACAGCAGTGTATAGCTAACACTCAAGTAAGTCACGTAGCACCTCTGTTGTTTCTAGCTCTTTGCAGGACAGACTTTGAAAAACAGGGTTAGTGAATTGTGTCAAAAAAACCTGAAAAACAACCAATTGCTTTCACAATTGTTAAAGGATTTTATTTTTCACATACCTTTGGTTTTCTTTGTCGTCACTCATGCTTCTCTCTGGTTTTCTCAACCTTCTAAGAGAATCAATTTTAAGACTGCCAAGAGAATAAAAGAAAAAGTCTGAAGATGACTGGAACACACACTTTATATTTAACTTATGAAACTACTTATTTTTCAAGAACTAAGGGTACTGAGTAGTGCAGGTTTTTGCCACAGAATCTCCTGAATTGGAAGGGACCCCTGAAGATCATCAAGTCCAACTCCTGGCTCCACACAAGGCCAGACAAGTCAGAGCATGTGACTGAGCGCATTGTCCAGACGCTTCTTGAACTAAGCCAAGCTCGGTGCTCCCCCACTTCCCTGGGGAGCCTGTGCCAGTGCCTGACCACCCCAACTTGTTGGCAATCAAGACCCCCAAACCCCTCTCAGCATGGCTGGCTTCCAGCATCTGATCCCCCAGTCTGTATGATTTTGTTCTCACCATATTTTTTGTCCAAGTATATACCCATGGACGCTTCTCAGTGAATAAGCAGGAAAGGGCATGTGTATGACAGAGGCAGTGTGCAGTAAGAGTTGGACCTGATGACCATTGTAGGTCCCTCCAACTGAACTATTCTACTCTATTCTAGCATAGGTTATGGAGTATTTTGCTTATGCCTGTGGTGATCCCACAGATAACACAGCTCAAAAGCTCTTTTAGAATTAATTACACTTGAAATTCTTTCCACATTTTAGCTAGCTTTGTCAAGAGTTTATGTTGCTCAGTGAAGTCAGTTGGCTTTCTTTGATAACCTGGAGACCCTACCTATGAGGTTTCTAAAAACTAAAAGATAAAAAATAGTCGTTTTCACTTCTGCTCTATAGATTATTAAAAATACATTGAAGGACAACATTGCAGAGACTTTAAAAATATGATTAAAATGCAGATTTGGGTTCTGTTTTACAACAGCGATGGATATGTAGGGAACCACAGCACAAGCTAGGATTTTTAGCTTGCAAAATGCCAGAAAAAGCTTGTGATAAAATTCATCAATGCAAGATGTGTATGAGGTAGCCAACTACCATGAGATAGGAACATATCTGCAATCCTCTACATAAGTAATGGCAGATCACTAGCTCACTTTTATCCAATTAGTCTGATTACATACCTTTGGAAGTGTAGCAGAGCAGGACATTTTTTTAAGTATTACTGTTGATAAAACAATGCAATTTATATCCCACCAAAGGATCTGCTGCTTATTACTTTCACAGAAAAAAATATATCATTTTGGATTTAGGTCATGGGCACTAGAAATGTCTTAATCTCTATTTTCTTCTTTTATTGCATTGTAGGTTTTGTGGGGCTTATGTTTTTCTGACAATCATCCTAAGTTTCTTAAAGGAGCTTACGCAACATGACAACGTATATAATACAGTGTTTGTTTCACCAGGACCCAGAGACATTCCTGTAATTGTGAAAGGCAAAACAAGTATCTGACCTGAAGAGCAGCACTATGTTTCACTGCAATTAATACACAGCTTACTTGAGAGCAAACCAAAATCTACTGAAAGAAAAAAAATCTTTCAGTTACCATGCAAAAGTAGCCATCTCTCCCTTCTCACACAGATTCCAGCATGATTGCCAATAATGAGCAAGTGTTTGCCAACAGCTCCCATACTGAAGTATTTGAGACACTGTACTGCAGCTACTCCTTCAGTTGGAGTGGGAAGTTGTAACTTCATCATATGTATTGGTAAACGGAGCCGTTTGCTTTATTTGTTTATAAACAGTGTTCCATGTAGCCGATTAGTCAACTTTAGTGCTTTTACCAAAACAAACACAAAAAGCACACTAAAAAGAGCTATTATTTTTCCAAGTGTCACATACTGTGCTAAAATGCCTCTTCCTGAAGATCTGCATTTGCAGATGCACTTGAAGCATGGCTCTGGTGCCTAAGATCTTTTCTGCTGCTTAACCTCCTTTAAAACAGAGATGCGTATTGGCAGCAGCGATTGAAAGATGAGCCAAATACAAGCCTTGCTATGGCACCACTGACAGCAATGATTTAAAGACTTCTCTGCTTTAAAACAATTTAAATAACAATTAATTAAACACTGGCAAGATTTCTTTATAAAAAATTCAAAACTACATTGAATCTCCAAGTACTGTGTGGTATCTGTAAACACTGCTTGCCAGGAACGGTTGCATTTATGCATAGGTCTGTCTTTCCTTATGTGAAACCCAGACAAATTCATTAAGAAGCTCCTCTTTTTTATTTTCTCTCCAATAGAGACAACCAATAAACCTACAAAATTAGCATTTGTCTCATCAGGTACTGACATAAGTACAACACTCAAAGCAGCCCACTTGTCAACTTTCACACAAACTACTGATTTGCTGAATTTTGAAGCAAAGAACTTTGGTATTTTTCTGATATGGTGTTTTTCCAAATTCTGTCTGTGTAAACAAAAAACAACATTGCATTTTACTTCCAATATCTTAATCTTATCTGAAGTGGGTTTCAACTGTTTTGGAATGCCATATAGCACAATGGCTCCTAAATAAATACAGATCAAAAAGCTTTCTGAGATGACTATGACTACACTTTATTACAAAAGTTCACCAATACAGATTGTAGATCATTTCTTTTATACACAGAGATCAAGTATGACAAAGTACAGTCCCTATTCAACTCATTTCTGAAGTACAGCAAAGCATGTCTTACCTCTGAGATGCTTTTGCGTTACCGATCTTTTTAGCTGTTGATTTGTCAGGACACAATGCCTGCCTTTTAGCTTCATCTTCATATAACTCTGCCAAGGCCAACTGTAGGAAACAGAACTCTTTTTACAAGTCTGTAACTCTAGAACTAGAAATAAGACAAAAGCTAATGCAAAATGTTTGCATCACCAGAAGATTAGAAACATCAACATGAGAAACATCAACATGAGAAACATCAACATGAGAAACATCAACATGAGAAACATCAACATGAGAAACATCAACATGAGAAACATCAACATGAGAAACATCAACATGAGAAACATCAACATGAGATACATCAACATGAGATACATCAACATGAGAAACATAACTGCTTCTCTAAATTCACCTTACTTTCTGCTTTATGAAAAAAAACCCCATGATACTTAATGCTGTTACGACTTGGAATTTGTACTCTTTTGTCATCTGGTTCACACTGCTTCACTAGCTGCATTCAGCTTGTATTAGACTCAGAATCATGTATATATTAAGCATCACCTCATCGTTGAAAAAAGGTTGCTAGGTAACTCACTGATAAGACTGGGAAGCAAATAGATTTTACGGGTATTTTGCAAAGAAATGGAAAAAACCTAAGTCCAATAAGCTTGTACTGGTATTAAGAACCAGTTCAAGACATCACTGTAAATACTTCACAAAAAACAAAAAAGTTTTTCTCAAAGGTTCCCCATAGGCTGCCACAACACTGGTAAGCTCATTTTCAGAAAGTTATGTGAGGCACATCTATCACTCCATTTTTAGCAATCTTACTTTTGTCCTGAATAAACTACAGTCTGTTGGTCAAATCTTCCTTAATTGTGTTCCCAAACCATTTTGTTCACACTATACAAGCAATATTAACATTTTTATCACACACACCAGAATAGGTACTAGGCTACAATTTCAGTTTTACATAGTAAAATTAAAATACACATTGAAATAAAATAAAACATCACCCATCCTTAAAAATGCACTGCTATGACCACTGGGTCCTAATCTCATAGTATCATGAAGCATTTTGTGCAGGGGGGAAAAAGACAAGTGGAGGAATTTTACCCATTAAGAAAATTAAACTGAGTAGTGAGACAGCTCAAGAAAATCTCTGAAGAGCTCCATTCTATCTGAAGACACAAGCAAACTGATGGGGTAAGTCACAGACAAGTCCAAAAGCAGACCCTAAAAAGGATAGGTAAAGACGTACCCTGTACTATCCCTAATCCAACGACTGAGGGATGCTGGGGGAGTGTAAAAGGGCATGGTCTGTACATTCTGTACATTCCTTATCCTGTATCCTTCTTATGGTGCCATGACAAATCAAGCACCAAGCTGGCTGGCTGGCCATGGTCACTCTGACCTAGAAGGGTACCTCTTTGGTTTTTAACATTCTATCAATAATAATCTACCCCAAATGCCTGTCCTCTTTAGTTTACTAATGAAATGCTGTATGAACCAAAAAGTATCAATAGAGATTTTATTAGTCACTTTCTGCTGCAAAGTTCATCAAGGAGAAACTATGAAAATCTCAAATAGTAACCAAGAAAAAAAAGAAACGTCACCCTTCTCTGTGGATTACATACAGTTAAATAAAAGAAGGGCAGTCCTGTTACTAAAAGTTTCACCTATTTTCCAGTAAATTTGTTGCTAAAATAGTCTGAACCTTTATAGAGTTGCAAAGTCACACATAAAAAAGGAATACTGCTAAAAGTGCTTGTATTTAGCTACCAATGCTGGGTTACCAATGCTGTGATCTCTCAAACGTTTCCCCATGTAAACCTGGTAAAAGACCTTGTCTTCGTCTTACACCACACTTGCTGAGATGGACGTTCTCACGTGGGACATTCCTACCACATAATCAGGAAATACAACCGCACCAGAATACTTCAAGTACGGTTAAAACTCTGCTAGTGAAGTGCCGGGAAAGCCCGTCCAGCTCCCTACAGAGCTGACCACCACACACGCTGACCACCCGCCGCTTCCTTCAAGTCCCCAGAGCTCCTTCAGAGGTGTCCTTCCCTTCCCGGGCTCAAAAGAACGTCAAGAAGAGGGCAGCCTCTGCTCGGCGGCCCAGTCCTGCGGGGCTACGGCAGGGCGGGCCCCATAGGCAGGTAGAGGGGCGTGGGAGCCGCGCCCGGCCGCTGCCCCCCGAAGCGCCTCTGGCCTTCCCCAGGCCGCCCCAGAGGGGACACGGCACTCCGCCCCGCTCGGCCCCGCCCCGCGGAGGCAGCGGGCCGCCTATCTCCACCCGCTCACCTGCAAATCCCGGGCGCTCGGGGGGCGACCGCTACCCCGGGGCTGCCGATCCCTCCGGCCGCCGCCGCCGCTCGCCGGGGACACTTCCCCTTCCTGCTGCGCCGGACCGGCCCCGCCGTCCGCCATCTTCCGAAGGCGGTGGCAGCGGCGGCCGAGGGGCGGGGAAAGGCGGGGCCAGCACCTCGAGCTTCTTCCGCCGCCAGCCGCGGCTGCCATGGCAACAGGAGGGGCCGGGCCGGCGTAGCCCCTCCCGCCGGGCTGCTTCCGTGAGAGTGGCGAGTTGTGCCCGTGGAGGCCCGGCCATGTCCCTCTGAGCAGGCACACACACAGGAGGATGGGTTTACCTGCCGCCTTCTCTCAGCACCTGGTGATGGAGGAAGGTTTTTGTCTGCTGAGAGGCCCGGGCTGAATTGGGCCTAGGTGAAGACCAGCAGCCCTTGCTGCATAGTGTCAGCCCAATGGCCACAGTGTGTCTCTGGCACATGGGGAATTGCTAACACCAAATTGGGTTGTTCACTTAAATGCTTAAGCTAAGTCAGGAGGAGAAAGTTATGTTATGCCAACCTGTGCTACCCGTCCTAGGGAACCTGCCTTGGCAGGGGGGTTGGACTTGATGATCTCTTGGGAAGTCAGGAGGAGAAGGTTATGTTATGCCTACCTGCGTTACCCGTCCTAGGGAACCTGCCTTGGCAGGGGGGTTGGACTTGATGATCTCTTGAGGTCACAACCCCTACAACTCCGTGAAATGCTGGCTCTGAGTACTCAAAGTTGTGTCTTGCAGGTGCAAAAACACCAAGCTGGTTTAAAACCAGGTTTTGTTTTCTTTCTGACTTACACAGAAAGCATAAGAAACTTCTTCTAAATGCAGAAGCTGAGTTTGTCACTTTAATCTTAGGGGTTGAAATATTCCAAAACGTCGAGAAAAATACTAGTTAACTTCTTGTCATTTTGTAGCCAGGTACCAAACTTGACAAACTTGCATGTCAAACACTAAAACTAGACACTTGGAAGTAAAAACTTAAAGACCTCTGCTATCTGTGATGTGGTGGGTTAGTCCTGGCCAGCAACTAAACGCCAACCCAGCAGGACTGGGTAGAGAATGTGAAGAGCAAAGCCGAAAGCTCATGGGTCAAGATAAAGACAGTTGAATAGGTAAAGCAAAGCTGCACATGCAAACAAAGCAAAATAAGGACTTGATTCCCCACTTCCCATTGCAGGAAAGTGTTCAGTTGCTTCCTGGAGAGCAGGGCTTCATCACACATAACAGTTACGAGGGGAAACACACAACATAGCTATGAATGTCCCACTTTTCTTCTTTCCTCCTTTCCATGAGCTTTTATTGGTAAGCAGCATGTGATCTGGTATGGCATATCCCTTCATCAGTTGGGGACAGCTGTCCTGGCTGTGTCCCCTCCCAGCTTCTTGCTTACCCCCAGCCTGCTCTCTGCAGGGGCAGAGACAGAGATTGAAAACCTGGTTGCTGTGCAAGCACTGCTCAGCAATAGCCAAAGCTCCGGTGTGTTATCAACACTGGCTTAGTCACAAATCTAAACCACAGCATTTGTGGGCTGCTATGAAGAAAATTAATTTCATCCCATCTAGCCCCAGTATAATGAATGATTGAAATTTTGGTTGAACATTTTATGTGCTAATGTGAATTGAAATACAAAAGTGCTACAGGTAAGACCTGGAATGACCCTAAATATAACCAATGAAGGGCAAGTAATGTTTAAAACTGGATGTTTTCAGTTTCCCGAGAGTAAACGTAAGTCAAAATAAGAAAGAAGTCAGTGAAAGAAATCCTTAAATTCTCAGCAGACATTAATATTTGTCATTTGGATTATAGGGTGAGACATCACTACAACCACACTGACCATAAACATTATGTTCTTTGATATATACCAAGGGCTTGTGTATGTAACAGGGAGGATGTTTTGATAATAGCACAAATAGGAGTCAATACATCAGTTTTAGCCAGCATCTTTTCAGTGGTCGTGGAGACAGGACAAGGGGCACTGACCTCAAGTTGGAGCACAGGAAGTTCCACAACAATACGTGGAAGAACTTTTTCACAGTGAGGGTGACAGAGCCCTGGGACAGGCTGCCCAGGGGAGTTGTGGAATCTCCTTCTCTGGAGATATTCAAGACCTGTCTTGACACTTGTCTGTGTGACCTGTTCTAAGGAAGCTGCTGGCAGGGGGTTTGGACTTGATGATCTCTTGAAGTTTCTTCCAACACCTACAATTCTGTGATTCTGTGATTCCAGTTCAATATTTCACCAAGACATGAATCCACAGTATCTACACACAAACAAGTCACTGCCCTGAGCTGACGGGCAGCTGCAAAGTTTTGTAATCCAAGGTGGTGAGTAAAGAAGTGATGGTAGTTTGCAGTCAGGATTTCATCTAGAACTGTGGACTGACAGCTAAAATCACTAATTGTCTGGCATTCACAGATAATGCTCAGTTACTCCCGAGCCATGCAGGGAGGGTCTATTGACAGTGATCTGAATGCTGAACAAAAGTACTGGTGAAACTGCAGCAGGAACTAGCTAACTGGCCTCAGCCGCTTCCAGTGCACTCAGCTCAGTCGCCCACCGCTCTTGCTAATTAATCTGCCTACACCCTGTTGACTCTAGCCAGTTCAGAAGCTCAGGGAATGGTGGTTAATTGAGCTGGGGTCACACAGGATGTTTTAAGATAGACTATTAATCTCCACGCCTATGTTTGTGTCTTCATAGTCAGCCAAGCCCTCAGAAAGGGGGACAGAAAGATCCGTTCCAGCCCACAAGCAGGAAAAAAAATGTGATCTCGTACCCAGATCCATCTCAAGGGCTACCCACTTTACTCTGGTGGCAATATTCTTCTTACAGAAAATGTAGATATGAATGATTTGGCAAAATTTTTGGGTGTCTGACAAAGAACGGCACCCGTGAGGTTATATATCATATCTGTGTGTATATATACATATATTGAGATGTAATGTTGCATATAAGTATATAAATTTGCATATTTAATACATTTCATGTAGCTCCCACATTCTGAACTTTGTATGCTGATCATATATGCTTGCAAATAATTCTTACTCTTTTTTTAGGGAAAAAAACCCCCAAACCAAACATGAATATAAATAAAATCCCCCTTCAGCTGGTTCCTGTGCCTGAAGCCTTCATGTGGTGGTTATTTCAAGAATAAAACATGGTCACCTGTTGTTTCATTGAGCTTTCCTTGAATCAATACATATTCTCAGCTGTTGTCTGAGTGAGAATGTCCTGTGGTGATACAGACTGAATTAGCAGGGAGAATGTCTAAAAGGTAATCGCTTTAAAAGCCAAATAACTTTATTATGAAGTATTTTTTTTATAATTAGGTGTACCCATATTTTGACAGGTGTATCTTCCCTAAACATAGGCATTATTCCTGTCTGTCTTTCTGATTGCCTCCTCTTTTGTTGAGGCTGCCAACGATGTTTGAAGAGATCACCTGAACACAGATTAGCACATAATTTTTTTCTCAGGGTAATTTATATAGTTGCAGACATCAGGAAATTTAATTCTGTCTATCTGAAGCGGTCATTTTAATTTGCATATCATTATTGTTTTTACCAATGTTTCCTCACACAGCTATAGATTTAAAAGCTAATGAGTATGTAGCAGCTCTAGTTCATTAATTAAAATTGGCCCTGTATTTTTATGCCTGAAATAATTTTATATTTCAGGATTAATATTTTTAGATATTTTTCAACTGTCTCCGGAATCTGGAGAGGTCCCAGTTGAAGGGAAGCTGGCAAATGTCCCAATTTTCAAGAAGGATAAGAAAGAAGACCCTGGTAATTACAGTCCTGTCAGTGTCACCTCAGTGCCTAGTAAAATGATGCAGAAAATCATACTGGGAGTTATTGAAAAACACCTAAAGGACAATGCAGTCATTGGTCACAGCCAATATGGGTTCAGAAGAGGAAGGTCCTGTCTATTCAATCTGATTTCCTTTCATGACAAGGTCACCCAGATGACTGACCAAGGGAAACCAGTTGATGTTGTTTTTTTTTTTAATTTCAGTAAGGCTTTTGATACTGTATCTCACAATACCTTGCTGGACAAAATCTCCATCACATGATTCGACAAAGTCACAATGTTTTGAGTGGGAAATTGGCTGAAGGGTCGGGCCCAGAGGGTGATAGTGAATGGGGTTAGATGTGGCTGGTGGCCAGTCACTAGTGGGGTGCACCAGGGTTCCCTCTTAGGTCCAGTCCTTTTTAGTATTTTTATAAATGACCTGGACATAGGACTAAGGGGTGTCTTAAGTAAATTTGCAGATGACACCAAATTGGGAGGAGCTGTTGAGTCTGCGGAGGTTGGAGAAGCCTTGCAGAGAGACCTGGACTGATTAGAGAGCTGGGCGATCACCAACAGTGTGAAGTTTAACAAGGGCAAGTACTGGATTCTGCACCTGGGATGGGGCAACCCTGGCTGCACATCCAGACCGGGGGATCAGATACTGGAGGCCAGCCATGCTGAGAGCCATTTGAGGGTCTTGGTCAATAGCAAGTTAAACTTTAGCCAGCAGTGTGCCCAAGCAGCCAGGAGGGCCAAACATATCCTGGGGGGCATCAAGCACAGTATTGCCAGCCAGTCCAGGGAGGGGATTGTCCCACTCTACACTGCGCTGGTGCAACCTCACCTTGAGCACTGTGTTCAGCACCAAGCTTGAGTGAGTTCAAGAAGCATCTGGACAATGCACTCAGTCCCCTGCTCTGACTTGGCTGGCCCTATGTTGAGCCAGGAGTTGGACTTGATGATCCTTATGAGTCCCTTCCAACTCAGGAGATTCTATTATTCTATGAAATACTAATCAATTATCCTAGATATTTACTTATTTAGCTTAAAGCTAGCAGCATTTTCAGTCATCTGTGTGAGAGTAACTTAGGTAACAGACAAGATGTCTTATATTTTCAAAAGCTCACTACAGTTGGTGCTGTTCAGAAGTAAATATTTAACTAAAATTCAAGTGAAAAATAATGAAAACAATTACTGAAACTCCCCCTTCACCCCCCAGATTTTGGATGCAATTTAGAATGGAAAAGTTAGAACAAAGGTTAAATGAATAGTAATTTCCTTAGAAAGACATTCAAATTAAAAGCAGTGTAGAAGCTTTATAAAGAGATATCAGGCTAGAGACAGACAAGAAAATCTGTATTTTTAGATTTAGAAACATTAAGGCACAACCAGTGCTTGGAGGCTGACATAGAGAACTGACACCTGCCATGAGTAAATGCTCGTTGGACAGAGGCTGAAATAAAACCAGCAATAAAGTGCCAGGTCTTTGAACTTCGAGGACTGTTGATGTCGAATTAAATTGATGGTCTAAACAAAAACAGTGAAAAAAAATAATTCAGATATAGAACAATTACAGATTTCCACATTGGGATCGCCCCAACCCTCAGGAACATATGGGAGACCATTTTATCTACTAAGCAGTTTATAATTTTGGAAGATAATCCTCTACAATTTAGAAAACAGGAATGCAAGTGACTTAAAAAATAAATTAGAAGTATATACTAAAAGTGACAAAAGTCTTGGGGTTTATATGTTTAGAGAGAGAGAGATAGAAAGACCGGAAGTTTTAGTTAGTTTACTTATTTACAGCGCATTCCTTAACATGGTTAAACTGGTGTGCAGCCTGTGGGATCTTATCTTCAATCTCTTACCTTATTCTTGGAGCAGATGGAGAATTGCTGTTTGGGTTGTACTTCCTTGTCAAACACCTATTTCTGCTCTTCAAGGAAAAGCCTCCTGTCTTCTGTACTCTGAGTACAGAGTATTTAGAAAGATCTGTCAATAATGTTCCTAGATAAAAAGGCCAAAAAGGAAGACATCTTCTGGCAGAACCAGGACAGCTATTGATACTTTGATGTGGTTTCTATGGGAGTTTCCAAATCTTGAACTTGGCTGATGTATTTTGAAGAGTTATTACTATGGTAATAACCATACATAGCCTTACATAGAAAACAGCTCTTTATTTCAATTTAGTTTTAGCTCAGCTATGACCTCCCAAATCAGTGAGAGATCCTGTCTGTCCTGGACCAGGCCAGTATTGGATTCCTAGCAATTCTGGACTAGGAAGGCTAGCAGTGGGAAGGAAAGCTAGAGGTAGATCTTGCCATGGTGTGCATTTTTTCATTACTCTGAGGAGGCACAATATCATTGCTGAAACTCAGAAGTGTCTGATGTAGAGCTCTGGTAACTGGGGCAGCTGGAAGAGATGTTTCAGACATCAAGAGATCTCTAAGAGTGAGGTTTTTGCTGAAAGGTCAGAAGATTAGTAGGTATTAAGAACATTCTAACTCCATTATTGATAAATTCTTGGTAGACCTGTTTGGACAATTCTTTGTATCTCTCCTGCCTTTAGACTTTGAATGCTGAATTTAGAATTGACTTGGCATCACACAGTATTTCTGTGATAAACTGCCAGGATGAAAATATAGTGTGGCACGGTTTCTTTTTCTAACTTACTAAATGAAACCCATTCTGGAGTTTGGAGAATGAAGATATGTAAGATAAAACCTTTTAAAGGCACTTCTGAAGTCACAGTAAAATATAATATTTTCTTGATTGGAAAACTTTCTTACTCAAATACTAAATGAACTACTGCTGACATAACATTTTTATTTGCTTTTTGTTGGCCAACAATGCATAATTCTCCAAGACTGGTTTTCTGAGTAGTGGTCAGCAGGTAATTCACTGTTTTTATTGTTTCTACAGAAGCTGCAGTCCCATTGAACTTGTGGAAAGGGAGGAGTGCAGTAGGGAGGAGGACCTCTGTGCTTTGTAGTAGTTGAGTCAACTGTGTTAGAGGGAAATTTCCCATAGAAAATCAAGTAGGAACAAGAAAAGGGTTGGGGTGAACACAATGGGCTATCATGGCCCATGGTCTCAATGAACCAGCTGTTTTACAACTGATAACATTGTATGATAAATCAAAGGAAATTTTGTAGGGGCTGGGAGATTCACACTTGTATTTAAAAAAATCACCAACAAAGCAAACAGAACATAGTCCATTAAAAACATATCAGTATTACTAATTTCTGAAGCTCTACACTTCTCAAACTCAGTGTGTTAACAAACTTTAATAAACTTGTTGTTGTAGAGGTCTAATGTCCTGCCATTTCATTATGACTTCAACCCAGAATTTCTTCATCTTAACTGTGCAATTTGCATGGGATTTTGTTGCTGACATTATGTTACAAAAACTGCAAAACCAACACTGTCTTCACTTTCCCACTGCTGTTTGATTGTCTCCAAATGTTTCATCATTGACAATGGTATTTTTGCTGGTTATACTTACCTAGGATACTGGATAGATTTAGTAATGTTTCATTCAGTTATAGGATCTACAAATGATGGGTATTTGGCTTTAAATTGACAAGAAGCACACAAGTGCAAAGTCTTCTAACAAAATAGAAACAGTAGAATAAGACAAAACATGAAGAAAGATGAGAAATGAGAAAGAAAAAAAAATAATAATCCCAAAACCTACAGCTCTAGTTTTAGCATACAACTGAACTGCTGGAAAAAATGAGGCTGGCCACTTCAATGCCTCAGAAAGGAAGAAACAAGCCATTTGGATCCTCAGCAACCTTAACTTTGCAGTTTTGCAAAGTTATGACCAAGGGGTTAGAGAACACACAGCAAAGAACAGAGGGGTATAAGGACATCAGACAGATCTTCCACATACAATAAAAACATGAAATAACAAGCAAAATCAGGTTATTTATTTTGGTTTTAAGGCTATTATAAAATAATGTCTTTCTATTCTTCCTTCAGATGTGCTGAAAATCAGGATATTTAAATGAAGGCTACCAGTGCTAATGTATGCTGTTTTCACTCTGGTGCTCCAGTAGCCATCCCCTTGCCCCTCATGGGCAACTGGTGGGTACAGGGGTAAAGCACAGAAAAAGACGAAGGTTTCAGAGGGTTGACAGCTGCTCTGAGGTGCAGCAGGTGTTGTAAAACAGATTTAAAAGACTGCAGTAGGAAAGTGCCTTGATGAGGAAAAGCAGTGAGGGCATATTTACTTTGACATGAGAGCAAGTCTACATACAGGCAGTGAGTCTGCAACAGACATCCCACCACTTCTCCTGGGGGGCAAGCTGCAATAATAAAAATATCAGACAAATAGTTCCACAGAACTAAGGAAGCCAAATTCCCACAAATCTATATCCTGCATTTCCTATTTCCATTTTCCCTTGATACCGCCTCCCATTATATCCCTCTACAATTCTACGATTCTCAGTGATATCCAAGCCAAATTACCAAGTTCCTCTCTCCCCAACACCCTTCCAGTACCTCCAGCCCCTTCTGTAAATGCTATTAGCTTTTTCTTAAGTCCCCAGCACCCTTGCACTGCAATGTTGCACCTCTCCTGCCATGTCTCTTTGGTACCTGTTTTGCCCCATCGCTTGGACCAGGGGCACCGTGTGCTTTAACTTTTGCAGAGCTGCATGTGTCCTGCATGGCTGGCTGGATGCCTCCTAGAAGAATGAACTGTCTTCATTATCCCTACATTTTCCTCTTCTGATGCGTGAGTAATTGCTCTCTGCTTCACTTGGGCATGTATTTGCTTGAATTGGATCTCTAGCAAGAAGAAAGTAGTATTCAACTTCAATTTAGTAAAACAAGTTGATGTGTTGTATGAGCTAATAGTAGAAGTAGAGCGGATTTGATGGCCTTTGAAATGTTTCCCGATCTTGAGTTTCTGCAGCCCTGATGTTTTTAACAGTAGTACAGTCTCATGCCACTCCCCTGGCAGCCCCTTCAGGAAAATAATATGCAGCTAGCAGTAATTTAATGTGTCTAAAACAGAGATATATGGGCCGTCTGGAGATACAGCTGCTAGTGTCAGTCCCACTTCGTCTTCCATTTCCATTTAATGCTAGCTCTCAACTATTGCAATCAATGGAGAGACCTCAGAAGGGTCATTGATGCATCTTTTAGCATGGGATGGATGCCCCCTTTGACGCCTCCTGATTTCACTTCATAGCTCCTAATTTCACTCTGGGGTTGCTGAGGCACCTCAAGCTCAGTGTGACACATATCATACTGTTTCAAGAATAGCAAAAGGGAGTTTCTGGGATGAACTCTGGTAGTCACATCTGGTCAGACCCACTCAGCTGATCAGGGACATACTTCTGGAACTCCCTTTGAAATGCTGGGACTATTCACAATGGGTGAAGTGTGTTTACAAATCTTTTCAGAATCATTCACTGCGCTGATCAATCAAATTTTGCTTCAAATGCAAAAAAATGATGAAATACATTACATGTGAAAAAAATTATGCAAACCAGAAATCAGCTCTCCAGATCCTCTCTACTGCTTTCAGAGGAAGGCTTGCCTTGCTCAAGATTTAAGAGATTTGGATAAGCCTCTTACTATATTCTCCGTAAAACAAATTACATCAGCACAGATTGTTCTGTGTGGTCTCAGAAGTGTTTAGGAAACAACAGACTCCCAAGTATTTTAGAGCTCAAACGAAACGTCAAGGGAAGACTCCCGGAGAGCACTGCAAGGAAAAAGGGTGGAAGGTACCAGAAGGTGGTGCTGATGCAACAGTGAGCAGAACCTGCGGGCTCCAGCTCAAAGCCAACACCTCACAACTTTTCCTCACAGCTGATACCATTCCTACATCACTTTCTAATTTTAAATATTGTTTTACTGCTGTGGGAGCTAAGAGCTGAATCTATGTACCAAGGCAGCACAGTACTAAGTAAGTTCCACATATGTAGAGAACAAAAAGACAATTTGCTCCTCCTCTGGTTCAAGCAAGCAGGTTAACAACGTGTTACATAGCAGTCATGGGAATTCTCTGAAGTTTTGACAAAATGTTACCAGGGTATTAGAACTGAAGCTGAGTTGCTGGGGTTTTTTTTAACTTCCATATAGTTCACATCTAGGGGAATACCTCTGTATTGCTGCAGACACAAAGACGCTTGCTTGAAACTTAAAGTTGCATTGTACGACAGGCAGAATTTGTAGAGAAGTCACCCCTGCATAGGAGATCATGACTACCACTTTGAAATGTGGTCTTAAATTGAATCTTTTGCCCTCTAAATTATTCAAATAATAATATATTTCTCACCAAATGCTCTTAATGTAAGTGTCCCATGGCTACACAGTTGTGGAAAGTCCTTTAGTCTTCTTTTCCTCCTGCCTGTCAGTGCACAGCTCTACTCTAAGTTAAGGTGAGATGTTTGTTAAAGATCATCAGTTGGAAGTACAGGTGACAGATACAAGAAATTCAATCCCAGGCAATACTAATTTGTCCTTTAATTTGCTAGTACTAATTGTAATGAATGAATTTGTTAAAAATCCTGTTGCTTGTAATAGAATTATACACAGTTTTCGTGCTTACTGTCACATTATTTGCATTGTGATGTAAAATTTTATAAAGTCCCCAGTTCTTTTAAGACAACTAAAAGTTTTTCTTTTTCTTTTTTTTAAAATAAAGATTCCAGTTGTAGAGTAAGACTTTGAAAGACACATCTGGAAATAGATAACACATTTCAGCTATATTGTGAACCCCGAGGGATGCTTATTCCTTTTGGTCTTTGTTTCTTTTACCATTTTATTACTTCCTTATTCTTGGAACACAGTTTGATCTGATCTTGTTTATTTCTTTTTTCTTTTTGAGAGTGAAGTTCTGAGTGTACCAGGGAGCATGGGCAATACTTCATTCCTATCCACTTAAGTTACTGACCTTACCCTCAGCACAAGCTCTAGAAAGGCATCTACAGGCATCCTACTGATGCAACCTTTCCTTTCATTTCTTCATTTTGCATTTCTCATCTTTGGCAGTTCTTTAATCTCCCCTCATTACTGAAACAGTAAATAGAAGCACTAAGGATGGAAAGCAGAATTAAAGGAGGTGAATAACAAGAGGCAGCTGTTGGCTGCTACTCAGCAGCCCCAGCAGAAACTTCTAGGCACTTACAAATGATAGAAATCTGGATCTACAAATAACCCTCCCATTAATCTGCATTAGCAGGGACAGCTCATGGTGGAGTCCTAGAACCTGCCACACCTTGCAAACTGAGAGATGACAAACACCACCTGTGCTATTTCCATATATGCGAACTTTGGAAAAGAGTCATCACTTGAAAAATATCTGTAAAGAAAGAATCCTGGAACAAGAAATTTCTCCAGAGTGTCTTTGAAATACTCTGTATGAAGCAAAAGCACAGGAATGCCAAGAAAGGTCACTTGGTATGGCATGAATTGGCAGATTGATGTTTGCAGGTTTCTGCAAACTAGAGCAGCTGGGAGTCAACTGAAATTATTTTTGGAAGTAAAATGTTTTTCTTCCACTCATTTCCTTTCTTAACATCAGTTTTGGCCCTTGCTCAAATCAGGATGAAAAATTAAAATATTGAAAAATATTAATGAGCGAAATTAAATAGGTCATTTATGTTTAATGATTTCTTGGTTAGTTTGGATAGCTTGAAGTAGCTTGAATTTCAAAATAAGTAACTTAGGAGAGTTGAAATCAATAATGATGCTAGTAGATATTTCAACAGGTTCAAAATGAAGTTTTTCACACTGAATATTTTCAGGGAAAAAAATTTATTGATGCTAAAGCCCTTTCCTTGCTAACATGTCAGTTCTGAGAACATGGCATTTTGCAGTCGGAAAATCACCTGGGTGAGAAATATCTGCCCAAGAGTATTTATTGCAGGGGAAGAGCATTAAGCAGTTCTGCGACTGGTCTTCACTGTTCTTCTTTCCCACAGATGACTGTTAACGATACTATTGAGGTCCTCCAGATTCACCCGGTAATCTGGTAACTCACCTCTGAGTGAAGGCACCGTCTTGCTACCTGCCTGCAGCACTACACTTCAGCTTGTCTGACGTGAAATTATATTCACCAGATATGGATGTTAAGGAATTGTGCCCGAGCTAGTTACAAAAAAAAAAGAAGTATGGCAAAAAACGTCCTGGAATGGAGAATGAGGGAGGTTAGTATGTTCCTTAGTGATGTGGGGAGCTGGATGTCCTCTCACTCACCAGCAGAATGCTGCTGGTTGCTACAGCGCTGACAAGCAACACAAGCAGGACTTTGGTTATTCAAAGAATTACTGAAGAGTCAGTTCCTGCTTTTCTACTCATTTGCCATTCAGGAGCTACAACCTGTATGTGGCTCAGTCTGCCTTCAAAAAGCAGGTTGTTGGGAGATTCTTTCCATGCGTTTATGCAAATGTTGATTCCTCTCTCTGACTTGTTTTGCAATTAAGTAAAAAGCACTTTTAAAAAGGGGGACTTGAACACTCATTGCTTCCCAGCGCACTGTGTAGTGCCCTGTGAGAAGACACTAGTAGAGGCAAAACTTTCCCAAGGTGGGCGTTCAGAGTCAGCGCAGTTATGGTGGAGCCACGCTCCTTGGAAAGACTCTTCCTACTGGAATATTTTGCCTAATTCAAATCTCATGTGTTGCTGCTCAAGAAGTCAGTGGCTATAGGGCATTTTTGGCCTTGTTTGAAATGACTCTGTGCAATATGGCAACATATTCTTGTTCTATTAGATTTTTATTCAATTTGGTGTCAAAACTTTGCAAGTTTGTGCACTTCTAGAAACCCATGATTTAAGGGATGCTTTTAGTGTATCTACCCTTGTGACTGTGGAATTGCATTCAATATTGCCAGCTTCACTGAATAGCTGCCATTGACTCAGCAATGAAAGATATAAGGAAACCACAGCACCTTCAGATACATTGACATTGGTCTAGCAGAGCCACAGCAAATGCTGTGGGTGAGCTCTATCAGGACATCACTTCCAGGAGAGAAACAATAACAAGATAGAGATCTTTGATCAACAGAGATAGTTCTTTTGTAGTGACACCACTGGCGCAGCATGTCTGTGAAGCAATTAGATGCTACGTTTGTATTAGGATACAAAAGAACTGATTTTTATCATGAAAGAAAAGGGAAAAACATGCTGAATTACCCAACTAATTATCAGTGCATTATGTAATGCAAAATGAGCAACTTTTTGGCCCTTGAGGGACCTTTCTGTATTTCTATTATTAGTAATGACATTAAACTCAATATGCTTGTGTAAATATCCCCCAAATTTTCAAAACTCCCACACTTCTGTCCAAATGTGAACAGAATATTGCATTTCACAGTTGAACTTCTGGATCCTTTCACTCATCAGAAGCAGCTTTTGACGCCAAGCAAGGAGGACGCTACACTGAAATTAGTGTTTGAGTGTAGGGACTGATTGTGTGAAAAGTGTGTGCTGGTTCAAGGTGAAGTGTGGATTTCAGGATTTGGGATTGTGATCTGTGTCTTGATGAACTGCTACTCGTCAGCCACGTGGTGGTAACTTCATGTGTGTTCTCATCATCTGACAAAAATAAAGTATCATGACTTAGATTACCCATCTTTAAGTGAATATGGTAACCTTCCAAAAAAAGCCAGAAGATTTGGAATTTTGACTTAGGTTATGATACCTTGGAAGGGGTTAAAAATAAGAGTGTTGAAAGAGGCCTAATGTAATAGCACTGGTTCAGTCATCAGAATAATTATGCTGGTAGCATGGTCCAAAACTTTTTCGTGTGTAGACAAACTTTGAGAGCCTTCAGGCTGTAATGTGATCTCTACAGGTTAGCTTTTCCAGCATAGTTAATTATTGTACCTTTTATTACAACAGTGAGGGAAGTTTGCTAAAAATAGTCAGTCAGAGACTGTACAAAGCAAAATTAAAAATCTGAGCTCTGTGAATGTTGGAAAATTGAGATTTACAAGAAAACTTTGTTTTCATTTTAATTTACCAAAGTTATCATTTATTCCAATACTTCTGCCATAACTGTGAGCAAAGTCATCCCATCTGTCCTCCCAGTAATAGAGACAAACTTAATGATAGAGAAGCTGCTCTTCAAAGTTACTTAAGTGGCTACGGACACAGAAGAATGTCCGATGGGATTTGGTGTCTAACACTCTGAAAAATCTCACCATGGGTGATTTGCTTTTCTTAGGATTAGAGTGCAAACCTGGAGACTTGAACTGAGGTTTTATGTTAGGTGTGTCTGAAAAAGTTAAGTTCCAAAAGAAGTAATATTTACCAATTCATTAAATTAATTTCTTTCCATTGCCTTCTGACATAGTACAGATTATCTTTTGTTTTACTTTGAACTTTGCTAAAATTGAAGATTAAACAACTTCCTTCATGATATATCAAACTAACTCATTGCATCCTGGAAACTTACTTCTAATACTGTCTTTCCAGCTTTGTTCATTTTCTGACTCTACATTTAACTCATTCGTTCTTTGACTTTGAGAAACCATGGCATGAGGTCAATGCCAAGAATTTTAAATATAGACTAGGGATGGGGTCTCTGAAGACATTTGAAAAATCTGAGCTCCTCTATTAACAGTATGCAGTACAGGTCAGTTAAAAATTAAGGCAGGATGGAAGTAAATTACTTCCTTCTTCATGGTTTAAGAAAAGGAAAATGAATCTGAAATTGAAGGTGGTTTTTTTTTTTAACAAACCAGCCTAATAGGGCTGAATAAATTAAACTGTCAGACTTTAGTCATTACACATCTTCCTGTGTGAAGCATGGAAATTGGAAGCACAGACTGTGCATATTATGTTAATACTATTTACTCTACTTGGTATCCATGACGTATCCTGGTGAGTCTAAGCTACAACAGAATTATGCCTTGCAGAAAAGAAAGAGAAATAAGGTTAATGAAACAGCATCTTGGCACTATAGCTAAGTAAAACACATCTCTGACTAGAGTGCTGAACAGTATTTGGGGTATTCATGAGCTATTCTGCAGATGCTATGGCTCGCATTAGCATGTATAACACTGAATCATCCTGTCAAAGAACCCTTTTTCTGTTCAACGGCGTAACAAGGCATTGATTGTGATTGTTGGATTATAGAGTCTGTCTACTGAGATGCGTGCAAGATGTTAAAGTGACACAAAGGGCCATATTCTTCAATAGAATCCAGAAGTGCAACTTCCATAAAATACATTGTCCCCAAAATATAAGGAAAGACCATACATTTAGAACTTTCAGTTTCATTATGCTTTGGCATTCTGCAGTTTCGATTTCACAGTAAACAAACTTTTCAGTTCCAGCAGAGAGATATTTATCTTAAAGTAAATCCCAGAAATCTATTGATTTCCCCCAGGGTAGAGTCTCATTCTGTCATATTGAGTGACATCCTGAAGTCTGTGATTTTTTGAGAGTAAGCAACTTCTTTTCAGGTAAAGATGAGAGCAAGTTAATGAGTCTTTTTCTGTGCTGTACGTCACAGTGACTTCAACGGAACAAACACCAAAGCACTACTGAATATCAAATCACTCTTTTATGTTATATAATATAGATCTGATATACTGCAGAGCTGATACTGCAGAAGTCAGTGACTATCTCTAGGGCTACAGCTAAGCTCTTATCCCCCATTCTGCTGCTATCAACTAGTTTTTCTTTGGAAAATCTTAACCTTTACTATAGTCAGCAGAAGACTGATTTAGCATTAGGTCAATGATACAACACGTATGCAAGCTGTGATATGGATGCACAGGTGATGCTCATGATCAGGTCTTAGCACTGTAGTGCCAAGCACAGTTATGTGGTGGTTCTGAGAATGACACAAGAATGACCTTGTTACATTCTCTTCAGGGTCAACTCCAAGGGTCACAATATTGCAAAGACAGGTGAGGTCATGGTGGTGGGAACCACCAGCTCTGCAACACAGCTGTCAAGTCCAGTTGCAGCTTTATGGGAAAATGACATGATGAAAAGTTTTTTATACATATTAATGCTAATCAATATAACTCACTGCATAGTGTGTGAGCAGACCACCATTACTCAACCTTGCCACCAGAACAGGGCACACATCTGAATGGATGAGAGAGGTTGCTCCTCCAGCCATCCACTAGCACTTGTGCTTATCTTCCAGTGTTTCCAAACCAAGGCAGTGGCAGAGATGCACTGCAGCATGGCTGTGAGGGGCAGTTATGCCTTTTTCTGGCTGCAGGAAGAGTTTTCTGACTCACTGGAAATATCAATACTTACAAAGAAAGTTCGTTTTCTGGCTCTGAACAAAGTGTAAGAGTTTTCTGGAAAGAGGGAAGCGATAAAAAAAATTTCAGAAAAAAATGAATTATTTTTGGTTGCATTTTTTTTTCTCCAAAATTAAGACCAACAACCTTTTTCCCCTATTTGAGTCCCTAGACAGATGGACAAACAAGTCTGTTACCTATTAAATAAAAGACTCCTTAGCTGGTGTGGCAGACTGTGAGAGTGCCAGCTAAGTCAATGGCCCAGAGATGTGCAGAAATACAGAGAAGAAATAAACCCCCCTATATATTTAGTATGTATAGTGCATAGGAAATAGGGAGAGGTGGGAAGATATACTTGTGGCTTTAAACAGGCCTTAACGATGCTCAGAACTCAGGAACTTGACCTGAGAACAACAAAGCCATGCTTGTTTCTGCAAATTGCATATTTGATGCCAAAGAAATTTTGAAGGACGTTATAAGGGTGAGTATATTAACAATTTTCTTGCCCTTGGTGTGCATCTTGACGCTTGTATTATGATATAACTTGGAGGTGTATATTTCTTCTGAAAGAAAGTAGAATTTTCTAAGCCATTGGTCACAGACATAAAACAACCTAAAATGAAAGTAGAATGATGACTCTGTTGCAATGTAATACACAAGAAATAAATTTAAAAGGGGTATAGAACACTGTTTTGTGAAAATTCTAAAATATATTTGTTTTAATTAGACAAAAACTAGCACGGTGGAAGGCAATACATTAATTTAGTCATGACATATTAATATTTCTGTTTAAACCAGCATAACCTATTCTTAATTTGCTTTTCTGATCAAAATGTACAGCTGTAATAAATTTGGGGACGAGAGGAAATTTCCAAGTTGCAGAAGGCTGTTTCACAGCATGTTTTACCAAGTGAAAATTTGGGCAGAGCACCTAGAGAATATCAAATACAAATTAACAATAAAGCTAAGTGTTTTACTTCACTGATTTTAGATTCAGCAACAAGTAAGGCAAAGTTATGGCTTGATAAATTTAACATATGCAAAGAGGAAAAAACCCAACTCCAATTAAAAATAATAGAGTTCTCAGGATACTAGATTTGTTAAAAGACATGAAATAATAGAGGAATTTAGGTGACTACCTCATGGGAAACCAGGGGGAAAGAGAGAGGCCTTTAGGAACACCTCAGATGCTTTTGTGTCTCTGGCTTAGCGATGAATATACTTAATATGCACTTTGTTGATTTTGCCATTTCGTTTTACAGTTTCATTTGAATGGGTGGCAGGGAGTCCCAAAATTAACTTGATAAGAAACAGATTACTGCAGAAGAGAAATATCTGAGAAAGAAATAAGATTATGGAATATATGTGTCACTTAGGAGGTTATACTCTAATTAAAAGAATTAATCCTAGGCAAGTTTACAGAGGAAAGGAAGAAGTTGTGGAAGCTCACTGTGGTTTTGCTAATTTTGTTGGACTTTATGCTTTTGACCAGACAACATACGTGGGGTGCAGAAAACAAAACAAGGCTGGAAAAATACTCTGCATCTGCCTCACTTTGTTCTGAGGAAGTGACAAATATGGTTCCCACCAGATTTTAAAAGACCAACCTAAGTGGTTTAAAGATATGAAAACCTAGAACTGTGTAAATACTCATGAAGTGTTGAAATAAAATGTTTAAATCCAAATAACAGGACCTTTCTAAAATCTACAAGTATTCCACTATATAAACAGCACCCCTCAGAGAGGTGGAGAATGTAAAGGGAACAAGTCTCCCTTAAAGGTAGGTTTTTGCAGAAAGCTGGCATTTGTGTTAAAATTGCTCTTTAATTCAGACTGCACCAATCTGACAAGCTTCACACCACTGTACGAGACACAGTGACTGCTTATCGAGCAAGGAAAATGTCAAAAAGCAACATGATTTATTTGCCAGGAATGCAAGAAAGGCACTCAACACTACAGTGGACTTGACCTAAGGCCCTTTAAATTTAACAAGAGAATTTTATATGTCCTGAGCGACTACACCCTCAAGAAATCAGGGGGAAGAACAAGCCACTTCATCAACCTCTGCTGACTACGCCGCTGCATCGGTGTTCTGTTTATTGTTTTTTCTCTAACCCTTGCCCAGTGCTGGTAGTGACCAAATGCAGATATTGTCATTTGCATTTCTGGCTAAACAGAAGTGGTTTTACAGCTCCATATCCTCCTCTTAAAACAACACCAGAGGCAGCATTAAGGGTTCTCTGTAAGTGCTATGCAAAACCCTGCAACCATGCATCACTGCAGTCAAAAGGGCCATCTGAAGCCTTTGAACCTGGCTGTGCTCCAAAGAGGAAGCTTTGGGTGAAAAACCCTTGGGAAAGGAAAGGAATATGTGTTTTCTTCTGCATAGGCAAGTGGGTTTTTTTAAAAAATAGAACGACTCAGGACTTTGCATAGGGAAGTGAGGCTCTTTCTTTAAGAAGGTACCCATGCATTGAAAAGGAATACAGGCACTTTTTTTCCCCTCCTCACTTAAATATCAGGTGATAGACTGCATCCCTGAGGCAGTGGGAACTAGTAGAGCTGAAGCAAATAGGCTGGTGACAGAGGGAAAATCCAAAGAAATACCAGATCTGGGCTCTGGCTATGTTGCTGTCTGGGTTGCATTCAAGCAAAAACATTTATCTGTATGAAGTATGGTGACTGGCACACCCTAAACATCAAGGGATTTTGGATCTAATATCTTGCAAACCCTCAGCAGCAGGCCTGATTCCCCCTGCTGCCCTCGAAAATCCCAGCCACTTGGAGGTATTTGTTATTTTTGGAGAAGGATGGAAATATCCTACCTACACTGCAAATATTACAGCTTTGAAAACAATACAATGAAATCTTTCAGGTGGCCCAGCCTTGTCAGCTATAGTGGTTGGGATTGTGGTGGTGGGCCCACAGTTTGAGGCCCCCTGCAATGTTTCATGTTGATGTATCAGTAAGTGTTGGGCCATGCAAGTGCGTATGAAGTAGAACTGCCTGCAATCTCACTTTCCCCTAGGTACACACAGTGCATAAATATTTCGGCTCTAAGTGCTTCATCTAACAGTATTCCTTGTGTTTCCTTTGTGAAATGGAGTAGGCCAGAGGGATTTGTCCCATGAAGCACCAAATGAACCCTGCTGCTGTCAGTGATCTTTCAGATATGTATTACTTGGATTTATTTTTTAAGTATTATGATTATTAATTCTACAAGTCAGCTTTATCTTGCTAGTCTCAGGCTAGAGTCAAGGTAGGACTGAACCTTGACATCTCAGCAATATTTTATTTTATAAACTTGAAGCTAATGTGGGACATTTTTATTATGTTAAAAAAATACGATGAAGAGAATGGGTAACTTTTTTTGCCTCTTCTTCCCATAGATATTTATATTGAGATTCACCAAAGGCAGCAAAGCCTTAAAAGCCCATACAACAGCCTATTCTACTCTGTTCCAAGAATATGTCATGTGGTTACATACTGAACAGAGCTGTGTGCAATAGAGCAGACTTAGCTGTGATGACGGGAGAAAATGTTATCATTAGCTCTGTAGGCAAACAACACTGTGAGACAGAAAACACTTCTGGAAGCCAATATGATTAAATCACTACTTGCTAGTCACGATCGTGTTGCATGTCGTGTCCAAAAATATCAATGCGGTTATTGAAGGTAGGGCTAACAAAGGGGGCAAGTGCGACATCTTTGAGGGTGGATAAAGTATCAGATTTATCCCCTCCCTTTGCTTCCAGGCTAAGAAAGAAAAAGTTTTGATTAAAGGAAATGATATCATGGGAGTTTTCTAAGCAACATTCAACATACAGAATAGAAAGTTCAGCAGTAGAAATGAATCAAAACGTCAAGTAGATATTGTTAGGAAGTCTAGCTTTTCCAAAAGGTTCCTCATGATTTCCATACTAATTAACCAATAGAAGACGATGCTCGCTCGCTCTCTCTGGCAAACTACAGTACACTAACAGCAGTCACTGTGGGCTACAAGGTACCGGGCAGTGACTTGCAGTGTGTCACCTTCCGTCCAGAATCGGTCTCACTGCAGAGTCAGCTCTGCCACCCAGCAGATCTGGGCTGCATCTGGCTGCCAGCTGTTAAAATCCATGTAACACTGGGCAGCAATGCCTGCACTGACCCACTCAGGGACATGGGTTCCCATGAATCTGGCTATATATGTAAGAACCTCCATTTTGTGATGCAAATATACTATGAGTTGCATGTAAACTATTGTATTAAAGAGGCCAAGGGGCCCTAACTTACTTCTATCCACAGTGCTTAGTGTCTGGCTCCTCTAGAGCTGATTTTTCCAGGAGACACCCCATTGAAACAGTTCTAAACTGAACAGGATAAATTAAGTAATGTGGGCACCCAGGGCTCTGGTGTCTAAATTCACTTCTATGCCCTCGTTTGTTTAACATTATAGTTTTGACCGTGTAGAATCACGGAACATTAGGGGTTGTAAGAGACCCCAAAAGATCATCTAGTCCAACCCCCCTGCCAAAGCAGGATCACCTAGACTAAATCACAAAGCAGTTCATTTCTGTTATTCCAGACCATATAATCTGCTAGCTTTATTCCATTGTAGTGTCCTACTTGGCATGTTACCCGCTGATGCGTATGTTATTGTTGCTTGAAAGCAATTAAAAAAAAAAAGATTAATTCCTCACTGCTCTGCATGCATTATTTAAACATTCTGCATGTGTTTCCAGGTATTGAATAGTGTGTAAACAGATGTGTCAAAGACATCAGCCAATGAACAATATCAGCTCTCAGAAAAAAATATTTACAGGCTATATAATGAAATTTGGAGAAACTGACTCAGTTACCAGGCAATGCTTTTAAATGTATTCATTACTAGTGATGAGACTTTAAATTCTTTCTGCCACCACGCAATGAAATGAACTGTACTGGAGCAAATGTAATAGACACCAGAGATATAATAGGTATTGTAGCCTGTTGAGAAAGGAGATGGTTTCCTTAGCAATAAGAATGATGCCAGAGGAGCACCGTTTTTCTTCCCTTGCTTTCTTTTCAGTAAATTGTCATCTTTACTGACTTGCTTGAAGAATCAAATGTCTACTATCTAGCTTCAACTGACATGAGCAGATACAAAACTAATAGATTTCATAGTGAGTAGCCACTAGTAGATTTTACGAGTTCAGGCTCTGTTTAAACTTAGAAATATCAGTGATTTTAATGATTGTGTGCATTTCTTGGTTGATGCTATGGGAAAATGTTTGCATTATGTCACTGACACAGTGTTTGAAATGCTGAGCACTGGCATATGAGCTACCCTGATTGCAGTTCTCATACTATTAGGTCACATGAATTCTTTTAATGCTTAAACAAATTCTCTCATTTTGGGGGAAGTGAGTAAGAAAAGTTTCATACTGTCTCGCTGCCTTTACAGATATTAGGAAGCACATACCTATCATATACTATTTAATTTCTGTATTCTTATGTGGAAGATTTTTATGAAAAATCATGCAGGATTTCTAAAGACCTAATTCTCATAGGGACTGGTTCTCATTTAAGAAAAACTTTTTCATAGGAACTTACTTGTTGTTCCTGAACACATATGAAGTATGTTCTTCATAGAGGTAACTTAAAAATCAATAATACAGGTTGTATATAAATAAATGAGATTCTATGTTAAAACATCCACATAGAAATGTAAACATTCTTCTGAAAGTGGTAAAGAAAAGCAATCCTGTCCTTGCATGTCCCCTAGCTACAAATTCTTTGATTTAGTTCTGAACCTGAGAGCATTGTGCTATAGGATGTGCAATGCTGTTTTTTTAAATAACAACCATAAAACATTCTGAGCAAAGCTGAGGTGTGCACAGCATACATTGCTGCAGTATTGAAAACATAGTTCAAAATGTATAGATAACACTTTCTGAAAGAATCTGTACATCCTGCAGTGAACAGGGCAAGGGACTGAAGAAGATATATGCAGCAGAGGACACTGCACGAAGCAGGAGAGTCATGATGAATTGTAATGTCATAAGTGGTCTGCTGTGCTGTTAGGAAGAGTATTTTGCTTCCATATTGAGCAGATGCAATGGCAGTCTGATGCATTAAAAGCACAGTGGGTGACTGAGGTATGGACTTCAAGTATATGCAATGCTGCCCAGTGTTGTAATGCCTCCAGTAAGTGCACATTCCAGTATGAACCAAAAGTCCCCATAACTCAATAGACATGAGAAACCCCGACTCTAGCTTTTCTGAAATGCTTACTGTGGCTGAAAATATATCCAATATTTAAGTGCTTTACATTATTATAGTCTCATTCCTGCTGTAACATGTCTGTGTGTGGCTGGAAGACAGCGCTATAATGCTTTGTTGGGCAATGGATCAGATGGCAAACATGTGACATGTATTGGCTCTGTAGCATTTGAAACACTTAAGAAACAGTCCTGCTTATGTGGTATGAAGTATAGATGAGTTTAATTTGAAAAGAAAGCTTTCCCATGAAAATCTGAGCCACAAAAAGCCTAAGGGAAATGATCAGATTAATATTATCTCCATCAATTTCCTCTTTTCCAGTGTGCTCAGTCTTCCAAACCAGCTTGGAACAGACTCCAAAATTTGATAAATTACATGAAGTCATCAGTCTCAGAGCCTCTCCAAAGAACTTGACACAGGACACCAGGCTGTTGATATTAACCTGTTGCATTTGAAAGGGCGAAACTCCCAACAGCTCGAGCATCTTTTAGGGCTTGTGAGCATCTCTCACGCTCCACAGAGGTCATTGAAGTAAAGTATTTTCAGTATATCTTTTTGCCAGTCTCTAGATGATAGTTTCTTTTTCCTGAAGATGTCCTTCAATTTAGACTTCTCTTTCAGGACAGTTAAAAATCATAACCCTTGTCCCTTCCAGAGTTAGTTCACCTCCTTTTTGCAGGCTCTTATTCCATGTGTTGAAGGTAGCTGTCATTGCTTTTGAGTCACTTCATCAATCAGAGAGATTTCCCAGGTTGTGTCCACATGTGGATATATATCTTCCATCATTATAGAGGGGAAAAAATAGTTTCATTTTAATGTTTCCATTATATAGAAGACAAAAACATTCTCCAGCTTTTTGCTCCCCAAAGGACTTAATTTTCTTTTTAGCAATCTAAGATTACATTGTATTTTTTATTTGATCTCTGATGGGGAGTGTCTTGATGCAAGAGATAGCTCAAGCTGTATATATCCTCTTAGGAATGCTTTTGCTCTATTCAGTTACCATGCCTTTTTTCTCTATTACTCCCATGCTGTCAGTTGTATTGTTGATAGTTGCTGATACAGTGATACATACTTTCATGTAAGTCCATTAAATACTAATAAAATACTCTTTTTTTTCCTCAAGAACACATGCAATTATATAGCTAGTGATTTTTGATGTTGCAAGTCATGTAACAACCACTTTCAGTTCTTTTTGTTTCCTCCCCTGCCTCTTTATTTAACTTTTTTCCCCCTCCCTGTGTTGGGTCTGGTCAAGGCTTGCAATTTCATTGCTATATCTGCCAAATATTATGTGAGATTCAATGACAAGAATTGTTTCAGGCCCTAAAAAGGAAGTCCTGATTTTATATCACCTTTTCTCCTCCCAGATATCCCACCATGAATTGTGGGATATAGTGTGCCCAGAAGGTGTCTTAAAAGCACCTTTGAAGCAACTGTTACACTGAGTGATGAGGTAGGTTCGACGAGGCTTTTTTGCAAGACAGTGTTACAGGAGCGAGGGGTCTATGCCAGAGGAGTCACCCCACAGTGTCCCCACACCCAGATGACCAGTCCCAACCCAGTTCATCCCATAGGAAAGCTCCACATGCAGCTTCATGGACCTTCATACTTCCTCCTCCAGACTATCAGTTGCTGCATAGGCATTTCTGAGAGGCTTTGTTGCAGGCCTTACTGACTTTAGAGTTATTCTGCTATCTCCAGCTCCAAAGTTGAGTGCCCTGTCTGAAGAGGGTGAGAAAGGAGGCCACAAGATCCATCACTGAGCACGGTGGCTTGATGGATACGTTACGGCTCCACTGATCAGGGGATAATGCAGCAGCCCATGGGGCAATTGCACAAAACCCATGGGGCCCAGGCACACCTTCAAAAGCCTAGCAGCTTTTGAAGACTGGGGGCAGACTTCTCCCCTTCCACAAAGGTCCTGTTGAGGTCTTTGTCGAAGAAAAAATTTGAGGGCGGAGGACAATGTGTTGAGGCACTGCTGAAGCTGCGCTCATGGCTGAGAAAGCATAGCCTTGGTGAAATGTCACAACCCACCTGTGGTGATGCAAAAAATCCCCTTTCTGCCTTCTCAGACAGTTCACAGCATCATGGGAGAGTGCTTGAAGGGAGTGTTAGGCATTAGTTGCAGGGGAGATAGTGCTTAGGTTGGGTAGTGGCATTTCCAGGTTTCCAGACAAGAACTTTAAATATCACAGCTGGTAGCATTTCTAGCATCAGTTGTTAAAACTGCTGTGATAAACTGAGTTTTCCCTTCTCCTTTCTGCATTGAATAAATTTAATTCCCTTCAGCTTGCTACATGCTGAATATTCAAGACCAGACTTCAAAAGCCATGTTTCTGTCTGAGGAGCACAGACATTAAAAATCTCCTGACTAATATGTGAGGTAGCTTCACCTTTCTGTCCTTGACCACAATATCCTTGCCTCCAAACGCTGCAGCTGTGTGATACCACATGAGCTACTTGTCCTCTCTCACCCTTGATGTAGCTATATGTCAGTGCTAGAGGTTGTATATCATTAAAATGCACTTTGGCATTCTTCTGTGTGTGAGGACCTATGGATATGCATTATTCAAAAAAGGAAAAAAGCTCTTCCAAGACCTCTCTAGGCTTAGCTAGCTGCTTTCCTAGCCCTTCTGGGAAGCAGAGGGACCTCGCAGCACTGCCATGGCTCAAAAGGAGCATTCTCAGGGATACTGTATTGCATTTAACAGGCAAACTGACCAGCACGGAGCCACGGAGTGTTCCTGTCTCACACCTTCTGCAGTTTCTCTGTTGCAAATGTTGGCAATATTTTTGCCATTGTGTAAATATTCGGGCTTTTTATATAAACTCTGCTTACACCACTGTCCTGGCTTCAGCTGGGATAGAGTTAATGTTCTTCACAATAGCTGGTATGGGGGCTTGTTTTGGGTTTGTGCTGAAAATAGCGTTCATAATATAGAGATGTTTTTGTTACATGGAAGTGTCTTTTGTTATGCTGAGCAGTGCTTACATGGAGCCAAGGACTTTTCTGCTTCTCACTCCACCCCACCAGTGTGTAGGCTGGGGGTGCACATGGAGTTGGTAGCGGACAGAGCCAGGACAGCTGACCCCAATTGGATATCCAAAGGCTTGGGGAAGAAGAAGGATTGAGGAGTGGGTGGGGAGCAGCATTCAGAGTGATGGCATTGGTCTTCCCAAGTAGCTGTTACATGTGATGGAGCCCTGCTTTCCTGGGGATGGCTGAACACCTGCCTGCCCATGGGAAATTTTGAACAATTTCTTCATGTTTCTTTGCTT
Organism: Laterallus jamaicensis coturniculus; assembly: GCA_022605575.1. Taxonomy (NCBI): domain Eukaryota; kingdom Metazoa; phylum Chordata; class Aves; order Gruiformes; family Rallidae; genus Laterallus; species Laterallus jamaicensis. Next base: position 51,755,768 of record JAKCOX010000002.1, on the reverse strand, counting down.
ACTCACAGGGCTTTGGCTGTGTTAAAATCCACTGGAAGTGGAGGCTGCCATAAGTGAAGGCAATGGGAACACATTCTGAAAGTTCAGTTTCAGGCCACACCACTCCTTTGCTGAGTGTCATCTGTATTATTGCCTGTGGAGTTATTCCTGCCTGGCAGAAGGACTCCATTAGGATGTGATGCTATTACAACCTCTTTTTTACCTTCACTGTGATCTCAGAGGGACAGTCTTACATTCTCTCAGACTTCCTTAGGAACTAATTTATCTTTGCAGAGCTTGTCTTGCTCTTTGGAAGGCAGAGGCTCTCATAATTAAAAACCTGGCTAGGAGCTGTGCTGGGGAAAGATCTATCCCTCCAGAATGAGTCTTTTTTTTAAAGGTCTGGAGAATATGTTTTGTCTCCCTCTCTTTTTAAAAGCACTTATCCTGGCGATTAATTAATATGATCTGGGAGCACATGGCAGTTTTTATCTGAAGTCTACTGTTCCAGGCTGAGGTAAGTGCCTTAATGAGGGAAGCTGGGATGAAGCACCCAGAAGCTTAATTTGGGACAAATAAATCTATGCAGGTCAGAGAAGATGCCACATGGGGTAAAAGCAGTTTTGGGGTAGGAAGCAGCCACTGGAAACAGGGAAGCACCTCCTTTCTAAGCAACTTTCACAAGGGGAAAAAAAAATTGCAAGCAAAGTGCTGAGTGGGATTGGAGCAATGCTCAGGTCTAGGACCCAAAAGTTCAGAGCTATACGTCACTGTAGGCAGAAAGCATTTATCTATTGTTACAGCACAGCTAGCTGTACGTGAGCTGGGTACTTCATGAAGAGCTAGGCATCCTGGAAGCACTTGCTATTAGTTCTTTCCACATGCAGGAACATCATTTTGACAATGGAACCTAGAAATTGAACCGTAAAATGTATTTGTTGAAATGCAGAAATGAGCTTTTCCCAAATTACATAAATTGCAAATGGGCATGAAGGGGAGCTGATTTTCTCCATGACTGAATATCCAGTTTCAGGAAACTTAAGAAGATGAGGCTTTTGCTGGGTAACAGGATCTTGACAGAAGCTTCTAGGTCACCAACACTGCAGTTAACCTTAGGGTTCATATGGCCTTGTTATACATGAATCAGGATGTTACAATCTGCTAAGGTGGTTGGCTTTTTTCTGTCTAAACTTATGGCAACAATGAACCATCAAGTTAGCTTTTATATCTAACACAGTTTCTTAATCAGAAGAGTGAAAACCTCTCCTCTACCAGGGGTTTGCACAGAGGTGAAACATGCCAACAAAGCGGATAAGCAGACACTTTCACTGAAGTCCTGAGGCTACAAGATTATCTCTAAGTTGAACGCAATGCAGTGAAATAGGGGTTCTTCATATAAATGCTGAAGTGTAAACTAAAGGCTGTTCTTACCCCCAAAGCAGCCTAACCTTAAGCCAACTTAGCTCCACTCACTGTGGACTGGGACCCCTTAAATGTTTATTGCACTGCTAAAATTAACATTGCTCATAGAATCATAGACTCATAGAATGGCATGGGTTGGAAGGGACCCCAAGGATCATAGAGCTCCAACCCCAATGCTGCAGGCAGGGCCACCAACCTCCAGGTCTGGATCTACACAAGGTTGCCCAGGGCCCTATCCAACCTGGCCTTGAACACCTCCAGGGATGGGACATCCACCACCTCTCTGGGCAGCCTGTTCCAGGATCTTACCACTCTCTCTGTAAAAAACTCCCCCCTAATATCTAATCTAAACCTTCCCCCCTTTAGCTTTAATCCATTCCCCCTTGTCCTGCCATTATCTACCCTTTTAAAACATTGATTCCCCTCCTGTTTGTCAGACACATTCCATAGCAACAGCAATATCTGGAACCAAATACCCCACGTTATATGCTGTTACTTGGTAAAACAGGTGAACTGCCTGTTTGGAATGATCTCTGACTTATACTATCTCCCAGACTGTGCCTAGGAACTGTGAAAGTGCAAAACAGACAATGCCCCAAACATACCAGACACCCTTCTACTGTGTAAGATCATAAGTGATTTCAGTCCCCATGCCTGGGAACACTCCTCAATGCTGTTTTACTTACAGGAAGAGAGGTCTATGTATGAGGGTGGGGTTTCTTGACCTATAAATGTGTGCTTTTAAGAGAGATTGGGGTTACACATCACATCTACAGTGACACATGGAACTTGATTTGGGTGACGATTTAAATGACTTACTACTGTCTCTGATGCCAAGCACGTGGGCTGATGTTTTCTGGAAATAAAAACAAATGTAGGGACTTTCGTTTGCAAAGGAACCATCACATCTTACTAATGTCATCAAGTTTTTGAAGGGAAGTTTACAATACTCATTATTAGATGGATGGACATATGTACTGGGATATGCCTAATAAAGCTAGTTCATGGAGCAGTTTCAGATGATTATGTTAACTTTTTCCACACTGTGTTGGCTTCTATTATTCATAAAAAAGATTGGGTGAAGGTCTGCTTCAGGAGGGAAGCAAGATTAAGTACAATTAAGAACTAACCCTAACTTTTCCTAGTAAAAGGCACAGGGAAATGGGTGAATCTTGAGAAAAGCTAATGGTGTGCTGCTGTGAATCCTTGAACAAAATAGACACTTTATCTATTAGATTCACAGCCTTCCTACAGGAATGTACCTATGTTAAAGTAGTCTCAGAAGGGCTGTGATATTATTCCATGAAGCAACATCATGCTGTGAATTACAAGTAAAAGCATAATTAAAATGGGATATGAAACTCCATGGTTCACATAGAACTGTTGTACATATAATAACAAGCTTTCTCTGGCACACTGAGGAAATGCCACTGAGAACTAAAAAAGGGCATACATTTATATTTAGGAGTTATTTTAAATGGATCACTACTTGTGTATATAAATATATTTTAATTGCGTTTTTCTGTACAGAAATTTAAGACAGTTCATCATGCTTCCCTGTCCTTAGCTGTGTGAAGTTACAGTTTACTCCTTCTCCCTCAGATTCAATACTGTAGGCAAAAAAAAGTTTTTCTTTAAGTCACTACTGGGGGCATTAAAATATGGCAGTATATTGCAAAGACAGATTGAAGCTATATTTGCTATTATTCAGGACGTGACATGGAGATGAAACTGTTTCTATATGCAGCATGTGTTGGTGTTTAAATCATGACCTCACAGAAATCCATGGCACAATTCCCATTAATTTCACCAAGGCAAATACACCAACCAGGGGATCATTTGGAAACAGATACAAGAACAGAAATTAAATTATTAGATCTGTTTTGATTCACCTCAGCTGGTATCTACCACCTCATCTTATGGTAGAACTTGATAGAGATCAGAACTGCTCATTTACATTAAAACAAACAGATCCACATAGCTAGTGGACCAGTCTTTTTCATCCTGCATAGCTACCACTTCTGCTAGGCTAGGTTTATAGCTGTGACAGAAGCCCAAACATTAGGTGATCATCCCTTTAAAAAACTTGTTCTGGGGAGTCTGTATTGAAACCACACCGGTACCAATGAATTCAGATAGGTTGTTGTAGCTTTGTGTGGCTGGGCTCTGATAGAGAAGAGGGGCTGCAGGGGCGGCTCCTGCAAGAAGCAGCCAGAAGCTCTCTGCAGGCCCCACAGACCAAACACCAGCCAGTTCAAGGCCAGAGTCATTGCTGACCAAGGCCAAGCCCATCAGCGATGGTCACAGCGCCTCTGGGAATCACATTTAGGAGAAAAAACAAACCACAAGCAGCTGCTTTTTGCCACCAGAGAAGGGAGTGAGAAAGGGGCAGAGAATGGAGTGAGAACGTGCTTTTCTCATTATCTGACTCTGTTTTCACTGGGTGTGTAGTATAGAGTAATAAATTAGAGAGCTTTCTCTCCTTTCTTCTGCATTCAGTCTTTTTTGCCCATGACACTAATTGCAGAGTGATCCCTCTCTGTCCTTATCTCAACTCCTAAGCCTCTCAATATATATTTTCTACCCTGTCCAGCTGCAAAGGGGAGTGATGGAGCAACTTTGATGGGTGTGTGGCCTCCACCACATAGATGCAAATGCTCCAAGTCCAACATACTCAGTCAGGTTCCAGTCTGGTAACCAGATAATCACTTTAGCATGGTACACATGTATCCGTTTTACACTGACATCAGACAAACAAGTGGTTCCTAAACCCCGAGGCCTGTGGCAAACCTCTAAAACATGCATGCAAGGACTGTAAAGAGGGAAAAGCCTTCTGTTGAATGGATTAAATTCATTAAGTGACAGGCTGCTAATTGGAAGACCTCTGAGCTAGCATTTCTGGGCAGTAAGTGGGAACTCTCTTTTAAGTCCAGGTTTCCTTGTGTCCAGCAAAGGGTACCTATTGCAGTAGTAGAGCTTTGGGTAGTTTCTGTACATGTAATAGGATGATAGCTTTGACTATAGGGAGTTAACAGTCAAAGTCCAAATATTAAGGTAGAGTAAGTCTCATCGGTAAATTGTGAGCATGTGTGTAACTGTGGGCAGGACTGAAGCCAAAGTTAGGAAAAAGGCAAGATTTCAGTGATCTCACTGTGGCTGCATACAGTATAATGACAAAAACAATTTGGACCACAGAAGTTAAGGGTTTTTATTGACTAGATAGATCATGTTTGTACTGTTCCCATGAGGTCCTGTAAGTACACCATCAGCCAGCTAACCCAGCTAGTAGCAACTGTAACTCAGACTGGATTTAATGAGGTATGTTTAAACTATGTTCACAACTAGGTTCAACGCACAGGATTTTTTGTTTTCCCCAGGCTTCTGACAAAGCCTATGACCAGCTGTGAAAGTTAATTGTATGTTATGTTGTAACTGGCTGGGGCTGGCAGGGAACCTTTAGCCTATGGTATATTTTTGTCCCTTGGCAGCATCACAGAGCAGGGAAGGCCGAATTTCATTTTCCCCCAGTTTGATATATCACTAGTATGGCAATGTGTTGGGACGTGTTTTTATGTTGCAGTGAATTGCAGATGTGCTCTTCAACAGTTTGCCTTTTTGCTTCCATAAAGCAGAATGCAGATTCCCAAGGGTTCATTTTCACACACATTTAGCCCAGGTGAATCCTGCATTAGTGCTCACCTAGTTTGCCATTGCAGTAAATACTGAAGGAAATGTTCTATATTCTTGTATATCCTTAAAAAGGGGTTGTTTTTCTCATCTAAGATATCACCTGGCTTTTTTTTTTCTTTTTTTCTGCTTTGGTGATTTAGCTTTTAATTCCAGGTAATTTGCCTTTGCACATTTTATAATCCCATTATTAATACTACCGTGACACTCATCTACTCCAGTTAAGTGGATAGTGGTATTTGAATTCTAAACCATCCTAGCTGGGTTTTATTGGTTGAGCTATTTGAACTCATAGTGATAATTTTGAGTGGTCTGCTCCAAAAACAATTATTGCCATAAAATTATTTATTACCATCAGATGATTTAGTCTCCTTTTCTCTGGGCTTGTAAGTAGTCCCTGCAGCAGCATCCTGGAGACTACTCAATCACACCAAAACCAGATCAGCTAAGTTTTTTACATGGAGTTAATATTAAGAATGTGCTTGGGCATTCCTTATCTCCTGGTAGGTTATGGGTGTGTTTCTTCAATCCTGAAAGCTCATAGGTTGGTGTGTCTTACTAGAACAGGTGGGAATGAACGGATCATGTGGAATGGGCGCATTGCAGATGTTAATTTCCTTGTGTTTCTGAGGAATCTCTTTTCTCTTTCACTGAAATGACATTTTATCATCAAGCAGCAGAAAGACATTGTCGTCTTTCCTTGCTTCCCAGCCCCCCGATAGATCAGATTTTCATGACTGCAAGTTAAATGTATACAAAACAGTCATTATAATAGTGTGATAATCTAAGTTACAGGCTAATTGAATTAAATGCTCTCAAGTGAAGAATTTTAAGATATTTCACTGTGAGGGTCTCAATTGTGAATCAATTTTAACCTGCCCCTTACAGATTGTTAAGTTTATCAGCTGAGTGGCTTAAAAAAGAGTATGTACAAAGTTATTGAAGGCAGAATAAAACCAACACCCCAAAGCCCACTGTCACCTGATTTACAACTTCAAAAAAAACCAAACAGGCTTTTTGTTTGCATTTGCAACATAAGCGGTGTAGTCGTCAGTTTGATCTTAAGTGAATCCTGTTAGCCTGACTTGGAGTTTGCCTGACTTTGGCTCTGTCTATCTGCTTGGTGTCTGCAAACCCATTTAAGCATCTGTCTCATGGGGCTGTGCTGAGTCACCCTGGATGGCATTCAGGCTGAGCTCAGGGGCTCCACACAGACAATATCACTCCTTGGTCCTATTTGGTTTCCCAAGCACATCATTTAATTAAACTGGTGCAGCTTTAAGAATTAAAAAAAAAAAGAAAGAAAAAAGAAAAAAACAAAAAGAGCAAATCTAGAAGGAGCAGGAAATGGGCTTGGAGTTGACAGAAGATTATGGGATGTGAGGGTAAAATTGACCCCTTCAGAACAGAAATAGGTGCCTTGGGCTGAGATCCCCAGCATTGTGGGGGTTTGGTACACCTCTGTGGTCCTAGTCCTGTGGATAGATCTTCCCAAATATGAGGTATAAACCCTCTGTAGCTGGTTAATAGCCAGAAGATGGTGTCTTTCAGGGAATTCAGAAGTGTGGGGCTAGGAAACATAAGGTTATCAAAGCTGGGGGAAAGGCTGTGAGGCTCAGAGGAGTTGTGCTTTTGGTTTACAAGCACAGCACTACTGGATGGGAACTATCAGTGTTTCATACAGGCATAGAGCAGGGGTTTGCACACCAGGACCAGTGGGGAATCTTTCTTTAGTGGGGCAACTCTAAAGCTCTTCAAGCATAGCCTGCATTTGAGCAGATAAGTATGCAAACCTTCTTGACTTGCTGGAAGTCCAATTTGCATGGCCTGACATCTCCGAAGAGTGCCTAGGACCCTTCAGCAGGTGGCACTGGCACTGTATCTGTCCCAGACTGAAGTACTCCTAAAAAGTATGCATCCCTCTTGCCATGTGAGTTGCTTGTTAAGTGAATGGCCCACTGCTGATAAGGGAATGCTCCATAGCTGCCAGCCCCTAGATTGGGAAAGCAATTAATCTTCAACCACACATGAGGTTAATAAAAATCGGGGCTCGTAAGGGTGATAAATTACTCATTAAAAAGTTACACTGATAGTCTGGTCCTAATAAAACTTCAACAATTCTCATGCACTGTGATGTCGCTGTTTTCCTACAGGAGCCTGATAAAATGATAACACTGTTCCTGGGGAAATTATCCTCTCACAGTAATTCAAATGCAACACTTCACCACAGATACCTTTCAGTGTTTTCATATGAGAAGTATTTTTGAATTATGTATTTCCTGTGACTGATTTAACTTTTGCCAATTGGCAAGTCCTTGTTCTTCTCCGAGCACATCCACACCTGCATCCTGGCTTACAAGCTACTAAAGATATTTTCCCTTTTGCTGATTTACTCCCCCCCATTCTAATATTTGCAGTTGATAGTTTCCCATATTTCCTCCCTCTTTGTGCCTGAGCCCTCCTCAGCATCAGCTCCTGTGGTGCTTCCCTGGCAATGGCTATTTCAGCCTATTTTCTACCTTCTTCCCACTTGCTCTGTAGAAGTGCAAATTCCTCTTTAGCACCGGTGAAGACACATTAAAAATGGTATTATCTCCACTGAATAGGGATGAAGCACTCTACAGAGCTGCCTGCCATTGATATCTACTTAAAAGCATTGACCAATATGGGACATGATCAAATTCTCATTGATAAAGCAAGCTTTTGCAAAATCATGCCCACACGAGCTGTGGGCACAACCTTGATCTGGGTTTAGCCTGCATATTTAATTGCCTTAGTAGAAGTTCAACATTTATCAGGTGATTAGGGAAAAATTTGTTTAAAATTGTGAGCTAGCATAACATGTTAAAAAATATATATGTTTATGAAGAATCTAATTCCTAAGGTAGTTTTAGAAACAACTCTGATCTAACTGGAAACCTGAAAATAAAGCAGTGTGTTGGGTGTCTCTGCTGCTTAACATCTGTGAAACACATGAGTGAGTATCATCAAGAAATTACAGAATTGTTGTTTCATATCATGTCACTGTGACTATTGTTAGCACCCACAGGGGAAAGCAGAAAGTGGTGTTAAAAACTGTATCACCAAGGAGAAAACAACCCAAACAATCCGGCTTACTGCCTAATGAGGTGTTCCAAACAGAACCCTATGTAACCTTTACTCAGTAGGTACCCAGCCTCCAAGAAGTATTATACCTTCAGTGTCCACAGTACTGTATAAATATTATATATGAGCGAACAATATAGTATATGCCGTACAAAAATGTTCCATATTTTTCCTATTATATTTCCTATTCCATATATTCCTTATATTTTCTATTAGTACATCCTTCCACAAAATTTCATGTTCCAGAATAACAAGTCAAATAATAAAAAAATAAGTATGTTAAATATTCACAAACATCCCTGTCTTGAATTACAGCTTCAGGGTGGATTTCTTATAAATGCCATAAATGGAATTATTTTTATTTTAGTGCTCTGCTTCCTGTATTAAATGAGGAAAGAAGAGGAGTCACCATAACAACTGTTCTGCCACCAAGAAAAGCAGCATTTTCTTAAAGCGGTACATCTATCAGGAATGATAAGTATGTATTTGGGACTGATTGTCAAAGATCAATGGCAATTGCATCAGTGTTGGCACAATAAAAGCAAATGAAGAAGCAGGCCAACATCTTATGTCCCAGTGCCCCCAGGCCTACAATTCTTACTTCTTTTTACTTTCCTCACCTTATATGCACTCAGACAGGTATTTTCAGCATTATTTCTTTGTAACACCACAGTTCTAATGTTTCTATCTTTTCCTGGTGTAACACCTGAAAAAATATTGCACAATCCTGACAAGATTTAGTAGAGACCAAAAGTGGTTTCTTCTGTTTCAAGTGGACCTGTATTTCTTGGGCTGTTTAACTAGATGGAAAAGCTATTCAGCTGACCCAGGCATTTTAGGTAAGTAAGTAGTCTTAGAGGGTGTCAAGGCCTGGAGCTTTGATGTAATGTTAATGTTTAACATCACTACTGAGCTTCCTGTGTTAAGGTCTGACAGTCACCTCATTATCAACAGCAGTTCCTTCTTCCCATTATAAGGAAATCAACATTTAATATAAATAAGAAAGCAATCATATCACAGTTGGAGTCCTCCCTAGTATATTCCTAAGTTTAAGTGTAGCAGGAGAGAATAATTACAACACAGCAATGTTGGTAAACAAAAATAATTTACATATAATGTCTCACTCCATACATCCAGAGAGCTGTCTTAATCCCTTGTGGTATTTTCAGTCACAAGATTATGCATGTAATAACAATAGACCTTTTTATCCCTCAAGTCTTCCATTTAGCCTCCTGAGGCAGATAATATCTCGTAGCTTGTCGGCGTGACAAGGAAAATACTCTAATCAAACACTCCTGTGGGCCATTATAGCACATAATAACAGGGGCTTTTGATGGCTTTATCAGACGTGCATCAGGAGGTTGCCTTTCAAAAGAGGAACAAATTATATTGGTTTAACAGAAAGCTTTGGGATATACATACGTTAAGAAGGCTAGGAAATGGGAGGCAAAATGGAGGGACAAAACTATTATGTCTCCAGTGACACATAATCATGTGGTTTATAATATATGCTGTTTAAATTGAAATGCTCTCATCATCGGTTACCAAGGTTTTCAGCAGGATTTCCAGGGTCTGAGCTGGGAGCTGGCAGCGTACAAACATCTGCAAATTGCCTTATGTCCCTCAAAATCTAAAAGCTTCCCAGAGGTGCACTGTCAGGACCTGCAAGAAGAAAACAAAGATGATATAGAGGATACTGGTCTTCCAGCTCCCTCAAAGGAAAGCCTGAGAGACCCAACAGAACAATATGGGCTCCTTTTGAGCTGCCTTATGGAAGAAATAGTTATGTAGGGTGTCAGACTGCCCAACTGAGCTGTCCTCAGCTGGAGAGGTCCTCTGTGAGTTCCTGTCGTGGACGTGAGTATGTGAGAACGTATGCTCATTGTTCACACGTGTACATTTTTACATGCTGTACTTTGGCTTGCAGATGAAAGAAACACAAGACAGCATATGCTGTGCACATCACAGGTGTGGGAAAGTGCACATATAATTTTACAGAGCTGTGAAATTATGGCAGATCGAAGCACGAGCTAATCAAGACTAGGATATTAAGCCTTTGAAAGAGGCTGTCCTTGCTAAGTAAGGATTTCTTAAAATGTTGGTATCTTTTCAATCTCTCTTGGACAGTTTCTTTATATTTTCCCATACAGAGAGACAGAGAAATAGCTCTGTAACCCTATGATAAATTTTGAGGACGAGCAGTACACTCTCAGCTTTTTAGTACCTGTTTGTTTTCTCAGGGTAGTTGAGGTTAGACAGGATCTCCAGAGATTGTCTAGTCCAAACCCTTTGCTCAAAGCACTATCAGCTTCAGCAGGTTGCCCAAGGTTGTGCTCAGTTGGGTTTTGGATGTTTGCAAGGATGGAGACGTCACAGACTGGAAGAGCTTTGCTACATACTTGCAATTCATTACGGCTTGTCTTCCTGCACAGCAGAGCAGCTTTTCCTACGTGTAACACTCCCAAGGGCTGACTTATTTATTTTTTTAATGCACACAGAATTATTGCAGGCAGACACTGTTTCAACATGGTTTGTTTATGAAGAATCAGGGACAAGCACTTGCCAAAAACACTGGCTATGGGTGTTCTCATGATGATCTAGCCTGTTAGAAAGTTTGCTAGTCAAATTCCCCCAACCACTAAGTAAGTGTGTTTGTGAAGAAACCAAAGAGTAACACTGGGAAACTCTAGCATGTGTTACAATGTCTTACACCAGCCTGTGAGTTCAGCTTCAAAATACATCACAGAAGGCCAGGTTGATGCTGCAGAAGGGGTGCACCTGCTCTGAAATTGTACAGGCAAGGTGCAAATGGCTCTTCATTTACATGTTGCAAGCTTAACCTGCAGATGGTTTTAATAAATCCCTTGAAGGCTGCACGGATGACTTTTATGAAACTCATTTAATGGAAGTTCTCATAAATAATTTCCACACATTATACAGTACCAACCCATACCGTTTGCCATCTGAGCAGGTATGAAATCCTGGGACTGAGCCAACCAGCTGGTGCAGCTGTGGAGGCGATGACAAGGTTGGTGTCGCAGCAAAGATGCCAGCCGCTACATTAGTTAGCACTCCCAGCAGGTGGATTAATTCACAATTAGGCAACCATCTTTTAATAATTTACTCACCTTTACCTCTGACCAAAGGTGCAGTCATGACAACCCAGGAAAGAAGAGCGTTAGCTTCAACAAGTACAAATGCAATCTTGAACGGCTTAATTAAATAGGGAAGGTGTTATTCATTCCAGTCACATGAGGCAATATTCACACTGTAATGAAAACAGTAATAATAAGCCATTGTATCCAGCAGGACAAGCTAGTCAGGAAAATACTCTCTATATCACGTTTTGACACTTTTGGAAACATAAATTGGTTATGATTAACTCTAGAAGCGTTGCCTTGTCTTTTGCAAAACAGATGAGTGGATTTAGGAATTCATCCAGCAGCAAGGCAGCCAAGGGCTTTGCTATTGCCAACAAATACTCCGCAAGTTCCTCTGCATTGCTCTTACACTTGACCTCACCTTCGACCTGCAATGAGGTCTCATGCTCCCTCTCCCACTCTGTTGTTTATTTTTAATTGCCAGATACTCTCAAGGTTTGTTAGACTTTGTTTCCTTGTTTCTGAAATATTAACGAGCCTTGTCCAGGGATGACATTAAAACCAGCAGATGGATTTTGGTTGCGGTGCGAAGCGGAGATGTGCCCCCCAGCACAGCAGGCAGGACCATGCTTGCAGAGGCAGACTGTGGCAAGACCCACTCCATGCATTGCCTCAGCCTGCAGCTCAGTGCTGTCATCAGGATAAACCCACTAGCAGGGACTCCTGCAACCAAACAACACCTCAAAGAAGCCAAAAGCACTCTTCACAGGGAACTCACTGACTGGCTTTTTTTTTTTTTTTTTTTTTTTAAATGATGAAGTGTAGGCAGCTAATAATACAACCAAAGCAAAGGAAAACCATACCCTGCCTTCTTTAATCATGATTCTGGCAAAACATGAAGAAAAAAACCCCCAGTCTGGCTCACTGTTGCGTATTCCTCTTTTAAAATCAAGCAACATTTCTAAATCCTGTGCCAGCTTTGAGCCCACCCAGTGCTGCTTTGGATGGATCCCTTCTCCAAGAAGATAGCAACTTCCACGCTTGTTGCTTAAATCTTTTGTCACCTGTGATGCCCATCTTTGCTTTTGGCTCTTTCCTTTATTTACCACTAGCACAACTAAACAAGCTTCAAGTTGGTTTTGTGCCATTCACATGAATTATTCCAACATAATGTACCAATTCCAAAGTGTAGCGCTTCCCATCCTACATGCTGCACAAGAAACACCAGTTCCTCACAGTCACCTCTGATAAGGTGACATTTGCTCTGGGAATAAAAGCTCCAAAGATTTGTGATTGCTACTCCTAGCTTTTTTACCCAGCTGTGATTGCCCTGCTTCAATTCTGCCAATAACTTTTTCTTCTCCAAGGTAGTGCCTTTGATACGCAATCTGATTTTTTCATGGCAGCTTGTGATTTGTCATCTTTCTGCTCACGACAACATTGCCCCCCCAGGGTATTTTCACTGTAAGCTAACAACTTCCCAAGATGGGGGCTATTTTTAAAATAACAAGATGATTCTTTTTTAAACTGCTCAGATGTAGAAAAACCTAAAATAAAAGATTTGATAGAAGAGAACTTGTATTAGACTGAAAACGGTATTAGCAGGGTTTGCTTTTGCAGAATATGTCAGCATTTGTGTTCCCCAGGGAAACACTACTGGTTCAAGTGCAGGAATACATAATTTTTCTGAAAGCTCTGAGATAAATATGACAACTGTCTGTCCTCCACCCCAAAATATGACAACTGATGCTTAAGGAATATTTATTACCTAACCCAAAGGAACTACTTTTGTCCTGAAATAGACCATGCAAGCATTAAAGCTTTATGGCTTCTAATCATGAATTTATTTTTCACCTTGTCCTTGGGGGACCACAGACATAGCCCTATTACCAAGAGGAGCAGCCTTTCCTTGGTGTGACAGATAAAGAATTTAATCATTTGCCTCGAGGCTTTGTCAAACATTCCTTATTGCTCTGTTGACAATGAAATGTCAAAAAAGTCCTCAGAGCACTGATTTTATTTTACTTATTTGTTTGGATTGGGAAGGAATGACAATAGAAATAGCTAGCTTTTAAACTTAAACATCAGCCTAAGAAAATAAATTACTCTTATGGGTAGAAGTACTATTACCAGAAAGCCTGCAAATCAATGCAGGTGAGGACAGAGAGAGATCAGAAGATAAGAGGGCCCACTAACTTTCTCACAGGACAGGTCCCATTCAAGTGCCTTTATGCCATGGTTTATTCACCACAGAGAAATAGTCTTGCTCCTCAAAGCTGAAACAGGCATCCAGCTCCTTTCTATGGAGCTTCGTGCACAGCAGCACGTACACTACACACAGAAGGACTACAGTCTGTGAGGCTGGATCTTGCCTCAACTCTATCTCCTAATCTTAGCTATCCAGTACTCACCCCATTTGTACTCTGCTTCATCAATAAGCATAGATTTTTAAAAAAATCTAAAAGATTTCTGGATTAATGAGATACAAGTGGTGCATTTTGGTTCCCAGGAGATGTGCATGAATAACCCCATTGACATGTTGAGGTTAGCACTGAATTAGTAGTAGCTTCCCAGCCCCAGTGGCCAGGCATGTTCCTTCCAGCCTTTTCCTCCTTCTCTTCTCCTGTGGTGCTTGGAGGTAAGGTGGGGTTTGCCAGCTTCTTGAGTGCATGAATATTTTAGACCTATATATTTCAAACTTTTGCAAAAAGCAGCTGACATTCACAAATACGAGCCCCATGCTCAGTCTGAGTTAAGTTTCTGGTTAGAAGGGAGTATTTCACATGCCTGTTTCTGAGGGCATGTGGGATGAAAGACGTCATTAGGTGGGAGAACTGCTTCAAAAGGAACAAAGTTGCCTGTTTAGGACTGCCTCTATCTGACATTGTCTCAAAAGAAACAGCAGATCCTGTTCAAGCAGGCCTTGGGCTCAGGTTCAGACACAAACCATAGCTTTGGACCAAACCGGAGCACTGGGTCGGAGCACAGACAGGTTCAGGGAAAAAAAAAAACAGGTTACAAATCGTAGATGGTCAGCTCAGAGCCTGTTTGAACACATGCTTCAGTCCTTACAATTCATTGTGTTACGAGCAAGCAGGTTATAGACAAGCAGTGGCAGGCTGCTGCTGCTGAGCTCACCATGTCGTGTGCTGGCAGAGGGACAGTGGCAGCAGCGGATGCTGCCACCTACCAAGATCCCACTGTGCACAGGACCCTGCTGATTTGCACACACAGGAAAATGCAAGGATACTGGTTTTGGGTCAAGAAGCCCTTCAGCCAGTGGTTGCACGTGGAAATATTTCTGCCTTTGCCTTGTCCCTGTACCTTCCCTAGCCAGCTGCTACTGGTCACTTCTGGCAACCAGACAGGGGACCAGGTGAAGCTTTTGTCTCCCTTGGTATGGCCAGTCTTTAGTGCTGAAATGCAAAGATATCATTTAATAAGTGCTCCACTGTTATAATGAAGGAGGTATATCAGGGTCAGCCACACAGGCTCTGCACTATTCTTTTGCACTACTTTATGGGACTTTGGGGGATCCTGAGTCCCAGCAGTTGTCCCTCTGCCAGCCCTTCTCGGTGGCCTCCTTCCCACGAGAAGGGAGAGTTAGCCGCACTCTGGTTATCTGTAACGGCACCAGGGCCTGGCGGGAGCCCAGGCCAACCAGTGTAAGTCAGAAAAGGCTTGGCAGGCTTGGCTCTGTACTGGCTCCTGCCTCCAGAATGATCTCATGGGGAGAGATGAGGAGTGCTGCTCCCAAAAAAAAGAAAAAAGAAATGGGACACATTTTCGTCCGACCTGATTTTCCCAAGGAGCAACAAGCACAGTATACTTGGCAGGATGAGTTACTGATGTGAGAGGGCTTGTGCAGGTAGACAAACACTTCTGTCACTTAAAGTGCACTTGAAATTCTGCAAAAGACAGTAATGGCTCTTTCTTTTTCATTTCAGAAAAACAAGATACCATTTCGTAGCTGGTAGAACTGGCTACTGGATGGTATACTCTTCACTACCTCACTTCAGCCCGTCTGTAAGGGAAGAGAGAGCTCGTCCACAGTCTGGGTGACAGAGGAAGGTCTTGACCTACAAGAGTCACCAAAATCACAGCTGTGATGACTATGTCCATCCAGTCATATGTAACTAATCCCTTAGGTCAGAAAGAGATTTTTCAGAAAAAGCAGACACTGCTTAACAATCGTTACATGGCCAATGTCTGCACTGTAAATGTGATATAAATGAAATGCTGAACATTGTTGTTTTCCTGATTAATAAAAACATCCCACATTTTTTATAATATACACTTAGAGGTGAAGGTAAATTTATTTTCAGTGAAGTTGGAACTGGAAACGGAAAAGGCAGATTAGCAATCTTGAAGTTATCTTCTTTGTGTTTCCTACAGGCTGATTTAAATCAAAGTTAATTTTTCTGCTAGCTTCAGTGAGACTGATTCAAGTGCTCGCTGACATCATCAGTGTCTTCTAGCTAAGCTAGGAATTATTTACCCACGGTGGAAGTTTTAAACTGAGGTGGAAGCCTCAGTGTGAACCTTAACATCCAGATCTAATCACCTGTTAAACAGTGATGATGCTGCCTCCTTCCAAAAGCAGTTTGAGATCTACAAAAAACCAAAACAGTGTTATGAAAGGATGGTGCCATACAACCACCATACTAACTACTACATGCTCATGGCTATCACTACCATTGCTTGGAAGTCCAGGGAACTGCCTCTGGGAATGAAGAATGAGACATCACTCGTAACACAGCAAAACTGAAAAATAAAGTTCCAGGCGAGTCATCCCTAGCAAAGTCTTCCATGAGACTGCAGCTGACATAATAGAAACAATTGGTAAACAGGCATTAATCAAGCTAGCAGATTTCTCTTAGTGAGAGTAATTAGCTACTCTGCCAGCTCCCAGTCAGCTCTGTAGTGGGGATTGGCTGGTAGAAAATTTTCATGGCAGCCATATGAATGTACACACCCATACACAGGTCCTGACTAGAGTACAAATTAGCTTCACTGTTGAAGCCTCGATGCATAAAGGCTGCTTGTAGAAAGAGAAGTGCTCTGTACAAAGCCACTTAGTGTTATGTCTTTGTTCTGTAGATGGCAACGGGAAGTTTTCCATTTATTTGTCTGAAGCTAGGACTTTACTTTCAGTTTTACCTACACATAGTCTCGCTCCACAAGCCTAATTTTCAGTGCGCTTCAATATCTGTCAGATTCAAGTCACAGAAGGAGATGAGCTGATTTTTGAACAATGAGCATGCTTTTAATGGATTCTGCAAGAGCCTGAATTAATCTGACCACAGATACACTTGGATATCTGCAGCTGAAACAGGGACTGGCTCCAGTTTTTGGGTCTATCTATCTGCAGCTCAGCAATAATATGGGGAAAAACTCATGAGATTAGAACTCCTGCATACATGAAGTTACTCACAGGTACCTTTACTGGACTAATCCCTCAGTTTGTTCTGTCCTAAAGGATGCTCCTATGCCAAACTAAAACAGCAGAATTAATTTGATGTAGTTGATTGGCAGACTGTGACAAAACTATAGAAGCATAAAAAGGTAGGGAAAAGAGAACAGAAAGACAAATATTTACCTTCTGTGGGGCACATGCACAAAGACTAATACTGCTCAAAAGCAAGTAGCAATTCTGAGTGCCCAGTTTAAGGTTGATGAATGAGATTGGGCTTCCAGGGGTGAGATGCTGAGCACTGTCAGACTCCTCATGACTTCTGCAGCTGGGATCCGAAAAGTGAGGAATTCAAAATCACTAATTGCCCAACAGAAATGTTGGCTGATGATCCTGAATTTGGTCTCATTACTAATTTTCAAACCTCCAGCTGGGTTTATTTTTGAAACGGTTCAATTTCAGTTCAAGTGTTCCTCTCCTAATATTTTGATCTCCTGCTCTCTTGGTTTTCATTCATTAAAGGAAAAGATAGATAAATACCGCATTTTGTGTGCAAGAAATGCAGGCTGTTGACAGTGTCTTCATTGACTTCTACATGTTTCCTGGTTGCTTTTGCTATTGCTGCTGTTTAAGTGCTGGTGTGAGCAATCCGTGTAGCTGGAGGAGGAGGTGACTAAAATGTAATCCACATCTTCAGTAATTGTGTTAGATTACAAAGATGGCACATAACTGTATGGAGGCATACCCTATTGTACGGTGCCAGCGTGCAAAATGGTATTTCCCAACTGTATCAAAGACTTTTAAATGACTGAAATCCAAGGCCATACCTGTCTTCTACCTCTCTTGTAGCCAGCAGTTCATCTGTGTAAGTAAATGAGATGGTAAACTAAAATTGAAGCTATGAGTCTTGCAAAGCAAAGCTACTCAAGGACATTACAGTCTTGCAAGATTGAAGCCTGACTGGAAAACCCAATGGATAACGGAAACTGTGTTAACCAGTAAAATATGCTGGAAGGATTAGGGACTTGCAACTCACCAAAGTAGAGGAAATCATCTGTGTTTGTGTGTCTGAGCTTTCAATTAAGTAGACTAGAGGAACAGTCAAGTTAAGTTTCAATTTCATTAGATTCCTGCATTTTTTTGTTTCTCTTAACGGTATTTATAACTTGATTTTTTATTTACAATGGCAAATGGGTTAATAAACAAAAAGCTTCTAGCTGCTTCCTTGTGAAAAGCAAATATTGTGTAGCAAGTCCTGCCTTCTTCAATATTTGTAAAGCTTGCTAAGGCAGGTATTCACATGAATGTGCCTAACACCACAGATTCAATAAGCCGTGCTTTTTCTGAAACAACACGTATATATCCTATGAAAACATGCACAGAAGAGAGGCTTTCTGGGAAAGGTCAGAATCTCTAGGAGGACAAATCACTCCAGTATTTGAGATAAGTGTTTGTGGCACAGCGTTGTGCTGTGAGAGGTGTCCGATCTAGCCCTGCATGAGCCTGTTGAGGTACCAGCCATGCCTAACTGTGTTAAAAGACATTGTTCCAAATATAAAGAAACAGCACCAGATTCTGCTTGGCTCACCTGGCTATTCTGCTTCTCCCAGACAAATTTAAGGGGACATTTGCTCATTTTTGAACTGTCTCTTTCTAACTCCATGAATATCATTCCCTTTCTGTATAGTGGTACAAATTAAATGGGGACAGCCAGTGTCGTGCTTTTTCTCTGACCTCTCCTACAGCATCAAGATTGGAACATTTACTGACAATTGGTGAATGTCTGCATGAAAGCTGTCTCAGGAAGAATCCTAAATTCTGGTTTCCTACTTCCTTTATACATAAGGCTATTACCTAAGAGTACAAATTGCTGTTACTACTCCATCTGATATATTTGCAAAAGGGTAACTTTATTTTTCATAGAACAATTGTGAGCACCACACTTGGGGAGCTATTTCATTTTGTTACCAACTTAGTATTATCAATTTAGTATTATCAACTTAGTATTATTGAGTCAACATTCATTTGGAGAGTCAGTATCTTTTTGTAGAACAGTTGATGGAGTTGGAACAAAACCTAATGTAGTTGAAAATAAAAAGGTTAGGAGCCTTTCAGCTCATCCTAGACAGGATTTGTGTCACTCTAGAACCCCAGTTTACAAGTAA
Organism: Laterallus jamaicensis coturniculus; assembly: GCA_022605575.1. NCBI lineage: Eukaryota > Metazoa > Chordata > Aves > Gruiformes > Rallidae > Laterallus > Laterallus jamaicensis. Next base: position 51,736,896 of record JAKCOX010000002.1, on the reverse strand, counting down.
TCTTCATGATAACTGTAGGCTTTGGGTTCCTTTCTGGCTGTATAAGTACTTAACTTGTTTGGGCATAAACTTGTCCACATGGGGCAATCTTAAAACCAGAGAGGGAAAAATCACGGGAACAGTGAATATGCTATCCTTTAAATTTCTTCTGCAAAAACAGATAACATTTTTATTTTACCTTGCTTTATTAGGAAGTAATAAAGGAGGGCTAAAACTCTAGGGCTTTGCTAGTCATACTGCTAGCTAAAACACTTCTAATAACAAGATACATCTGCTGATTATGCTGTTTTGAGGGTGCCCTCCCTTCACCTCTTGCTCCCCTCCACACTTCTGTATTGGCATCTATAATAAGCTGTGACCTTCAGTAATAACCATGGTCTCCCAAGCCTACTTCTTCCCAGGGTTTTCAGTAGCAGGATCCACTTAAGGGCCTCGTATCAAGTAATGAAGGAAATTTGTTGTGTCTATGTAATAAGTAACAGATAATTACTAGGCACAGAGAAGGGAAGAGGAAGATCAGAGGAAATTAAAAGGCAAATACTCAACATTGAATGAACAGCCTGGGTCCAGCATGTCCCTGGGAGGTGGGCTGGGAGCACAGAAGGGTCAAGGATATCCACATAGCACCAACACACTTCCCAACCAATAAGTCACAGCCTGTGCTAATGCCTCATCCATCATCATGTAAGATGTGATACTAATTTCCAAGGAGTGAGTAATAACTCCTACATGTGTTCACATTCCTAGGCAAGCACACTTGAAAACCATCCCTTCTCCATAACTGCCCTGGAGGTGCTTCTTTTTGAACAACCACGCCATGGGACACGTAGCAGTTCTAGCTGCTGCACATGCCCACTGGGTTTATAGGATACAGCTCTTAAAGGGTACACCCTGTGGCACACATAAGTCTGTTAAGCATAGAGAGAAGAGGAAATGAAAAGAAGTCATAAAGCACAAAAATCAACCTCAATATATGGAGTGGTGGGCTCTTGCTGCACTAGGATACCAGACACTAGGGACCCAGCTGGAATGCCACTGTGCTAATGCACATAGAATGAGGAATAAACAGTAGGAGCTAGAGATGTGTGCATGCTTGAAGGGCTGTGATCTTGTTGGCATCATTGAGATGTGGTGGGATGGCTGCTATGACTGGAGTGTTTGAATGGAAGGATACAGGTTCTTTAGGAGGACAGGCAGGGGAGATAAGGCAGGGGGTGTCTCCCTCTGTTTCAGTGATCCACTAGAGTTCATGAAGCTTTGCATGGAAATGGATGAGGAGCCAAATGCGAGCTTGTGGGTCAGAACTAAAGGGAGAGCAGGGACAAGCCTTACAAGGAGAGGCTGAGGGAGCTGGGCTTGTTCAGCCTGGAGAAGAGAAGGCTGCGGGGGGACCTCATTGCAGCCTTCCAGTACCTGAAGGGAGCATACAAACAGGAGGGGAATCAACTTTTTAAAAGTGCAGATAATGGCAGGACAAGGGGGAATGGTTTAAAGCTGAAGGAGGGAAGGTTTAGATTGAATATTAGGGGGAAGTTTTTTACAGAAAGAGTGATGTGGTCCTGGAATAGGCTGCCCAGAGAGGTGGTGGATGCCCCATCCCTGGAGGTGTTCAAGGCCAGGTTGGATGGGGCCCTGGGCAACCTTGTGTAGATCCAGGCCTGAGGTTGGTGGCCCTGCCTGTGGCAGGGGGGTTGGAGCTCTATGATCCTTGGGGTCCCTTCCAACCCTTGCCATTCTATGATTCTATGATTCATTCTATGATATGTAGAAGGTTGAGTTACTCAACAACATTTTTGCCTCAATCTTCACCAGCAAGTGCTCTAGCCATACTGCCTAAGTAACAAACGGCAAAGACTGGGACTGGGAGAATGAAGAACCACCCACTGTAGGAGAAGATAAGGTTCCAGACCATCTAAGGAAGCTGAAAGTGCACAAGTCCATGGGACCTGATGAAATGCATTCTTGGGTCCTGAGGGAATTGGTGGATGAAGTTCCTAAGCAACTCTTCATCATATTTGAGAAGTCATGGCAGACTGGTGAAGATCCCACTGACTGGAAAATAGGAAAAATAACCCCCATTTTTAAAAAAGTAAAACCTGGGGAACTATAGACACCTTTTTGGTGGCAAGATCATGGAGCTCCTGGAAGCTGCTTAGGCATATGGAAAACAAGATGATCTGTGACAGCCAACATGGCAAATCATGCCTGACAAATTTGGTGGCCACTATGCCAAGGTTACAGTGTTGGTGGATAAGGAAAGAGTGACTGATATATAGATGGACTTGTGCAAAGCATTTGACATTGTCCCATGCAATATCCTTTTCTTTACATCTTTTGACAGATGGACCACTCAGCAGATAAGTCCATAGGTGGGCCATGAAGATGATCAGAGGGCTGTAGCACCTCTCCAATGAAGACAGGATGAGAGAGTTGGGCTTGTTCATCCTGGAGAAGGGAAGGCTCCAGGGAGACCTTATTGCAGCCTTTTAGTACCTGAAGGGGCCTACAGGAAAGGTGGACAAGGACTGTTTACAAGGGCATGGAATGAGAGGACAAGGAGTAATGACGAAGATGAAGGGGTGTAGACTTAACTTAGATATTAGGAAGAAATTCTTCCCTGTGAGGGTGGTTAGTTACTGAAATAAGTTGCCTAGAGAAGAAGCCAGCCTTCCTGGAAGTGTTCAAGGCCAGGTTGGATGGGGCTCTGGGCAACCTGGTCTAGTCGAGGTTGTCCCTGCCCATGGCAGGGGGCTTGATAGTAGATGATCTTAGAGGTCAATTCCAACCCAATCCAACAAACAGAAAATGTCCCTCCAAGCAAATCCTGCCTGACCCAAGCTTTGGGAAGTCCGACAGAGGCTGAGGGAGCTGTTCTACTTCCACAAATCATCCCCTGCCAAATGTGTGAGGAAGGACCTTTGGCAGCGAACAGTTGCTGCTTGTGCGTGCAGCTGAGCCCCATCCTCGAGCATGGCTGGCACAGCTTGCCTGGGGATAGGAGGCAGCACAGCAGGGCAGGGACAAAATGGAGATGCTCTGGGAAACTCTCAGCCTTTGGCAGAACCACCTGGCACAACATGCCAGGATATAGGATATCTGTGGCATCAGGGGACCTTTGCACCCTGCAGGGGAGCTAAATTCACCTGGCTTTTGAGAACACGCCAGTCTTCAGAGCTGTGAGAATTAAAAACGAGTGGGGTTTAGTGCAATAAGCTTGACTGCCACCCAACATTGATGGGAAAAATCACATGAACTTCTGGTATTTAATGATGAACAGTCTTTGTATTCCCATTTTGAGCAGACAATGGTCCCTTGGTAATTGTGGGAGGTAGACAGAGACCTCAATAGGAGCACTGGGCTCTGTTACAGCAGCAGGTGACTATGATGCAATTGGAAACACACTTCGCTCCACCAGAGCAGCACAGTCAGGTTGGGACATAATCCTGACTTCACTGTTTTGATCCAACATCCCCAAATCAGTGCCATGCAAAGGAAAGTGATGACAGTTACAGGGAAGTGGGACCATATTTCCTTTGAGGACTCACTCCTTTTCCTACTGGGTATATCAATTTGATGTTTCTATTAAGTCCTGTGACTGGTACATGTCAAAATGTTAGTGCTCACTGTTATCATCTTTGTATTTCTCAGCAGAAGGCTGCTTACAGAAGTGACAGTGATTCCAACTTCTTCTGAGACAAATGTTGCTGTCTTACTGGAAAGGTTTGCATTTTTCAATCAGAAAAAAAAAATATTAAAGGAGACTGTATTAGAAGGGCATTAGCAGAGCTTTCCCACTTGAGACTGACAGAAAAGCCCTGAGAATACAAAGGATAACACAAGGCAAACATCTGTTCCAATAAAGGGAGTTAGAGAAACTGCCTTTTGTTGCATTGAAGTAATATTCCACCTATAAAAATTAACCACTGTGTTTCTCCCCACACTTCAAACCCTATTCAGTTCTCCTTAGGATTGTGTTTACTGCAAAGTTTCGCTTGTGCTATTTCTTTTCATAGCAAGCTAATTTGTGGTTCCATGTAGCTTAATCACATTTTCTTCAGCCTTCTATTGACAATACTAGCCTGGGACAAATAAAAAGCCATCATTCAGAGGAATAACATACCTTCTTAACACAGGCTGACATAGGAAAGCAGGCTAGGGCTCAGACAATCCCGAACCTGCTCCATTAAAAGATGACATTTTTCACAATAGATCTGTCGGACCCCACTCGAAATAATAGGCCCTCATCACGGCGGGAATTAACGTGCACGACAGGTGATTATGTTCTGGAAATGTTCCAGTGCCAGCTGTGTTGCTGCATGTTATTTGTAACCTCTGTAATTGCGGCTTTTCAAGCCCATTTTTATTTGGAAAGCCAGTACAGAAGGACAAAAAACCCCTACCACCATTTGTTCAGGGAAGAAACAAATCAGCATATCAAAGCCTGAACAGTAGTGCCCTGTTTTCTGAATTACTGGCTTAGACTCCTTATTCTAACAAAACCCCAAACCCTAATGTAATCACTGTTACACGTTCACCCCTTCCCTCATCGTCCAGTTACAGTCTTTGCTTACAAATGAATGGGCCAGCAAGCATCTGCTTAGTGACTGTGAAGGCAATTCCTTATGAAGTATCAAAAGGGTTGAGAAGCTGAGTGAGCTCACAAGGGTCGCTTGAGCAGTTAGTGGGCGGTCTTCTGTGTGTCTGGGGGTTGAACCAAGCAGGAGACAGAGAAATGAGCTGTTCAAAGTTGTACCCAAATGGGCTTCATCTATATTTTCAATTACTCGCTCTCTTAAATACACTGGCACCATCAGGCCGTGTCTAGAAGGAGCCTGAGTAACCACATCATCCCCGTACCACCAGCTTTGGTCCGTGCTGCTCCTCCAGTTAGGTCACTACTTTTGTCACACCTAGTCACAGTTTGATTGAAACCACCAGTGGAGAGAGGACATTAATTTCCTTTTCTCTGTATAGAACAGAGGAAACTTTTGGTTGCTATATGAATAATAATTCTTTCACACTGTTCATCCTTATTGCTGGGCACTTCAGGAAAATTTTAGTCCTTGAATTTCTTTCCTTAGATCACCTCTGAATATAGATTTAGAAATTGGTGGGAGAGGGTTACTCTGCCCCCAAAATTACAAAAATTGCCTGCCCGTTATGCAAGTGATGGATTACTAAGGCAAGAATGTGGGTAGTTATATTCCTGGTGGAATAGATAATCTAGGCGTGAATCACCTTTCCTCCACTGATGTATATTCAGAGCAAGTACTTTTATATCTGACATCCATGATTTCTGAAACCACCAGAGAAAAAAAAAAATCTATATAAAAAAGAAGTCACATGAGAAAGGAAGTAAGTTTGAAGAGCTTTCCTAAGATTTTTAGTTACCAGGACAACCATTTTACTTGGTAATCAATATGTTTGGCATGTTTCTATTGCTCTGTGACTACTCCCGCAGACAACATTGAAAGGTGTTTGGGGAAAACACAAGAAGCCAAGACAACTACAAACTGAAAAAACCCCCTGCTTCAGATATGAGAAAAGGAAATAACTTATCTCCCAAATAGTCTAAGGCTGCATCCGATTTTCTTGAGAAGTTGTGGAGTAGTTTTCTTTAACAGGCTTTCTGGATTTGAGAGGACTCTTCGGAGTGTATGAGTTTCAGTACCATGCTTGCCAAGCTGAACAAGAGCTACAGGTTACTTCTTTCCCCATGTCAAACCTATTGCATTGTGAAAATAATTTTGTGTTTGTGGCAATCAGTAAAGTGCTTCCTTTAATTGAGCAACACCTAGGTTTAACAAAACACAAAGCAGAGCCCATCGCCAAGCTATTTTAGCAAAACATCTGAGCAATCTTCCCTATTTAAGTTTATTTTAACTTAGACACTGTAACTGTTAGGCACTGATCCAATGTTTGTTATTAAGAAATTTAGAAATATCCCTACATAATATTCCTGTAGTGCTTTCTATGAGGGCCTTTCAGAGTATTTTTGTAAATAAAAGTAAGTATTATTCATATTCTAAAGGCATACATATACCAGTAAAAAGCAATAAAAGTATTTCCTCAAAGCTTTCACATCAAAGCAGGACATGACTTATTGCCACAATTATGACTTATTCCTTTGCAGGCATTTTCATTGCTCTTATGTCTGCAGTTACATGGAATGGGAGCTTATGACCCAATCCTTCTTACTCATCTCCTCCTGTCCCATTTCTTTTCTTTCTTGGGCTGCTGTATCACAAGGACCACATCAGATGTCTGTGATGAAGTTGACCTAGGTTAAGGAGGTTACATGACCTTAGGACCTGTGTTTCAGAAGGAAAACGACAAGGGAGCTTTAATACGCTAGTCATTTTTCAGAGCCTCATCCTACCCCCTTTTTCTAAACATCTCTTACACCCATGAGACATCAAAATGTTAGAAGAACTATTTATTCAGTTCAGCCTATTTTTTCTTGCAGCCTTTTTCAAACAGAGAATCTTCAAAAACTTCACAGCTGAAGATAAAATTAGAAACTGTTTTAAAGAGCTCTCTGCAGAGATGGCGAGATTGCAAGAGAGAAGACATAAGGAGATATGTCAGAACAGAAAAGGAGGAAGAAGTTTTTATTAAAATGAATGTCTGTATGGATGGGCATTTCCCATAGCTACAAGGCAAAGACAAAGGGGAAAAACGGGATTGGACTAGACGACCTTTAAAGGTCCCATCCAACCTAACACATTCTATGATTCTATGAAATACAAAAATAGAGGCTGTTAATAACAGGAGCGGGCTACTAATTTTATCTATTGGCATTTACTGAGCTCATAAGGCATTCTTCCGTTTGCTTTTGGATGGTATTGTGCAGATTCTGTGGTGTCTGGAGATAACCCATGTGAAAATTTCTCTGTTAAATCAATTCTTACTGAACCAATCCAAATTTGCTTTCTCTGAAAAGTAATCAGAGCCCCTGGTCATGAATTCAGTGCTCCTGAAAGGTGACAGAGGCTTCTGTCATAGATCATGCCCCAGTAATAGGTGGTGTGGTACAGGTTGTTCCCGTTATGGGAGAGATACCCACGTCAGGTGTTAGCTTCATTTGTAGCACTTGTCTCCCTGCATCTTAAATTATCTTAAGCAGTAATTACTATTGTTTTTGTTTTCTATTATAATTAATGACTCCTTTTGTGGCCATACCAGTGGGACCAAGCGCTCAGGTACCATTGCCTGAGGAAAAATAAGCCTGCAGAACATAAGGCTGTCAAGCAAATATCTGTTCTTCGTGATAAAGAAAAGGGAAACATGTTTGCAAATCAAACTGTAAAGGCTTTTACCTGTAAGGACAGGTTTGATGTGAAGCCACAGATGATGATCTTAGTCTACTCCCTCCAGTCAGGTAGGTCCATGCTGCAGTTCCTGGAGTCGCTCTGCACCCAGTGTGTATCCAGTCATGTGAAATGATGGGTAATAGTGGGGTTTCTACATGGTCTACTGCAAAATAACCCACTCAGGACTGCATTCAGACATTAGGCAATTTGTTTGTGCTGACCCCTTTGCTGTGGCAGCCAGAGAACCAGCAGGGCGGAGTAAGCTGTTTCAGGGCTGGGTTGGACACTTTGATGGTGTTTACAGACACTGGCAGTATTAGCCTTCAAGACTTGATCAAAGTATATATCTTTTTTTTTTCCTTACAGCTGTGACTCCTAATGATGTAACATTTGTGCAAAGATCATTTTGCTGAAAGGCAGGCAAGCCCACTGTCTTATCCTTACACGTGGAAACAAAAAAATAGCTCAGCTGTTTCCCCTGGTTTCTTTTAACTGCATGATCAAACTCCTGATGTAGAAGCCTCAACTCATTTTTTAATATTTTTTTTTTACTTTTTCAGGTTGACAATGCTTTGTTAAAATCTGTTCTAGTAGGAGGAAGAACTTAGTGGTACCATTTTGTTTCAGATGTAACCCCTCTTGTCCTCTCTTGATGTGAATATGTACTGGGTACGTCTTTCCCGCAGAGACTGTCCTGATGTCTAATTTGTCTCCTGCATCATATATGCTTGTCTATACTACATATTAATTATTTAAAAATACATACTAAACTAGAGTTACAGTTGTGAATATATACCAGCATGTTAAGGTAATAAAACCTTATGGGGATATTGTAATTACCCTATAAAGAAACATGACAATCCCAGTGACTTGAGATGAGGCATAAAAGAAATGAAATTAAGTTAGAGATGAGGAAAATGTCTCCATATAACCTTTACAAGACTCTCTAGTGAGGCCTTGAGAATTAAAAAAAAAAGGAAAAAAAAGAAACAGTTAAAACTAAAATATCTTGTTCATAAGCAAGCAATCATTGCTTTATGTTCCTATATTGTTGAAGTAGAGTATACCTAAACCAGACTAGCAGGCAGAGGGCTGTACTTAATTAGTATTGTTGATCACAAAGGCTGGGTCAGCTCTGTATTGGCTTACAGTGCTCTTCAGAACCAGGTTACAACACACTGGAAGCTCCAGTGAAGATGTAAATACAGCTTTTGTTTGGGCAAAGCTTTCTCAGACTTGTTGAGAGCCCTCTTTGCTCGCTCTCTTACAAGAAATTTCATTGTTCACACTTGACAGCGTTGTGTCGTCTGCAGATGTTTCTTAATTGGTTTCAGTTTCAACGAAACCCATATGAGGCCTACAAAATGAAAAATAAAATGAAATTTGATTAAATGTTATGGAAAAAGAGCTAAGCAGGAAACTCAAAAATTTCATGAGTGAAGCAAGTCAAAAATAAATAAGTCACAGTGGGATGTAAAATGGCTGGATTATTATGGTGCACTTTCATTTCCATCTTGCACTTAAATTTGGCAGTATTGTGATATGGCGACTGTACAGCAGAGATAATGACAATATCAAACTCAATCAGACATCACAATTTCCAACCTTTCCAAAGGCAGCTTGCAACTATGAGCTGATCTAGTTACCTGCACAACAGCAAAGCAGCCAGGATGTGTGCAAAAGGTGCATCAATGTCACCGATCACCTGTGGCATCTGCCATTAAGATGGAATTATGGGGTGGGTGGGATGCCAGAAGAGCCACATGCAGGAAAATGAAAAAAAAAAAAAAAAAAGGAGGTGTCTAAATCAAAATAACTTTCTTCTGTCTATGTTTTTATGTACAAGTGCATGTATGCATGAAAGTAATGTACAGATTGTTTTTCCAGAGAAGGAGGAACAGCCAATGCCAATTTGATTTCGACATTGTGTTCGGCTATCGGCTCAGGTTTAGCTAAGCTCAGAAGCCAGTTCAGCTGTAGCCACAGTTCAGTATGTTGACTGATTTTGTGTTAAACCCCCTCTTGTGTATTGATTGCCATCTGTTCTCACTACCGTTCCTCACGTTTTCTGAGTTGCATTACTCTCATTTATTAGTGATGCCGAGATTAGTGTCTTCACAAGGCAAGCACTACATTTCCATTGCCTCCCTCCAGCAGTGCTGTTCCTTTCTCTTGTTCTGCCCCATTGTCATGCCCATGTGTGCTGGGGTAGAATTTTAATCTTTCTTCAATTACTTTTGTTCTCAGAATGAGTCATCCAGTAGACTCTCAGGGTTATGTGATGTATTACATTCATATATTGTTCTTTATTATATTACGCCATATGCTGTAGTGCCTTGCAGCAGAAGGGTACTCATCTCAATTCCCCTTCTGATACTGAGTTTCTGTGCTGGTTTAACTTCCTAGATCAATTTAAATGTGGCAAGGGGGTGATGGGTTTTACTTGCGTGTTCACCATTTATGCTGTAGGTATCATGTATTTTGCTGCAAGATGAGTCTGGGTCACTGTGTGTGAGGCAGGCAGAGCCCTGGCAGGGATGGAGAGAAGGCAGCAGGGGAAGTTGTTTGTGGAGCCAGAGCTGAGCTGCTCAGAAACAGATGCTGCAACAGGGACCCTGCCATGGCATGAGAGCTGGAGGTTCCTAAGGAGGATAAAGAGGGCAGAGATGCAGCAAGACCTCAAAGGTGATGGAAAGAAAAAGGCTCTTCCAGTGAGAAACACTGTGTAAGGTTTCTTGCAATTAGGAAGCCACTAAAAATTGTTGGCCTGCAAGCAAGTCTGAAGGAAGGGACCTAGCCCGACAAACCAGGTGGAAAAGATTTGCTTACAATAATTTTTCATAGAATCATAAAATGGTTTAGGTTGGAAAAGGCCTTTAAGAACACCAGGTCCAATCACCAACGTAGCACTGCCAAGTCCGTGCCTCAACCATGTCCCTAAGCACCACATCTTTTAAATACCTCCAGGGGAGGTGTCTCTATCACTTCCCTGGGCAGGCAGCTCAGTGCTTAACCACTGTTTTGGCGAAGAAATTCTTCCTAATATCCAATCTAAACCTTCTCTGGCACAACTTGATGCCACTTGTCCTATCACTTGTTAAGAAGAGACTGACACCCACTTCATTACAACCTCCTTTCGGGTAGTTGTAGAGAGTGATAAGGTCTCCCCTCAGCCTCCTTTTCTCCAGGATAAACCACCCCTGTTCCCTCAGTCACTCCTCACAAGACTTGTTCTCCAGACCCTTTACCAGTTTTGTTGCCCTTCTCTGGACACACTCCAGCACCTCAATGTCGTTCTTTTAGTGACAGGTCCAAAACTGAACACAGAACTCAAGGTGCCATCTCACTGAGCTGAGTCCAGGAGGACAATCCCTTCCCTATTCCTGCTGGTCACACTGTTTCTGATACAAACCAGGATCTTGTTGGCCCTCTTGGACACCTGGGCACCCTGCTGGCTCAGATTCAGGTGGCTTTTGACCAATCACCTCAGTGGTCTCTTTCAGTTGGACAACAAGCAGTTGTTGTGACCCAAGTGCAGGATCTAGCACTGGGCCTTGTTGAACCTCATGCCATTGGCCTCAGCCCATCGATCCAGCCTTCCCAGAATCCCTCTGTAGAGCCTTCCTACCCTTACACAGATCAATACTCCTGCCCAACTTGGCATTGTCTACAAATCTACTGAGGGCACACAATCCTCTTGTCCAGACATTTGATAAAGATATTAAACATAACTGTCCCCGCACCACTTGTGACAAGCTGCCAACTGGATTTATCTCCTTTCACCACAACTCTTTGGACCCGACCATCCAGCCAGTTTTGTTTTAATGTGTTTCAGAGGATTTGTGTTTCCTTGGCTGAACAGTTACTTTAGTCTAGCTTGTATTTCAGTGGAACAGAGCTGCAGAGATTTGAAACAGTTTTTATGTGCTCACCAGAGGGAAAAGGTGTAAACAGATCTACCTGAAAGCTCTGATTCATACTGGGTTGTGACATGTTGGTTTGAATAGAAGTCCTTTTCCCTTCCCCTTTGCATGTGTAATTGAAAGCCCCTCTATTATGCTCTGATTGAACAAATCAGATTAAATCCAGCCAGGGTTGCAGCACCAAAGCAGCCCACTCCTCCAGAAACCACCACCAGCACCATCCTTCTCCTTTCTTGGTGGTTGTGCATGCATCCAAGCGCTTAAATCACCCTTTTAGCTCTCTGCTGAGGACCCTCAAATAGAGAGACAGATACTGCAAGAAATCAGTCTCCCTTTGGTTATGTTATTTATTCTGGTGTAGACACAGGGCAGGATTCTCTACATAACCAAACTTTCTAGTCCAAGTATGTGCAATACAGTGCTAGGGATATCATCCACCCAGTTTACTTCAGCCTTAGTCCAAGCCATTCACTGGTCAGTAAGCTTCATTTTCCTTAGCCCAGAGGTAGCTGCCAGCCATTATGCTGCAGCTAACTGATGGCTTTTCTTCTTTCTCTTCACATCAAAGCTCAGAACTTGTGATTTTTCTGCAGCTTATATAGCTTAATTTTTTTTTCATTCTCTGTTCTTGCCTATGCCTGAGATCAGCTTCAGTCTGGCTAGCAAAATCCATACGGATCCTTCATGATTTTCACATATGCTAGTGCTATGGATGCCGTCTGTGCTCTCGGACAGTTTAATAATCATTGCCTATAGCAGTCGTTGCATTTTTCTATAGCACCTCTCCCACCTCCTCATCGCATGCACATGTCAGTGCTGCTTCAGGAATTCATCTGTCTTCTTTTCTCTGCTCTTTCCTTGAATCGATTTTTTGATCCATCTAAGCCTACTCCGGTCTGCTTCTGTTCGTGCTTGCTGCCACTGCCTTTCGGCAGCTGCGGGCTGGTCCTCAGAGCTCCCATGAAAGCTACAGTTTAGGTCACCACTGCTCTTTATACACCTCGGTGTGAGGTTATTAGAGCCATTGACCAAAATACATGGTAAATAAGAAGTATGACTCTCCCTGGCGCTACATGTAGTATTACTGTTTGCCACTGTCTGCTCTGCCCCCAGCCAGTTCCACCTACCTTTCAATCTCTGTCCTGCAAGCTTCATTCTGTTCAGGTGGCACGTCACAGTTACGTGCTAATGAGCTCGCGGCTTCAAACAATGCCACATATGTCACTAATATAAATGCTAAGCACACGCATTTGCATGCAAAGTATGGTTTGAAAAATGGGCTGATTATCGTGAGGAGAATCAGGAATGTGCAGATGGTCACTCCTTCCCCATCCTGCTCTCAGGGAGGTGATCCCTGCTCTGTCGTGCCACGAGGGCTCATTATCCCGGCTAACAATGCTGATACAGCCAAAGTCCTTTCATGTATATGTAGCATCACAGAGATTTTTCTTCTCTCCAAGTCTATCAGTACCCTTGGCTTCTTGATTTCAGAGGTCACCGTGGCTCAGATAACAGGATTTCTATTTGCAGAATATGAATGAAATTTGCCAAATGCTTACACAGCATTATAATCTCGTTGTGTTGCATGTATTTTCTGTGTGTTGTTTCAGAGATTGCCAAGATACTGGGCTAGGAATGAGGGGCTCCTGCATGTTCACAGGACACAGCACACTTAGAATCACACTGACTTTTCTCATTAATGCCACTATAGATTTCCAAGACATGCCAGCGTGTAATTCCTTCTCCAGCATAGCTTTAAAGCAGAGGGGAATCTAACCAAATTCTAAAGTAAGAAATGTGGGCTCTTTTTGATTTCCTACTTTTGCATCCCATTCTCCTGCAGCTATTTCACCTGCAGCATCCTTGTCTTCCCAGCTCACATGCTGCCCTCCTGCTGCAGGTGAGAAATATCACCTAAGCACAAGCTTTTTCTCTTTCAGCCCTTCTGGCTACCTATTTTTGTAGGTATTGTGGCTACCTGTCACCAACTGGATGTTTCTTTTTTCTCAAGCTTTTATATTATTTAAGCCTCACATTCCAGTGTTTCCTCATAATTCTCACCTCTTATGTCTGTGAGGATGCTAAGTCTGCCTCCTCTCACTACATATCTCCTTGCTTCAGACAGTATCTCAACTTTGTCTGTCAAAATCAATTTTTCTTCTCATCTTGACAAATTTACTCTCCCAGTCTCTGAGTCCTTATTTACTTCAAAGTCCAGTGCTCTAGTTAGAGCTGGAAACAAGAGAGGTGCACCTTTTGCCTCTGGTGTTGCCACCTTTCTCCAATCAAATCCCAGAAAAAGAGCTCTGTTGTACATGGTTTTTTCAGAGCTGCCCTGCCCTCCTCTAGCCTTCGGGTATCATCTTCTCACCTTGTAAAATTTGTTATTCACACTCCTTGCCCCCTGCATTGTAACTATTTCCTCTCTCCTTCTCTCTTCAGCATGAGCAGAAACTTTTGCACTTTGCTGTTTAGTACATGAGAGCCCATCCCCACATATTCCCATCACATTGTGAAGACTAAGCTAGATCTGCTCATAGCCTGGGAGAAGTCCTGACACCAGCACAGCTTCTCCTGTCATGTGGAGCGGGGTGGATCCTGCCCAAGGGGACATTAATACTTCATAGCACTGGTGAACCTGAGGTGGTGAAGACCCATCTCTCTGCCCACACACTTGACAGATATTCTGCACTGCCTATGCTGGTGGGCACAGGGAAAGAACCAGGAGAGCATGTCTGATTTAATTTAAATTTTGTGCATATTCCCTATAATAATGAGATTGCAGGTACAAGCATTCTAACCATTATGTCATATTGAAATTATATTTCCATATTTTCCCAGATGAAACATCATTCAGATTCCATCTCTTTTTCTCCCACGGAAAGGTCTGGAGGAGAATAATTTCTATAATCTACTTTCAATTACTACGATTGCACAACCATAAAAACCCCACTAAGATAAAAAAACCTCAAGAAACTATTATAGACCCTCAGAAATGAACTCTTAAATTGCTGTGTTACGTTCATTACCTAGCTCAGTAGGCTCTCAATGGTTTATTATAATCTTAAACTCAATAAAGAGTGCATCACTCAAAGGGCAGAAAAAAACTTCATATGATTATTTTATTGTTTATCAAGTTAACGTAAAATCATTTCATAATGAATGCACTTTCATTTTTCAGAATTTTTCTGTTTTTAAGGCAATTTTCTGGGAAAAGAAATGATGGTGAAAATCTCTACTCTTTGACAGTTTAGTTTTAATCCAAACTATTATTGTTTGGTTGTTTCCTTCCTTGGTGAGATATTGACTTGTAGAAATACAACAGAGATGGGGACATTTCATTTAGGTTTTCCTATCAGCATTTCTGTGTACTCTGGTGTTAAGTGATTGGCAGAAAGAGGATGTTTGGTTTGCTGAATATTTTATTCACTAAAAAACTACACCTTAAATTGTCCCTCCACAATAAAATCTTTTAACAGAATATTTCATTGGATCTGAACTGAGGGATAATGAAAGAGCTCATTTTGGTTTTATTTAAATTGACTTTTCTTGACCCCACTTGAGCTCAGTTCTGTACCAGTGAATCAATCCTTTACACCTTTATTTACAAGTGGTACTCCAGTATTGTTAGAGAAAACTTGTGAAGGCACAGTGGTCACGTTCCCCTATCAATAGTATAGATGTGGTTCAGGCAGCCTAGTGTACACAGTACATTCTCCTCTATTTAGCACATATATAAACAAAATACAAATACCAAAACATCTCAGTGATCAACACACTGACTTGAATGCAGAACAGTTTAGAGTCTGATAACTGCACCACAAAATTTCCTAAATTCTTCTAAAAAGTTTCTAAATCAAATTATTTTGTTTTGTGAGAGGTATTACTCACCCTGTGGAAAATGTGTTGGTCTGGTTGTCAGGGAAGAATACACGTGTGGAGGTTTCACATTTTGGGCAGGTTTAGCAGAGGAGTCCTGGACTGACTGTAAGGATGGAGCTATCTCTTTCACTGTAGGACCTCCATCTTTCCACCAGGACCCACCCTGACTTGGAAGGGCATAACAGACAGAGAACCTTTCCACCAAAAGAATAGATTCTCTGTAGAAAAGATTTAAGTAGACAGTAATCTAGTAATATATTTAATTAAAAAAACCAACAAAAAAAGTGTGGGTTCATAGTTAAAAATCTCCTTTGAAAAAAGAACTAGCAAGGACAAATGTCCAAAGAACATATTTGCTCTGCTTTTGTCTACAACCAGTCCTGTGAGACTGGCAATCTCCAGGGAAATCTTCACTATTCAGCCAGAAGCTTTTAATCCTTAGACATTCACCATGGTGCAAAGGACCCTAGTCTGGTATTTTCTAGGAAAGCTAGTGAAAACCACTGTCCCAAAGCCCAAGATGTTCTGCAAACCTGTGTGCTTATTTGTATGTGATTTTGTGGACACCTACATGATGCTGGCAGCATGGAGACAGGTATGAGAGAGCTCACAGATGTGGGATTGCTGGTGAGAACAGAATTGGCACCTGCAAAACATTCATGGTCATTTAACCTGTGCTGTGTTTTACCCACTTGTGGTATCTCTTAAGCTTGTTGAGAGTGACTGCCAATGTGGGTCTACAGTATTATCCCATCCCTGTGATGCTGTGGTAGTAGGAGCAAATGGCATTGAGCCTCTAAGAGGAGCACAGTATGCATTTGTACATTATGTATTTGTACATTATAGAGGCTGAGAGTGCAGAACCCTCCTCCTAGAGATGGTTCTTCAAAGGCAAATGCATAATAATAGAGAAGAAACTTTGTTTAGTCCATCAGCACAAATGTGGATTGGCAAAAACTCACAGTACTTGCTACCTGTGAGTAACTCTGAAAACCTACAGGATCATGGGAAGTCTGGCCTTTACATTGAGAGGTTTGCCATTGAGAAAACAACCCTAACAATCATCCCCCAAACCACCATGAAACAACAAACCTCCTTTGTACTGGAAGTTTGCTTTTCTTCTTGTCTGTAAAAAGGGAGACTGAGAGTATGTAGGGGGAGAAGTTGGGAGTGCTTTTAAAGGGGAAATGAGGAAATAACTAAGAAAATTGCAGACAATAAGAACTGTCCTCTTCCCTAGAAGACAGAAGAGAGTAAGGAGAAAATACACAGTGAAGGGTGATTACCCCAGAACAGCTGACTTCACAAAGTAAATTGCTAAGACTCGCTACCCCGACATGCTAATGCTCAGAGAACCTTACCATAAAGCCATTACAATTTCATCTTTAAGATATTTCATGGTGGAAAAACCTCACCATGCTGTCTTTTCCCAATATGATAAACCAGTGGATTTATAGTACATGGCAGATATGCTCTTTTGTCCCGGGAAGAGGGCACTGAAGTGATATCTTGAATCATGTCTTCTCTGCTTTGTTCACCTTATGCTAAGCTGTTTTCCCCAGGGTTTCCTGTAGTACAGCAGAGGAAGGGCTCAGGAAGTTGGCCTGGCTACCTGTGAGCCTCACCAGGCTAGGTTCTCCTGGTGTGGATTCTAAATCTTCCCCCAACCTAGCTTGGAAATATGGAAAGTAGTTTAGCATGAAGAAATTAGAAGAAGTGCATCCTATGGTGGGTTGTCATCCCATGGCAAACACTTAAGCCTCACGGCAGCTATTTAGCGGGGCATTGTAGCAAGCTGTCTCCACCCTGACAGTGCTGCTGGATGTAAGCCCCACCACCCCGGTGCAGCAGTGAGTCATGCAGCAGGAGAAGTGAAATCCCCCAGGAAGTGGCTCCCTTACTTGTGGAAAATTGTTCAAAATTTTTTAAAAGGATTTCAGGTCTCGAACCTGGAGGTGTCATTCTTGGTGTTCCCCTCAGGCAAGGGGGATGCTGCAGCTGAGCAACAGAAGATCTTGGTTGCATCTGTGTTTCCTACATGAGAGGGTTTCTTTTTGTTTGTTTCTTTGTAGAGAAAGGATGTAAACTGAAGAGAATGTGACGAGTCACTGCAGGTGTGTTTTGGTTTGTGTTTGCTGTGTTAGCTGCAGTGAAGAAAGATGATAAATAAATAAATCTTTTCCTTAAAGGAAGGTTTATTTATAAGATGGGATGCCTACACTCTTCCTGCCTCGCTGCATACGTCTTGGTCTTACCCTGTCTCTGGTTTCTCCTTGTGATGAAATTATTGGAGAGAAAAAAAAGCTGCCATTGACTGGTAATAAGGAAAGTCAGGTCTAGCTACTTGAGGTGGTCTTGGGATGTTTCTGCTTTACTTTACCCCTTCTATTCCATCAAGCTCCTCTTTGCTGTTCACAGCTTCATTCTCAACAGCAGAGAAGTGGTGTATTTTGCAGATTTAGTATCACCAAACTGTAGGGAAGCTGAATGGTTTTAGGATGTCTGCATGTCACGTAAGACAAGTGCTACTGTTTTCTTCAAGCTAAATTGTCAAACGCCAAAGATCAGCTCAGTCCTAGCAAAACCAATACTATTGTGGTCTGCGTATGCATATAGGATGCAATGCATATACTCCTCAAATCTTAACAGGTAAACTAAGAAGTGAAGACAGACAGAGCAGGGGCCCCTAAGGTGTCATGATACTATTCTAGAGGCCTCTTGGAAGGAGGCTTGATGTTTCAGCTAACCCCAGGGACAGCTCTAACTGGTTACACGTCTCTACACTGGGTATATCTCATTTTCCTACACAGGTGCAATTTCTAGCTTCAGCACTGAAAGTTTTCAAGGGGGAGATCATGATTTGATTCGCTGCAGCAATCATAGACTATAAAACGTCACAGAGCTCAAATGCCCTATGGAATGCAATCAAGTTTCTGCAGACCAGGTGCATAACAGAATAAAGAAGATATTGTAATAATTAGAAGAATCTTGTGATTATAATCACAAGATGCTCGCAGATAAAAGATGAGTGTGTGCTGGGATGGGATGTCAAACAAAGAACATCTGCTTACTAATCATGGAGAGCCATACACTCCTGGATAAAGCCTCTGCTTGTTCAGAGATTAAAGTTAAAAAAATGAGAAGATGGAAAAAGTGAGATAAGTGGGTGCTTTGATGCAAGAAGGAGAAGAGAGGGACTGTGTATAGAAAGAGCGACTAGTCCATTTCATCTAAGTTTGCATCTGAGAAGAGCGAATGTGCAGTGGACAGTGTTACGCTTTAATGCGTTTACCCTGATGAAAAGTTCAGTGAGTCTTCCAAATATTAGAGCTGGTAAGACAATGAACCACTGAAGAGCTTTGCAGGGAGGAGCAGCTTGTCTGGCCAAGGTTTAGAGGCAAGTCTCTCAGAAGCAGCTTGTAGAATAGAGAGAGGGAGAGAGAGAGTGTGTGTGTGCGCGTGTGTGTGGACTGGGACAGGCTGTTATCCAGAGTGCCATGCGCTGAGAGCTGCCTCTGCATGGATGGGGGGAGCAGCACGGGCTCCATTACTCACACAGGATGTGTCACCTTGTTATCCCTTCCATAGGGGAAAACGGAAGCTCAGTCTCCCAGAAAGAGCCAGCTTTACAGGGTGAGTTTACGGGGAGAGGGCATTCAGCTACCCTGCGGTGCTCCTGCCATCAGAGTGCTAAGAGCCACAACTTAAGGAGAGCTCCTCTTGCACCTCTGTGAAGGGCCTGTGTGTTTCTGCAGGCTGTTGTTCAGGATAAGATGGCACACAGAGTGCAATAAACACCTTTCCCAGGCTCAGTGATAATGCTGTCAGCGGATCTTATGCCCCTCTGGTGGTATCACTGATTCTGCTTC
This sequence comes from Laterallus jamaicensis coturniculus, assembly GCA_022605575.1. Classification (NCBI taxonomy): domain Eukaryota; kingdom Metazoa; phylum Chordata; class Aves; order Gruiformes; family Rallidae; genus Laterallus; species Laterallus jamaicensis. The sequence goes on along the minus strand of JAKCOX010000002.1, from coordinate 51,717,909 downwards.
CATCTCTTCACCCGTCCCTTTGCCTCAACACTGAGGTCACATCTCGGTGTGTCTGGCAAATTAAACTTGAAGGCTTTTTTTCCAAGTGTTAATGAGGTGAGCTGCTTTCCCTCCCTCCGTTATGAAGGCTTGGTGTATCTCTGTATAAGAACCTCGAACAGTTCCAGCACTTTGCCTAAGCTGCGTGGTGTTATTGATTTCTCCAGCTTCTGCTGCGAGGGGTTTATGGTAAAATGTGGTGACTCAGCTGGTGTGCTCAGCAGAGCTGGTTCACATGCTCAGACTGTGCTGCTAGTGCTGCTGAGTAGCTAAAAACAATTAAAAAAATTTTTAAAAAATCAAAGGCAAGCCTTTTAAGTTGTTTGAAGTGCAGACAGCAGCAAGGTGTTCTGGCAACGCACAGGGATTGATGTGAATGCTCTTAATGGCAGGTCTAATTCTGGGGGATCACCCTGTGTGCTTCTGCAGCAAGTAGAGGGGACACAGTGATTGGGGATCCAACTTCCCTTTTGGCCAGAGCATGGTATGCTGAGGGTCAGACCAATCCCACCCCATGAGCTGTGGCGTTGGTAAGGGGAGATGCCTTGAAATGCTGGCCTGCCTGCTGAAACACAGCAAGGAGTATCAGGGCAGGCTTCTGCTGGTGATCTGAACTCTATGCCTGTGCCTCTACTGCCTGCCTGGCTACGGCAGTGATTTACTGAGGCTGACCACTATTCCTAATGCTGTCCCACAGGGAACCTTGCAGATGTGAAACGCTTGCCATCACAAGCCAGAACAAAGCTCAGACCTCTCTGAAGTTCTCAGAGAGAGGAAATACATTAAGTGTGCAACCTGAGGAAAGTTAGGGGGAAATACAGCTGTCCTGGGAGATGAAGTGGAGATTGTTTATCCTTCTCTGAAAGACAAATGAGCTGTTCCTGCCTGTGATCCTACTTATCAGTAGAGCAGGAATCTTAGAAGCTTTCAGATTGCTAAAGATTCATAGAAGTGCAGGTCAGAAGGCACCATTTGGAGGTCTCTAGTTCAGCCTCCTGCTAAAAGCATGTTTATAACCAACGCTGCATGACTTTCTTCATGGCATTGTTAAAAATTTCAAAAGATTGAAAACCTTCTGCATCATCGGTGGACATCATGCTCTGGTGCTGCCCTATCACCTCAGTAAAAAAGTTTCTTTTTCCTGATGTCCACCCTGAACCACCCAATTCAGAGTTTGTGTCTATTGCCCCTTGTCATTTGGTTTGCCACTACCAAGAATTTGACTCTATCAACTTTGTAACTGCCTCCTGAGTAGTTGTAGGCTGCTATCAGAATACAACTAGCTTCTTCTTCATCAGGCTAAACAAGCCCAACTTCTCCTCACAAGACACATCATCTAGGGCTCTGACTCTCCTGATAACCTTCCACTGGATCGCTTCCAGTTGCTCCACAAACAAACAACTTGGAAAGCCTGAGAGCCCCACCAGTGGATTAAGACTGGGTCTTCCAAGTGTCCCGGGATGTGGGGCTGAAGAACTTGGGGTACTCAAGCTTCCCAACATAGTGCTAGGAGACTGCACCAAGACACTGTAGCTCTCATCTTCAAATGTCCATCTGGGATTCAGATGTCTGTAGTAGGTAGCCAGACGTGCCAATAGGCACTGAGGCAGTTACATAAAGGAGATGACCTGGCTGCATTGAAACATGACTTTTTTTTTTACTGAGCTTTTATTTTGTGACACTTTGACGTTCTGCTACCCTAGTAAAACTTCTGAAATCATATGGCTTGCTTCAGGGGAATGGTGATGTCTGGAGAAAGGACTACTTTTGAAGTGCTTAACCCATGCGTGCACTCTGAATTCCTCAACAGTACTGCCTTGCAAAGCAGAAATGGAAAAAAACAGAGAACAGACTGACCTGAATTCAAAGAGCCTGACAACAAGCCCAGTTGTTGAAAGACTGCAACACAGAAAGCTCACAGTGAGATCTCTGAAGCAAGGAGGCCTAGGACCTTGGGAAAGAAGCATAGACCGTTGTCCGCAGCAGTCTCTCAGGTATTTCCAGCCCCATTGCATGTCGGTGAGACCTCAAACTGCCAAATATATGAAAAACAATTTCAGTTGCATTTAACAGTTTTGTAATGGTAAGAAAACTCTCTCACCCATCTGAGTGCTAAGAGAGCTGCTGTGGGGAAACAGCAGAGCTGCTTTCTTTCAAGGTCTGTACTCTCCCTGTATTTATGCATTCAATGACCTTGGCAGAGGTACAGAAGAAACCCTTTGCTATAGCAATGGATTGTTTCTCATTTCTTTCAAGATTAGGCACAAACATACTTTCTCTCATCAGATACGCAGATTTTGAAATTCTGCTTTTTTTTCTCCCTCTTCAGTAAAAGCATTTTCAAGTGCTGAGGAAAACCACATACTCCAGCTGTTTGGCTTGTGCTGCCCTCTTACAGCATCCCAAGACAGTAGATAAAAAGCTGCTGTTTCGAATCCTTTTTTCTGAGTCCAGTGTTCAAATTGCAATTGAAGTTACTATCTAGATTGGCAATTTTAGCTCTCTGGTGATTGAAACCAATTCTTCTTAGCTAGACATGCAAACATGTGGTATGTTTTTCTTCATCTGAGAATAGGAATGGTATTGAGACACAGATGATGGGAACTTGGAGGATTCACAACTTAAACAGAGGATTTGCTATGCTGGACCAAACAGGTTTGCTATCTCTACCCTCTGTCCTCCAATTGGGACTGCTGAATTTGGTACGAGCTGTGATTTATGTGTCTGAGGGAAATGACAAAACCTACCCAAAACTGGTGCTCCATGCCCACAGCGCAATACTGTAGATGGAGAGAAGGTGATTTCCTTCTGACCTTGGAAAGAACAGCTTGAGCAATGAAGTTGCCATTATGCAGGCCAACAGGTGCTGTAGTCAATTTTAAATTCCATCTCTTCTCGTGGAAAAAGAAACTAATACCATGGGAAGGCTATAGTACTGTCAAGAAACATCAGACAGTAATAATGTTGATAACCAACTGGATTTGCTTTCATTAAGTCTCTGGACATTTACACTTTGTAGAAGCCTGTGTTATAAAATGCAGATCTTTTTCAAAGTTGCAGACCATCATTCTAGCCCAACACCTCTACACATTTCTGACTAGAATTATTCCTTCTCTCTGGAAAGCCGTGTGTGGGATGTACCTTCGCACACATAACAAGAGCCATCTCTGGGTCCAATGAGTCCTTTTCCTAGTAACTTCCACCCCAGAGTTACTCTAAAAATCCTTGCAGGATTAGCCTGCAGTTATCCAGAGAGCAAGAACTGCACAGAGTTTCAAAGGAGCAGTCATGTAGCTTGCTCTTATCACAACATTAGTAAAAGCAAGAAGATTACAAAACCTCTCTTAATCTTGCACAGGCTATTACGGTGAATGGCCATATAAATGTATCCTGTGTAACTTCGTTCACTAATCTCTTAGTCCCACCACTTTTCTTTTTAGTCAAGCATGACAGCTAACAATGGATGGAAACACTCGATGAAGACTTTAGAAATTAGGTGGCTTTTCCAAGTTGTCTGTTCTGTCATTGCTCTGAAAATGACTTAATTCCTGCTAGATAATCCTGAAAGTATAAGTGCTGCACTGTATTGTGTAGGCAAGTTCATCAGTTGTAAAACAAAATATTGACATTATCCTATTTATCAACATCAGTTTTTACTCCTCACCTGCATGCATGGCTTCAGCAACCACCCTGAGAAGGTTTGCTCACAGAAACCCATGACTGATACCAAATATTTGCCTACTTCCAAAAGATTTCCTTATTTAACATTTTTGCTAAACAGTGTTAATGTGATTTCTTCAGTCTCTCTTCGAGGGCTAATCAGCATGATTTATCTGTGCACACATCACAGTAGATCATTGACATAAAAGAGGTACCAGAACTACCATTACAGCACCACGTATTTACATGGAAATACCATGTAGTATAATACACAGGCAAGTGAAAGCCTTCTGCATCACTGTGTAGCTCGTCTGGCTCACTTCCTCCCTGCTTTTGCTTCAGAAGAGGTTGCCCTTCCTTGTACATGGTGTGGCAACAGAATGAAAACAGCCACGTTTCCCATACAGGTCACAGAGTCATAGAATGTATTAGGTTGGAGTGGACCTTTAAAGATCATCTGGTCTAAAACCCCTTGCGGTAAGTGGGGACACTTTTAACTAGATTGGGTCACTCAGAGCTTCATCCTCATAGTGAAGAACTTCTTCCTAATGTCCAATCTAAGCCTACCCTGCTCTAGTTTAAAACCATTGCCAGATGGGAAAACACGTAGATTTTACAAGCCATATATTGGCCTAAGGCAGCTATTGAATTTCAACTCAAAATTCACTTGCAGCCATATGATAAAAATCAACCTTTTAAAATCTTGTCTTCTGGAGAGGCATTTTTTTACTGAGGAAAAGCATTTCATGATGCCTTTAAGCCATCCAGAGGCAGACAACAAGAAATCAAAGGGAAGGCTTTCCTCCTAGGCTGACTGAAAGACCTGCTTAAACCATGCAGCATGACACCTGTTCTTCTCAAACTCCATGGTCCATCTCTGTTTAAACCCCAATACAACATCTGCCTGAAGAAATTCTTGTAGACATTTTATAGACACAGATTGGACTCTGCTGAATCTTCTAAGCACTGATCCACTCCTGTCCTCTGCACACCTCAGCAAATTAATGCTACTTTGATGTCTTATGAATGAAACATGGTTCTCTCCATTCCAGACGTGAAGCACAGAGACAATTAATGGCTTTACATGTATAAAATAATGTCTGCCACACATCTAGACTTTGAACCCAAATTGACAGTGTCCCAGATAAAAGTGTCTCCACAGGCCAACACATAGGCTAAGCAAAAGGTCTCCCAAGAGCTGCATCCTGCACCTGTTGCTGGGCACTGTGTCATTAAGCACTGCACATCAGCTCGGGCTCCTCACAGGGATGGCAAGGACTGCTGCAGAAGGCAGAAGTATTCCTCACCTGGAGCTCAGAACGATTCAAATAATGACTATTATTTGCTACACTACACAAGACTGAGAAACCAAACCCATTAAAATCTTGTAAAAAGGATAACAAAGCCCAGGGAAGTGCCATTTGCATTCATACCAAATATCATCATGAAGTCTTAAATTCTTGGGGTTTGTACATGCTGAAGAATCTTTGCAGATCTCGTACCCCCTTCCCCTTAGCAGAAGCACAATTTTAAAATGTAATCAACAGGTTAAAAAGATCTCACCTTGCACCTTTCCATACACCGGTGTCAGGTGCTGAGTGACATAAGCTCTCTCTTAACAAGCATCCTGTTCCCTCCAGCTGATCCAAGCCCTTCTGTGAGCAAATTTGACTGCGTAATGCTGTTTCTTAAGAACGGAAGCTTTGCACAGCAGGGTGCTGGGTTCTGTGTGCATCCTTTCAAGGGGGTTCACAGCTCTGCTGTGGCACTTCTGCTTTGAGATGTTTCTGCTAGATAGCCCAGGCTCATTTTATGGCAACCCAGTGGGCTTGGTATCCTTGCTCAAGGTTGGCCTCTCTGGGTTTAAACTGTGACTCCTGACTGTTTCAGCTGGTTCTGGTGCGGGTCCATGGCCACTTTATATATTTATACAAATACAATATAGTATAATACAATACAATATAATTGTCTGCCTGGGAATAAGGCACTATCTTTCATGCCTGCCTCTCTCAAATAACCTTTTGGGAAAGAAGGACCCATCTACCCTGAGCTGCCTTGGAAATACTAAGGGAGCCAAAGTGCTGATGCCTCTGCATTGTGTGAACTGCAGTGACCTGAATGTACCCAATTCCTGGGGTCAGCCAGCAGCTTTTCTCAGCATGTTTCTTTTTCCGATCACTCTTTCCCTTCCCAAGACAGCTTAGGAGTTTTCTTAGGGCCCAGTTAAGAGTGAGAAGTGGGTAAGGGAGTTGGAGTAGGACAGAACCATGGCGAGCACAGCAGGGCACTGCAGTCTCAATACGTCTTCTACCCTACTGTCTTCTCAAGATCTTCTACCCTCTTGTCTTCACATCAGATTTGATTAACTTTCTTGGAGGAAGTCAGAGTTTCTGAAGGAGAAAGAAATGAAAATATTTAGAGTTTTTGCTTCAGCCAGACACTCTCTCTCCTTTTTTTCTTAATGGAATCTGTTGCCTAAACATTTCCCTGCTTTTGTCTCCAGTTCTATTCTGCTCTTACTTGAAGGCAGCAATTTTGCTCAAGAGATTTATAGCAATAGAAAGTAGAAGACAAAAGTCTCATTGATGATTTCAGACAACAAAGGAAAAACTGAACAAGAAGGTAATTAAAGTAAAATCCTGAAAGCTCTTCATTCTACAAGGTAAAAAAAGTGTCTCTAAATCCCAGTTTAATTTTTCTTGTCATGTTGACTATCCAGCTCCAATGAATAGACAAAATGTTCTACTGTATCTCCCTTTGTGTACATATTTTTAATTCTTTTTCCTGCACTTATATTACAAAAGGTTGAGAAGCTGTAAGCGGTTTTGTGCACAAAGGAAGGGTATTTGCTGTGCAGTCTGATGCCTATTAGGTTTTAAACCTGTTTGAAATAATGAATTGCAATCTATTGTCATTAAATATAAAACACTAATTAACTGAGTATTATTAGCAAAGTAAACCAGGACCAGTTAGAAAAGTTTATATTTCCTCTTACAGAAATTTCCCAATGTATAAGAACACTGTCTTCTAGCCCTTGCTTAAAAAAGGCAATCACAAAAGGCACTTTTTCAGTTTCAGATGTGGAATTTAATTCCTTTATGCAATGTAATGTTATATTATTTGAAGTATAGAATTATTGTATGAGGAGCTTATGCAAGTACACCACTAAAAGCCATATTTCTCTGACAGCGTGTATTTTTCTACACATCAGTTCAAGCAGAAAGAGGAATATGAGTACTGTCATTGAATTACCAGAATACATGGAATATACATCACCTGATAACATGGGTTTGAAAAGCCATACCAGAGACTATCATCTCAAGCACTTGGGCATCAATAAATTCTTTCTTATGGCAAAATTTCCAGCCAGGGGGGAGTAGATGAATTCATTAAATGTTCCACATATTTTACTTCTTAAGAGTTAATCGATTCTGTCCCACATGGGACTTTGAAGGGCAGCAGATGAAATTTACTTTGAGGCTGAAGGTACTTGTCTCTGGGAGACCTTAGCCAACCTAAAGGCTTCTTCAGTTCGGAGAAGCACAGCATTGCCCAGGATAGTTACAGTAGCAGAGGATTACTGAGGCAGAAAAACACCTTTGGCTGCATGCTGCTGTGCACCATCTATTCTCTTCTTTATTATGCCCCAGTGGCACGGAGCCTGCTTACTACAAAGTGTCACGGAGCTACAGGATGTGCCTGTCAGGATCCAGCACCCAAGGGTACCAACTCAGGTACAACAGCGTTTCCCTCTCACACTCCCACTAAGGGTGCCCCAAAAGCAAATACAATAATCCCTTAAAACTCAGCAACTTCTGGGCTTTTGAAAGGAAAAATCTGTGAAGGAAAAGTGTTTCTAGGCTCTGAGGGGAGAGAGAATGAACAGAGGCTCTCCTGTTCAGTGAGGATTTGCCTTGCAGCAGCATCCAAATGCCAGTATTTCCCCAGCAATGCAAATATTTTCTGCACCTTGGGATTAATTGCTAAAGTAGGTATTTGCATTAGGACACATGGGAGCACACCCTGAGAAAGCTCGTTACCACCACAGCTTTCACCTTGCTCAGAGAGCTCCATCAGCAATACCCTGCTAAGGTGCAATGCAGAATCATGCTCCCAGGGAGGGTTTTTACAGACTTCCCTCCCTGTGTTGCTGTTAATTGTGTGACGTGGATCAGGAATAAAGCTGCAGCTCACAAATCCCTTCGGTCCATTGTCTCCCAGCTTTCCAAGGCCCACTGTCAGTAGAAGACAGATAGATTGACGTTTATGTCTTTTGCTCCCTCCTCGCTTGAGTGGAGGAGAGTGTTTGCATGGGTTTTGTGTAGCTATCCTTCACCAAACCCCAGGGTTCAACCTGGTTAATCCTCAGAACTTCTCTGTGCATGCATAATCCAAACAGCCGTCTTTCCCAATATCGGGCTGTCTTCTTTTTGGTTTGCATAACCCCTGTGAGGTTTGCAGGCTGCATCTGGTTCCCTCGGGGAGGTGGCAAAATCACAGCAAATCAGGCTCTTTGCTCTGTAATTTCCCAAAGATCAAAGTTTAGTTATCATTAGAATGTAAATGTCACAATATTATGAAACTGGTGCATCAGGACAGAACGTATCTTCCTCTTTGAAAGTGTTTCTATGTGATGTGACATTTTGGTAACATTTGAGGGAGGACTTTTTTCTTCCCTCTCTTTAATGATCTTCCTCAGCTTTTTTTTTTTTGGCCAGTATAAGAATGCTACTCCCACCTGATAAAACAAGATTTAAAATATTAAGTATTTCACGAGGTCTTTTTTTAAACTGGCTCCAACATCCACCTTGTTAGTTTATTTAATGTTTCTCATGGCAAGAAAAAAGGGGTTGAGTTCACAAATAAGATAGCACGGTTCCTAATCTGTTTATAAATATTCCCAAATTATCGATATACCACAGCAAGTGTTGGGTTGCTGGAGTTCATGGGAACAGGGGATCCACTTGAGAAAAACAAGATAAAATCCAAGAGTTATTCCTTTGAACAATAAAATGATTTATCTTAAACTTGCCCCGGTGAACTACAGAAACGACAGTCCACAAAATATCTCAGGTTGTCCAAGGACACAAACAGCTGGTGATCCTAAAGCAGTACAATTTCTTGTGCCTTCTTCTGAACTCAGCCCTAGAGTGCATCAGAAGTTACCGCTTTCTAAAGCTCCTCTAAAGGCAAATTGCAAGCCATATACCATATACTGGTACACACCATCCTGTCAGAGAACAGCAGCTAGCAATCTGAACTCTCATCAGGGAAATGTTACCAAAGATGCAATCCCCAGCAAATATTCTCAATGTTAGGATTTTTCCCCATTTTTTCAAGCCCATCAGGACAATGTAGCTTAGCTGAGGCACTTGGGGAGATAAGACAGCTTTAACTAATTTAAGTACCAAGGTGGTTTAGCAGTTCTCCAGAAATGTCCAGAGCAGAGATGGAAAGTATTTGAAGGAGTCTTCACTAGTCTGCTTCCCTCAACATTGCTGTAATTCAGTGAGTGTTTCAAACTCTCTATTAACCAAAATCCCATCTGAAGCGTGTGTACGAATGTTGGTTGTCTTTATTGTCCCACATGGAGGAAAAGACCCAAAGAAATGGGACAAATGTAAATAGCACCCCAACCCACCCCCACTGCCCCCCCCCCAAAAAAAAAGAAGAAAATACCAAATGAGAATATTCTGAAAAATGTTGCAGAGGTGAGGGGAAAGAAAAGTTTATTTTCTCTCTCCAATTGAAAGAAAAGAAAGCATCTCCATTTGAAGATTCTTGAACTGTGGAACACAGAGGGAAATGGCCAGCCTCTTCTCAGTTGTCTGTGGAGACAGGACAAGGGGCAATGGCTGCAAGCTAGAGCATAGGAAGTTCCACACCAATATGTGGAAGAACATTTTCAGAGAGAGAGTGACAAAGCCCTGGGACAGGCTGCCCAGGGAGGTTGTGGAGTCTCCTCTGGAGATATTCAAGACCCATCTGGACACCTACCTGTGTGACCTGTCCTAGGGAGCCTGCTTTGGCAGGGGGGTTGGACCTGATGATCTCTGGAGGTCCCTTCCAACCCCTAAAACTCTGCGAATCTGTGAATCCTGATCAGTATACACCATCTCTGGTGTGAGATGTAACACGTGTTATCAGCTCATGTTTGTCTGTTTCTTCTCCAACAAGTCAATTAAACCAACAGGACTGAGGTGTCCAAAGACACATTACGTAAAACACCGACTGCAGGACCCATGCAGTGACTATAATCAGGTAACACTGGTACATTGGACTATTACTTAAACCCAGCAGCCTAGAGACACACGTACCTGCACAAGCCCAGTTTAATAAATGATTAATGGAGCTCGTCATCTCAGCCTGAGGTAAGCATTTATTAGGGGTCCCAGAGAGGTTGGGCAGCCACCTGTCAGCCCCTTTGTGGTATCACAGGTGGGCCTCCAAAGCACAGATAGCTACCTCTTCTTTAGCACAGCCTTCCAGTGTCCAGGGAGAGTCAGGAGCAGCTCCTGCTGTTTCCCAGCATCCCCAGACAGACATGCCCCTGTGCTCTTTTAAAAGGAATAGCTCTGTGTTTTACTATGTGTAGTATGGGCAATTACACTTAACTGGAGCACCTCAGCCCAAAAGAATTGTAAAGAGGCACATTAATATCTTTGAAATTAAGGATTTTAAAACTATAAATGATCTCTGCAATCAAGTGATGCTCCCTGTTATCAGTCAGTAAAAAGGCTAAATGCCAAATACGTAACTTGGGACAATTGGAAATAAAAAGGTAAAAAAAACAAGCAAAATTTCCCCACATCAGTAAGATCCACTGAAGAACTCCATGCCGACAAATGCCTCCTTTCCAAGGTCATGCTTGGGATTGAAGACTCTTATAAACACCTTTGAAATTCATGAAATTCATAAAATTCATGTTCATCATTTTAAGCTACTGCATTTTTCCAGCTGTAATAAATATGAAGACAAAGATGGAAAAGGTCAGAGCTGGAAATGACCTGAGGTGTCAGAAATCTCTTGCTCATGGTCTCTTTCTATAAGCATTAAAAAACACTTTCATTGTAAATTATACCTTTTCAGGTACAAAATTTGCAAGACTGCTGAATCTTGGCATAGCTTCTTGTGGGGATATCACTGCAGGCTCCAGATTCAGGACAACTCATGAAAAGCAGCAGTATGTTGTTTGGTTTGAGATTTTTAAACATAACTGCTTAGAGACTTCTGCAATATTCCTTAGCTGTGAAAACAAAGCATCTGGAAGCTGATAAAAATTAGCAGAGGAGGAGGAGTTGCTTACGGGTCATCCTCTTCATGCACAGTGTCTGGGGCTATGTGTGTGGTAATCAGAGTATTCACAGAATCACAGAATGTTAGGGGTTGGAAGAGACCTTGAAAGATCATCTAGTCTAACCCCCCTGACAGAGAAGGATCACCTAAACTAAATTGCACAAGAACACATCCAGGTGGGTTTTGAATGTCTCCAGAGAAGGAGACTTCACAACCTCTCTGGGCAGCCTGTTCCAGTGCTCTGCCACCCTCACAGTGAAAATGTTCCTCCTTATGTTCACATGGAACCTTCTATGCCCCAGCTGGCACCCACTGCCCCTTGTCCTATCACTGGCCATCACTGAGAAGAGCCTGGCTCTGTCCTCCTGACTCTCATCCTTTACATATTTATAACCATTAATAGGGTCACCCCTTAGCCTCATTTTTTCCAAGCTAAAGGGGCCTAGCTCCCTCAGCCTGTCCTCATAAGGAAGACGTTCCACTCCCTTAATCATCTTGGTGGCCCTGCACTGGACTCTTTCAAGGAATTCTCTGTCCTTCAATACTCCTATAGAGTATTGCTATAGCTGTGTTAATTTGGACATATCAAAGAGACCAGGTTTGTAAGGACTGGTAGTGACTTAGATCATCCTTAACATTGCAGCATCTTGTCAGACATCATGATGGGATAGCGTGCATTAAAGTTTTCCTTTCTTTTTCTATTGTGCCTCCTGAACTAGCACCTGCATGCTAGGGAGAAGGTAAATTATGTAAAAGCTAAGTAGTAAGTGTTATAACTTTATAAAATGACACAAGAAGAGTTTTCCCTGCGCCTCTGTTGAGTGTATTACTCCCAACAGACACTTTATAGACCTGCATGAAGATGTGAGTGTGGTTCACAAAAGGCAGAGTCTAAGGATATGTCAGAGTGACCACCCAGGGCAAGGACACAAGTCACTCAGCTCAGTATAAAAATCAACAAGAATGGCAACATCCTGGCTGCAAGATCACCGAAAAGTTAATATTGGCAGAGGAAGCCCAGCTCCACTGAAAGCTGAGGCAGAAGGCACCTCACTGAACTCAGGCTGGTCAAACCATATTCAACAGCCCCTGCACTATACTTTGTTGGCTGCCTGGGCCCTGTATTGCTCTACAGTGCAAGCTCCCCATAGCAAGGACAACAGAGAGTGACCTAGAGGCTCACTGAAGTATATTTTAAGGCACTGCATGCTGGTAAATGCTATCCTGTTTTAACACTGAAATCTTTGATCAGTGTTAGTGGCCATTAAAGAAAATCTAAACAAGAGAAAGAAAACAAGTCCAGACTGTGAGGGTTTGGAGCTTTTTTGTTGCTGTTTGTTTGGGGTTTTTTTGGCTTGGATTTCTTGAGGAATACTTGCAATGTTAACTAGTAGAGGCTTTTCTGTGTGCGTTCATTACAGTGCAGCCAAAATTATATCCTGTAACAACTCTGATAACACTCAGAAAGGGAACAAAGATTCAAATGCAGTTTTAACTTGGCTTGACTTCTTATTTTCTTTTTCTTTTTTTTTTTATTTTTTAAACCATCTTTCAGATTCTGCCTATGTGCCTGAATTTTTTTTTCCTATGTGGATAAACACTTTCAACTCACTCCACTGTATCCTTGTTACTGAGCCACAGACATCTTAAATAAAGTCTGGTTCTCAGCCTCTGTTACTATAAACCCAATTGTATTTTCACATGACTAAGCTGGTATGGAAAGGTAGGACTATTGCCTGTTACTGCAATGCTGTAATGCCTCACATATGGAAAAGCTAAGTGATAAAAAGCTTAATTAGCTGTGATTTATATTGATCAATATGATCATAAAATCACCAGAGTTTGGAACGACTTAATTTGTTTTTAATAAGTGTTGCCTGAAAGACTGGTAATTACAGGCATAAGCCAATTACTGAATTACAGCATGCTAAATTTAAAAACAAAAGCGGTCGCAGGTTATTTCGCTAGGAAGCCCACTAAGTCAGAACACAGGGTAATATATGTTTATACAGCACCAAAACTGCAGTAGCACCTGTGACAGGTGAATTTTCAAGTCTTTTTCCCCACCCATAAACTCATGTTCTTGAGGTTTCCAGAAACATTTAGGTTTTGTCTCAAGAGCTGTAAGCACAGCCCCAGAGCTGTCTTGTTGATTTAAGCAGTGTTAATAAGATTTCTATGCTGAGTGGGGGTGAGATGTCCTGAGGAGACTCAGAAGTGGATAGGTTGTGGTAAGTCCATAGTTGAAGAACACTGGAGAGGAACTTTGTGGGTTAACAGAGTAAGAGTTGCTCTTGGCACAGTCAGCAGTTGTTGACTGATATACGAGCTAGATAGGTAAGAGGCAAAAAAATTAATTTCACTCTTTGAAGTCAAATAAAGTTCACCAGGAAAAAGCTGACATGCAGAGGTCAGGCTGTCTGAGAGATGGTGGGATCCACAGTAAGGGGACACTTGTACAAACACAACACTTGGTTTTGATCCCCTTATGCTGAAAATAACTATTTTTTCTTAAAATATTCCTAGGGAACCTTTGAGGAGGTTAAAAATGAGATGGCAAAAAGTTAGCCAAGATACAACTGTGTTAACATTTCAGCTGTGACAACACCTTGTAGTATCCTAAAGAGGATCTAAGCTATCCTTAAAAACTTATGCTCCAGCTGCCATGGCATTAGGGCTTCATTTCTGAGGGAAGTGAAGAGAAAATGGAACTGTAAGGAGAAAGTAACAATTCCACTTGGTGAATGGAGACTGTGAGAGGTTGCACATGCAACTGTTCCCACAAATGTATCTTTAGTATTCCCTACACAAATTTGAAAAGCACTTACAACTCATTGAAAGAGAAACTTATAGGTTATTAGCAATAGATCATGAATCTTAAAAATGGCGATTGCTCAAGTACTTTGAAGAACCATTTGAGGGTTTTAACATATAAAGGAATTAACAAAATCTGAAGAAGGAGCAAAATTAATTTGGTTGCTCCAGAAAAAAGCAAAGAGCCTGACTTTGTCCCTGGCTCTAACACTGCAAGTTATGAGGGCAGAATGAAGTCAACTATCAACTAATCTAAGGCCATGCATATTTGAGGGAGGCCTTGAATAACATGACTTGAGGACTAAGTCAGATGTAAAGACTCAGGAAAAGTTCTGCTAAGGACTGACCAAAGGAAACACGTGCTCAGTGCGCAGCCTTGGACAAAGCAAAGAGAATTTTGGCTGAGCTCAAACACCACGTCTTGACTACAGTTGGCCCAGTGTATCTACTGGCATCACTGCTCTCCAACCCTGTTCTGTCACCATGTTCTAGGTTAGCCTTAGCGCTCCGAACAACATGTTGCTGTTTCCCTATTGCTTTGTGGGCTGTCGGTTTTATAGTGTGGATGACTGTGACTGAAGTGGGTTAGGGAGAGATGGCACGTGGTGGTGTGCTGACAGATCTTTTGCCCTGCAATTGGCAGGAAGGGGTGTTTAAGGCTGCCAGGGGTGTCTTGCTTCAGACGTGTCCTGTAAAGCTCAGCCATTGCTCCAAAGACAAGAAAATATTGTTAGTGCTCTATCAACGGCGTACGCGTGGATAACGGACCTTCTCATTTTGATTATGCCAGTTAGTTCTGCTAGGATGCCCCAGAGTGGGGGGGAGAAAAACTGTTCCTCTGTTGGCTGTTTAATTTGCCCAAGAAAGAGTTAAGGGTAGACACATCAATCACAATCTCTGCACCCACACAGCGAGCAAAACTCACTGTGAGTGAGTGGGCTCTTCAGCCTGAAACCTAAATGTACAGCGGTACCTCGGCACTGCTGTTTGAAGCTGGATAAATTCAGACTAGAAAGGAGATTACAATTTATCTAGGCAGGGGGTTATTAACTACTGAAATGATTTAGTAAATGCTGTTGTGGGTTCTCCATCACCGGCTTTGTTCAAATCAAAAATAGGATTTCTCAACTGAAATACAGTTTGTCATTCGAAGGGGAATTAATTCATGCCTGGTTATAATTGATGCAATGGAGAAAGTCAGACAAAACAATTACAGTGATCTCATCTGGCCTAAAAATCGATGAGTCTATTTAAAAGGGAAAGAAAACAAAAAAGCAAGCCAATATAACAAAACTCACTCAGGAGGAATTAATTTCTGGAGATTGCATTTCACAATGGTATATCACTTTCCACTCATGCAACTTCGTACCTGGGGTGACAGTGCTGCATTTCTCAAAAGCACTGTTTAAGGAGGCAAACTGCTCTTTAAAGGAAGCAGCTCTTGTGTGAAATTCTTGGTGGCAGAAATGACAGGAGTCCCACTTCTACAGGGGGTTAGAAGTTCATCTGCTTTTCCCTCCCCTTTCTCATCCGTAAGCATTTGTCTTTCTGCAGGATTCTACAGAAGGATACAAGGGACTTTATCCTCTGCAAATTGTGGCATTTCTTTTGGAAATATACGTCCATACATATATATTCTTTTAGAAATTCATATGCTGGCTGAGTGGCCGGCTTTGATCCAATGATTTCTTGAAGTCAGGGATTAGATGAACTGAGAATTGTCAGCTACAATTTCAGCTCCAGAGGGCTGCAGTTACATCAGCATGGCATCCTCAGCAATAATGATTTGGTGGATTTTATGGCCTATCACCCAGAAGGACTCAAAATCAAAGTGAAAATGCAGAGTACATGCAATGTACCAGCTACCAACCCAGAAATTTAACTGCTGATGGAAAGGAATTTAGTGATTCTTCAGTACAATGAAAGAAAAACAAAGAGACACTGGATAAAGCTTTCAAAGCAAAGACAATGCAACAAACCTCTTTATAGCAAAGTTACTCTATGTTTGCTGTGCAGAAGTGGTCAGAAGAACACTGGGACCTCAGCAAGGCAAAGCCTGCTGCATTTTGCTACCCTGGTATGTTACCTCAGTGCACACACTGAATTACCAAAGACATTTCACACAGTATCCAAGTATCCCAGAGAAGTCTCCTCCTGTTCCAACCCTGACCAGGGTTGACAGCCAAGTCAGAATGCAGCGTTTGGATGTTCATGTTCGTGTTCCCACGTTTGAGAATGTAGTAAATCCCATCACACCCTTGGCAGCTGCCAACGTATGGTGACCTGTTCTGCAACCCATAACCTAATTTGTAAAAAGAAAAAAAAATCAATAGCCTCCCTTTATTTTTGAGTTTTCAGTGGCTTCCATGTGACAGTCATGTACATAGTTTACAATATTTGGCTTGAGCATGGACCCATTCTTTGTAGTTCAAGCACTCCTGGAGAGCTGAAGAAAAGGAGAGCGAAAAGTCACCTTTCTAATTACTTTCCAGAGTCTCTATTCCTACATCTTACTACAGAGAACATGTCTCTACACTTTGCAGACTTTTTCTTGGAAAGAACTGAAAAAGGGAGGGGTTGTGACTGCTGCAAACTCCTGCCTGAGCTCACAGATTACCCTGAAACAACGGCTGGCAGCTGTGCTGAGAAAAGCAGCTCACTCTCCAGAGCAGACCCTCTCCAGAAAAGACTGAGATTTTAAAATTCAGTTCCCAAAGAATTCTGAAAGCTCTCACAGAGTAGAAACCACCAGCATTTGTGGTACTGAAGGGCAGAGACTTGGAGCACAGCATTTTTCACCAAGGCAACCTAACCATAAGACTGGTTGATTTTGATGACCAGGTTCTAAGGACCCACCCAGTTTAAGAACAAGCCACTTCCTTTGTGGCAGATGTGAACTGGCACATCAGGGTCCACTTGCTGCTTCACTGTCCATCACCAACTGTGATGGTATATATTGTGATACACTGCCTTCACGCTTTGCAAAGCTCTGGTGAGGCTGCACCTCGAGTCCTGTGTCAAGTTTTGGACAGCTACAGGAAGGACATTGAGATGCTGGAGTGAGTCCAGAGGAGGATGGTGAAGCCAGTGAAGGGTCTGAAGCACAAGTCCTGTGAGGAGCAGCTGAGGGAGCTGGGGCTTTTTGGTCTTGAGAAATGGAGGCTGAGGGGACACCTTATCCCTCTCTACAACTGCCTGCAAGGAGGTTGAAGAGATATTGGGGTTGGTCTCTTCTCTCAGGTAACAAGTGATAGGATGAGAGGGAATGGCTTGAAATTGCACCAGAGGAGATTTAGGTTAGGTGTCAGGAAGTATCTTTACTGAAAGAGTTGTCAAGCACTGGAACAGTCTGCCCGGGGAAGCGGTGGGGTCACTGTCCCTGGAGGTATTTAAAAGGCATGTAGATGAAATGCTTAAGGACATGATTTAGACATGGACTAGTCAGGGTTAGGCTGTGGTTGGACTCGATCATCTTAAGGGTCTCTTCCAACCCAGGTGATTCTATGATTCTGTGACTATGCTGCTTAAATTCCCTGGCTTTGGGAAGCAGGGCAAGGAGAACTTGATAGAGCAGCAGTCATCTGAAAGTAGCAACTTGGACAAAAGCCCTACTTATTTTAAAGATGTAAGTGGAGATTTACTGCTCTCTCATGACTCACTTGTCGATCAAACTCTTTGCAGAAAGTTCCAGTTGAATTATTTGACTTGGGGTTGCTTGAACTTGAAGGTGGCTTTTTGAATTTCCCCGTTCCCCAGCAAATTTTCTCAACCTCAGTTCTGTTACTTCTGAAAAACAAACAGGGCTCAGAATGAGTTATTTCTTGTGGGAAACTATTCTGTTGGGAACACATTACACATTCCATTTACTAATCAGGATCTTCTGATAATTTTTACTGTGCATTGCAAATGCAGGCAGCCCGCGTCACATCTGCAGTGCTCAGATAGACTGGAACCGCTCCAAACCCTTTCTCAAAAACCTACTTCTAAAATTTCCCATACATTTACTGCTCCTTCATCCAGGCTACTGATGCATATTTATCCAGTGGACTAACTACATGCATATCAATAGTGTGGTAGAGTTACATGTACCGGAGTATTAAGGAAAAAAAAAAAGAAGACTGTCTTCTGCACATGGGAAATACTGCCTAAAGAAATAAATGCTTCAACCTGAGGAAACTCAAACACTAAAAATACCAAGAAAGAAAGATAAACAGATTCAGCTTACAGTAAAAAAAAAACAACAAGAAAACTCAAATTTCAGTTATATGCTTCGTGAGACAGTTTCATGTGGCTGGTTATAAATAAAGTGGGGACCTGGGTTGCTGTCAGAAAAATTTCAAGGATGAGCTGGACCAGCAAACAGCTGAGGCTCTGATTTCTGGTGTTACCACTCAAAATCAGATCGTTGAGGTGCAGGAGAAAGGATCTTCATCTCCCGAGTAGCCGACATGAAAACATGGGTGAGGGAAAGAAATAGCAGCGGTGAAGCACAGAGAACACATGGAGGCAAGAAGCATTGCTCGGCAGAAGCGTCCCTTCATGCAGCACTATGGGAAGGGACACATGAGGATATGGCTCAGCCAAGTTGCTCCTGGATCTGCCATTCCCATCCGCCCCCAACTACTAAATCACTGTAGAAATGCAGCTTATTTACAGCAGCAAAAACGTTTGAGGTGCCATGCTGGGCAGCACCGAAGAGACAGCAATTTGCTTTCATCAGAAGATCTGAGGGAGCCCGGGATTAGCATCTCCTTCAAAGAGGCTGGCAACTCCTTTCCAAAAGGGTTAAAGGAGGCAGTTCCTACCTCTGCTATTGAGCATCAGTGCCTCCCCAAAACGGGTGGTTTCTGAAGGGAACCAGCTGAAGATAACAGCTGAGGATAACTTCCTGGACTCCTGAACCTTTCATTACCTTTTTGTCTCCGCTGTTCTGCTACTGAAAATACAAAGACCTCCAGTATTCTTATCTTAGCATCCCCACTTAGGGGAATGAGAGAAGCATTACAAACGAGTCACTCAGGATGTAGCATGAGACTGGCACTAAAAACCAAAAAGCCGGTGCTGGGGGCCACGGCCACTCACATCTTTTGGGAGCAGTGAAACTGCTCCACATTCCTGCTCTGCAAGGTTTGTTCCCTGAAACACAGTGACTATGTCTGCTCCTGCAGACCGTTCCTGAGAAAGACTCAGATTCACAGAATCATAGGGGTTGGAAGGGACCTCCAGAGATCATCAGGTCCAACCACCCTGCCAAAGCAGGTTCCCTAGGACAGGTCATACAGGTAGGTGTCCAGATGGGTCTTGAATATCTCCAGAGAAGGAGACTCCACCACTTCACCGGGCAGCCTGTCCCAGGGCTCTGTCACCCTCACTGGGAAAAAGTTCTTCCACATGTTGGTGCAGAACTTCCTGTGCTCCAACTTGAGGCCATTGCCCCTTGTCCTGTCTCCACAGACCATTGAAAAGAGCCTGGTTATTTCCCCTTTTGTCCCACACTTGAGATATTTATAAACATTAGTAAGATCCCCTCTCAATCTTCTTTTCTCAAGGCTGAACAGCCCCAGTTCACTCTCTCCTTCAGTTGGCCAGCTGGACCGCTGACTTTTGCCCAGTATCCGTTGAATCCTGGTGCTACACCATAATTTTAACCGTGTGAAATGCCACTTTATTTGGCAAAATATGGTCAGGAAAACCCTTTCTGCACGCTTCCCACAACTTCTGGTATTCCTCATCTGTTTGCTCAGCAGCCCCCCAAAATCCCAGCACATCCCTGAGCATCAGCCCTGTGTTATATTCACGTAGGAATAAAGCCATTAGAAAACTTTCAAATTCCACAAAACAGCTGCCTTTGGGATTTAAACCAAACATGTCCCCAAGCCCCAAAAGCTCAGGACTGTCCTGCCCACAGTCAGGGATTGGCCAGGACAGAGCCCCAAAACATTTCCCTTGTCCCCTCTTCCATAGCAGAGCTGGAGGTAGGACAACTGTGTATGCCTTTCAACAGTGACCTCCAAGGAGTAGGGTCAGCCCTGAACACTTCAGAGGTGATCTCTTGAATAAATAGCCTCCCATAAAGATTTCTGATATCACATCTGACTACTTTGCAATTTAGTATGTAAATATGGTTTGTAGTAGGGTGAGTTTGTTTTAAAACAGCACCAGTTATATGTTGCTCCTGAAACACCTCATTGGTGTTTAGAGATGAATGAAAGGGGTACACCTGAAGCTTGATATGAATATTCATGATGGGTCATTAGTTCCCAGTTTTTACAGAAGCTGGTCAATAAAGAAAAATCAGAGAACAAATTATAACATGTGGACAAGTTAACCATGAGCCAGAAGTGTGCCCTGGTGGCTAATATCCCTGGTGGGATGCATTAAGAAGAGCATTGCCAACAGGTTGAAGGAGGTTCTCCTTCCCCTCTGCTCTGATGAAGCCCCATCTGGAGTCCTGTGTCCAGTTCTGGGCTTCCCAGTTCAGGAAAGTCAGGGAACTACTTAAAGAGACCAGTGAAAGGTCACAAAGATGATGAAGGGACTGGAGCTTCTCTCGTATGAGGAAAGGCTGAGAAAGCTGGGTTTGTTTAGTCTGAGAAGGGACTCTCATCAATACTTAAAAATATCTGAAGGGTGAATGGGCCCAGGCTCTTCTCAGTGCTTCCCAGTGACCCTTGTCAATGGGCACAAACTGGAACACGGGAAGTTCAGTTTGAACATGGGAACTGCTTCACTCTGAAGGTGGCAGAGCACTGGGACAGCACTGGGACAGGCTGCCCAGAGAGGTGGTGGAGTCTCCTTCCCTGAAGATATTCAAGGTCTGCCTAAACACGGTCCTGTGCAACCTGCTCTAGATGATGCTGCTCTGGCAGGGGGACTGGAGTAGATAATCTCCAGAGGTCCCCTCCAACCCCTGCTATACTGTGATTCTGTAGGCTGCCTATGTGCAAGGAGACACACCCTGTGCTGGGCAGGAAGGTCCTGACCTTCCCTTCACACCAGTACTAGTACCAGTACTAGTACCTTGCTGAGTTGTGCTTCACCAATCTTCTTTTCCTCATCTCTCAGATCTACATCCTATAAAAAAATTACTTTTCATTAAGACAGTTCAGAGCTTTATACAAATCTTCTGGAGGTAAACACAGCAAAAGTAATTGATGAATTGTTGATCGCCTAGGTGCAGCACAGGCAGCTGCATGCACGGGCAGCATTCTCTAGGAGACTGTCTGGTGGCCTGGATAGTCCTCACTGGGGGTCTGAATGGTGCCACCGCAGTGGAATACAGTACAGGGACAAACCTTTTGGCCCAGTGAACAGAAGGAGCTGGGGAATTTTGCCTAGATAGACTCAAGATGGTTTTTCCTTCCACGCCACAAGATGAGACCGTGGCCTTGAGCTCTTTTTGTGTGTGTTTAGATAATGGTTGTGTCCTCTGGTACCTGAATCAGCCAGGTATCATGGGTCTAAAACAGCCTCTCCAGGTTACTAATTATAATAAACACCATTTTGGTAAGATCCATGGACTTCTAAAGACACCAGGCTACCAAGAGATATTCCTGCAAGCCAGGAAGATAAACACTGGCTTTTTACCTTCTGAAGCAAGCCAGGCTGATGGCCAGGCAAATCCTGCTGCAAAGAGTGGGTGCTTCAGCCATGCTGCTGTGGGTCTGTTTGAAAGCAAGGAGGAGGAGTCTCTGAACATCTGCCTGAGGTTTCACAGCTCTGGGGACTCCTACCTGTCGTGCCTGGAGGGATTTCCTCCTTGAGCTGCTTGGGGACATCAAAGAACAGGTAACAAAGCAGTGGAAAAACAATGCACGAGATTCACAACAGGGAAAAAAACCACCTCCAAGTAGGGCAGAATATGGGTGAAATCCTGCCCACCCCATGTAAATTCCATGGTAAAATTCCCACTGACTTCAACTGTGACAGAATTTGGGTATCCACTATTTCACTGTTTTCCTGGACATGTTTTAAAGTTGCTTCATGCCACTGTGGGGAAACCCTGGAGTGTTTTGTTTGCTTGTTTGGTGCAGTTTCACTGTATGGCATTTTTTGGGGGTGAAAAAGAATCCTCAACCCTGCAATTTCACTAGGAAAAAAAAAACCCTACAGAAAACAACAACAACAAAAGCATTGTAATATGACTTCTTGCCTGCTCTCCACCTCCTGAACTCAATACTGGAGCGTGCACTGATACAAAGCTCCTGTTTTCACCCGACCTGTGGAGAGGGTTTGAAAGGCCTCGTTGTTTGAACGTGTGAGAAACAAAGCCATGGGAAATGGAAAGCATTATGACAGCTCTTTGTTCAGAGTCCTTCAGCACAAAAGAAAATTCAGCAGATGGACTCAAACCCATCAGCTCGCAGAAAGCGTTTTCAGAGGGGATGAGTTAGATTTGTGCCAGATACGTGTAAGCTGATACGCTCCAAGATCCGCATGACATGGATAAAGAAAACAAAGCCTTTGCCAAAGCCTAATACTCGAATTTTCATGCAGACACATTAACTGAACCTGCGCTTCCCAGTTGTATTTGCAGACCAGTATTAATAAATAAGACTACATTAATTTTCTGTTGCCCCCCAAAAAATCTATTTAAAATGAAGAGCAAGCCCACCATCCTCCAAAACTTTAGTAAAACAAAGTTCATGTTCAGCTAAGCACCCATTCACCCTACCGTTTAAGCCACTCCAAATCGCTATCAGTGCACTTCTAAATGCTCTCTGCTGAGAGTAGAAAAGCTTTTACAGTTGAGAATGGCAAGACTGACTTCACAGAAGATTAATATATTTGAAAAGGATGGCCTTTATTAAAAGTTCTTTTAAAAGCTTCATTTCTTAAAAAGCAAAACTGGCTACCCACCTCTACATCTCATCTGAAAGTCATTTACATACACAGCTGTTCTCCAAATTTCAACCCCAGGTGTTTTTTTCCCCTTCTTTGCTTTTTAGGATATGAATTTCAACTATTTATTCAACTTCGCCACGTGCCTTCTGCTTTCACACACCAATTTATCCTGCCTCCCACACCGACACGCAGACCCCCTTTCCCTGTACACAGGGTTGAGGTGTCAGCCCCTCAGCCCCAGGGCTGCAGGAGATGGGGATTTTATTCTTCAAACCTGCTCCTCTCTTGCCACAGCTGGAAGCCTCCTGCAACAGCCAAGTGAGGACAGACCTCATCCTTCTTGATCTTTAATGGTTTGAAATTGCACCAGGGGAGATTTAGGTTAGATATTGGAAGAATGAATTTACTGAAAGGTTTGTCAGGCATTGGAACAGGCTGCACAGGGAGGCAGTAGAGTCATCATCCCTAGAGGTATTGAAAAGGCATGTAGATGTTGTGATTAAGGACATGATCTAGAGGTGGACTAGTCAGGGTTAGGCTATGGTTGGACTCAATGATCTGAAGGGTCTCTTCCAACCCAGGTGATTCTGATTCCAGGGCCCTCTTGTCCCTGTCTTTTTAGGCAGCACTCTGGATGCCTGCCTGGGAACTGAGCAGGATGTGCAAGTGGTCTGGATGCCACAGGTACCATCGAAACGGCAGAAGGCACAATGATCACTGCAGTATGGCTAGCAGGCCTGTATCACTCCTTTCACAGGAAAGGATGCCACCTCTGCACACCATGGGACTCCAGCCAGCATTCTGTACAGAGCTGAAGTAACAAACCTATCATTGAACAAGATACATACAGGTGATTTTGGATCACAGGGTGGGTATTTCAAGATATTTTTGGCATCCTGTTCTTCACGAGTATTTTCAATCACTACTTCTACCTGAAGAACTCTTTCATCTTGGCAAATAGCATGGCACACTGGCAAATTAAAAATGAATCCATTAAATATTCCACACACTGCTCAGGACATGGCAGCTCAACTGCAGGCACAGAGCTGCTGTTTTGAAAACAGGCTGCCATGAATATGGGGGTTGTAGGAAAGTTGCTTTGGGATTCGGGGAATTAAAACTGAAGGGTGCTTAAGAAGAGGCTAAGCAAGGAGAAGAGGATAACCTTGGTGGTATGTTTCAGGGAAGATGAAAACACCAGGCAAGACAAGGAAGGAACATACATAAAGGGAGACTGGAAGCTGGGAAAGCTTGGGAAAGGCAAGACACCAAGGTGAAGAAGGGGAAATGGCACAAAGCTGTGCCAGGGCAGATTCAGATTACATGTTAGGAAAAAATGTTTTACTGAAAGAGCTGTTGGGGCCTGGAACAGGCTGCCCAGGGAAGTCGTTGAGTCACCACCCCTGGATATGTTTAAAAAAGGGGTAGATCAGGTACTTAGGGCTATGGTTTAGCATAGGACAGGAATGGTTGGACTTGATCTTAAAGGTCTTCTCCAACCTTGTGATTCTGTGAAGACTTGTGGTGCCAAATGCAGGAAACAATAATAGAACAGATACTAGCACTCTCAACTCTTGTCATAAAAGCATCATGAAAATGACTTTAAATTTAGAAGAATGACATTTAAGAGACTACAGCTTTTGTTACATAATTGATCTTTTTCATTAAAACTAAAACCAACAAGTCACCACTTCTTATTACTGAGTTCCAATGGATAGCTACCAGATTCTTAAGTGATCAAATATTCATACCAACCAGGGCAAGACAGAGGGTGTGGTGTGGGGGTCTCCGCTTTAGACTGCACTGCACCCTGAACGTACAACATCCAAGTATTTCAGCAACCACATGCTGGCTGCTCATCACTTCTGCTTCCAGGGTGAAAAATAGAAAGTTGTTCATGGGTTAATACTTCTAACTGAAATTTGCTTATTTAGAGCTTTACTTAACAGATGCCATCATCAGGAGATAAAAGTCCTTACACTGAACAGACAATTTTAATGGCCTTTCCCATTAAGCTGTGGGTAATATATTTCAAAGGGCAGATTACTGGAGTCTTTCTGCTGACAGAAGGAATGTCCAATAAATTCAGCAAACTCTAACCCCCGGTAACAAGGATTTTAATATAGACTTGTATTACAATCCAGGACAAAACACCTTGACCAATTTATTCTCTCGTAGAGCACAAAGGGACCTTACACTATATCTGCATTGATATTCATTGCCAAACCAGGCAATGGCCCCTCACTGTTCATGGGAACAAAGCTCCAGATGCTCTTATATTCGAAGCCTAATGTGCTCAGCTACTGGTGTGGTACTATTAATCACATAAAACATGATTTTTATGGCCATGGAAAACTGGCAACTCCCAGATTTATTGGCTTGGCTACCCTGCTTAATAAAAAGTTTCTTAGGAACAAGTGAGCTCTGAACATAGCCTACCAAACATCACCATCCCATAATCAATAGGTATCGGGAAGACTGTTTTTAAGGGCTAGCTCCTTTCCTGTTCTCCTGCAGACTGAACACATGCACCTCTGTACCACAGAGCTCCATTAAGCTCTTTGTTTATCATTGAATGACTGGAATCAAACCCACACGGCCTCCACGGATGGATAAACGGCTGTAAAAAGAGGTAAGTCAGCAATACTGATTGGCTCTGTTGTCCGAGCGTGTCTTTTGACTTTTGAATTTCTGCCAAGAGCATCATCGTTCTGCATTTACCCTTCAAAAACCCTGGGTCAGTCACTCAGAGGGTGCACACACTCATGGCACAGCCTACCCCCTCACAGCAAGAGAATTCATGGAAGTTGCAGTAGTCGCGTTTGTTGATGCAGATCCCCTATCTCTCATCTTTCCCAACATTGTTTCTATATAGCACCAATAGATTAACACAAGTTTTGCTTTGCTGCTCATCTACCTCACTCAGAGAAAAGATTTACCTGGGTGCAAAGCTCTACAGAGATTTCCAAGCACACTTTACTACATCATTTTCCACTTCCTTTCTCCTGCCCAGCAAATTAAAGTAACAGAACCACCATCAACCTCTGTGGCGTTGTGCTTTTTGTGTGTGAGTGTGAACATGCAGTCACTACTGAGAACTCCTTCACTTCTGGGGCCAGGACTGTCAATGCTGGGCTCAGCGTTGGCTTCCATGGGCTTGCATCTCCCTCAAGAGCTGCTGCAACAAATGCTGCTGGTTAACCATGGATGGTGGCCCTGCCTGTGGCAGGGGGGTTGGAGCTTTATGATCCTTGGGGTCCCTTCCAACCCTTGCCATTCTATAATTCTATGATTCTATGATTCTATATTTGCTGTGCCTTTGCACTTGAGTAAAAAGGCGCTGGATGCATCACAAGACCAGAACGGGTCCCGGATGAGGCGTTTGAGCTATTAGCGACTCTCAGTGAATTCAGTGCTTGGCACTCCTGAACACCTGACGCAGAGAGAGGCAAACAACGGACCCTCTTGACACCTCTGCAAAGTGGTCACTCCCATTTAAAAACAACAAAACCAGATCCAGTACCGATCCCGTGGCTCTTATGCAAACACAGAGGTAAGAGCAAGACTATAAATAAATTGCACTGGCATGAGCTGTAATAAAGCAACAAATGAAGGCAATTGTTATCTGCTTGCACAAAGCCTGGCAGACATCACACAATCCTGTGACTCCTATTGCTGCAGACTCACCAGAGCTGTAAGCTGGGTTGACTGTGAAGGTCTGGGTCCAGTACAGCCTCCCTCACGTGTGTATTGTAAGAAGCGAGGACAGTCAGAGCCTGTGCTGCGTCAAAGGTGCTGCTGATATGTTGGGTGAGGAAATGCTCACTTACAGATAGCTCACACGCCTAAACCCCTCGTGGCATTAAAAGGAAATGAATCTGTTTTCTCAAGAGCCTACAGCTTCCTAAAAAGCCTCGGGAAGCAAGTCCAGAATACTAGCATATGCTCGAACCCATTTCCTAGCGATAAAGGCTTCTTTATTACTGGTTTTGGCTGACAACAGTCGAGATAGCGTGTTTATCATCATTCTTAAAACACTTGAGAGAGAACAATGTGAGTGCATTTTTATTTCGGTTTTAACTTCTTTATTTCATTGCTGTACAGCTGCGTTACACTCGGCTTTAATCCCTTAAGCATTATTTTCCTTGGCGAAATAGTCACTGAGCTGAGTAGAACTTACTATTGGAAAAATATGCTTGAAAACCCAGCGTGATGTCAATGCCAACTGAAACCCACGGAGCTTAAAATGTCACAAGTGTGCCCGTAGCTGAAATACAGAGCTCCTTATTCTTTCTGACCGAACGAGGAATGCTGTCTTAGGTTGTGAAACCAACTGTAAAAACCATAGAGTAGCCTCCTGAAACTGGATGTGTGCTTTGCCCACCCCCCTCCCACCCTGAAAAATTATTCAGAAAACAATTATGTAAAACCAGATGTCGGATAATTCCATAGGCAGCAAATGACGGCGTGGCTCTGGTTCTAGGCCCACCTGCATGAACTGTGGCTGGCGGTAAGAAGTTGGGCTACAGGCTTCTTAGAGAAAAGATAGAACCCGACTTTGTAAAACACCTTTAATATTCAAATATATAAATAAGAACTACTGAAGAATAATTCAGAAGACTGCGGTGATTCATTATGAACAGATGCTATAAACGGGAACGGTAACATTGCTAGGTAAGGAAGAAGCAAGCTATTTTAGGAGTCTTGAAAAATCTCTTCTATTTCTTCAGACAGATCATGCTGCTATAGTTACTTCATAAAAAATTATATTCTGAAAAGCACTTTAGTAAAAGAAACCTTTTACTGGAACTATTGTTTAACCAAGACCTTCTACAGCACTAAAACACACTGCAATTGAGTTCCCGATAAAGTTTTAAGAATGGGAGGGGTAAAAAAAAAAGAACAAAAAACCCTACCATACCTGCACCAGGAGCTATTTATTAGCATAACACTCTTCCTTTTAAAGATTTCGTAACAACTGAAGTATATACAAAGTCTTACAGCATTTACATAATAAAAAAGTTTCCTATTAGCTGATGAAGTATAAGGTAGTGCTGCAATTTACTTCAAAGCATGTATAACAATAATAACGAAGCAGACCACTGTACTTTCAACTTCTCTGCTGCCACACCACCACTGTCAGTTGAAATGACAGTTAATCAAACCACCGGGAAGACACAGATTGTCAAAAGATTTGTAACAGGTTGACCTGCAGCACTAACCATCATAAAGAGGTAAAAAAAGAAAAAAAAACCGAAAACAAACCCAAGAAAAAAACAAACCCCAAAACCAGAAAAGCTACATAATGTCATGTTTCTACACTTTTCTAGAGCTGTAACAAACTTTCACAGCCTTAGATATAACATATGCAAGACAACATAATCACAATTTTCCAGCTATAGTTCAGCTACTGAGTGTATTTACTCTGAACAGGAGGCGTTATATTGATATGGCTGTGTGTTTCCATTTTTGTTCGTTAACCATTCAAATAGGTCTACCAAAAAAACCCCATTAAAAATAAAAGACAGCATGGAGTTTGTAGTCACGGCGTGTGTCTGACTAATAAAGGCATTCAATTATCAGCTATAGGATCTAATCATTCCTGTCAAAAGTTTAAGACCAGGAATCCTTGAGTAAGAACCATCTGCAGAAACCCCCACGTGCCAGCAACATTTCCATCCGTCGACTCCAAACTTCCCTAAGCTCGGATTTCCAACAGGGTAACAGGAAATCATTAAAATGCTTATACCAACCCAAATGCACGATTCCGTTTATGCCAGGTCAAGCAGATTCACTAGACTAATTCTGCTGAAAAACTGAGGGAACTTTACCTAGAAATAAGAAACCTTTACTGACCAGTCCCTTACTAGGCGTCAGGATATACAGCTGAACGACAAAACATAATTTAAGAACATTCTTTGCCCTTTTAGAAACAATTTTACATGTGCCAATAATGCACTTTCTACAGGAGATAAGGCTGTTCCGCCTATCGTTGTATGCCTAAACCTCTTATTTTGGCCAATTTTGCTTTTCTGTCCCCCAAAGGGATTCTGTTTCAACTTAGATACCAGCAATGTCAGTTGACAATACCTGTATTATGACAAAGTGACATATAAAAACCACAAGGAACCACATAAATACCAAAGAAGTCATATAACCTTTCCATGTAAACACTTGGATTATACTGAAGCCCTAATTAGATTCTCGTCTTAAACTTTTGGCAGATAATGTGTATGCTCAGCCAGGCTTTGTAGTTAGTTATTGTTCAAGTGGAAGCCAGGTCAGCTCACATGTTGACAGGCATGCAACTTGGAAACATTGCACAACAAGCAACACAAAGAGATTTGAGAAGTGTACAAGACTTCAAGTAGACTTCACAACCCTTCACAACTGAATATTCACAGACAAAGATACAGTCCTTGCTTTTTCTATGGTAGATTTTCTCTCACACGTGGGACACTTTCTGTGACTCTCTAGCTTGCTTGATGCTATACAACCACTTGATGATTCTGGCATTCCTTTCAATGGCGGAAATGCCATATGGCACACGGTCATTGGCACTGTCATCGTTTCTAAGGTCACTGTTGCTGTCCTGAGACTGTTCACAGTCTGAGCTAATCATGCTTGCACTGCGAAAGTTGAGGGATATAATATCAGAGTTAGCCCTTGCAAAGTTTTCCATCCCGAGGTTTTCAAGCTCTTCAGGATCCAGTCCGCAGTAGTTAAAGAATCGCTCAACATCTGCATCGACACGAAAGTATCTGTCGCTTAAGTCTGATTTCGATCGCTGTAGGGAGGGTCTTCTGCTAACCCCGCATCCAGACTCGACTGCCTCAATCTCTGGGGATTTCAGGGTGGTGATGGCAGCGATTTTGGGCTTTGGAGGCAGAGGTGGGGCTGAACTGCTGCAGGGTATTGCTTTTAAGGGCTTTGCACTAGTTACTTTCCTAATGTCTGAGGAGCTGTGTGAGACATGCAAGAAAGTCTCTGCCGACTGGTCTAGGAGCCTTCTGCTGACGTTGGAACTGCTCTCCTGTGGGCTGCTACGGCCCTGCGTGGGGTAAACCTTCAAAGATTCGGCAAATGAGTGTCGGTTCAGGTCTGTTGAATCGGCTCTGTGGGGCGGCCAGTTTCGAGGACCGTGCTTATAACCTGAACCCGAGCTGGAGCCTTCGGAGCTGTTGATGATGTTTTTCAAAATCTCCAGTTTCAGATTTTCTCTCTGGACGCCGCTCTCGGTCTTGGCATTGTTGCTGAAGACTTTCAAGGTGGGGCTCCCCAGTGCTCGCTTGGCCGCAGGACAGACCGGCGGCTTTGCCAGCACCGCCGGCTTCACAGGCTCCTGCTTGGCATTGATGACCTCCTGGCTCTTGACATATTTCGCCTTGTCGGCTTCCAGCCTTTCCACCGCGCTCAGTCTTTTTGGATTAGGCTCCGCCTGCCTGCGAAAATAGTCTGGTCCTTTGTTCAGGATGCGGAGAGGAACGGCGGACGTGAAAGTCACGGCAGGGCTGACCGGCTTCACCATGCTACCTGTCGGTAGTGTTTCTGTAGGCATGTTTGGTGGTCTTTCCCCCGCAGCCGTTTTGGATTCTTCTCTGGGATCTCCTAAATGCACGGTGCAGAAACATGTACATTAAGCACAATGAATAGCCGATGAATCCTGGGATGTGAGCGTTAGCAGCAGCGCCTCATCTCACAGCTCATTAAATAACACTGCGTTTCTCTTTTAAAGGCAGCCTTTGTAGGGCAAGGCCACCCGACACAAGTCGGTATTAGTCTGCTCCGCCGACTCCTTTCTTCTCGCTGAAAGATGCGGGAGTCTCGCTGTTCCCTTTGTGCTCCACTACCGGCAGCGATCTGAAACGCAGAATAACCAACCACACGTTAGTGAGAGCGCCTGACATCAGAGCGATAGCAACAGCCGCCTCCCGGCCCTTCTCTCCCACCACCGGACGGGATGCAGCCTCCGGCGCGGGGGAGGCGGCGCTCGGGACGCCCGCCTGTACCCCCCTCTCGCCCTGCACTCCTGCCCATCCTACAAGAAATGTGCTGCCTTGTTGTTACAGTCTAAGTTTGGATCTAACAGAATTACACTGGAAAAAGAAAAAATACAGGAAATTAAATGCCACCATGACACAGCCATGCATTTCTGGGGGGAGAGAGGAAGAAAAATGTGTTGACTCATAGGATTAGGCTTGTCCATATCCTGAAGATTATCCTACTGACAAAGATGAAACTAACATCTTTGGTGTTCATTAGTGTGCATATCTCATCTCTACACGCCAAATATTTTTCTCCTCATAGACAACATACTCTGTAAATCTAAGAAATTAAATGAGTTCTTCTTTTACATTAAATGCTGAAGAAAACTTTCTGGTCTAAGCGCAATGCCCACCTTTCATCATCACGCTAACAGAAAAATTAACAGTTAAAAAGTAGATCTCATTAAAACCACCAACTCCAGTTCAACATCTGTTTGAGCACTAGTCCCCAAAGCACTGCTGCTCCAGCAGCAAAATAAAGATTTCAAAGTTCTTGTGATCAACTTACAGGCTTAACACGAAAACAACAGAAAAAGGCTTTGGTCATTGACGAAAGATTTTGTGAGCATGCAAAATACTATGAATGGGCTTGAAAGAAGAGAACTTGTCTTCACATTTTGATATAATCATTCAAGTTTTCCACCAAGCACTAAGTAGTTTACCTTCACCTAAATTATTTTAAGATCCTATTGCTTAGGATTGTCACAATAGTCTAAAATCCAACACCATGGATGACGTTACAAGTGCTGTAACAATTTTTCCCAGATGAGGCACTGAAGGGCACTTATCACAGAATCTACTTTTCAGGCAGTGATTTAGCTAATGGGTCTCATTTGTTTTATTACTGCCCCATTAATCTATGCTGCCTGTTTTAATATCCCATTTCTGTTATCGCTTTGTTCTTCAGGGAGAGAAAGAAAAGCGGCTGCTATGTCTGCATTCATCCTAAGGAACGCAGAGCAGCATCCTCACCAGGGATGACCCGCTTTCGCGCGTACTGGCTGTGTGTGTGCCCACCCATCAACACCCAATTTACTAACACAGGCTCGCCATCAGCATATCGCTCAGACCAAAAAATTTAAGTGCCAGCTAAATATACATTAACAGTAAAAAGAAAACATCCTCAAGTGCTGTTTCCCAGAAATACACGATCTATACATTGAATATGCACTCCAAGGTCAGAGCAAGCAAATGAAATATATAAACGCTCTAAAGGGATTACAGGAAAAAGCTGAGCTTTCTCCTGCGGGCTCACTGTCACAAGCATTCTTCAAATACAAACTAACATATTTAGGTGGGTGATAAACCAGGCACGCATTCAGTGCCACTGAAAGGGTAGTGAAATGTTAATTAAGCTTCCCTTTCAGTGTTGTTTTATAAATCCTAGTGCTAACTCCTCAGCAGTTTGACTTCCTGAATTTTAACTAAGCCTTTCTGAAAGAGAAAAAGCTCGCTTTCCCCGTCTGAATCAACATATTTATCGGTACTATTTTGAAATTAAGTATCAAATTTCCAAATGTGCTGAAGGCAATTCCAACACGCATCTGCACACACATTTCCCTTCCGTACACACAAATCAAATCTTTCCACGTCGCCAGCGCAGCGCTTGATGGCTCAGCGCTTGCAAAAATACCCTGTTGGTGCATATCTTTGATACTTGTGTGCAGAAATCAAACCCACACGAGAGCAGGGGTCTTGTCAGGAGGAAGGAAAAAAAACCCAACCCACCAACCAACAACCCCCCTGCAATTCTTTGTACTAAACACTGTCACCCAACTGAGTTAATACCGCTTGAGTAAGTGAGACCTCAAGTCTCTGTTTCCTCCTTGGCCTTTGTCGTTCAAGGCCACCACAGTCCTGCCCCAGAGGACAGCTGCCAGCTCCATTCTCCTGGTAAGCAGCTCCACACAGCACTACCGATCAGAGCTGTGGGAACCGAGGCATTGGACTCCAGGTTGCTTTTGGAAGTCTTTCCACAGCATTTAACTTCCTCACTCAGGACAGCCCTGATCAATGCCAGCAAGCATTGCTTAGGAGGCTAAGCATCCAGGTTGGCTTCCATGCCACATTTAAAAGGAAAAAAGGAAGAGGAGGGGGAAAAAAAAAAAAAAAAAGAATCCCAGTATGCATGTGTGTTCATCTGAACTACAGTGCTTGTTTGCAAGCACATACGGGGCCAAGTGCCCTGAAGTCAATGGAATTATGCAGCAACTGGCAATGAGCTTCAGGCATGCTTAGAAAGAAAAGCAAAGCCTGGTGAAGAGCCAGGGCAGAAATGCCTACCCAGGCCAGCACAGGGAGACAGGGCAGTAACAGCCAGGTGTGTACATGGCCAGACACAGAGACTTTGTACCTGTGGTGCTGCTGGTATGAATTATCCTATGTGCAGCTACAGGAAAGGATAAACTAAGGCTTTATGTGTTGTTTAAATTATCCCGTTTCACCGAGGTGCTGCATTTAAATATCACATCAAAGTTTATTCAGTACCCTTATCTCAGGGAGCTAAGAATTATTAACCATGTACTGTTAAGGAAAAACGGCAGGAAGAAAGGTGGATGAATGTGAAGTGCTAATGAAACAACTTCTCCTGCCTGTGCTGGCAAGGGCTGTGGCCTGATTCTGCTGCTAGTGAGGAAAGCGAGTGCAATTCCTGCCAGCCTCTTTGCTGTCCACAGGCACCTGAAACTCCGCAGCAATTCTAGAGAGCCTTGCTACTTACTAATTTCATCGGTAGTGACGAAGGCTGAGCAGCAGTGGTACAGCATAGTCTGAGGAAGACAAAATTGTGCCACTTAGTTTCCAGTTGTGAAAATCATCACTGGAGCAACAGGGGTACAGAAATGGCTTTCTTCTGGCTTAAACTCAAAGAAACTTGCTGCTTAGGCATCTGAATTTCCTATTGCGTTGCGTAGAGTGCTGGTACCAGTTTTGCACTGGAGAAATTCAAAGGCAAATAGGTTTTCTTCCCTCACTCCCATGAAATGTGTGAATTACACTTGGGAAGTGAAGGAACGTTCTCCTTGCACTGTTTACATCCAAATGTCTACTCTGCGGGTGTCATTCTTCCATGGGCCCAGGACTCACTCTGGATTTCCATTATTGCTCTTCCTTGTAAGAGCTGCAAGACTTAAGAGATTATTTAAAGACAAAGCTAAAAACTTATGCACACATTCAAGCATAGCTCATTTTAGTAGTACTCATATGTTACTAAAATCCTTTCTTAATGTTTGTACTAGCTGAGCTCCCCTAACACCCAGCAACTGTTGCAGACCTGCTGAGTGGAATACAAAGCGTACAAAGGAGTAGAGGGAGTTTGAGTTTTTTTAAAGCTGTATTTTCAGCCAGACACTTCGATTCAGGATTCCTCTGCAAGAAGCAGAGACCTGAAACACTTACGCATTCTAGGCTTCGTGCTCTAATCACTCTTAGGTCTGTAATACGTTTGTCAGATATTCACATTTAAATAACAGACCCACTACCTGCATGATTTAGGGGAAGATAATACAGCGCAGAGCAGTAACAGCAACACAACCAGCCTTACCTACAAATAAATCCTCTATAAAATATTCTTTCCTTGATTTAAAGCTAAGGCGGTAGGAGGATATATACTATGAAGAAACTTTGGAATTACAGTTCCATATATTTCAAATACACAGTTTTTTGTAATTAAAAAGAAAAATTATGAACTGGCCCCACTGGCAAGTATTTATTTCTAGTGCTACTATTAATATGGTGTTATTGTATAATACACTAGTTTATTTTTTCTCCCTGACTAAAACTACATTCTAAACACCGACTGAATGATGCTAACTGACAGGGAACTATGCGTTTCCCTCCTTGGTTCTGTGTCGCCCTGTAGCTCCTACATCTCAGCCAAGTCTCAGCCAGCCTTTGCCTAACAAGTATCCACAGAAGAGCACGAAATATTTTAACAGTATTCAAACTGCAACAAAGCAGCAAAAAAACCCAACAGCGAAAATGTGGCCTGAATGAAATTAGGGGAATTTCTGCTCTTGACTTCGGCAAGGACACAGCTTCGCACGGCAAAGCTACAATAGAGCTCATGCTCTTAATTCATCCCTCTGGGACAGTGGATGAAGGGATTGTACAGGAGGTAGGATGAAGCACAGTAGATAAATATAACGAAGGCTGACAGCCTTTACTCAGCTTTCCTTGATATTTAAAAGCCCGTGTCAATTTTATTTTCCAGATGATAAAGTGTAACTACCGCAACCTCAAGATGCACCATAAACATCACCTAAATTCCAGCATAAGTAATCAACAAGTGATCCCCCTGCCACTCAGAAGATTTCACCAAACAAAACCTGCCTAGGAACACAGAAGGAAAATATCCATCTCTGCTAAGGACTAGGTGCACTTTAGAACTGCAGGCCTCATTATGAAGACGCTGCTTTGTTAACAGTCACTGCAGTGCAGCCTAAGCCTAAATAAGCTAGGCTTAAATTGACGTAAAATAATCCACATCCAGAACAGCAACAGCATTTCATTTTTGAAACCAATTTTAGATAAACATGCATATGGGTGTAGACTTGGTCTTGCGTAATATTAGCTGTCAAGATAAAGCATGAGGAGATGGAATAATCTGTCAGATCTACCGTGGCTCAAAATATTAATGAAAGTGCTGATTTTCAACTCTGCTCCCCCCTAAAATGTGGAACAGTGAACAGTAAGTGAAGAGCAGTATCAGTTCAAGAAGACATCTAAGGCTTCAAAAGGTAATAAAAAAATGTGAACGATGGGGACCTAAAACCAAGAACAGCAGAATTATGCCGATGTGGGAAATTTCTATAAAGTGGGAAGGTGACAACTTTGGCAGAGGTAACCACTTTTCACTGCTGATAGCTTATTTCTAACCAAAAAACCCAAACCTAAAAAACCACAACTGGCATTAATTTGTAGTAAGTTGCACAGATGAACGTACAATGGGCTGATATTTTTTACACTAATTCTGATTTGCTCTAACATCACACTCAAGATTTTAAAGACAAAATTCTCCATAACCAAAACACTGCCACGACTTAGCATTCTTTCTGTATCATTGTGCAGTTGAAATGATGAGGCTTAAAGCAGGATGCTCCCATAACCAGAAATGCTAACACTGTTAAGGAAAATCCACGGGGTTACAAAAGTCTGGAAAGCAGGAAAGCCACTTAGCAGCTATACTTATATACTATCCCTGCAATGTGGGCTTAGCACTCACTGGGAGCTGGATGGAGATGCTTCTTCAAAAAAAAAAAAAAGCTTCACCAAGCATTCTGCTGCTTTTTTAGTTCTGAAATCCAGTGTTGTTACATTTCCTATCTAGTAGCAATAACCCACTTGCAGCAATACCTGCTTCTGGGTAAATACTGCCCTATATAGATGCCTTCTGAGCACAGACACTCCGATTTCTTTCAAAAGGTGAAGACAGATGAACAAATATGGTAGCTCAGAAACGGATTTTCCCTTTCTTTCAACTACACAGTATAAACAAAATATGAGTTTGTCTTACTATTCAGAGTAATTTTGCACACTATGTTTGTAAAAGCTGTAACAGAAATCAATTCTGTTTTCTTTGGATCCCTCTGTTGATTACACCATATTGCACTCCTTGGAATAATTTCAGTCTCTCATTTACAGAAAATAATCAGGAAAGGACCTGTACAGTGAGGAATTTAATTTTTTATTACATTTGTAGCTCTAGCTTTACGTGAATACTTCCATTTCAGTGTGCGTTCCATGAGAATGATTCTCTAAACCCTTTGCAAAGCTTTAGGAACCATCTTTTCCTCTTGCTCATCAGCTGCTGTCAATGGTTTCAAGTCCAAACCATTTTTATCCTTTTAATTCTGCATCTCTCCATAACCACAATGTCAAAATTTATAGCCTTCCCCCTACAACGTGACCACAGTTCCCCATTTAACCCATGGTGTTCTGGGCCTATGTAATCTCCCCTGGATCCTCTCTAAGCTTTTAAAAATCAACGCAGCTCACTTCTTCAGTCTTTGGTCCTGGTGCTCCATCACATTCCAGAGGTTCATAAGAGCCCGAGACAGGCCCCTGCTGCACCAGGTTCCACCTGTTTGGTCCCTCTTCTCTGAAAAAGGGGGACTCTGATTTCTTTGCCCTTCACCACATCCTTTTAAAACCATTCCCCCACTGCACCATCCTGTTTTTGCAAGATGCAGGAACTCCTGCTCTGTTCTGCTCTGGTTGAGGGAGCAGTGCTATCTGGACTATGCTCTTCCTTTCTTCTCCTCTACTGACAGGAAAAGCTGGCATCTCATCTCCTTGCTCCTGGCAGCTGTCCTTCACAGCCATGCTTGGATTCAGCCTCCTGGAACAACACTTTTTTTTTTTTTTGCTGGCAGTAACATTTTCAATGTGTAGAAAAAAAAATTGTAATTAATTGGGCAGCTTTATGTGTCATCACTGCACACTGGGAGAAACAGGGGGAGGCAGAACAACAAAATGGTTTTAATTATGAAGCTCAGCAAAAATATTTTAAATGGAACACTATTCATTTTAGCTCTCATCTCAAATCCGTGATAATTCTTGACAAGCCCATTTTAAGAGCGAGCCACATTGTAAGCTACCCAAATCTTTGCAGTAATAGGTTCAATAGAATCACATGCATTAGTGAAGGAGGAAATCAATACAGATGTGAAAATGCAGAGATACACCTGAAAAGCACCCTCATTTTAGTATCAGCACATGGATATGATGCCTCAACAAGCTGGATTTGCAGACTCTGTCCATGAGTCGCTCGTGTGGCCCCTGGGCACAGTAAAGTCTGATCCTCTGCCCAGTGCAGAGCGACAGCAGAGTGGGCGTAATCACTAAATAGGCAGCTGGGCAACAGCTCAGTAACTTCTGCAGAGTCCCTCACCAAAATCACTGATGATCATTAACTTAGCCACAGAACGCACATTTGGACAGTGATATTTTCAAAATGCCAATTCTGGACTATTCAACATGCTGAGGTAAATTAAATATAATCCTAAATCCTCTGTGTGTTTGAAAACTTGTAGGAGGGCTAAAGCAGTCCATGGCACACTTGTCACCACCACTACAACTACAAGATCAGGCTTGTTTTTAACTTACACTATGAAGCAAGCCCGAAAACATAAATCACTTTGGCTTTGAGGAGCTGCTTCTGCATGTAAACTTGGAAATACTAAGAAACCAAAGACAGACTGAAATTGGTAAAGTGAAGAGTAATAGTTTTCAGAATGAAAGTTCATATTAAATGCACAGTGTAGCGACCAACACAGCCCTTTTAGTCAGACCTGAGGACCCACGACCTGATGACTTCAGTAGGTTCACCTCCTTCATGCTGCAGCAAGGCAACATGGCTTCCCTTTGATGTGTGGCATCTCACTTCACGAAAACCTATAAAAGCAGCTTCAAGTTGAGCAGTCAAAACTAATGAATGGTAAAAACACACACACACATAAAAATGCAGATTCTGTAAGGAAACCGAGTCTCCAGAGTTCACCCTTTAAGTGACAGCAGTGTTTGGGAAATCCTGGGTAGCTGATGTTTAGGTTTATATTTTACCTCGAACCACACATTCCTCTGCCAGTACTTTTTTTCTTAAACTAATTGAGAATCACTTATGAGGTCTTCTGTCTGGGTACAACTCCCCAGCTATGTCCTAACATAGAACCAGATCATAACATGGATACTTTCCCCATCTCATGCATTTTATTTCCATCTAAAGGAACTGTGAGGAATCTGGAAGGAACAGGAGCACATAGGACGGGGGGACTGTTTGAGGGGAAAAGTCCCATTGGTACGCCCTGTGGCACAGGTGCAAGCCTGTTGTTTCTACTACAAGCATGCACACGACTAAGCTTGATGCCCAATTCCCAAGCTGTAGAGGAAACTAGGGATTACCTTGTCCATCTTACTCATTCATGTCATCCTTATCCAGCAGGTACCCGCTGACCCTAAACTGCAAGGAGGATCATTAGAATGACAAAGAAAAGTCCTTTTCCTCTGTTTGACCTGGATGCAGACTAGAAGCAGCCCTCCAGGGTAGATGCTCAGAGCACTAGGCTATCATACTATACACAGAGACCTCTTCAGCACTTCTTTACAAAAGTTTCCACTCTTAAATACAAAGTATTTTCACGCTTTCTTTAAATTAAGGAAGGAATAAATAAGCTTGCATAGAGTATGCTGTGAGGAAATCAGGTTACTGACCCTGCTCTGGTGCAATTAAGTAGTTTCTAGCAAGTAGGACATTTCAGCTGAAATAGGAAAGCCCACTCCATATTCTGCCAACTGGGCTCTTCCTCAGGAGGTGGGAAACTTGTCCCAATTAGGGAACTGGGGATTTGATCCAGTCTCCCACTTCTCCACAATCTCTGATGATCTTACTGACATAAATGGCCACCTGCTGCTCCTGCCAGCTCATTTTTGTGGGGAAGGAAAAAACTTAGCACACTTTCCTAAGAGACCCAAAGCCCTGAAAATTTAAGTTGCCACATTTAGACTCTTAGTTATTGAGAAAAGTCTTCTAAAACTGTTTACAATTAAAACTATATTAAAGGAGCAACTATAAACAGGTTTTATTTGAGCAATAAAAATAAACCCACAACGAAAACAGCTGCAGTTAGACATTCATTTGCAGTTACTAATCCTGCAAAACTCTAAAAATGTTCAAATACATGAAGACCTCAAGTATACAAATATAGCCCAGAGAAACACTCCCAACAATTTATGCAGCAAAAAAACCCAGAAATCATAAAGAGCTACTATAACTGGAACAAACATATCATAGTTAAAAGTTCCCTTCCTTTAGTCAGAAAGTTAATTAGTAAAATAAACTTTTTTAAATACTTAAAGCTCCAAAACAAAGCTTAATAGTGTCCTTTTGAAGTTTCATACACATTCAAATAAATTTGAAAGAAATAGTGCACAAGTATATGGAATATTTCTTACAATACTTAATTTTTTACAAGCAAGAAACCAGAAAGCCATAGTGATTTTATACATATATATTTAAATCTCTTCTCTTATTTTAACAGTTCACTCATTACATGGAAAATGCTCTTTAATATACTCTACACACACACACAACCATTGCAATATTTGGAAATAAATATTAAAACACATAACAAATGAGTGTCTTTTACTGGTATTACGAACCTATGAGACCACCTTTAACAGGCAGCACAGAAAGCACAATTAAAATTTGAGCACACTAAAACCAGTACCATTAGAAAAATGATAATGTTCAGCCTGTGGAGTACAATGGAGTGGCCTAATTCTGACAACTGAGGAATTTGAGCCACTCTCCTGATTAACTGTGGGGTCTTGTTTGTCAAAACTCTTTGTATTAAACTGCCTTTTCTGTAACATGAGCTATTACTGCAGTAAGGTCAGCACGGCTATGGAAAAATAATTTCTGCACCATAATTGCCCTGAGTTAACCATTTCTCAGCATCAAAATGTTCCATGTATGAAATATTATGTGTTTTTCCCTATCTTAAACAGATGTAATATAGAAGGTTTGACAAGGTTAAAAAAACCCAAAACATGTCTTTTAAAAATAATATTAAAAACCCCAAGGAAAACAACCCACATGATTTACAGCAGTGTCCCAGGGTACTGCAACCTCCAGAGCAACTCTGTGAAAGGTATCTTTTATTTTTGACTGGCACAGCTATGTTTTTCCCTAGATAAGAGGATGTTTTCCCATACCACAGGATAGTTCATCCCTTCTTCGCCAGCCTCAAGCCTAAAGATACACAGTGTTATAGGTCAAGAAAGAAAATGAAAGGAGTACATAACACTATGTCAGGAAAACATGTCTGTATTTTTAAGGCTTCTTCAGGCAGATGGTTAAAAATACTGACTTTTTTGGCACTGGAACACGATGCAATTCAGGTCACTGCAATCAATGGTATAGCTGCATAAGCCAACACCAGTTCTACACTGTATGTACATGTCTGATTACACCTTTGGCTGAACATTATCATTTTTCTAATGGTACTGGTTTTAGTGGGTGTAGTTACTAGAGCTGTTGAGATGCTAGCTGTCAGGATACGACGAGTTGGTTTTCTTCTTAATTGCTGTACTGGAAGTCCGTGCCCACAGAATCCACATGTTGAAATTACAGATCTTCAGAAACTGTTCACAACATATTTAACTGAAGATGAATGGCCATTTAGCTACTTGTTAACGAGCAGCCCAACTTTTCTTTGATAGCCAAATTTGAGGTTCAAAGTGTGTTTTCGCATTACTGACTCTTAATGACTCCTTACTAAAACAATGTTCTTAGAAAGATGCTTTTTAAGAAGTCAGGCTGTCCAGACTGTGCACTGAATAGTTTGCACATATCTGAGGGTCCTGATGAGGTTATGGTGATGATGGAAATTTTTTGTGGCCACAATTTTTAAGAAACCACAAAACTTCACCATCTTCAAGAGAACAAAAGCTGTATTGAGCCATGACCAGAGCTTAAGATCAAGTGGTGAGGGAGGCACTGCAGGGAGGGTTGAGGCATCCCAGCTCCAAGACAAAAAACCACCCGAAACCAAAACCAAACTTGTAATTAGCTTGTGGGGGGACAAACTAAACCTGAAATTGGTAGTGTGGGAACAGGCACAATAAGAGTGAGAAATGGCAAGAGACAGAGAGAGATGGAAAAGAAATGAAATTACCAGGAAAATAACAGAGAGGAAAAGGTGCTGGGAATAGAGAAAGGGGCACCAAACAGTAGGGTGGAAAACAGAAGTAGATTAAAAGAACAGAGTGGGATTAGAGGAGAAAGGAAGGACACCTCAAATACCCTTCCTCACCACTTCCCTCACAGCTCCTATGTTCTGCAGAGGGAACAGAGCAAGTTTAAGGGTGCAGTGGAGAAGGGAAGCTGCCAGGTAAGCTCTGTCCAAAGCAAAGCCCCCTCCAACCCAGGCCATTTTTGGGTTGCAGCTGAGAGATATGTCCTCTCCTCATTACTGTGGAGTCCACATCCGGGGCAGACTGTCCACGGAGCCCAGCAGGCTGGGGTAGGGAGGAGCTGGCAGCAGGGTAGTGAAAGCAGGAGAACACAGAGGGGTACCAGTCTTGGAGTCCCACAGAGTTTCCAGAGGAAAACAAACAGTGGTGGTAATCAAGTGAGCCAGAAACTCGAGCCAGTCAACCGAACGAGTGCTGAGGTTTGTTGTAGGTTCCTCAGTAAACCCAGTTCCTTCCTTTTAGCCTCACTTCACCTCACTTTTACATGCTGTCTGCATGCCTAGACAGGCAATATGCTTGCCCCTGGGGACTCCTGAACTGGGGATGCTCTTGACCCAGTTCTCACAAGTGCCTTAGCCTACTGCTTAGAGAGAGTGCTCCAATTACTTCTCTATCCGCCCCTCTTATAATATTGACTACCTCACCATTGCTATGTATCTGTAGCAACTGCTTCCTCTCAGGCCTGTGACACGCAGCCACATTAATAGGTCCTCCCTCTTCTGTAAACAAGGCAAAATCCCCAAGCAGGGAACTAAATGCAGGATTGAGTATGACTGCCTAAAGGAACAACAGAAATTTCTCCCAAATGCAGAAATTGGATACAAGCATCCTGAGCTTGTAGCTACTACTTTACCCCAGGAAATTGCTATTACTTTAGAGATTATCATCAGCAAACCTTTTTACTTAAAAAGTTTGAACCTTGTACATCACAGGGCCGAGCTGCCTAAGCCAGATAAGTCATGAGACACAGCAAACAAGGTGCTGAGACTCAAGTGAGGGCACTCAGTGTCTGCTTTTCATCCACCCATGCCTGCTGCATAAAAGTGACCTCTCTTGGCCAGCCACCCTGCCAACACACCATCGTTATCACCGCCGAGGAACCAAGTCCCTCAGTAAAGCTGTCCCTCACTCACTAGCAGGAGCTCACCAGTGTTCTGGACTGGTTTCAACACACTGTCTAAAATAATAATGAGGGAAGGGTAGCTGTGCCACTGCAGCCAGGACCAAGTGCTGCTTTCAGAGTAAATCACAGGTCAATCCTTTCTGTTTGTAAAATGAGCAATACATCTCCAGCAAAACTAGAGATGTCCTGGGGCACCTGTATGAACACCAAACACTGAATTCCCCTTTTAAGGAGGCAAAAATAAAACCCATATGGCATGATATCAAGAAGGTAAAACCACGAAATGCAACTGCAATATTCATGTAAGTCAACTTGTGACCACAAAAACTAACACAGATCACTTACAAGGCTTTGAATGCTCCTGGTGTCAATCCTTGCAAGACAGTTTTGCTGCCTTAAATTTCATCCTACAATGTATCCGGAATTTCAGCCTCCCAACTTCCTCAGCTGACAGAAATGGCTTCTGAGATGATTTCTACATTCTGGGAACAGATTTTTACCCTTAAATTAGCCATGCTGACTCTCAGACTTCACATTTTTGTCTTCAAATAAACCAGCAGCAATCATTGTTAATTTAAGACCTCACACAATGCAAATCTGTGTTCTGGAGCCAACTATGGTGATTGGAAACAGATGAACGTGAAACACCTCCTATTGAGTAGAATTAAACTAAGTATTAGTGAAGCATGTTCCTGATTTGATACATTTTGCATGAGACATTGATTACTGATGTTTTCTTTGACACAGTGAAATACCTGAAGTGCCCTACAAGTGTTTCAAGAATTGTCCAACCATTGGTACAAAGTGCCACACATGCAGCTCCTGTCCCCTCCTGCCCTCTTTCTTGAGTTTCAGCTGGTCTCCTAGGATGAAGCTACTCAACATATGGAAGGAATGGTCTCCTAGGATGAAGCTACTCCTCTCCATTATTCCTGATACTGGATTCCCCCCTTCTGTTTGGGAGCTTTAACTATGAATAAGAGATTTTAAACTTTAATGCTTATCTCCTGCTCAGACCTTGAAATCAGGCTCAGAGTGTTGTGGACAGTTTCAGAGATGTATAAGCTTTCTCCTGTTTCTGAGCACATCAGTAATAACCAGATAAATAAGAGAAAGCTCTGGAGGACTAAGGCTAGAAGCACTTGCTTGCACTGAAGGTCTCTCTTATAAAAAGTGAACGCCATCTACTGAACAGAATGACTGTAACCAAAGGAAAGGTTGGGAATAAAGGATGAGAGCAAGTCTGGAATTACTGGACTATTTCCAAAAAGGATTTTGCCATGTTGACACACACATCACTACATGACTGAGGCCAGAAGAAGCAAGCCCCAGTCTTTCTTAAATGGTACTGAAGTATATATTTGCAAACCCAATTGATTAGTAAAGGGCAAAGAAGAGAAATTCATTACCACAACACACCTCTCAAGACAGCAGAAGAGAACATGGTAAATTCCTTCTGCAGTTGCCTCCTTTTATCAAACCCGGGGGGAAAAAAGTGCATTTTAATCCAAAAACATACCTGTAAGAATGTGATGCCAAACTCTTGTCCACATTCCAAGCGGAGGAACGTGCTGCTCCAGGGGATCCTGAAAAAAAGGAAACAAGATATGAAAAAAGGCATTAAAAACCCCAAGAGAGCCCCAGCATGGCAGGTGTGTACGCTTTAGTGCTGCTGTCAGGTTGGACATCACAGAAAGCAGACGCAAGGGCTGGTCCACACCAGGAGAAGGAGGGAAAGAACACAAGGCAGGCACAGGATCAACCAGGACTACTTTGTGTGAACAACCAGATAAGCGATGACGTCAACGCGGCTGCACACTGGAAAAGCTACAAGCGCCGTAATAACAACTGCTAATTAAGAAGTCATTTGGGAAGCCTCAGAACACAAGCTCACATATGCTGCACTATCTGAGGCGTGAGACAGATGCAGCCATCCTGTGGATCAATACGAACAGGGCCAAATTTCAAAATCAAATTTTCAACTCACTGATGAAAGACAACACAAAATCATGTGCTTTAACCTCTTGTTACAAATAAAAAAAATCCTTGTGTTTTGGTTTTGGCTGTTTCCAGATGGAAAAGAGAGAAAATACCATAAAACCAACCCCAACAAAACCACTAATTCCATCATACAACTTTTGCAGGGTGCAGAATCTGTGGCAGCTACTTTGCAAGTAACTGAGGAAAAATATCACATGTAAATGTTACCGTTGCTTCAGGGCAGCTGCTAGTTGCTTTC
Source organism: Laterallus jamaicensis coturniculus (assembly GCA_022605575.1). Taxonomy (NCBI): domain Eukaryota; kingdom Metazoa; phylum Chordata; class Aves; order Gruiformes; family Rallidae; genus Laterallus; species Laterallus jamaicensis. The sequence goes on along the minus strand of JAKCOX010000002.1, from coordinate 51,673,097 downwards.
GACATGAAAATATGGAGTCTACAGACATGATCTGTTTTTAAGTGACCTCCCATATTCAGAGTTAAGGCCAAAGAGCTTACAAACACCACACACACCACCACCCCCATTCCACCACCCCCGCTGGGAACTAGAGAGTGCTGACAGGATATTTTCCAAACAACCACCGTGACAAAAAAAACACTTCTCCATTTTTATATTATAAGGAATTAGTTATATACTTTTCAATGCCTATTCAAAGTGATTATTCTCAGAAGTACAAAATTACAAGAGTATGAATTTTGCTAATTATTTTTTATTAGCCTCTTCCCTATTTCTAAAGCCCTTGCTTTAGACGATGTTTTTTTTAACGGCAGCAGTGTATTTACAAAACACTACTCCTGCCTAGCCAGTTGATACGTGTTTCTTTTCACGTGCAGTATCTTTTCTTTTTACCTCTCTAAAAATTACTAGGCACTTTTGGGGAATTTAAATTAGTTATTAAAATCCACACAGAAAAAAATCCCAGCCTTTGTGTGCTAAAAATATCTGTAAATAGGTTTACAGTACAAGAAACTGATGGGAAAGCACTTGATTTAAAATTTTTGAGATATACACAACAGTTAAGGGAAAAATAAACCAGTGTATTCATTCAGGAGGAGAACATCTGTGCTGCAGGACGCAGCCTTCCTCTGCGCATCTGTATGTGCGGGAGGGCACTGGCGCAGCAAGAGAAGCAGCAGCTTTCCTAACCCAGCCATGAGGCTGGTGACACCCAGATTAATAACGGTGGAAATCCCAAGCTGGAGAAGACTCTCCAGCATTATGGTTGTTTTGGGTTTTTTTAAGAGAGCTCCAAAACACAGACAAAACATGTAAAGGCACAGACCAAAAAGTCTCCTTCTTCCCATATCAACAGAATCACAGGGGTTGGAAGGGACCTCCAGAGATCATTGGGTCCAACCCCCCTGCCAAAGCAGCTCCCTAGCTCATACTGCACAGATAGGCGTCCAGACGGGTCTTGAATACCTCCAGAGAAGGAGACTCCACCACCTCCCTGGGCAGCCTGTCCCAGGGCTCTGTCACCCTCACTGGGAAAAAGTTCCTCCGCATGTTGGTGCGGAACTTCCTGTGCTCCAACTTGGAGCCATTGCCCCTAGTCCTGTCCCCACAGACCACTGAAAAGAGGCTGGCTATTTCCCCCCATGTCCCACATTTAAGCTATTTATAAACATGAATAAGATCCCCTCTCAGTCTTCTTTTCTCAAGGCTGAAGCAACTCAACATGTATATGCTCTTATTTTTTTAAGGATGATAAATGATACACATACATATATACAGTTTGCTCCAATACTAGTAATTCAAGCAGACTTGAAAACTATTCATGAGGTAGTAGCTATATGCAAAAAATAAATACCTTCCAAATTTTGGCAAGACTAGAAACATTTCTATCATTTCCTGAAAATATATAGCACTTATTTTAGATTGTTATTTCAAATGGCAACAGGGATCAACACATTTACGATGTGATTGTCGGTGTGAACTGTATAGTGGAGTATGTTCTTGTTTAGTGAACAGCAGTGTATGCTATTTAAAAAGTGTGTAGCCTATTGCATCTCCTAAGTGCTAGAATGAGGGTCACGGTAATAAAAAGTGCCAGTATTAATACTGGAGTAGCTCTCTTACAGTGCACATAATCCTCTGGTTCCACAATAAACATATTGCTGCAGAGGGTTGCATTAAACTGTGAAATCCCTTGGAAGAGACACACCACACTGGTTTCACCACAATGTGGAGAGCAATGACCAAAATATACAAACAAAACCCAAGCAGGTTCATGTTCTGCAGAACTTTTAAGCGCATGACTGGTTTCAACGTTCATGCCACAGAACAAAACACCAAGAACTCTATTTATTGCCTGCAAAAGGGGCCTGCAGTAACAAAACTGTTAATAGATAAGGCCAGCAGAGTAATATAGAGTGAAGCCAAGTGCTATGCAAGCCCTTCGATATGACACCACAATATTCTCCAGTGTCTGCATCTCATATGCAGATGGGACCTCTTGTATAGCACCACCGTGGACAACCATCTGTGCGGGCAGGGCTCAGGTGCCTCCATGATAAGGAGAGCCTATCCTCAGGCAGGTAGCACTGGGTTTTGTACATGCAAGATTAACAGCTTGAAGCAGAACCATACATTTATTACTCAGTTTTAAGTACAGGAAACTATTTGGGTAACACATCTCCACTAGCACTGTATCAATTTGACATAATGCCCTTATGCTGTAAATATGCCGTATTGTTATAATAGTGACACAATTCAGACAAATGTCTTAACCCACATAACAGTTGAGAAGGACCAGGTGTACCACAGTGAACATTTTTAAACATAAACACTCAACTGCAAGAAATAGTAGAGAAAATGTAGAACACAATGTAAATCTCAGAAAACATGAGCAAGGACTTCATAGGACAGCTGAAGGCACCAAATCCTCCTTTCCCAATTAATTACTGTTTCAGTATAAGAGATACTGTATGAATATCACTAAATTCTAATTGCTCAAGCAGGTGTAACTCTGATAAACTGCATCCCTTCTGCATGCACTACGCCAGATCTCTGTCACAAAACTTTTGGTTCACCCACCTGTCTACCTGGCCAGTCCAGTCCCAATGCAGAACAACGCAGAAAGGCCCCCACCAAGTGACATGTGCTCGTTTTCTCCATGAGGCAGAAAGGAGGCAATATGGAAACAGCTGCACTTGCCCCACACCCTCTGGGAAATTTGTAGTACAATACATGGACAGTCTTGGCTTGAGAGAGCCCACGTACTTTGCCTAAACCACTACCAAATGCCTGGCCTCGAAGGAAGCAACAGATCATATGGCTGGTGACTAATATGGTTGATTCTTGGGTGCTTTTTAATTCTTTCTTGGATTTCTTCCTGGACCTGGAGGTTGAGGATTTAATTTCTTTTGCAGATGTACGATTCAGATGAAAATACAGCTCGGCATGTTGCCATACAGCTTTACATCAGACGCCAGTAGAGTTTAAAACCCTTTGCTAGTGCCTACGACTACCCAGAGCTCAGTGTTTCAGATGCGCAGACCTGCTCCCTGGAGGCAGGGTACAGCAGGGCACCCCCAGCTGCATGGCTGCCACAACATGAGCCGTCTGCTCTGCAGTTACCACTCCACCTGGTTCCCATTGCACCTCTTTCTTAGGTTTTCTTTTTTTCTCCCCTTTAAGTATTTCAACAAGGCCAGTGCTAGCAGATTTGTACCACCTCAGCAGGGAAGACTGGTCTCCACAACACACTGATTTAGGAACAATGAGTGATCCCACAGCAGCTCCCTTAAAAACCAATAATAAATATGCTGATACAGTGCCACATACATGGCAGCAAAGATCTATGCAAAGAACTGAGGTCATCAGCTCTTACTAGAGAGGTGTGTGGGGTGTAGTTGAACTCTGGGCTCAATATGAATCCTCAAAGCAACTGTCCTTATCTCCCCAAGTCTCTTTTTAAAAAAATAAAAGAGAAAGAAATGCAAAAGAAAAAAAGACTTTAAGACATCTCAGAAACAAAACATCAGGAGGGAAGCTGATGTCAGACTTCTCAAAATCACAAAAAAAGCTATGTACACAGGGCAGTTCACCTCCAGAGCCATGGTTGGAAGATTTGACCTCTACTGTAAAGGCAGAAAATGCCTAACGCCTAGACAGGAAACACCCAAACCAAGGTAAGAAATGGTGGGCTATAACCAGACTGTGAGAAATATTTAGTTTTTCAATAGTTTTCAAATCAACCAATTACATAAGTGTGAACTATGGCATTCTCCTCTGAAAGGACATCTCTCTATAGCTTTTTTTCCCCTCTATAAAATTCAAATTGCTCTCCAAAAAATCCTTCTGAACCGCCTACCAAAAAAAAAACCCCATCCCACAATGGCAGGGCAGCTGGCATACCACAATTGCTCATTATCCTAATTTCAACAGTCTCTCTCATCCACTAGAAAAATCAAGGTCAAGCAAAAAACATGAATAACCACTATAAGGAGATCTGGTGATATCAAAACTTATTTTCTATGTTCTAAGCATTTCTACCATTTTAAAATATTCTCCTTTATTTATCTGGCAAGTGAAAGGAAACACACACCATTCAGGAGGAGCGATGCTCCTTTTCAAGACTGATTTGAGGAAATCCACACCCAGGCTGGGTGCTGGCAGGACTGAAGCTCTCCTTCCATCAGCAGCACCAGAATGAACTAGTAGGTAACAAGCCATACTTGGAAGACATGAAACAACATGTCCCTTCATAATGGAGTTGAGACCTTTAAAGAAGATGACTTGTTGAAATGCAAAAGTAAAATACAAACCCAAAGATTTCCGTCTCTTTCTGGCTAGTATCCCCACTACATTCTGTGGCTCAGTCTTATTTCCGATGGTGCCTGATCCTCCTGAGGTCATTCAGACTTCCAGTCAGTGGGGCCAGGAAACTGCACTTTGTCCCAGTGGTCCCTTCAGTTAGCTGCTTAGTTCAGCATCCTTACTGTAAAAAGTGCTGCAAAAACACTGTGGGGCCCACATCACTGTGTATTGCAACTGATCTTGCTTCCGGTGAGGATTTTCAAAGGGAGAAAGAGGCCAGCCTCACATCTGGATTTCTTATTTGAGATACATCTGAAAAATGAAAGAGACACCTGGTCTGGGATGCTATCAGCAGAGGGATGTATCTTCTAACAAATTCTCAAAGGTATTGCCAAGGATGTTTCTTCAGCATCTCAACTAACAGCATGGTGAGCCTGCACCTGGGGTAAGCATATAGACACCATGGGGAGGATTCAGAAAACATACCCCATTCTTCCTATTTTTACTTTCTGGAAACCAGGGAGTTTGCTTCCTGTGAGCGAGCCTGGCTTTTCCTTAAGTATCCACAACCTGAGAATTACCAAAGCTTATCTCAGTTTAGAGCCAGAGATACAAATCTTAATGAAGAATAATTGAAACAAAGACTGTTTCCCATCACTGACAAACTAAAATGAAAGGAAAATGGAGCCAAATCATTACAAAACAAGCTTCAAGTAGGCAACATCATGCCAACTAAATGCATCTTGCACTCCGCCCTCCTTATGAAAAGCTAAAATATTTATACCTAAATATACCTTCCATAGCTGTTCTGCCTTTTGCCTTCATCCAGACTCAGTGAAGCCCTGACCCTGAACAATAAAACCATAGAAACACCACACATGTAACTTTATTTGAACTATCTAGATGACAGCAATTCTTAATGGGGATACCACACACTGAAACGGACTGGCACACAGAGAGGAAGGCTGTGTGGCCAAGCCACAAGCTGGCCAACCTGTAAATGATGGATGGGGAGCCCAAAGCCACAGCCAGTGCTTTGTGGAAGAGCACAGAGTGCATGCAATACAGCAGGTGGTTGGAAAGTACCAGCACAAGTTGCATGACATAACAGCTTACTTCCAACATGTTTCCCATGACTGAAAACAAGAGATGGAGATTGTGTTAAATACCTCCACAGCCATCTTTCTAGGTAAAAATATTCTGCTTTTTTTTTTTTTTTTTAAAAAAAGGCAACAAAAACAAACCAAAGAAAGGGGGGGGGGGGGGGGGGGGGGAGGAAGGGGTGAAGTAAAAAAGTCTAGCAAAACACCCCCCACCCCCAAACCACAAGAGAGTTCCAGAAGCACAAAGGCTAAATTGAAATTTTTAAGAGAGTGAATTTTAAGTCATCACTGACCTCTCTGTGTCTGCATGAATCATGGGGAAACTTTGCTGCCTCTGGTACTGCCAGGAATTGGTGACTTAAAAGGTTTGATGGCTTATGTGAATTACTCAACATCTGGATGTGTCACCATCTTATCTCACTCAAAAAAGCATACCTGGTGTTTTCAACTTTGGAATCCCCCAGGGCTCAGTGTTGGGTCCAGTCCTGTTTAATATCTTCATTGACGACCTTGATGAGGGAATAGCATCCACCCTCAGCAAGTGCTGATGATACAAAGCTGGGAGGGGTGGCTGACACGCAGGAACACTGCGCTGCCATCCAGCAAGACCTGGACAGACTGGAGAGCTGGGCAGGGAGAAATCTAATGAAATTCAACAAAAGCAAGTGCAAAGTCTTGCACCTGGGGAGGAATAACCGACTGTATCAGTACAGGCTGGGGGATGACCTGTTGGAGAAGAGCTCTATGGAGAAGGACCTAGGGGTCCTGGTTGATGACAGGATGGCTATGAGCCAGCAGTGTGCCCTGGTGGCCAAGAGAGCCAATGGGATCCTGGGATGCATCAGGAAGAGTGTGTCCAGCAGGTCGAAGGAGGTGATCCTCCCCCTCTACTCTGCATTGGTCAGGCCCCACCTGGAATACTGTGTCCAGTTCTGGGCTCCCTGGTATAGAAAAGACAGGGACCTTCTGGAGAGAGTCCAGAGAAGGGCGACAAAGATGATTAGGGGTCTGGAACATCTCCCCTATGAGGAAAGGTTGAGTGAGCTGGGTCTGTTCAGCCTGGAAAAAAGAAGACTTAGGGGGGACCTAATTAGTGTTTACAAGTATCTTAGACATGGGTGGCAGGGGGAATTGGCCAGCCCCTTTTCAGTGGTCAGTGGGGACAGGACTAGGGGCAATGGCTGTAAGCTGGAGCACAGGAAGTTCCGCACCAACATGCGGAAGAACTTTTTCACAGTGAGGGTGACAGAGCAGTGGAATAGGCTGCCCAGGGACGTGGTGGAGTCTCCTTCTCTGGAGATATTCAAGTCTCGTCTGGACGCCTATCTATGTAATATGAGATAGGGAGCCTGCTTTGGCAGGGGGGTTGGACCCGAAGATCTCTTGAGGTCCCTTCCAACCCCTAAGATTCTGTGATTCTGTGATTCTGTGATCCTCCATATTAATAATTATGATTCACAAAAGATTGCAGGGAGCCTCTCATTCTGAGAATTAACATTGAACAGATGTTTCAGCACATCTAGTGGTGCTTGGTTTTGCCTAATCTACTACATAAGATACCAATTTTTGAAATGAATCACTGTAGTTGGAGCAGTGTAACTACAGCACATCTAAGGCATATTATTTTTCCCAACAATTACCATATATAATATAGATACAAAACAATTTTTCACCAATAGATACATGTTTGCATACATTTTTATACAGAGGTGAATTCAGGTACTGAGAAGGTTAGGCCTGAATCATTAAAGGAAATGCTTAATTAAGAATAAATTTGTAGACTCTGCACATCTTTCGAAGAGGTAATTAGCAACTGCAAGTCAAACTGTGATCATGAAGAAGTAGGTGCTCGGTATCTCTGAAAGCCAAATCTGGCAATTCAAGCTGGAAGATACAAAGTTAATTTTGAAAAAGTCAGACCTCATACACCTTTGTGCACAAAGAAGGCACCATGCAAGATGTAAGGAATACAGTCCATTCCTCCCAATATCCCATGTCCATTACCACTGGCAGCAGAAGATACACATCTGTTACTTACACCTCTTGGTGAAGAGGTGGAGATGAAAATAGGACTCTGCTACATATGTGCACTAGTACCAAAAGGCAGATCCTTGCTTCCTATCTACAAAAAAACCCCTTTGATTTTTATGCAGTTACTTAATTAAATTTCACTGTGCATATTAAGTTTTCTGATTTCTAGCTGGTCCAAACTCAAAAGAGCACACAGACTCAGAAATACCCCTTCATTAAAAGCAACCAAACAAAAAAATATGACAAGGTTTGTCATATGTAAAGATATTCCCTCCCTCTCCCCCCAGATATCCCTACTTTAGCTGTTTCCTCAGTTCAACCAAGGAGACCATGCGCATAGCTCCTAACTAGGTCACAAACTCTACCTTTCTAATGTTTAATTCATGTACCTCATAAAGGGATGCACATTACGTCAAGTTCCAAAAGGAGCATCATGAGCATCATGCTATGAGCAATGGCTCTTCAAGAAGGGATCGATATTGTGTTGGTATTACTCTACTCCAGGGAGAGAGAGACAGATCCAATTTCTTCAGTCAGTAAGAAATAACACAAACCCAAGTTGTGAATCTCTTGACATGCTATTTGTTTTAGCCTGTAGTCAATAGTTCCTTGATGAGCCTGTGGATTATTCCAGAGGAATACTCAAAAATACCTATAAAATGAAAATGTTTTGTCCAAAGTCTAAATTCGTCCTATGGAATTCATACGTACATTAGGCAACATTTAACAGTCTGCACATCATAAAGCTGGAACCTACTGGTTTGTATTCCATACTCTGAAAACAATAATGCTTTTAGAATATATACACAACGTAACTGCACGTGAATTTTCAGCTGGACAATAATGGATATATTAGAATTCATCAAGTGCCTCAGTTCACAGGTCATTAACCTGGAAGTTTACAAGATGCATGAGCCTGTACCTTAGGATCTTTACAAACTGATGCCCTTTTCCAAGCCAATACATGCGATTCATGAAGATTTAGACATTTTTACTATTTTATTTTTATCCCCCTTCCCAGGCTAGAAATGTTGGGTCCCTACATCACATTCAGCAGTGCTAAGAGAAGGGCCTTTGCAGAGGTTAAAAGCAGACTCTGGGAGCTGAGCCAGCCTCCAACTGCGTTTTGCCCTGCTAAACTGTGTTTGGATTTGCTGCAGAAGTATACAGTATTTGTGTAAAGGCTCTTGAAATACCAAGGGCAAACTAATATAAAAAAAAAGTACAATTAATGAATAGGGAAGCAGCAGAAGACACTGTTTAAGAGCCATTTTTCCACTGCAGTCACTAACAGAGTATGATTTACATGCAGAGCCTGGATCTGGCACAGCTTCCACACTTTTGCAATGGATATTTCCAGCTGCCTGCAGAATATTTAATTTTATGGTGGACAACATGGTTTAAGGTCTTCAAGAAAAAAGTCAGGATCGAGGCTTGCTGGATGTAGATAGTTGTAAGAATGGACATTACAAGAGATAAAAAGGGTGGCAAGGCACTGGCACAGGCTGCCCAGAGGAGCTGTGGCTGCCCCCTCCCTGATAGTGTTCAAGGCCAACCTGATCTCACAGAATCAGAAGGTTGGAAAAGACCTTTAAGATAATTAAGTCGAACTATTCCCATCCTATGCTAAACCATATCCTTAAGAACCTCTTCTGCCCTTTTTTAAAACACGTCTGGAGAAGGTGACTTTATCAAGTGGATCATGTCCCTGCCCATAACAGGGGGGGTGGAACTAGACAATCTTTGAGGTTTCTTCCAACCCAAAGCATTCCATGATTCCATGATTTTAATTCAGCTAAGAAATAACAATTGCTTTCTTCTCTTATAGCACCACCCACAGCATTTGGTGTGACATCCTACAATATGCCCCTCATCTTACTTTTTTGCTGATGTTACGCAAAAAGGTAGAAAAAGGGGAGAGCTCAAGATCAGTTGGTATGAAAAAAGAAGCCACTCTCTGGAGTATATCGGGGATGCAGTACAGGAAAAAAAGAGTTCACCCCATAGACATGTTGCCTGGAGCCAGAGTAATTTGTGGGGTTGCAGCACAGGAAGAGAAGGTGAGAGCACTGCATTTGCTCAGCCCTGAAAAGAGGGGGCTAGAGCCTCCCCATCGTCTGCAACTGCCTGAATTGAGCAGACACAGACTGTCCCTCAAAGAGGGAGGGGAGCAAGGGGAGGCATCTATCAGAGCTACAACACAGGAAATGCCATCTCTGTATAAAGAAATGTAACTTTTTACTGCCAGGGAGGTGAAACACAGGCCCAGAGGTTCTGCTGGACCTTCATGTTTGCAGATACTCAAAAACTGTCCTGTGCATGGTTATGAGCAACATGATCCATCGGAGCCCAATCTGGGCATCAGGATGGGCCAAGGTGACATCCAAAGGCCCTGTCCAACCTACAATTCTCTGATCTCACCTTGCTACCTCTTTCATTGGTACCAAAAAGCAGCGTCTCTTTGCCTCACCCTACCCTCAGCACAAAATGATCCAAACAGGGTAGACAGAGCAATCAATATTACAATGCACATGTTAAAATTCATCACTGGATGTATCCGTTTCTATCACTCCTTTTCTTGTTCTTGAAAGGCTGAGGCATTTGCTTCTCAGTATGCACCAGGCACTTCCTCTGCTCTTCTGCTTTCTGCATCTCAGTGATTTAGCTGTCAACAGCACATATACCAGGATGACTTGAGGAAATCAAGAAAACATGAGGAAGGCAGAACCTAGGGAAAAAATGCACAATCTCTCCTTTTTATCAGTGTGCACCTGTAACATATTCAGCAAGGCAGCTAGTTAACAGGCAGTGCTGCACAGGACTTCTTTGTGCCCAGCATTTAGGAAGTGCTTCAGGAAATAGCTGGGGAGGACAAGAAGTTTCTGATACCACTGTCTAATTATCAGAGGCTAAACAAGGAGCTGATGGGCTGTGCCATCCTGTGCAAGCCTGGATGGTGTGCTGTAACACTGAGTATGCTATGGGACCCCTAAGTACACTCCACTTGTGTTATGGATATGCAGTAACACACAGGACACATTGGGGTGGAACTAAGCAGGGGGTAAAACTAACAGTGCTATTTAGAATCAAAGGAGATTTTCTGATGCCACAAAACATGTATTGCACAGGGAAATCACTGAGGGCCCCACAAAGTTCTGTGGCACATATCCCATTGACTGAACTAGCCTGGGTGATGATAATGATGTTATCTGCTCCCTGCAGCTCATGGAATACCACATGTGCAATGATTTTGTCAAAAGGAAACAAGAGATATCAAACTATCTTGATAGAACCTAGCTGTTTGGCTCTCCCCAGTGTTTCTGCCCACAGTACTGACAGGCACATACAAATATTTGTAGTGCTACAACTGAGGCAGTGTTCCTATCAGACATTGAATGCCAGAGATCACCAAACTATTTTTTTTCTGTTTATTGGAAATAAACATTAGTATTACTAGAAACCGACAGAGAAAAAACAAACTAAAGCAACTCAGCAAACCCACACAGAAACTAGCTAATTACACTCCCATTTTTCCACAGCAAGGATGCTTGGAATCTCAAGACTGTAAAACATGCAACAACTCTCTTCCCCCGTATCATTTTCCTTAAATCAGCTTTTTCTCTTCAGTATCCCAATCAAACACAAACTACATTTAAAAAACTTCCATTTAAGAGATGAGCACAACTTAGTAATGAAGCTACTGACACCAAAACTCAAACCTTCAGTACATGAATCCTGGGAAATGCTGTTGGGAGAAGCAGCAAGTCCTGCTAAGTGGCTGTGCATCTCAAAGACAGTCATCACACTGCTATCTTATCTGCTAATTACTAATGCACGTGAGGCAAACTTTGTGATGGTAGTATCAGTGTGCTCACCAATGACCATTCTAAATGGCTTTTTGCTTCAGATGTTGTCCACGCTGTATTATATAAGCCATGGCACTACAAATGTGGTTTAAAGTTGGTGAGTCCAACCAGTGCCTCTGCACTGCCAACAATCTCTCTGTCAATTTCTTTTCTCATTAGGCTGTCTATGCTGCCATTATCAAATGTGATTATTGCAGCAGCATACTAGAAAATTACTAGTTGTGAGGGTGGAAATGTTTTGCTTTTAATATTTCCTATGAAAGAATAAATGAATGCGGCCCCCAGCACCACATCTTTGTTTTCAGGCTCCAAGCATTATTACCAACTCTTTTGATAAGGAAGTTATTATGTTTACACAATAAGAGATGATGGTAAGGATTAATAACATACATGTAATGTTTATTAATTTCGTACTGACAACTTACTTGCATTCATAAGCTACACCTCAGTTACAAGGACAGCACAGCTGCCCTCCACTAGTCCCTGCAGCCACACTGCTTTCATCCTACAATCCTTCCCCCAAAGCTCACTGCAAAGAAAAACATGCTGAATGTAAAATGTTTCAGTTCTGAATTGCTCTTCTATAAGTTACAGGAATGCTATAGCATCCACAATGTATTAACTGCAAAACACAGAACCTAACTACTAAGCTCTCCTCCAGCAACCCACATACCTGGTGGGGACAAGCAAACAGCAGCAACGGGGACAGGGTGGCCAGAAGTGGTACGTGCCCTCCTAGATGTTTCAGCTGTCCAGGATGGGGCAGCACATGTGTGATGCTGGTGGATGGCTCACCTGCTAGATGAACGTAGCTTAAGGTAGGATTGCCCTGGGACAGGGCTGTACTTTAACAGCTCCTGGTGCAGGTGAACGCTGAAGCTGTTGCTTTGCAAAGGCTCTCACTTGCTCTGACAAACCCTGGTGCAGTTCATAGAAACGGGGAGTGAAGAGAGGCAGTGCAGCCCAGCCCAGCTGAAGCAGAGGGTGCTGTTGCTTGTGCTGCAGGTCAGCTCCTGTTCCTCTGTCTGACAATGGCAAATCTCTTAGTCATTTTGCAGTTCTGGGAACAGAATATCATCTTGTGAAACTACAATGCTGTTTTAATGCTACCATTATTAGCATTGTCTCCAGACAATAAAGTGTTCTGTTGCAGCCCTGTGGGATGACAGCAGTGAATACACACTGAGTCACCCCACATTAATTTAAATAGCACAACTGTGTGAACACATGTTCTTTAGTTAAATCCACACACATAGTCAAAAGTAAAAACAAGCAGATCTCCAAGGAAGTACTCACTTTTTACACAATGCAGAAACAACCCTTGCTGCTCTGCTTCGACAGCCTGAACAAACATGTGGCAAAGAGCTTAGTAAGACTACGCATATTTTCCAACCTGGTAGTAGACAAGTACTGAAAGGCACCCCCAAAGAGTGATGTCATTAAAATTGTACATGGCTAAATCTGTCTTTATTTGATGACTTCCACAATGCAAGCAGAGATTGTACAGGCAAGCAGGCCTTCAGTATCATGATGTTGATACAGAGAAGTTTTGGGTTCTCCTCCACCCCTTCAAACCTGAAAACACCTCTCAAGAAGAAAAACCACTCTGATATTTTCTCACTATACATAATATACTTCCCAGTTATGGTCAATCCCATTCAGAGCAGGAGATAGCCAGAAGATTTCAAGTTGGATCATGGAGAGGGTCTACTGTCCAGACATTCATCCTTATCACAGGACGTGCTGTGCTGCCAATTCACCACGCACTGCTGATACCAATGAACACTAAACCCAAAGCAAACAGCTGCTCTGTGTTCAAATTCATCTGTCTTTCTGCCCCTTAAATAAACCATCACCAGGAACAGAAACTGGATAATGTACAGCTTTTGTGCTTTGAAATGAAACTACAGAAGGCACAGAGGGTTAAAACAAGCATGCATTTTTTCATATTATACCTGTGAATCCATCCTCCACAGTCTTACACCAAAATTGCACAGCTGCCTAAGGACACGTTATTTTATACTTCCCAAACCAAAACCTTCTCTGCCTAATGCTTCTAACCTGATACACTCCAATGTATCATTACTACACAAAAGGATTTAGGTATCATACAACCCAATATAGGGCACTTGAACAACCGTCCTGCCTGACAGAGCACAACTTCAGCACAACATGGATTCAAAGCACATAAACTGAGGCCAACAGAGTATTAATACCACTAAATTTAGGATAACTTAATTCCCTTTCTCTAGAAGCCCTTTAGCTCCTGTCCTTGCCTTGCTTTGTCAGGGAAACTCTTCTTCCTCTTCAGTAATTCTGCATGGACAAGAGCTAGGGAAACAAGTTCCTAGATGCCTGGCAGATTTAAGCTCGAGTTAGACAACATGAGTAGTCAATACAGCATGCAAGAGTGTTCAAGTGTAGCTCAGGGTATAGTAAAAATCATACTAATAACAGACTAGCTTCTATCCACAGAGGATATCTACAGGGGAATAAATTACACAGGCAATCCCCACCCACCCCTGAAGCAAGAGTGTCCAATGGAAAAAAAAGGAGTTTTCTTGCTGAACTGTGAGGAAAGCTGTGGGTCACAGCTTCTTAAATGCCCAGAATGTAGGCAATACCTAAAAATCTGGGAAAAAAGCCCACTTCCCCTCCCTTCATTTGACTCCTTACGCAAGTTTCTACAGTTGCCTATATAGAACAACGTTAGACAAACAGCCAGCACACCTTAACCTGTGCTTAAGACTGTGTGGGAGCTGGACAGAAGTTGGCAGTGGGCCAACCTCTCCAGGGACCAAGGTGACAAGATACACTATCCCTACGAGTTGCTTTTATCCTATGCTAATTTTCCCTTCTTTGCCTGGCAGTTCTGTTGGGCACTTGTGCAATGCAAGCCTGGTTATCTCTGCAGGCCCAAGTAAGCACAGCACAGAACAGTGTCTCTCACAGAGGCTGAGCTACGTACAAACTCAAAATAACAGTGTGCCATTGTCCAAAATGAATGCTGTGTGCCAAGGCTTTCCTGACTGCTGGGGCTCCCTTAGGTCTGGATGGTGTGGCTTATGTGGTAGGCAGAAACAACAGCTTCTACAGTTCTCTCTTCCTTGTCCAACAGCAACCAAATGCCAGGCATGGTGCCTTGCGCATGGGAAAAACCAGGAAGAGCAGTGTCAGAGATGCTCAGGAAACCCCAAACTGGTACAGAAGGATAGCATGATACTGTCACTGACACCTGTACATCATGAAGGAAATCAATGCAACTTCAAGCCCACAAAAAGAGGGGAAGGATTATAGCTGAGAAATTTGTAGGCCTTTGCTCCAGGATCCCTCTTGACCTTATACTTATTTATCTTAATCTTATTTCAAAGAATCATAGGATATGTTAGGTTGGAAAGGACCTTTAAAGGTCATCTAAGTCAAATCCACCTGCAGTAAACAATTTAATACAGTATTCCTGAGCCAACCCTTTAACTGGTCTTGCATCACCACTACAAAGTGAGGGGCCAATGGTCTCTGAGGAGCATCTTACAACCACCATGCCCAATCTTGCATCAAAATTACTTAAATGGCAAAGCACAGCACACTGACTAATGGCCAACTTGTAGTGTTACTCACTCCTGATTATGTATAATCAAGATGTATATTTTTAATCACATTTCCTAACTCTTTCCATTTTTATTTTGTGTTGCCCACAAGGTGAATCCTTCAAATGAAACTAAGCAAAAACTACATAAAACCTCAAAATTTCAGGACAGACCACTTGCTCTGCTGCTTTAATATACAGAGGTGACCCTTGCATTTCTGAGGTTTGGTTTTTTTTTTTTGTTTGCCTTTTCCCCCTCTCTCTTCCCTCAGACATGAAGGTAAGTTTTAAGATTTAATCAAAAATCCCAGAACAATTAAGGTTTGGTGAAAAAAAAAAATCAGATTTTAAAACACATAAGAGTATTAAAATAAACTAAAAATACTTTTTTTTCTAATTTCAGAAATTCAATCCTAGAGTGATTTTTAGTAACGTTAAACATTAAAGCCTTTTAAAGTCAGATTTATAACAGAACTTGAAACAGCCCTACCTATAGTCTATGAAGTGCTGTTATAATACAAACCTTAAAAGCATCAAACGTCAGTGAATTATGAGACTCAGGATTTCCCCACTTTTTTAGCTGTAATCTTATATGGAGAACACTTATCACAAAAACTGCCTGCCCTTATGCTGTAAAGATTTTATTTATTTATTTTATAGCTGTTACTGTGGAATTAAAAGTGACAAACTATGCACTAAATCACTGATTTTTGTGACGCTTTTTAACAAGCTTGAATATCATTAGGAGTTCTGGATTAAAAAATGCGGATACAAGCAAAAGGGAAAAGATAAAACAAGAATGAGTAGGTAAATCACAGAATCATAAATGGCATGGGTTGGAAAGGGACCCCAAGGATCACAGAGCTCCAACCCCCCTGCCACAGGCAGGGCCACCAACCTCCAGGCCTGGATCTATACAAGGTTGCCCAGGGCCCCATCCAACCTGGCCTTGAACGCTTCCAGGGACGGGGCATCCACCACCTCCCTGGGCATCCTTTTCCAGTACCTCACCACTCTCTCCATAAAAAACTTCCCCCTAATATCCAATCTAAAACTTCCTTCCTTTAGCTTCAATCCCTTCCCCCTTGTCCTGCCATTGTCTACCCTTTTAAAAAGTTGATTCCCCTCCTGCTTATAATCTCCCTTCAGGTACTGGAAGGCTGCAATGAGGTCCCCCCACAGCCTTCTCTTCTCCAGGCTGAAAAAAAAAAATAAAAATCAAAATATCAGGTTCCTAAGTTTCATATTTTAAAACGTACAGGAAGCAAAAGACAACAGGAAAAAGCTGTCATCACCACAAATTCAGGCAGTAGTGATATGAACCTGAAAATGAACAGCTATTTACTGGGGTTTTTTTATTCCCCCTTCCCGCTTTCTCTTATGTTTCTGTATTTACTACAGGACTTCAGCAAAAGCACAGCGTATTCTGGGTTTTGGGCATGGCCCTTGGGTAAGTCTGTTCATTTCCTTCTCAGTAGATCAAAATAAAATTGAACAAGTACGACTTTAGACCTATTTCGCACAGTGTGCAGAAGGTGCACAACGATTTGTATATCTGAAAAGCAATCATGTCAGTGAATATGCATCACCTAAGTATACACAGGCTTTTCTCAACACCTTTGGGGGAGGGGAGGAAGGAACAGCTAAATAAATCTGTATGTGCTACATTTACACAATACAGGGCCAAATGAAATCACGACACCATGCACACACTGGAGGATAAGTATATATAGTCTTATAAAATCTGTTTTGGGGTTTTTTGGTACTTGATTTGGTACTAATTATATTACTCCAAACTCCAGAAAAATCACTGCTTTCCTTCCCAACACATTTTCCAATTCCTGCAAAAGAAGGATGAAGTTCCTTAGTAAAACATCATTGTTTATGAAGTAAAATGTTTTATGAATAGTAAGCAGAATTTACCACTTGGCAGGGGAAGATAATAGGTGAGAAATGTCACAGACAGAGATAAGAGAATGAACACATTCATTAAAGAAGTTGCTTAGCTCCTAGATAAGGATACCAGAGAATAACAGGGGACCAGCATTCCCACAGATTACTCTGATGTGGAGAGAGCAGAACAAAACAATTCTAGACTGACTATAACTATAGACTATCCAAAGTAGCCACTTCTCCATTTTTCCTCTGTAATACAAATCAAATCTCCTCCCTCCCTCAAAACCTTCTCTTTCAAGGCCTTTTCTGGATCTGCCGCAGGAGAAGTGGAGATAAGCTAAAACAAGTAACCCATCTTATTAAACCCACTGCAAGGCTAGATGCATATGGAAATGAAATCTCCTATTCCCAGGCAGACAGACTAGATATGTCAGTATGTTTTTGCCATCTCTGATATAAAAATAGGCATGAGCAAAACCCTGTATAAATTCTTGCAAGCCCCTGCAGGAATGCTACTGCTGTTTTCCTCTTGACTGTTCAATCAGTACAACCACCCCAAAACTTCTCATAACTGCAGAAAATAGGGTAGAAGGGGAAACCCATCCCAAACCCTCACTTCTGTGGTGTTCAAAAGCCCTACACCAAAACCATTTTTCTTATTGGTTAGACAGATCTCACAAAAAAGCCATTCCTGGGTCACCACCACTGACCCAGGGTTTGTCCAAGAGAGCATGACAGGATCCCTTTCTTGGGTTACTGGTGCTATCGTTGGGGATCAGGAAAGAAGTAGTCAGGAGCATTTTGTGGCCTGGAAGTAAACCAAAACATAGCTACTTTAACAGCAAAACCAAACGAGGCGTGCTTCTACAAGCTGCATCTTACTAGTCCTCAGGAAAACCTCCCCAGCTTTTTCTGCTCTGTATTTTCCTGTGAGCAGGCATCACGATCGGCATGTGCGGGGGCTGTTGCCAAGAGCTCCTAAAACTTGCACTCCTACACCTCGTATGTGCGTGCCCATGCTCACGCGCACATCAACAACAGCGGCAAACTCTGGCAGCTGCGACCTGGGGAGAGCACCAAGCACAGTCAGCCACCCGCTGAAGCAATTTACGCAGACTGCAGAGATGCTCTCCATCATCAGGGAGGGCAACAGCAAAACACACAGTGAAAAAGGAACGCTTTTTTAAAAAGTAAAAAAAAAAAAAAAGGAAATGTTTTGCCTTCAGGCAGCTTTTGGTTTCTCCTCCTACCTCCCCTCCCCTCCAAAAAAGCTAATGTCTTGCTTTTGTAACCCATTATTTTCATCCATATACACAAAAATAGTGATTTCATGCCTGCTGTAGAAAGTGAACAAATGGAACTGCTGGAACACACCCCAGTGTGCGACCAGAAAACAAGCTCTTGTGCTTCAGTAAAGCTTAAGTCCAACTTCTCTCCTTTAGCATTTTTTTCTCTTGCTTTCTTTAGTTCCCTCCATTTTGTTCCAGATCTCAGATGTCCAAATTTCAGTAGTTTAAACTGGTGGCGATCTTACCCCCTAATAAAAGCATTTCACAGTCTGCAGCTGCAGCAGACAGACAGGCTGCAGCCCAAGGATGCTGGATCAGCCAGAGTATGGAGCATTTCAAATTTAGGTCACCCGTGCTGCTCCGATCCCAGGGAACAGCGACGGCATGCTTTTCCACACTTGGCTGTTTTCCTGCTGACCCGCGTCTCAAAGAAGACAACAGTCCCGATGCAATTTAAAGAAAGTCAGCACAGACGAGATTGAATGCCGAAGACGTCAAGAAAGGGTTGAGGAGATGGGGAAGAAGAATTAACTTTTCCCGAAGTTTGCCACTGAAGGCGCAAACACTAACACTGCACACAAGCAGGGGACGGATGGCAGGCAGATATTGTCACCATGTGAGGAAAAGCAGAGCTGAGCCAGCAGCACACATGATAAGAGTTATCTCTGCTGGAGGCTGCTTGCTGCACCGGTACCTGGCTCAGCGCTGACGAACGCCGGCAGCGCCGGTGCAGAGGCTGGCCCCCACTAATGATAAATAGGACGCTTCGGGTGCTATGGCTGTCAAACCCCGCAGCCTGCCCCTACTTCTGCAAACAAACCAACCCAGCCATACTCCAGAGAGATACACTCCTTGAGGAAGTACCTGCGCACCGTGGGAAGGTGAGAAATGTAGCTGGGTCTCAGGCTCAAGGACAGTGAAAGTGAGAAGACCCCGACCCTCTTCCCTCAAGGCCCAGCTATTACCCAGAGGGTGGGAGGGGGAGCAATCCCCAGCACCCAGTTCCAGAGCAGTGCGGCAGGGCAAGCTCTGATGGCTCCTCTGCACTCACACCTACTCAAACTGATTTCTAATGATTTGATTCAACATTCAGTGTTTTATCCCCTGTAGTTCTTTAAAACAATAATAAACCCTCCAAGCAAATAAGGATTATATGCTCAGCACAACACAGCAACCATTGTGCTTTTGCAGAAGAGCGGTTCCTACTCAGCTGCGGTGTTCAACTACACATGAATCCAGACAGTGAACACTTAATGGCTGGCCAGAAGAGGTATTTTAGCTCGCTCTCTAGTTCTCCTGCTGGTTCATAGCTGCATTGCTCCCCCGTGGGCATCCCCAAGCACAGGCAGCATAGGCAATCCAAGGGAAGATGACTTGCAAGGATATTTGCCCACTGGCTGTAGGCTTAGCCAAAGATTAACAGAGGGATCAACCGAGAAACAACACCTACTGAATATTCACTAGCAACTGAAGCAGCCGAGCTTGTCATCCGGCACTGCAAATAATTCACGAGAGGAAAAACAATTTGCATGGGTCACAGTATGACAAGAAATTTTACTTTAAGGAGTTCTGAATAAATCCTCGGATTAGTAGATGTTTAGATAGAGAATGATTTTCAAGTTTAGAAAGGAGATGTATCAGAAAAGATCAAAGGTTGTGGGGAAAAAAAACCCACTTCATGTAAATGGAAAGAAGTTACATGTAAGAGCTGACAACAAAATTCTAAATGGAAGAAAACCTGGTACCGTCTCCATATGAAGACAACAGAAACCAGACCTGTCATAATAAGTAGAGATCATATCTAATTTAGTTAATAGGTTTTGTAGAGAAACAGCAATGTTCATTCACGAGATACACTTTTTTTTCCCGCTGATCAGAGATTTGCAGGAGAATCAGTGTGAGAGACACTGTCTTATTAAAACTTTCACACATATAAAAGGCTAATAAGCAATTAGGAATTACAGACACTAGGAAAAAGAATTGATCCCTTCTCCAGTTCATCACCCTGCCAACTGAAGATTATTCTCTACCATCTCTTAGCTAATGAATTGCTACATCTAGTACTAGAGACCATAAGCACTAGAGTCTCTTCCCAATTTCTGTAGATTATTCCCCATGTTTATGCATCCACAAAAAGAATATTAAATAAATGTTGTTTATATTTTTATCTCTGGTAATCCCTGTTTCTTGTTACAATTAGCTATGTTGAAAATGGTTTTGGTATCTCAGCTTTATGTCTTGGATTTGTGCTTTTCTTTCCTTCCAGTATAACTTTTTTCCCCAAGGGATAAAGCACCTGCATCTGACTGCCCATTCAAGGTGTTCACAGAAGAAAAACAGAGAGAGCCTGTTGCAGTGCCAACCAATATCAATAGGGATCCTCCACCAGCTTCTGAGATAGGGTCAGGATCAGGCCTTCAGAAGCACTGCTCCTACCCTGCAGTACGCTCAGGTGAGCATCTTTATACAGCCAATACCTGTAATATTCCCCTCACCTCCACCATATTTCGAACCCTTGCTGGTATTATTCCCAAGGGTTTTTGGGCATTACCCTTCCTGAAGCCTTCTCATTACTTGCAATAGCTTTATTGGGGAGTATTTTTTGAAAAGGTAATTGCTGTTTTGCATTTTATGTTCCTGAGCTCTGTAGGTGCTTTTGAGCTTTAAATATTTGTCCAGACTGGTATTTTCAGCCTTTCTTAATTTGAACGTGGTTCATACAGCATCTGAATTCCCCCCATATCATCAGTTTAGTTTAGAAAGGGCAAAACTAAAGTCTTTTGGAAAGGCAAAGCAGGAAAAAGCTGTTGAAGAAAGACACAACAGTTAAATACTGGTTTAAGCACACTACCCATTAGATGAGTTTCTGAAGTCATTTTGACTTAATGTCCTAAAATACTGGCACAAAGGAAAAAGAACATATTTTGAAGAAAAAACACTCAACAAGACAGAATTAAAGTTACTTATGTAAACTCAGGCTGACTTCTTTAACAAAGCAATGGGATGCAGCAAACTGAGGAAAAACAACAAGAGAAAACATCAGGAACAGACCCACGGATCAGACAGTCTATTGCCACATTTGAGAAAAACAGACACTCCAAGAGATGCTAGCCTACTGAGAATACAAAATAACATTGTTGCTTAAAACCTAAGGCGTAGTAGAAAATAGCTCTTTCTAGCATTACAGTTAGGTTATCTTCAACACCTGAGGAGTTTTTTATTTTCTAGTCTAAGAACAACGGGGCTCCTATACTCAATACGTAGGAACCTGGGGAGGAAAGTGAAACAATTTGCATTAAAGACTTGAGTTTGGATATAAAAGACACTTTCCATTAATTTTCTGCAATAAACGCAAGGCAAAGGTGATGTGGACACCATGAAATACACTGATTTCAGTCCTGACCACAGCTCTGTTCTCTGCCTATTCCTTGGTAGACTGTGAGAAAACACACACCACCAGCAAAACCCAGCCTCTTCAGTGTTCAGAGAAGCTAGAATAAGCAGATACAAATACACCCTGGAGTAAGCAGGATGCAGGCTGTCTTTGCAGAACCCATAAACTGAAGGAGTTATCCAAATAACATTCTTGGAGGAGGAGCCTGGCTCATTCTTCTATAAATCCAACCAGCCTGTACTGCTAAACCAAAGCTTAAGTGCCCAACAGGACACTGGCACAGGGTTGGTGTGGGTAAGAGCACCCCACCTTTGTGGGAAGGGCTAGCCCCAACACCCCAGTGATGCACAGAAATCTTTCTTCAAGGTGAAGGGATGGAGAGAGGACTGGAATGAGCTGTCTGCACCAGCAGTTCACAAACTGGCCCACAAAGAGCCTGGGGTGGGAGGTCTGCAGGAGGTCAAGGGCGGGCATTCAGATTTGGGACATGGAAAGAAGCAAAACAGCCCCCGTTGTCACACTGTGCACTGCAGCACAGCTGCAGGCAGGCCTTGGCTTTTTCTTCATGCATTAGCCTCCTCAACTGGCAGGCAGGTAAAACAAAGAAAAATTTAAAAACAACCCAGAAAAGCAAAAGAAAAAAGGGGCGAGTGGGGAAATCACCAAAACCCCTGTGAAATCAGTTAGATTGCTCCCAGCATCACCCTAATGCTATTTCAAGCTCTGAAAACATTGAGATACTCGAAAACATTGAGATACTGGTCTTCCAGCAACCACAGGTGAGAAAAGCCTCTAAGGCATCCAAAAATACAATTAGTATCAAAGGGAGTGGAACTGGGAAAACTAAACAGGATGTTGAAGTAGGACAGAAGTTCTTCAACTAAAATATATTCTGATGACAGTGATGTAAAGTAGATAAAATCAGACAGACACTAATTACCTTTTTTTTTTTAAATCACCAGATAGTGCCAAAATGCCACTGCTGAATTCTGAGGAGCAGAACATATGAAATATGAAATTGTTCTTGCTAGGTAATATCATTCAGACTCTAAATATTTATTGACTTTTGCAGTGGGAAGGGAGCAGTGGGCAGCTGAAGTACAGCTGGGAGAGCATGCTGCAGGGGAAGGGGCAGCACAGCCAAGCTGGAAAGCACCATAGCTGCGGTGCCAGAGGCTGAAGCTTGCTCTCACCACCCAAAAATTAAACTCAGCCAAACATGGTTATGTTTCACCCCTACTGTTCCTCCACCCTGCCTTACCATTGTAAAGTGGAGACAAAGCTGGGCTCCTACCTGCTTCATTCCTGTCCCCACCAGTGCACACCCCTCTGCATCACATCCAGCACTGAAATACCCCATGGCTTAGCACCTCAGCCTCCAAGATCTGGTCTGGAGTCCATTCCAGCCCACAACCAGCTTCCTTAGGTGTCATCCCAGCACCAACTGTTACCTCTCTGACTTGAAATTAGACCATTTGCGCCCTGCAGCACATCATCATAATAACGGACATCAAGTGGCTGGTCAGGGTCAGACTGCTGAGATGTGAGGCACACTGAAGAGGACAGGTCGCTGCAGGCACCCTCTGCACATGAATACAGCTTCAGGGAGCTACATTCCATCAGGAACAGGGCCATGCCCACCTCCTGCATGTCAGCAAGACCTCCTTCTTTCCTCCAAAACATCCCTTGGGTTACAGGGGTGCAGCAAAATCAGGATAAAGAACTGATCCAGGATAAAATCAGAATCTTCCTGCCAAAAGGAGGGAGGAGGACAAAAAAAAGAAGTTTCATTTATAACCTGGCTCAATTCTGGGTGCATTTAATTGTGCAAAACATGAATACTTTCCTGTAGATTCATTCAGTTTTACTTAAAATTCTTAATGTTAACAGTTTAATAATCTGCATCCAACATGCCTTGTTCACAGTGCCGGCCACTCCTCGTAAATCCATACCTGCACAGCATTACTGGTTATGAGAAAGCCTGACATCACAGCATGAACACAGCACCGTGGCTATTTTGGTTTGGGTTCACACACACACACACCCCCCTGGACCTGCAGAAAAGCACTGCACCCAGGCATGCTTGCTGTGTGCTCAGACGAGTAGAGCAGCCTTCGGACACGGGCTGCAGTTGTCCTGCTTCAGAGTCAATACTTTTCTAAGGCCGTTACGGTGGATGAAATGTATCTGTACAGAGATAGGTGAGGACACGACTGCTCCAGCTGCATTCTGCTCACAGGTTTAACAGCAATCCTCACAACCAGAAGAGCTAGAAATGCCTTTTTCCTTTTAATTTTTCTTTTCTTAAATAAAAGATAAAAATCTAAACCAGATGAGATTTTGGCCAAGCTGGAGATATGGATTAAAGCTAAAGGAGGGAAGATTTAGATAGAATATTAGGGGGAAGTTTTTTACAGAGAGAGTGGTGAGGTGCTGGAAAAGGATGCCCAGAGAGGTGGTGGATGCCCCATCCCTGGAGGTGTTCAAGGCCAGGTGGGATGGGGCCCTGGGCAACCTTGTGTAGATCCAGGCCTGGAGGTTGGTGGCCCTGTGTGTGGCAGGGGGGTTGGAACTCTATGATCCTTGGGGTCCCTTCCAACCCAGACTATTCTATGATTCTGTATGATCAGATCCTAGCTATTGATTTCCAGATCTGTCACTGTATTACTGCTTAAAAAAAAGTAAAAACCTACCTCCGCCCCCAAAAAAGGATTGAAGAAATTATGAAACAGGAGGCATACCAAGTCACTACAAAGCAGATTTGGTTAAACAGACTTCTGCAAAGGAGGTTACTGTTCAGTCAACTCTGTTTTAACTGTATTTCTTGATATTCCAATCTTCTTGTCACTTCTTCTCTGGCAAAAATCTTCTTTAGTTAGACTGCAAAATCAATTCAACTGAGATCTAATAAATACTGCTTATTTCCCATGCTAAGAATGGCTTTAACATAACTGAATTAGGTAAAGAAGTGGCAAATCCAGTTGTGCGCATATGTGTGTGCGTGTATATATATATGTATATCTCAATATGCAATAGAAAAAACATGAAACATTGCCAGAAATCCCCCACAATGAGATCTGGTTGAATATGGTTACAAGCTCCGCTTGTCTTGCCAGTACCACACAATCATTGTTCTTGCCAACTCAGAAAGAAGGCTCACAGTGGCCTTGGAGGGCGTTGTGAGAACAGTTTCAAAGAGCTGAGCCAACAAAATACTCCGCTGTATAGGAACCTACAGTCTCTGACATGGACAACAGGTGATTTGGGGATTTTGTTTGGGTTTTTTTTTTACAATAAGATGAGGGAAATGACAGATGTAGTATCAAACAGTGACATAGGCATCTCATGGAAACAGGCATTCGCATTTCCAGTGATATTGGTATGCCATCCTCTCTACTGCTGGCATTTGTTTTTTATTATTAAGTATAATGTTAGTTACATAGCACTTCAATAGGACCAGTGAATCACTAGCTTTTTCTTTTATTTTTTTCAAATATGCAGAAAAAAATGGTAGTAAAACTCCCTGATGTAAGCACAGCTGATATAAATCAATACAATTGGAAATAAACCTGTGATCACACACATACAAGATGACGTGTTAACATCCAGGACTTGGAGTGTGATATACAGTCCACATACTGGGAGCAGGAAGCATTTATCCCTAAAAAGAGCCCCATGTAGCAAAGGGACTAACGAGTTGTACCTACCATGGCTTTCACAATGGGATCCCAAAGGTCCAATTCCATGAAAGAAATAAAACACATAAGAAAAACAGTGCAGCCATTAAGATAAATGACTATTATCATTACTTTTCTTGTCAGAGTTTCTTTTCATAATATAACAATGCAAGTCCTAATAAAAATTGGGGGGGGAGGAAATCCACATGTATCTTGGGCTCATCCTAAATATTTAACAGTTACTTGGACAATAAGTCTTTGCATGTTTTGGTATACTAGCACGATGTTACTGTTCTGAAAACTAGCCTGAAGGGTTTCTAAATTAGTAAGTCAATGTTACCATGGTAACATAATGTACTACCAAAACGGACCACTTTTCATACATCCACTATAATCAAGTTAGTGACCAAGCAAGTTATAAAAATTACTGGGTTTAGTTTTGGGTTTTTTTTTCCCCACAGTTTTGGAGGTTCTGTTGTTTGTTTGGGGTTTCCAGTTGTTTCTTCTGGAGTGTGTGGGGGTATATTTGTTGGGTTTTAAAAAAATTATTGTTACAATACACACAGAATTTGTTTTGTTTTTCATGCAGGAACAGATTCTGTCTGAACAGAAAAAAGAATCACCAGCAGCAGCAACAAAACCCCCAATTTTTCGGAGTTGTTAAGGGTGTCTGTAGTTTCAGCTCCCAGTCATAAGAAGTTTTAACACCCCATCTCCAGTTTTACTTTTGCAGGGTGCTTGCAAGCAGAAGACATTCTTTCCTCATCACAATACTATTTAAAACAGTGTGACACCTCATTTCTTATGCAGGAGGATACTGCCCACCATGCTGCCTCAGATACCCCAGGGCACGTTAAATGGCACTAGATGCCCTAAAAGTCAACCTGCCATCCTTGATCAGACAATCTTCAAACTGAGAATATTCAAGTTAAAAATGTTATCATATAAAGTTCAATGTTCAAAAGACATCATCTTCATTGGTCATCACATCCACACAGACACAGTATCTGTCCTACATTCACCCAGATTTGATTTAAAAAATGAGTTTCTTTGTATCTTTACAAAAAACCCCAACAAACAGCACCATAAGAATAAATACTCTCAGTACAGGCAGCCCTCACTAACTGGCCACACCAGGCAGCACCTTTGTACAAGGGCTACCACAGGATTCCATGAGGACAGGGAGAGTCCTATCCATCCCAGCAACATTTCACACAATGGTCATGATTCAAACGGCATCAAGTGTTTGAATTAAGATCTTGAGGACTTTTATTTATTTGGCTATCCTGTATTTGTGTATATATATATTATTTTTTTTCTCATAAGCCTGCTGTAACAACCTCCTTGGGGTGTTCCCATGGTTTTAACGTTCATAAAAATCTTCGGAAAAGACATTGAGATTATATGAGCTTTTTCCGACTCCTGCTGTGGTGAAATCAAAGCCCCAAAAGTAATTGGTTTGCAGTTGTGTCAATAACAGCTAGATCTATCAGTTTATAATATCCCTTGCCAACAGCACTAACTTTCTAAGTAGATCACTAAGTTCAACGATTTGTGAAATTAGAGGAAGGCTTATTATGAAAATTAATAGGAATTTTTACTGACTTTCATTAATGTCAAATATTCCACTTGTCTATTTTGGACTTTTTATTCTTTTAGCAGATGCTATCGTTTATAGTAGGGAGGTAATGCCAAAGCATTTTTGATTAATTTGCTGAATCCAGCTATAATCAATATTCCCTTCAGAAAGAAGGGGGAAAAGGAGGAAATAGTGACAAAGATGCTATGTAAATCCCTCCAGAGTGATTTATCAGAGCATAAGATTGTTCCTCACCTTCTTTTACCATGCAAAGTAGCAGCGAGCAAGCCAGGAACCTGGCATCCCTGTCCCCTTCCACCCAAGACTTAAAAAAAAAAATAATAAAATAATCACATCCACACAATATAAAGAAGCTGCTCTCCTGTTCAAAGGATCTTCTACCTGTGAAAATACATCAGTCAGAATTTTTTTTAATTTTTTTTTACAGAGGCATAGATATGTGTAGACATTATGTGTGTATGAGTGTATATACATATATATAGCACAACACTTTGACTTGTGCGATTTCCAATGTAGATGCACTTTGGCACGAGTGACTTTCTGCTGTATGGGGAGAGTTCAGGGGAAGAGCACATGATACTCGTTTCAAGAAGAGATGCAGGCATGAATGGGACACTACAGTGAAATTACACAGAGCTCAAATCTAGCGCTGACCACCTTCAGACTGCTTGACTTCCTAACTGTAAAAGGCTGGTTAAGCACAGCTGTACCGTCTGCAATACATTGCAGTGATTTGTGTGCACATATGGTCTTCACTCACTGATAACCATTTACTGGCTATAACCCAAAAAATCAGGATTTTCCTGTATGGCACACGAAACACACACATGAATACAAAGCAAACAAAACCAGTTAAAACCCTACCAATCTACCTGTTCACTAAAACATGAGAAAACCCTGATCCTGAGGGTGCTCGAAATGTCACCAGAAAACTAAGTTCAAACACAACAGTAAATGCACGTTGATGCAGTGTGAAAAATCCTTTAGGATAATCTTCTCTCAATCATTAATTCTCTGCCATTTACATGAGAAAAGAAACAATGGATCATTTTACATAGGTTATCACAAAAATAGCAGCCTGGGGTACTTCTCACTAAATTTTTAAGGTCTCACAGTCTGGTCTTTTCCTGGTTCTAAGGGCAGATTCTTCCTTTAGGATTATTCCAATTATATCATTAGGTAAAATAATCTCCCCCATATTCCAAAAGCCCCAATGGCTGCACCTTAAGTGGAAAGAAAAACTGGTAAGGATGGGAATCAACAGTTGTTACTGAAAACTAGTGGCTCTGCACCACCAAACCCCATTCAACTGCCTTTCTGCCCAACAATACCTCAGTTGTAAAACTAAGGTGCTTGAAAACACAAACACCAACATTAAATTACTGCCAATGTGAACATCATATTTTAATGATAAAAACACACGGAGCACCAGCCAATTTCAAGCTGCACTAATCTGAACATACACCTTACATGTAGATCGTAACTTAAAGCAGAATTTATATCTTTAGTAGCAAGTATGCCAACTGCAAAGATAGTTGACATACCTGTCTGGTTTTATACTATGTGAAACAATGGAATGGGGCAAAAGCTAAAGTCATTTTCATTGATGCCCATGCTGAGAGTGCCCTCAGCCTCAGAGGGTGAAGGGTACTGGTAGGTCACCAGTAGTAAAGCTCTTCCTTCATGCCCCTTTGATGCACATCTGATTGCCTGCTTTAAAGTTTTGCTGGAGAATTTCATCCCCTGTCAGAGGAATGTTTAAAGAAAACAGCGTCTTCTCTTGTCAAGAGTAATATTTATGCGCATGAACAAACAAAAATTGCTGTGACAGTGTAGAAGAGCTGCAAATTTGCAAGGGGAGAGCAGTGCGAGTCTGGGCGCTTCTCCATCACCTTGGCAGTGATGTATGAAAGGAAGGACAGCGGCTGCTGTGCAGCCACCATACTGCTCACTCCTCCCTTCTCCTCTCCCTGCCGTGAGGACAGTCCCAGAGTAAGGAATAAAAATACTGTTTTGTAGTGTTTTACAGTTGCTTAGCAACTGCTACAAAACCCGGAGAGATTTCAGTCAATGAACTGGCACATACACCTCCAAACATGTCAATGGTGACATGAGGAGCGCTGTGACACTGTCAGACATCTCAGCCCTGGGATGCCCCCAGCCTCAACACCAGCATGTGCCTCCTTGCCTTCCAAACCTGCTTACAGCCTCCATTTGCCCATCCCTCAACTCCCAGAACCACAGAGAGGCGAGGCAAAGCGCCTGGGCACTGGTAACTAGGTTATTTTTAATTGCAAAGACGCCGGCTACACCCTTCTCTCAGTTACTGAACACCTAAAAGCCACGACTGCTTTTAAAAAGCAATCAAGATTGAAAAGCTGGCCCCCCTCCCCCTGAACTGTCCCTCTCCCATGGGAGAGACTGGGTTTCTTCCCAAGCCACCCAGTGTACAGGCAGTGACCATTGCTGGCAACTCCCTTGCCAATTGCCAGTTTTACTGAGGAACAACAGTCAAAGCCATGCATAAACCTTCTGGCCTCTGTGATCACAAACCATCGTCACATCAAGTATTTTCAGATTTCCAAACCGTGTGTGTGTGCTTGAGTCCAGATTTTGATGGGAAACAAAGACTCTCACACCCTTCTTCTATGAGCTGCAACTAGGAACATATATCATCTTTTCAAGCCTATATAAATTAGAAGGAATGTATACTTTAAAAAAAACCCAACCCAAACCTTCTCTGTTTTACTGATGCTTCACTCCACCAAAGTGCACATGGGGGGGAGAGAGGGGGAACCTCCATGCCATACAACAGTGCAACAAGTTTTAAGTAATTACTATAGACTATTATGCTAAGGAGAAGCAACATCTATGCTGAAAATCAATCCATTCCTAACTGCTGCACCAGTTAGGTTCAGAAACAGCTTTCCAAGAGCAGCAACATACCCAGATCTGAGCCAGCTATCCCACCCCTTCCATAGCCAGCAGAGGAGGAGGACCACCTTCACCCATGTGGCTCAAAGAAGTCATACCCACATCTGCCCATTTCTCCTCACCGGTTGTATATGGCTCTATCCAGTCAAGGGGTTCCCACCCCTCAGGGCTGCAGTGGCAACCATGGGATTCCTCTCTGCCCCAGCTTCTTGCTTGCTCCCACAACACAGCAAAGGGAATTGGCCAGAGCTGGGAAACCTGCTGACATCAGAGGTATTGTGCCTTTTCTGTGACCCTTGCAACACTCACATGCTTCTCCTACAACACAAGAATTTTTTTAAAAAGTGCTGCCTCCACTGAAAGCCAAGAATAAATACACCACTGGAATTCAAGAGACAGAAAAATATGTACCAGTTGCGTCTGAATTTCGAGGTGCATCTTGTTTCCTGAGCTTCCTTCAAACCTTAAGAGAGAAAATTCCTTGATTTTAGTCTTTACCCTCTTTCCTTAAATTAGTAGCCAGTCCTTTCTCAAAACAAGTTTTCTGTCCCAAGTTAACCAGCGAGTTTTATTTATGACAGTGCTGTGGTACTAAGTGACAGGCTGTTTCACAAACATCTCACTCAGCACCTCAGAGGGTCCCATTACATTACTGTCAGAGCTCTCAGTATAACTAAAAGAAATAACACAAACTCTCAAGACAGCTACTGTTTGCAGATCTCTTCTAAATATCTAATAACAGTTAATGTTCAGAAGTTTGAGTTAACACTGTCCCAATGATTTTAAGTCACACTCGCCAAAGTTTTGTGCTGTTGTTTTTTTTAATGAAGTGACCACACAGTAGCATTGCCAGCTGCCTTCACTAGGAGCTAGTGAATGTAGCACAGTTTTGAATAATCTGGCAAACAAAACTGCGCTTAAGACTTTCACCACCAAACCTGAAAGGACAACAACAACACCGCCCCAGGATTTCCAAAGTTGTGTTGAATCAGGTGATCCTCCACCTCTACTCTGCCCTGGTCAGGCCCCACCTGGAGTATTGTGTCCAGTTCTGGGCTCCCTGGTATAAGAGAGACAGGGATCTCCTGGAGAGAGTCCAGAGAAGAGCTACAAAGATGATTAAGGGCCTGAAGCATCTCCCCTATGAGGAAAGGCTGAGAGAGCTGGGGCTGTTCAGCCTGGAGAAAAGACGACTGAGGGGGGACCTAATCAATGTTTATAAATATCTTAAGTATGGGGTGCAGGGGGAAATGGCCAGCCCCTTTTCTTTGGTCTGTGGAGACAGGACAAGGGGCAATGGCTGCAAGTTGGAGCACAGGAAGTTCCACACCAACATGGGGAGGAACTTTTTCCCAGTGAGGGTGACAGAGCCCTGGGAAAGGCTGCCCAGGGAGGTGGTGGAGTCTCCTTCTCTGGAGATATTCAAGACCTGTCTGGACGCCTGTGTAGTATGAGCTAGGGAGCCTGATTTGGCAGGGGGGTTGGACCCGATGATCTCTCAAGGTCCCTTTCAACCTCCACGACTCTGTGAAATAGCACTGTAACAAACTGAACTTAATTTCACTACTCTTTCATTTGTCATTTATCTTATATTAACATTATTCCTTATCTTCCTTCCCAGGACAATTTGCTTTTCTAACTGATGATAATTGTCATCGCATGCAAATCCACTCATCTAGAAATGCCATTGGATCAGCCTTGTTCTCTGTAATCAGTGAAGACACCTCAGCAAGTCTCTGTTGTGTTACAAGCCTTTGCCTACCATCTGCACAGAAAAGTCTTCCCAGCAGATAGGATTCTCCAGATGCACTATTACAAGTACAAACGCAGGTCTTTTCAGAAAGACCTTTTTCTAGGTTTTAATTGAAAAATTACTGATATTCATTTTGCAAGATTGCTGTGGTAATACAAGGTAAATTAAAAGACAACCATAACACAGTGGAACGCTCTGAACTGATTTAACAGTATTAGCTCTTTCCAGGTGGTAAGGATATAAAACAAAGCAAAAAGATAACAGCTAGAAAGCATAATGACAAGGTGACTTAGGATGGCATTATGGAGACAGGAAACCCAACATTTTGATAATAAATGAGAGATGACAGATAATGCTAGGATATCTTACCAAGAGTTTCAGCACTGGGTACAACAGAGAAGGACCCAATGCAAAGATGTAAAAAGGGATGATATGATCAAAGCCACAGGCTTGGGAAATGCTCTTTCAAGCAATATTCAGAATTGATAGAAGTGGGACAAGGTTGCTTTCATCCAGGCTAGAAAAGTGACAGCACAGTACTTCAGTGTTAAGATGAGACACAAGGATGGATGGTTTCACAGTGTGGGCAGATAGGGAAGGCTGCATCTTAGACGTGCTGCACTGGGAAAATCTTTAAGACACAAGCTATCCCTTGTTGTGAGGACCTTGGGAGAAATAAGTCAGGGGTAGGAAGGACTGTCAGCTTATATTCTACTGATACTGTATCTGATAACTGCTTTTTTATATGTCCATTTTTCACTAGTATTTTAAAATATTAACAGGCTCAAGGCAGGAAGAGAAAGAGATTATCTGATTCAAGTGGATTGCAGAATTTTTACCTTGAGGAGACATTAAGAAACTGGGATAAGTGCTACTTTGTCTGGAAAGATCATCATAAAGGTTCCTTAAGACATAAGGCTCTCAGTAGGCTAACTTAATAGCAATTGCACTACTTACACAAAAAAGTGACCTTTATTGATAAGAAATACTGGGACACTTCAGGGGTTTAAAAGACTTTGAAAGCAAATTCAGTATTCCAGCTGAGCAGCTGGCAACTTAGAACTGAGACTAAAGTTAAACCTGATTTTATGTACTTAAAAAAAAAAAAACAGACAAAAATCACATTGCTAAAGAAATAAAGGTTGTAATCTAATCATATCAGAAGCAACTTAAGCTTTAAAAATTATGCAGACTATTTAAGGACTTACTTTCGAGGGACAGCACAGTTGAAGTACAAATGACCTCAGGTGACAGCTCATGTGAAATAGGGATGGTAAGGAACCACAGGATTTAGGTTGGAAAAGACCCTTACGAACATGAAGTTCAACCATTAACCGAGCACTGCCAAGTCCAACACTAAACCACGTCCCAAAGCCCCACACCTACATGTCCAGGGATGGTGACTCAACCACCTCCCTAGGCAGCCTGTTCCAGTGATTGACAAATATTTCAGTGAAGAAATTTTTCCTAACATCCAATCTAAACCTCCCCTGGTGCAGCTTAATGCTGTTTCCTCTTGTCCCATCTCAAATCCCCCTGGACTCCCAAACTATGCTAAAATAATACTAGATTCAACAGGGATTGAAACAGAATCACACCTAGTATGGTTTTGTTCTTTGAGAGAGAAAATCAATTATTTTTTTTTTTAGGCTGTATCAGTTCTGCATTTGTAACTGGGCCATCTGACTTCTCCCACAAGTGCAAAAATTTGAAATGAACAAATAGTGAAAGTTAAACTCGCCATCTTCTTCCTCTGTATTAGCAACCTATTTTATAATGTGGTAAACAACTCCATTTTAAAGACAAAATGCGAACAGGGTCTCTTATAAACATCACTGTAGCTGGGTTCCTGTCCTCT
This sequence comes from Laterallus jamaicensis coturniculus, assembly GCA_022605575.1. Lineage (NCBI taxonomy): Eukaryota > Metazoa > Chordata > Aves > Gruiformes > Rallidae > Laterallus > Laterallus jamaicensis. The sequence continues at coordinate 51,639,766 of JAKCOX010000002.1, read as the reverse complement.
TTGTCAAAGCACACACAGCTTTCAACTTTTTCCACAGCAGGGTAAGAGCATTGATGCAACAGAGCAAGATTTGGGGGTCATTCTTTGGTTGGTACTTCTGGCTGAAAGAATCCAAAGATTGTAACGACCTGAAGCTATTGTGATGATCTCAAAGCATCACACCTCTGTCCTGCACAAAAGAGTCTGGTGCACATCTCCCTTAGTGGAACTTGCTCCAACACCATGGGGCTTGGGGTTATGGGATCCTCCAGCTGGCGGGCTTAAGGGAGAAAACATCCTACAAAAGGAGTTCATCCAACACTGTCACCCCTATCGAGCTGTGAGGAAAAGCAGGAAATCTGCAGCCAGATCATGTTGCTTCCAGTGGCAGCATAGCACTAAAACTATTTTGAAGATCTGACATCAAGTCCCCAAAACCAGTGAACTCTTCTGTGGGGAACACCATGTAAATACCCCAAGTATACAAACAAGAACTCCCTCTTCCAATTCCATCACGTCTCTCCTGTAGAGTTTGGAAGGGCAGGACCACACAAGAAAGAGATGGTCGCATCAATGTCAGCCTACTAGTCACTGCTGGCACTGAACAGGGTCTGTTTCTGACTCACAGGGCAGCTTGATTTAAAGACAGGTCCCACTTTTATTGAAGAATTTCACATCAGACATTTGCAATGTTTCCAGATATATCATGAGAAGGAAATAAAATCCAAGTTTTACACTTTAAAATGTGGACCAGGACTTTTCCTTCTTGCTTCAGACTGCCAAACAGTCTGAAATTTAAATTCACAGTGGATGCAGACTTGGCACTGGGCTGGAGGACACAGAAAGGCATGGTTTAAAAACACACATGCAGAAAGCTAAGGAGCAGGGAAGGAAGATTCAAGCTGTCACTACAAACCCATTACTTCTTTTTGCATATTTGTGATACATGACAAGACTTCTCCCATACTATAGGTTACTGCTAAAAGATTTTCAAAAGACAAGTGCATGGACCAAAGAAAGTAAGCTATTCAAGTGTAAAAGGCCTAACTGCTAAAGTGAAACAAACAGAGAAAGGAAAAAAAGGTACAGTACCTAAAGATTAAAGGATTTATCAAATTAATTTTTGAAAATTCAACATTAAAAAGTTCATAACTTCCTGTAACGGGCTGTAATTAAAGCTAATGTAAGCATGGAACTAAGTAAGTTCTCATAGAGATTGGTTTCTGGCATCTTCAAAACAAGTGGGGTTTTTTGTTGTTAGTATTTTTGCAAGCACTTCATAGTCTTCAAAATGTCCAACTAGTACTTCTGAGCTGTTATGCCCAGACCTGTGAACATGCAGGAAAAAGTAAATCCCACACCAGTTCAAATATACCACACCTGAACACCGAACATCAGAAAACATGGCACTGCCACTTATTTAAACAGCAAAAATCCCAATGGTTATGGCAAAGATAATGGTTTCTGCAACTATATAAAACCTCCGCTCTGTATACTCTCACTTGTCTTGGCCAGGATGTAAACAATTGCCTTCAATTCCAAATAATGGATGGTGTTCATTTAAATAAGGAGAAAAATTTACTTTAATGAGGGCTGAAAAAGTAAAAGGAAAATAGCAAGATTCATGGCTTTGAAGGGACACGAGATGAGGAGCTTTGTAAATATCCCTTTTTTCCCACAAAGTTACCCAATTTATGCTACAAATGATGCTCAAAGGCAAAGGCCTCCAACACCATCCCTCAAGTCACCTCATGCGGTTTTAGTAACTAGCCTTGTCCAGCTTCCTCGTTTTCAGCAACACTGTCAGACCTGGGCTGCAGAAACAAGGCTGAATACCAGCAGAGCAATAATTATGCACATGTAGGACTCCAAAGAGTATTTGTGTAAGTACAAAGTGCCTGTAAAGAGTTCTCAACTCAGGCCAGTTTTTCCATTTAATTTGGAGCTATGTTTTTTAGAAAGGGCAGTCTAGCTGAGGGTGCATCTCCCTCATCTTACCCAGAGACTTTTGGTGTTGTCTCACTCACAGGCAGATCTCTCACCTACTTAAAGGTAACATGGACCTCAGCATAGAAGTAATTATGCATAAGTAGTGGTCAGCAGAAATAATCTAAGAAAAATAAGGCTTTCTTTAAAGCAATTTTATCTTCCATTTTTTTATTAATACAGATATAGCGTGTTATTGTAAAAGGGGAAATTATCTCAATGGTTGCATAAAGCATAGGAAACCAGCCTGTATGAAGTGGCATTTGTGTATTGAAGAAAAATATAAAACCATTTTCCTCTTCCCTTTTCCATCTCTAATATTCAGTTTGCCCTAGCCTCTGGGAATGCTTACACAGAAGCCAGAAACAGGTAGGTGTATATTTATCTATATGCATGTGCATTGATACCTAAGGCTAAGGATAAAAAGTGAAGTAATTCTGGACAGCAGAACTAATACAGAAAAAATAACTTGCCTAGAGCTGCAAGGCCTGCGTGGTCTGCTGTTTAGAGAGTTGTAGTTACAGAATCACAGGACGGATGAGACTGGGATACTCTGGAAGTTGTCCAGTCCAAACCCTTGCTGAAAGCAGGATCACCTCAAGCACCCAGGAGCATGTCCCAGCTGGGTTTTGAGTATCTCCAAGGATGAAGAACAACTCCACAACCTCTCTGGGCAACCTGTGCCAGTGTTTGGTCACCCTCAGAGTAAAGAGCTGTTTTCTTATGCATAAATAGTGTTCCTGTATTTCGGTTTGTGCCCCTTGCCTCGTCTCCTACCACAGGTATATCACTGCAAAGAGCCTTTACTGCTCCCTGTCAGGTATTTATATAAACTGATTAATTCCATATTTAATTTTAGTGAGAAGCAAGAAAAAACCCATCCCTGTGTAAGATCCTAATGCTGCCAGTACTACATTCTGCAAAAGCCAGAAGTAAGAGCTGCTATAAATGGCAAATCTACGTGTTTCTTGGAGATGAGGGAAGCATCAATCTAGTTTCAGCAAGCTTGCAAAAAAAAAAAAAAAAAGAAATCAATCAATGGTAATTCAACACCAGATGGATTTAGTATTTGTCTTCTAAGAATGGATGTGTTTTAAGAGTTCGTTGCAGACATGCTTTAATGCAAATTTAGGCTTCAGAGTCATGCTGAAGTAAAATAAGAAACCTTATGCTACAGAGCAACTTAAGCTAAGAGAAAACACTTGCAAATACTGTGGCTCTTTAGAGAACTAAAAATCACAGTCAATAGTAAAGCATCATCACAGTTTTTCTACAGGCACCACAGGAAAGACTCCTCATCAAACCACACTACAGACAAAGAACCTAAATCCTGTGTCTTTTAGCACAGATTGGAGCACGATCTGCTTAGCTGTTGCTCTGTAAGGATTTAACAAGGGCACACTGCAAAACCTCCTCCCAGTGGAGAGTCTCTAGTGGGATCCTTCAGGCACCCGGTCTGCAAATGCGCAGAGCAGCCATCAAAACAAGAGCACAAATAAAGTGCCTTTATGGCAGCGAGCACCCACGCGGGTCAGAGCCCCGCAGGCGGCAGGGAAGCTGTCAAGATTCAGGTCAGTAACGTGCCACTGCTGCCTGAGACACCTATGAAGAGCATGAGGGGCAGAAGTAGCTCCTGAGGTCAAGCATGGCTGGTGTGGTATACCTGCATGATGGAAAGAAGCCCTGTTTGCAGAAAGTGGGCAGCAAAGCTCATTAATCACTTTGGAGAGGTCTGATCTAGAAATGACAGGAAGATGAACAGACATACTTGCTTTCATAAAGAGGTAACAGGCTGAGGGGGAAAAACAACCATATGTATCAGACATGGAAAGGTTGGGGTTAAGACTGGTATTTGTCAGAATGAGCTTTCCAAGCAGCAGCCAAGGATATCTTGCTACAACAAACAAATAAATAACAACAAAAGTCTGTGGTAAGAGAATTTAAAATTCTTCACCTGAGTGCCATACTTGGACACCTCTGCCTACTAGGTAATTTTGGATTTCCACCCCCAGAGAGCTGTGGCTGAGACGATGTCAAGAGTAGATGGCTGAACAGCAGACAGAAGCTGAAAGGCAGAGAAAGAGATTGGGAAAGTGGTGAAAAAGAAAAAAAAAAAAACAACATAGATTTGAATAGGAAAATGGGGCACGCAAATTTAGAAAGGAGGTGACAGCAGAGCAAGAAGAGGAGAAATTATGGGGGAGAAACAAGAGGCACAAGAACACTAAAGGACAATGACAGTGTCTATTTTGAGATTCTGTTCTGTTGTGTCCATCACAGTACTCGCCTTCCACCTAAAACTAACAATAACCATACAGTTACACCAATCTGTGCTGCACAATATGCTGAAGGAAAATGGAGAGGTGGGGAGGGACACATGGACAATACAGGGGACAACGGGACAGGACAGGAACATGGACTGTAGTAGGACTGATGTAACAGTAATGCAGTAATGGAAGACAAAGGGATGTAATTTATAAAGTCCCTCATATGTCTTCTGACTACACGCCTCTTATAATGCCACGGTCGAAACAAAGCTGCACACTCATTTCCAGATGACTGCAATGCCCAAAATACCTAGTGCCAATTAGGCCACTGAGACAAAAGGAAGTCACCCTTACCCTGGGAAGTTCATACTGTAAGTGCTAATACAGACAGGAACTTATACCCATGTTCTAATTTTTTCAGTCTTTCTAAATACATTTGCAGTGATGGTTTATGATCCTAAAGCACAGAGTGTTCAGCCTACCTTGCAAGCCCACAGTCTGTGGTCACATAAAAGATACTTCATCTTTATTGTCTCTGTTTCTCACTTCCTCTCTAGCCTTTTTCTGCCTGGATTACAGAGACAGGAAACACTTTGGAACATGGACTGTATCATATTATGTATTCGTACTATAGGTCAACATGTCTCATGATACTAACAAGTCTCCTTCAGTATTATTACCTACAAAACCAGTACAGAGACCTGAAAAGAATCAATTATAACCACAGATCCTAAATAGATGCAAGAACCAAATATTCTCACACTAGTGAAAATGTGCATACCACTACAAACCTGGATATTGACATTTCACTCCAGTACAATATCACTAATAACCCACAGGAGTTGTAGTACATGTTGCATAACTTCTTCAGAAGGTAGCAGGCTACAGGCCTGAACAGACTAATCTTTGGGCTAGCCTACCAACTTCCAGAATGCTAAGTTATCTTAAGAGGGAGATGAGAATTTCATATCCTTCTGTCATTAATTGGGATTTTGTAGTACACGCCTTCATGGCCTGTCCATGGCAGGGGGTTGGAACTAGATGATCTTTGAGTTCCCTTCCAACCCAACCCATTCTGTGATTCTCTATTTGGAAGGTAAGAATTAATTCAGTGAAATAATTCTACCAGACTCAACAGATACTCAGCCAAAAAAATAAACTACTGCATAACCATTAGCAGTATAAATAATATTCTGATTCATTTAATAAACCAATATACTACAGAAGTAAGAGACAACTGCCTGACAGAGCATAAAACCAAGTAATGCCTTTTATGGAAGGAATGCACAATTCATGTTTTAAAATGACCTATTGAGAAAGTGAGGATCTGCTTTGGAACCTTCAGGTGCTTTGTGGAAAGGCTGTAGGCACATAGTTCTGTCTACAGGTGGGTAGAGAACATCTACGAAAGACAATGTGAAACAGACAGGAATCTCATTACCAGGATTACACAGACAACAGCATCCAGTATTACTATTTGCTGGTTGCACTCCACATTAAATCCATCAAGCCACACTTAATACCACAGGTAATACATTTAAGAATAATTAAAATTAATCATAATGGGAGACTAAATGTAACAAAAAAATAAATCAATTTTGTTTTCAGTACATCATACCACTGCAGCTGTGAGAACTGCAAGAAAAAGCCACTGCTGCTTCCACTCCCTGCTCTATAAAACACGACCTTCCTCTAAACATTGCAACTGTCTGACATGCAAAAATGCCTAGAGCCAGGCATACTTAATCTGCTATTTAAGTTTCTGACTCCACATAAGTTAGTCCCCAGAATAACATGTGATGGGCAGGAGAGCAAGACCCTTGTGGAAGGGGACAGGCAAGACAGGGCAGAACCTCACCTACCTTCCCTGCACCTAAGTCCCTGGCCATAGATGGAACTGCCTGTGCACCCAAAATGGGGCAGTCCCATCTGCATAAGGAAAGCACACTCATAATTCCGATCCCAACACTCAGTGCTGTTGCATCTGTGTGGGAAGAGTGCCATGACAATAAGGCCTCCCCGAATTAACATAAGCCCTTCAGAGGGAATCTCCATCAAGAGGGCTCATCCCGCGCCTCCCTACCACCCAGCCCACAAGTTTTCAGGTTTAAAGGAACAAAAAACAAAAAACCAAAAAAAAACCCCAAAAAGACCTTCACCAAACAAAACACTGAAAACAGGCTATTGATTTCCTGTGAACTCTCCAAGTGTTATAATAAGCATTTATAGATGGGCTATTGAATTTCTGGACCATTTAAACCAACAGACGTTTCGTCAGCAAAGTAATAATTGGAGTTGGTTCAAAAAACAACAAAAAAGGGAAAAGGAGCTTTAGGGTATGATATTACATCCCTCATTCTAATGTAAACCTTTACACATTTATCACTCACTGCTACTCGACTTGAAAACTGTAAGGCATCTAAGTGCAAATCCTATAAAATAAACACTGTGGTAATACTTTAAATCTCTACAATTGTGTTTTGGGAGTATCTATTGCGCTGCTAACAGACTACAAAAAAGCCCCAAACAACCCAAAACATGAACCTTAAGTATCATCTTTCTGCTTTAGAGCTGGTATGGTTTTAAGTAATGCAAAATTCACTTACACATGTTGCAGTAAAAGACATAATACGTGAATAACCCAGAGCTAGTGTAGCACTTTGTTACAGGCAGCGGGTTTACTGCATGTATCCATCTCCAGCTAGCAGTCAAAGCCAGTACTCCTGATAACACTACTCTCCAAGGAGTATTCATGTTTCTATTGGATTACAAAGAGAGTACTGGTATGACACTGAAAGCGTTAACTACATATTAATCTCTACACAAACATACGTTAGTGTTGGATGGCATAAGTGATTCTTCCCCAGCTACATACATACGTATATGTGAAACACTTTTGTAATCTTACCATACTCATACCAAGTACTCTTACCATACGTACCCACAGGCTGCATTCCTGGTTGGAAATGAAAGTTTCCCTTTCATATAACAAAGACTTGAAGATTTATCTACAGGTCAACGTATCAGAAATAAGAACAGCTCAGAGAGGCGGCTAGGACACGCATGTTTGCTACCGAAGAGTATTCAAAACCTTTTACACCAAGAAACTCACAGGCAAAACTTGACTATTACATCTCCTTGAGAATAATCTGAAGCATGCTACATTTCCCACAGCAATAAACTGGTTACAGTTAAAATATGTTTGTAGCAACAAAGATGACAAATCTTGTAGAATAATCCACATAAACTGTTGCTTCAACTTGCTTTCTTTGTTTACTTAGAAGAACAAGGTGGTTGTAACAAAAAGAGAAGCAGTAACAAAGTACCTTATTCTTTGCTGTTAAGACATTGCAAGTTTAAATTACACTGTCGCCAGGTCTTGTTTCACAACTGTCATTTTTTTCTGATGATGCTTGCATACATCATCACAGCTCTTTCTTTTTTTTGGAGGGAAAGATGTCCAAACCTGAATAGCTGCTGGTGCAGCATTTCAGTGCCAGTGGGTGGTGGTATGACTTGTATTCACCACCAAAAATACTGTAACTTTTACAGCATTTTTCCAGCTGTGCCTTATGATACTTACAAATCATGATAGCTCAATCCATGGAATCAGAAATAGCAGCCTTTCTTCTCTTGAAAATAAACTGTCTGGATACGGTAAACATATAATTCAGCTGGGGATATCGCTTTCTACATTTCTCCACTACTAATAGTGCCATTATTTACTCCTTCTTGGGATGCTGTTGCAAAGGTCAAAAAGATAAATGACTTCAGGTAAGCCTCTGTTAACTAAGACTGAAGGCATAGTTTAACTTAAAACCTTTTAAAGACACTTTTGGTTGGCAATTTGGCACAACGAGGGAATATGAGGCAGACCGAAAACAACACACTTTCACATCCCAAATCTTCCCTGTCCAGGCTTAACTGTTAATATGTACAAATGCCATTTTCCAACTCAATTGAAGATAACAACTTTGGGAAAAAAATCTAAGTGGAAAAAAAAATCCAAAGAAGCTGTTACCAGCTGTGATTAAACCTCCCAAATACTTTTCCTTTTGAATACACTATCAGAAGCATGCGAGGCTGTGGTACCCACCACCACAAAGTTAGCGAGTGAATAACATGCCCACTTTTAAGGGTGTCAGCTCAGAAAGTAACAGCGTTTCATACCATATAGTTTAAGAGTAAACAACTTAAATTTTGTTTTTGTTTTACACAGGAGGAAAAACACTTTCAGGGACAGGTACAGAGGGAAAAGTGAAGACTGATACCAAAATAGCTCCTGTTCCCAACACCTTTCTGATCCTGGCTGAGACAATCCACTTGCACCTCAGACGCATGGTGGCAGCCAGCCAGCCAGATGACTTGTGACTTAATATACAAGTTCATGTGAGCTCTGGAGTCTGACACAGACAAGGGCATTAACTTCGAAGTCTCAACAGTCAGCCTTGATATTCAAGACATCAAATGAGGCGTGACGATATTAAGAGACTTTTTTTATACTTCATGCTCGCTTCCTTCTGTTCTGAGCAGCTTTCTCTGTGAAATGTGCTCATTAAATATGCATGCTTTTTATCAGAAAAGTTGTGATCAATTGATGCCTGGGTCAAGTATGAAAAGAACTTAAACGAGTATGACGCTACGATAAACACTGTAATAGCCTCAGGAACACAGATTAAAAGATTGTCATATATATATCTTGTTTCATTGTACTGCTGAACGCAGTTCTGACAATAAACCAGGCTGTGGGCCAAAATTCATCCTTTGAGAACAATACAGATATATATATATATATAATACACGTGTGTGCAAGCAAAGGATATATTGCAATCTACTAGGCTTCAGTTTCATTTTGAAAGCAACTTAAAATAAAACCCAGTGGATGAAACAAAGAATCCACCCAAACATGAAGGCTCCAGCATCTTTGTTGAAAGAACAATAGCATATTACTCCTCATCCCTCTATCTTGTTGCAAGAGAACCATCAAGATAGTTATTGCTGTGATCAAATTAAAGAACACTTCACAGAATTATTCTTTAAGCTAATCACTATTTAAGGAGATTTATCTTTATATGGCAATAGTTATAAATGCTCTAATTCAATTGCAGTGCAGAAGACATCCCACTAGAAGAAATATCTCCATTAGCATAACAAAAGGCAACCGGTAAAATCACTCACATGCACAGCCTCAAAATTTCAAATGAAAGCAATATTCCTTTACAAATATACGCTATTTTCATACAAAATCCACTCTAATGATATGTTTTGTAATCTGATGGCTCTCCCGCTGGAGTACACATGATATTAATGAAAGCAAGATCAAATTAAACAGATGACATGATTAACAGTATTCATTTCATGCATGACTGTTTTACCGGAGAGATAAAGACCTGAAAGTAATTACCACCAAGTAAGACTCCTTCACTGACCTCTCCGCTCCCGGCTAGCAGTCCTTAAGAACTGATGTTTTGCAACAAAGACCAGTGCCTTTCATCTGTGGGCTTTCTCTCACGCTACACAAGCTGAGCACCTCTCTCCTTGCATGCACACAGTACCTCTGTATCTATGTCTGTAATGCAGCATAAAGATTACTGGGGAAACCTATCAAACCGGCAGGCAGCAACCTCGGCCGCCAATAAGCGCGAGGCACATGCAGAATCCAGCACATGCTCGCTGGGGCTCGCAGGCTGCCACCGCCGCTTAGCCGGCTGCTAATCTAATTATAGCCCGCTTGCCGTAGCGCAGGGCTGCTGAGGCACCGCGCGCGAGGGAGCGGGAGCTCAACCTCTCTATTGCACCTCCGAGCCCACAGCATCAGTGTCTGGGGCTGGGGTTTGCCTGGGTGCATAAGGACAAAATTCCTGCTTGAGGTTCTGTTGTCGGCTTTCTGAATGATTCGCCTACGAGAGGGTTTGTCTCCATCTCTGGAAAAAAAAGGATATATTTAGGAGTGCTCTTTTCAGAAGCTCACCACTTGGGGTTTGCTAGGTCTATTAGGAGGAGACAAGAAAATACAGCAATTTATTCCAGCAGTTGGCATTCTTGCTTTCAACATACACACCACCCACACGGTAGATCTCAGATTAGTTTATCATAGAATCATTAAGGTTGGAAAAGACCTCCAAGACCATCTAGTGCAACCATCCCCCACCACCTATATTATTTCCTAGACCACGTCCCTAAGTATCTCATCCAGCTTTTCCTTATGTACAGTACTTTACCACCCACATTGGCCTCAGACTGGCAAGGCACCATGCACATGCTTTCAGCGCACAGTAGCCCTACTAAAGTTAACAGGACCATACCCCTGTGCCCTGTCCTTTACACTTGCACATGGGCAGATACTCAGACGACCTGAGGGCTTCTGTGTGCCCTGGCACATAAAGTCCTAACTAAGCTTCCACAGCACTACGGTAGGAATGCCAAGGAAATTTTTGCCATTATGCAAAACAACTTACCTCATTTGAAACATACATACCATGAGCAAATACTCCTTAAAAGTATGGGGAACTAACTCAAGTAAGCCTTACACACATCTTATAAATATATAAATCTACAAAGGTAAGGAAATGTTATGATCCAAGAGACCACTGTGCTTTGGAAGATGCTGAGAGCTTGTACAATACCACATAAATAATCACAAAGAGAACTCTGTCTTCCTCAATAGCGTATTTCAATAAATCTTTGCTCTGATTAGCACCAATCAGAAATCAATCTTCTGAAGTTTCCTCATCCCACAGAGTTCACAGAATCACCTGAGCTCTCCGCTGACCACAAGTGTCACTGGCAAGGTGAAAGTACACAGTCTGTTGTTCAGAAGTGCCAGCGCTTACTGTCTCTTGTGAGATACAGTACGTTTTTCATGACCGAAACTGCCAAAATATCATAATGCTGCAGCATTATGCACATACAAATTTCCAAAACAGTTTTAAGATGTTCCCCCAAGTTACACATAAAACACATCCACAAATATTACACTTGTAAAATCCTGAACCCCACTGCGATAATGAGTTCCTATGTGCCCACACCAGCATTTTTCCTAATTCTTGACTCTTCTCCCCAGCACCGTACAATATCAGGCACAGTCCAAGTGCATGATATTAAAGGTTGCTTGTAAACATTTTTAACTATCATACTAACTTCAGTATAAAAATTATATTTGCTGCCATGTAAAATGTTACTAATGGAACAAGACTTCCAAGTGGTAGCACAGGGCAAGACCATCTTTTCGGACAATACGTAAATAGCTGTGTCACAGCTTTCTTAATCTGCCAGTGAGATCTGCTCATAAAGAGTCGCTCTGTGCTACAAGCGGAATTCATCTTTGTAAGAACAATATTCTCAAAGCTATATATATGGCTAGAAATAAAAATGAAATGCATGAAGAGTGGCATTTTACCCCCTTGGTGCAACTTGCAGTCAACATTTTGTGCTGGAATAAGTGAAGGAGACTATTAAGTCTTATCACATTACATCATCTAAGGAGCTCATCAATTTTTATAAACTGGGCTTCTTTAAAATACTGTAGAACATTCCAAGTTTATCAGCAGTACCACTTGAAGCCAGAAAACCATGTATTTCATGAATAAAGGCAGAAGGGGCAGTGATACAAAGGTTAAAAGCTATGTTAAAAAGACTTCAAGGGACATAGGAAGAAGAGATACTCAATTACTTAATTATCAGCTCCATGATGATCTTTTCTAACGATATTTTGCCCAAGGTAGCAACGGGGGAACCAATAGTCTTGACCTGAGTCCTCTGATCCAGATATTTGAAATTCTTACATTTGCTAAGCAAAGGAAAAGACACACACTGAAAAGAATCAAAGGGATTTAAATAATTCTTTTAATCTAATCCACCCTCACATACCACCAAGCCACCTACGACACATGACAAAATCCTTAAAAAGAAATAAAAGTTTAAAAAAATCCCAGGCTTTCGCTGCCACAAGACTCTCAGTTTTGGTGCTCTTCCATGCAAGCTGCTTTACTTACATGCCCCACATCTCTGCCCAGCAGCTGCCCATGGTCTTGCTTCTCCCTCCTCCATGGTCCAACATGACTGCCCAGCCAGCCTGCTGCCTCCCAGAGCAATACAGCTCATGTTCCTGGCAGCATACTCTCAACATACCATTGCAGCACGATGTTTATTCTAGGAGTCACTTTCTTCTTTAGTAGCAGCTGAAGTTTGGGGACACCTTACCACATAGAAGCTCATGCAGTGGTTCGGGTCCACCATTAGGACATCTCTCCACTGACAGCGGCAATACAAAATTTCAAGAGACACCTACTTGTCTCTACAACACAATCAACATTCACTAAGCCTCTGTGCTTAGTCAGAAGAGTCCCAACATCTACCTCAATTTTAACAGTCATTTCTAACTGTTCAACAATGTGCTGGGCAAGGAAGGCATGGGCAACAGCACTGCAGGTCTGGCATCTGGAGCCAGCAGAGGTCCACATTCAGCAAAAGGCAGATGGCTAAAACACCAACTGAGAACAACGCAGCGCTCCACCAGCCTGCCCCCACCACCCGTGGTGACAAGTGCCTGGACCACGCACCAGACCTGGGACAGGTTACAGCCACTTTTATGTGTGTCAGCAACAGAGGTTTCATGAGGACACAGTCACAAGAGACTCCTCAGGCCCAGCAAGTCTCTGTTGGAAGTGAACAAATTACCAAAGGTACGTGAGTTGGCCAATATTCGGAACATTTTCGTGGAAAGCAGAAGCCTGTCCCTTGGCACAAGTTATCTGTCTGCACTATGTTTCCAGTTCCTGCTTTTCCACATGGCAACAGAAGGTCTCTACAATGTTTTTAGAAATTAAAAGCAAGTTAGGTTTTCTCTATCCCTGTTCCTTGACAGAGCAGTTTCAAACAAAATTTTCCAAAACCATATGGTCTGAGGCAGATGCCCATCACAGAGGGGAGGAGAGAAAAAAAACCTATGGGGGTATTACGAATTCATTGTAAGAAATAGAAAACAGCATCTCAGAGAGAAAATTGCCTAGCCAGCACATTAATGAATTTTACACTTCATTTAGGCACTTCTAAGTGAATTAACAGACAGATTACTGTTTTGGCAACAAGTAAATTTTTACTGTGTTACGATCATTTTTCTAATTAGTTTTATGTCCAATAATTTCAATACAAAAATATTCAGAAGAAAGAATTCCGGTATGTTTTCCAACAGAACATGCTTCACTCAGGATAACACTTAACCCTTCACTTAAAATATATCTAGATATATCGAGTATTGCTTGGAAACTGCTACCTCGGTTAATTAGATTTTGCAAAGTATAGTAAACATATTGAATGAAAATGAGTTGAGCAAAAAGGCTGGTGAATCAACACGCTGCCTCTCTAAAGGCAATAGTGGCTATTTTCCCAAGCTGTAGTCTTGAGTGGCTGGACTGAACCAATTTCACTAATGAATATTTTCTTGGCTTGATGCATTCATCAGACTTTTAGAAATGAAACCATCTTATCATTATGCCTACTTAACAATAACACAACAAAAGATTTTTGTATGGTACTTTTTACATTTACATGGATTAAAAGATAAGGGAATAATTTCCTCTTCCACCAATCTCCCTGCATTTCAGTTTTCCTTCCCAAAAAATGTATCTAGTGCTATTTTCTTTTTCTTGTGAAAACTACCTTTGACTTCACAATAAGTACTTGATGGGCTCCTTCCTTTCCTAGCAAGTATTTGCTATGGTACAGGAGAGTATGGCAGACTGGTGGTGAACTCTTCACAGGACCCATCATCATTCGTTGAGGAAAATAATACATGGTGTGACTGCTTGCCATATAAACTGTCAGGCTTCATGGCTGGCACTTAGTATGGAAAAAAATCTGTTTTCATTTTATGGAGTGGAGGCAAATTTCTTGGATTGATCCTGATTTTGATCTGGTTAAACAGCAGCTACCTGTGCATGTGTGCATATACATCTGTGTGCGTGGCAATGCCATCCATCATGTTTTGAAGTTGCTCAGCTGACCTGCAACTTTAGGGCTTTTTTTCCAAACATGCTATTTATATTTTCAAGCCCCAGACAGCGCTTCCTCTGGATCCTTAACAACATGCAGAGATGTCTCAGTAATAAAGCCAGAGATTCTCTCCGTAGGACAACACTACAATCAATTCCTACAGAGTATTTTTTTTAAATAACATTCATATTCACTTTTTTCTCAGAATCATTAACCTCCCTCCCCACCATTTCCAAGGACATTACCATCCCTCACACCTCCAGACCTAGATATCAGCAGTATCTTCACTGAAGACTCAAATGCCCCAAAATGAAGACATGGGCCTGTCACTGTGCCCTCAGAGAAGCAGGGGAGGACTGCTTCATCCTACCACTGCAGCAAAGAAGGATCTGAAGTGAAGCCTGCAGAAGGTTTACTATGCTGGGCACTTGTACCTTGCCCACACAGCCAGACACAGAAGAAAACAGTACTACTCTTTTTGCATCCTTAAGAACACAAGAACATTTTACAGACTACATCCTCCCCTTGAAACATGCTTCCCATCACATACCACTCCAACACATCTCCATCCCAGTATCAATCTTCCCTTTCACATCAAGTTCCTTCCTTTTTCCTTCAGTGCAGTATTTTCTTCACCTCTTTATTCTATTTCAGCAACCACCTCTATGCAAATATCTTTTGTGTCATTTTGCCTTTCCACCCTACTTATTTTTCCCTCCAGTACCTTTCCTCACAGCTGGAAGCAGAGGTGCAGCATAAACTGTCCATTTTGAAAGACAACACACCTTTCAGCACTACTCAGACCTCAGCAAGACTGAAACACACATGCCTCCTAACCACCACTTCCCGACCTCTGGCTGACCAGCTAGATGGCCACAAATTTAGTGAACCACAGAAAGGGACCAGACTGCTTCTCAGCAACACAGTAAGCATAACACATAGCCTTAAATAGAGCATCCAGGCCACGGACTCCATATAGTTCATGTCTGACTTGCATTAAAATCAATGATCATGACCCTAGTGAGACAAAGACTGTAAAACATAGTATGGTTAAGAAAAAAAAAAAGCCTCTGATTCCAAATAGCCAAGTAAGACAGACACATTAGCAGACTGTAATAAACAAGTTAAAAAAAGAGACCACAAAAATAATAAAAAAAGCCCTGATCAACAAAAAAACCCCAAAAACCACGACTGATGTAAGATGCTAGTCTTAACACAAGGTAAAAGGATAGTAAAAGTCAATTGCTCAGAAGGACATGGGAGGTTAAATCTACTCTGGAAGAAGCCACAAGAGGGCTTCATAAAGGGACATACATTATTTACTTATTTATTTTGCACTTGATGTGGTGGAAAATAGGGATTCCAAGAGCATCACTTAAGCCGGAAAGCTGATACACAAGTACAGATTTTCCTCAGCAGAGGAGCAGACAAAAGAGCTTGCACTATAATAAGTATACTTCCAGTACCTCCACATTATTAATCTTCATCACCATTGCTGGCACTTTCTTTCCCTCCTCTATTTAGTATCATTTTCACTACGACCACCTTGCTGCAATGGGTGACACAGTCTGATACTGAGTCTATCTGAAGTATCTATAGATTGCCCTGGGAAAACTTTAAATGCAAGTCTTCCACTAGAAGACAGGTGTAATTTTTCAAAAATGCTATGCTGCAAAGAGTGCAAAAGCTGAAGGATGAAGTGCAGCATTCCTCCCTTTGAAGGAGAAACTCCACCAGACTTGCTCACTGCTGTAATTAAGAACGCTATTTCCAATTCTGACTAGAAAGCACAGCTCCAAGGCTTTCTTTGATCTTGTATGATGACAATGAAGATCCATCAAGCTCTCTAAAGCCCATTGTTGTTTTTTTTTTATTCTTCAAAGACTTCTCTTACATCTCTCTATGTGAGAAAGTGTTTATGTTGAGCTGCAAGATGGAACTAGAAAGCAAGTAAGGGTTCCACTGCTGGAGCATGAAGTGGTTCCTCCCATATGCTAATACATACAGAAATCACCTTGCTTCCAGCCGCCTGGCTGGGATCTCAGAGACTGTAAAACTTAGAGACTTCAAGTCTCTAATCTACACCCATAATTCAGAGTTCCAGAGCAACTCCCATACCTACATAACAATTGAAAATATTCAGCACAATGAATCCCAGAAGAAAACTAGCTTTACATGCAATGGCTTTGGTCACCCCTTCAAGGCTAACAAGTTTGAAGACAGCCTTCAATTCTTTGTAGTCAAATGTAAACTAAATTTTGTTTTTAACCTTAGAAAGAATTTAATGATTAGAAATTAGGTCCATATAAAGCCAGTAATTGTAACTCACTGTACCAGAACACAGTCTCACAGTTTTCTTACCAGAAACCAGAAGCATTTTGCTGGCACAGAAAAAAGCCTCTCCAGGAAGGGAGGCTTAATTATTTAATAGAGCAAGCCAGAGTTCTTATAAGAGTTTTCAGGACTCTCATTCCATATAATGTTCCTAAAGAGCAGCATACTGGCATCTCAGGCAGTTTGTAGACTTAAAGTTCATGAGGCTGAGAAGATCCCAGCTCCTGCTTCCAGAACTGCTTGTGGCTTTTGGCCAATCCCCTAATTCAAAATGAGCACCGAAGTCATGCCACTAGGGCTATGAAAAAAAAAATCATTATAAATGGGGATGAGTGCTCACCCCTCAAGCCAAGAGACTCATGCTCATTGTTTTCTACCCTTTTTGGACCATTTGAGCAGACACTCCCATCCCAGCATGGTGCTCCAACTAAGGTTGGGGGGAAGAATGATCATCCTACCAAAACAAGCACAGCAGCTATAGGAGAACTCCAAAGATGGGAAACATGCACCAGGGAAACGGTCACATCCTGGGGACAAATTACTTACTGGTCTGCCTTCTCAAATCTTTCTGGGGCAATAACAGCAGGCCTTTTCTTCACCGCCTCATCCCAGGCATTGCCCAATTTCTGTAATACTACTGCTGTCAGTAACCAGAGTTTCTTCAGCCAGCCGTCCGCATGAAGCGAAACTGGCTGCTCAGAGGATCGATCAATCCCAAATCAGATGGAACCTCAGCAAGACTTCTTTTGTCCCAGCTGCAAATCCTCAAGCACTTCCAGAATGGGTTCCTAAAAGCACAGGCCTTGAGATCCTCAGTTGTTTGTTAAACAAAATGGAAGGTCTGTCACCACCTTTGTCTCACTGGCACTGCAATTTAACACTACTGATATGCACATCATTTCAGCAGGCATTATTCTGGCAAGCATTCATACCAACGTAGGATTAGGGAAAAAGTAAGGTAAAGGTTATAGGCCTGAAGCTAGCCTTCACTGAAGTGTGAACTGAAATGCATTCTGTAAGCTCAAATATGCAGCAAGTATGCCCTCATCGTCTCTAATACTGTATCCCATGAAGGACAGCTCACTTCTGAGATCACTGGTTTCTCACTACCTCGAGTGGGTGATGCCTCAGTGGTGAGTCAAAGTCTCAGAACATGTCAGAGGTGGAAAGGGAAATTAGTAAGCCCATAACCACATAAGCTTAATATTAATTTTTTTTTGTCCCTACAGAAATTAGGCATAAACACAGGGGAAAAAAAAGTCAAAAGGTGAGCACTCTAAATTAAATCAAATCAGAATTGGAGCTTACAGTCTGTCTCAAACATGTACCTCTTGTGTGCTCTATGATAATGCAATCTTTAGATGTCTGAAAAAGAAAGTCCTTCCTTGATCCCTAAACTTCTGCCTTAATCAGCGTCTAGCTGCAGCAAAGCTAATCAGCAAATAAAACAGGCATTGATAGTTTCAAAGCAAATTCCAGCATTCTGTAGTCAAAACATAAGCAGCATAACCACAGTAAAAGGGCTGCTAGAGAAGCCAAACATGAGCAAGTTTCAAAGTTACCTAAGTGTCTAACCCTGACTTCACTTTACACATTATTCATGTTTTATAACCAAACTGCATTAACTAAGAAAAATACTACATGACTTAAACATCATCGTAATTTCTATACTCATTTGGATAGTTGCATGCAAACCCACCATATCCCACCCACTAGCATAAATATTCCCATTTGGAAGGACAGAGGGGAAGCAATATACATGACCCTGTGCATAGTACTGACTTTTCACACTGATCCGTTCAGCACATAAAGCTGCAGCCTGCACATGGCTAACCTGCAAAATCCAGCCATTTATCTCACTTAAAAGTATTCCAGCTATTCTGGGTACTTACAGCTGTCCCATTTATATAGCTCTGTACTTGTTTCATTAAAAACAAATTTAAATAGCTTTGAAATATTGATGTTGAGAAAAGAATTTAGAAGGCTCATTTTCTCTTTGAGTACTTGGAATATAATCATCTCTTTTGGTAAATTAGTACACTGTGTGAGGAACAGTAGCTTCTACTGTTGTTTTGCATCTCATCAATAAAGTAAGACCAAAACCAACCAAATCAGATCTATGAGTTTCTTCAAATTCTACTCCATATGTTAGGGTAAAGAACTAACTATGTTTAGAAGTCTGTACTCATTCAGAATTTGAGACTTAAATTGACTTTTAAAGATCTGAGAGTTCCACAACAGAAATGTCTGCAAACAATCTTTCACATTTTGTTGTAGTCAAAGTGGTTTAGATCTCTGAATATGTATTTTTTCTAACTCCCAAAACTAGTGAAAGAAGTGATTTGGAATAAAACCAGAGACTCCTTAAAGTCTTCCCAATGACCTCTTATATTAGAATACCTCGTATCTTTCTACTCATTACATCTGAAGTCTGAATTAATATTTGGCAAAACTTACAGGTAGCTTCCTCATGTCAATAAAAATGCAAGAGGAAAAAGTATCAAGCTGAACTAACTGGGGATAGGTAAGATGGTCTGGAGTTTAAAAAAATAAAGCCTAATATCTGTAAAAGCTGATGGCAGTGAAAGAGATGCATGCTTGCACTTGAGAAGTTCACTCTATCAAAAAAAGCCTCAAAGAAACAAAGCAAAAAGAAAATTTGAAGAGCATTGCCCAAAAGGGGGCAACAACAGAGAGAGAACTCCATAAACAAAGGATTTCTTCTAGGTGGTAGTACATCTTTGCTTACCTCACCAGCTTTCAAAACCTGCTTGAGGCAGATCTACAAAACTTGCCAGCAGAAAAGTAAAATTGTCGTTGTTGTATATTATTTGCATCTGTCTACTACAAACTCTCAAGGGAACTTACCTGCAATACTTTAAAAGCAGAACTATGCAGGCAAGATCCTTCCTGGCAGCAACACAAGTAGCAGCTCACGCTTGCTACCTGTCGTTCTGCAGTGCGGACATTATTTATTTATTTATTACAGATAAATAGCTTTAATTTACATAGTCTTCAAGGCAGCCAGATGGAAAAACATTATTGATTTCTTGTCTGACCCCCTGCAATTCAGCACTTTGATCTAGGGAGCTAAGAAGGCAGACAGCCCGACCTGTGGTTAAATACAGCAGTCAGTGGCACACAGCATTTCCTCAACAGAGGAGGAAAGGAGCTGGGGTCATGCCTTGGCAAAGACCAACCATCAAAATGCAGGCAGTGCTGGAGTTGGTCACTACTGGGAACACCCAAACCAGGGCAGACCCCAGTAGTAGCACAGAGGGGGACACCTCTTCTTAAGTATCAGCTTGCAAACCATTGGCAGCTGTGGTTAAGTAAAAGCATGTGTTTGAAAGTACTGTGAAAGAAGACAGGACTTCTCCACTTGCTGGGACCACCAGAAGAAAGCCCGTGTGAAGCCTGCAGAGGCTGCACTTGTGAGAACACTTGGGAAAGCTTCCCACATTGTTTGGGGTTTTTGTTTTTCTAAACATCAATGAAGCATACTGTAGCTTACAACTGAGAAAAGGAAGACAGAGACAAGGATAAGAAGCTAGAACACAAAGCTAAGTATAGGTATAGTTACCTGACACTTTAGATAACTGGTGAGTCATTCAAGTACTTGCACTAGAATGAAAGCATTCAAAAATTAAAGGCTGCTGGTGCGCAAGCCATTAAAGAATGGAGACTATGTTATGTGCATATCAAGGCAACATCTCACAGATCGTTTTTTCCTCCCTGCCTCCTCCCCCTGACTACCTGTATTTTATGTTATGAGATTAATCCATTTTGTTCTTTATACAAAGGGTGGGGTTTTTTAAACACAAGGTGTACCATTAATTGGAAGAGACTCAAAATATTAAGGTAACAAGATAAGTGATCATCATTTAGAACTTTATGTAAACACTTTTTTCTGCTTCCCTTAACATTGACTGTGACCAAAATAGGTGAGTGCACTGACTTAGCATAATCATAAGCAATCATTTGAGAAAATGTGATCTAATACTCGTAATTTAAAATTATCTTATGATCTTACTTACAAAATAAAGAAAACAAAGATATCCTTCAGGTGAGTCAACATTTTCATTACAGGCTGCCTATCACAGTGAAAACTCAAGTGAATGAGCATTGCAAAACATAATGTTCTTACAGGAATAAGTTAAAGACCTAACTCTGAACAGACACACAGTAAGGCTGGTGTATATATTGGTTTAGTCAGTTCTTCAAACCTATCTACTCTTAACAGCAGAGCACAGAAGACAACAGATGACAAATAGAAACCTATACAGAAAACAAAACTTACTGGAATAACCCATGGGTCACAGAAAATTTCATTTAGAGTTGAGGCAAATATATCAAGCTCAGATATAGGAATGATTACATTTTCATGCTAAGCTATTTTGGGTAGAGATAACTTAAATCACACTGAAATGACTGACATAATTTTTTGGTGAAGTCATGTATCTCAGACTTGCTTTGCTTGAGAGCTCACCACAAACACCTCTGATCAAGTACCGTAAAATACTTCACCCCTCTGAAAGTTTACAGCACCTAGCCTAAGTTACAAGCTGTGGCTGCAACAGGCAGCAGTAATAGAAGTGACAAAGTAAATCTTTGACTCTCCCTCCACTCACCCTAACAAAATTAAACAGACCTATGCATAAACGCATCACTTTCCTACAAACACCTTATAGATCAGAAAGCAATTCTGAAGATGTTGGCACTTACAAATCATGGAAGACTGATCTAGGTACCAGATTGTGCATTCACCTAGCGTAAGTATTTATGCTTATTAAGTCTATTAAGAACCCTATTATTAAGAAGTCTATTAATAACTGGGGGTAACAAGCTTTTCTCATGCCACGGTGAACATAGTAGGATGACCCAAAGACAACAGTGAAAAAACAAAATCAGCTATGAATGAGTTCACTGCAGAATTATTTTTCTATAGTTTGCACTCTTCAGACTTCAATAAATCACAGAGGCTAGTATTAGTTCCTTTGCAAGAATTAAGTAGGGATTCCTCTCATTCAACACACACTCTAAGAAACAGGCCTGAGTGTAAATATTTCATCACATAGCAGGTATTTCTGCATGACCTACCATGATAACTACACCCATGATATCAGGTACCCCATGAAAGTAGAAGGACTATCTTGAAAAGTTACTAGAAGTTGCAGCACTCCATCAAATGTAAGCTGGAAGACAGTCCCAGAACTGGCAACCACACTGGTAAAGTTTGAGAACCGAAATCCTCCACTGGAAGCCCACTTAAGGCTCATCATGTTGCATGTAAAGAGAGCTAATTCCTTCCACAAGGAGCTACTTTCAGTGCAGAGAACATGCAGCCCCTGCCTTCTGAGCAGCTCAGTGCTCCATATCACCACTGGTCAGCACTAATCAGGGTTAAGTGAAATATCCACGATAGGCATTTAATGCTCAAGATTAGCAGTCAATTGATTAATGTGACCTACTAGCCCCATTTCGTTCATCAAGTCCCTTATGCAACCACATCTAGTAGATGTAGGAGAAGGGTTATGTCACCTAACACCTTAATTCTGTAAACTTCCTCATTCTGACAGGGCCCCCAAAAAATTTTGTGCTAAAAAAAAAACCTAGAGTCACCACAGGAATTAAATTCATTTACAATACAGACAAGAATCAATCAGAACAGAGAAAACAATCTCTGTCCTATATCACCTGTTTGGGAATATCCTTCATAAATTTAAGTTAGTAAAATTTTTAAAAAGAAGACCAAGTCCAGAATTCAGTTGTTGGTGGCTTTCACAACTCTTTCAGGGAAGTAATAAAATCACATACCGAGTACTTTGATAGTGTACTTCTGGTAATTAGCATGGCTGAAAATTTAATCATCTCTGAAAATGCATCCACTAAAGAAACAGTGGAAAAACCTAGTTTGTTTAATAATTAAGGGGAGTTTCTGTACTGCACCTAGGAGAATAAACTTTACAGTTGTCACAGTTGAAAGCAAAGCTTCCAAAAGAATAAAGCTTGTAACTCATCCCGAGTCATTTCTGCATACCAACATTGACTAGTAGGTGGGAGCTTATCAAACTGTTGTTTGTTGGGGTGTTTTGTTGGGTTGTATTTGGAGTTTTGTTTGGTTAGTTGGTTTTTTGGAGGGACTTAAGAGCTTAGCTATAAGAAAAACATCAGCAAAAAACAATCAAGAGAAAAAGGGCAATCCACACACCTCTGCCCCTCAAATCATCTTAGCAGTTGGACTTAATGATCTTAAAGGTCTTTTCCAATGAAAAGAATTCCATGGCCTCCTCTAGAGAAAGAGATTGAAGAAATTCAGGTTGACATGAGATGCTGCAAAACCCACTTAGGTATCTTCATGGCTTCCAGCACCGAGTGCCCAGAGCCATCTGGGAAACAAGGGATGGCTCCAGACAGGAACCACAAGGGTCACAATAATGAGTACTTCACTGGACACTACTCCAGGTGGTGTTAATCAATGCAGCTCTTTTCCCCAGCTGGCACCATACAAAATGCTGATTTTGATCCCTGGACACCCACTTATGTGCTTGAAGATTTTTCCCCCCCATCACCATTTTCTTCACCACCTTGGTTTGGAGAGGACTAATGAAGGGTGAGACCTGACTGCTTTATTTATCCCAACGAATGCTCATCTTCCTTTTTGACTAGGTCAGAGATGATGGAAAAGACTGACTGCAAGGCAATCCTCCTACCACTGTAGGGCATCCTAAGGTTTCAAAGCCACACACAGTGCAGGCAAATCAGTGCTGGCAAAGACAATTTATTGATCTTTCTGCAGCTGAGGACCTTCACATGTATATTCTCTGAGAAACTACAAAGCAGTTAAAAATAGAGAAACTGAAGTTCAGAAGTATCTCTGGAAGAAGCAAGAAATGGTAAATTGATGTTTACAAAAGTTTATGTAAATTGAACAGAAGTTCAAGAGTTACAATGGGCAGAGTTCCCTGGGTATTACTTTGTGGCAAAAAGACTTTCTTGTAGGTTTATGGAATGCAATTGTATATAGCTATGCATTGATATAGAACTGTCTTCATACTATTCACTGATCTCAGTATCACAGGAAGATTTGCAGTTCTGTTTTTCCTCATTATCAACTTCAGAGGCAGTTAACCAATATTGCAATACGGCCGTGTCTGAAATCCTCTGAGAAGTACAGAATAAGCAGAGACCAAACAAAAACCAAGAGATTGCTCTAGCAGTGAAAGAAGAATTCATCTTACAAGATCTTGTCCAGTCTCTCTGCTTCTTGCATCTTTCCACATCTTCACTCACTGACCCACTCATCATCATCAGGGAGGACAGACTCTCTTGTCTCACCACTTTATTCACAAGCCCTCTGTAGACCCATATCCCTCTTATCTTCTGGTCTTTCTGCAACACTAACTACACCCCAGAGCCACAGCTCAGAGACCCTCATCTCCCTCAACTATTTTACTTCCATACACCATCCGAGCTTGGCCACTTCTCTCCAGTGTTGCTTCTCCAGCAGTGTCTCTACAGTGCTCTCTCCTGAGGATGCTTTGGTGTTGTGTCCTTCCTTCCCATGACACCCCTCACCCTTACAGGGCTCTGCTCCCTCCCCTCCTGCCCGCTCCTCCTTCCCCGAGACTTCCCACGTGTCCTGTGGCACCAACTGACCCACTTGCTCCAGCCCTCTCACCAACTTAAATCCCTTCACTAAGCAGCTTCCAGACATGGCTCAGCAGCCTTGCTGAGCAGCACACAGAAACTCTTGCCACCAGCCACTTTCTACCACCACTTTCCCTTTTCCAGGGCAACACCTTCCCTTCACTAGCCTCCTTTCTACACCTCCTTTCTCACCATGTACAACTTGAGGGCCACTGAACAAAAGTGTTGGATAAACTTTGCCTGAGGTAGAGTAATACATGCCTAGAGAACAGGAAGCTCTTAAAATCTCACCTCAGAGACAAGGTTTGCAAACTATTTTGAAGAAAAGTCACAGACACAAAAGAACTGGAAAACTGGAAGCACTGCAACATACATCTGCCACAGACATATTGGGCTGGACTAGTCCAGCACCTTTCTTAGCAGTGATTTTTCTAGATAACGATAACCTATGTATTTAATTTCTAGAGGCTGCTAAGAGTAAGAATTCGAGTAGCAGAAACAGAAGGAATAGAAGCAGCATAAAGTGCAAGTTCAGTAAATAAAAACTGCTAAACATGGTAATCATCAGCTGGAAACAAGAATAGCATAAAGATCATGTCAGTTTTGACTATTAGCTGCTGCTATGAAGTAATTTGGGATGAAAGTCCTGGGCAAAGGCTATCCTGGGGAGAGAAAAAAAAACACACCATGGATGATGAACTTTAACCTGGAGTTGCACAACCTTTTTCAGCTAACAAACAGTTAAAAGAATGACAGGGCGTTTAAACCAGCTGACAGAAACACACTAAAAATTTTAAGCCACACTTTCATCTACTCCGATACCTCAGCAGAGACAATGCTTCAGCAGACAATCAAGATGAGAGCTTGCCCCTCTACGAGGTGCACACTCAGTGAATACCATATTGTCAAGAAAATGCAGTTTATTCACCAACATTTCTCCTTCAAATCAGCAGGGACACAACTGTTCAAAACACAGGTTTGAAGGAAACAACTGCTCATTTTGAGGAACAAGATTTCTACAGCTCATAGAAAACAGGCATCGAGCCTATCACAAGGAACATACAGCATTATCAGCAAGATGAGAAAACACCAATGAATTCATGCATCGGTATTCTTTTGCATAGGAGTACAGGCAGATTTTTTACCATGTAGCAGAGCCGCAGTATAGTGTAAGAAAAGTTGGTGCCAGTAGAGGGAAGCAGTTGCTCTCCAGGACATGCATCCCCACCTTCCCCGATGCACAGTAGGAAGCCAACAAGTTTGTTTTTGTGGAAGTGAACTCAACCCTCAGCCATTGTGTAAATGTGGCTTTAAATCAAGCTGTAATTAGATTTTGCTGTATTTAACAAAACCCCTCTTGTTGCTCCTCTCTTCCAGCCCTAGACAGGAAATAAATGTATTTGTGAAAGAAAAAAGGAAAAAAAAAGTTTATGCCTCTTCCTGGAGCATGCCCTGGCACCCATGCAAAAGTAAGTACAAAGCACAAAACAATAAGCTTACGGGACACTCAATCTTCACATTATGTAGGAACACAAAGATCTCACAGCTGGTCCACTGGTTAATGTCACCTCACTTTTATCAGTATTCTGCTTCACCACATTAACCTTGTTAAAAGCTACTAACAGTCCAACACTTGGAGTGTAGCTTTTCTTCATAAATTTAATTTACTTGGCAGAAAACACAAGTGGAAATCTTCCATTAAAGACTCAGGCAAGCTAGGACTGCCACGTATTCATTTTAGGACAGATCTTTTCTTTCCCTCTTATTTTAACTATTACGGTCCCAGCATTCCCATTTTTAACCAAATAGCTTTATCCCCTCCCCTCAGTCTTTACACAGACTAGAGCTCTGTGTGTTTTCCTCACACCCACTTTACTGTAATACACATTGCACAGGGTGGTTTTATTTTGTTGAAGTTCCTTATGGACTAAGATGAGTATTTCCACTGCACTTTACATTGTCCAAGGAGGAGCTCCAGAGCAAATTAAATTGAGTCCACTCAAGAGTAAAGTTGTGATTGCATTTGGGCTCCAAAGCTTACAAAGAACTTTATGGTGGTGGTAACAACAGCAGATACAATGGGAAACTGGTGCAAGCAAGTCAAGAGGACGTGCCCAAGGCAATACAGAAAGTTAGCTGCTGATTGGGAACAAAAAGTTTCTGCTCTTAATCTAGACCACCTTCCAAGTGAGTCAAACTTGACTGATAACTATCTGGTCTTATAGAAGTTTCAGATTCTTTAGAAGAAAGGAAAAGAAACCAAGCCCTAAATACTTGCATGCATGCAAGCACTGCTTAGGATTCATTAAGTTATTTACAGAAGTCACTTATTTTCTGGAGAGTCTGAAAGGGGTGCCTTTTCAAAGCAAGCTTATTTCAAGAATATATACTCTAACACTCTTAATTCCCTACAATCTTCTATTATGCTGCAAACATAAGGCTAGTGTAGACAATTCAAAAGACAACCTCATTCTGAAGTCAGTTTGCAGTTTAATCTCTAAATGGAAAAGATCAAGGTAAAAAAAAAAAAGGAGGAGGGGTGAGTAAATTATCCTACACCTGTAGGAGAATTCTTACATTTGTTTTTTTGAAATAGCTATGTGGTGGTTGACCCTGGCTGGAGGTCAGGTGCCCACCAAAACCACTGTCGCTCCCCTCCTCAGCTGGGCAGGGGTCAGAAAGTATAATGAAAGACTTGTGGGTCGAGAGAAGGACAGGGAGATCTCCCAGTCATTACTGTCACTGGCAAAACAATCAACTTGGGGAAAATTAATTAGTTACCAGAGTAGGATAATGAGAAATAAAGCCAAATCTTAAAAACACCTTCCCCACCCCTCCTTTCTTCCCAGGCTTAAATTCAGTACTGAATTTTTCTCTACCTCCTCCCTCCTGAGTGGCACAGGGGGACAGGGAATGGGGGTTGTGGTCAGTTCTCCACACATTGTTTCTGTTGCTTCTCCCTCATCAGGGGGAGGACTCCTCACACTCTTCCCCCACTCCCTCCCACAGGAAACAGTTCTCAGCCAACTTCTCCAAGGCAAGTCCTTCCCATGAGCTGCAAACTCAAACACAAACTGTTCCAGCATGGGTCCCTTCCACAGGGTGCAGATCTTCAGTGCGGGCCCCTACAGAGCCACAAGTCCTGCCAGCAAACCTGCTCCAGCCTGGACTCCTCTCTCCTCAGGTCCACAGGTCCTGCCATGAGCTTGCTCCATCCAGTGCGGGCTTCCCACAGGGTCATAGAAACCATCACCACCACCACTGATGGGCTCCCATCTGTGAGCCATCTGAGCTCTGTGTCAAACCTGGGTGAAGCATCTAGCAGCTTCTCATAGAAGCCACCCCTGCAGCCCCTTCCACTACCAAAACCTTGCCACACAAACCAAATACAAGCCAATACTAGCTCTTTTATAAGGCAGGATAAGGAAGTTTGATTCAGTATTGAACCAAAATGGCAACTTGAAAAGTCTTATTATGTGCAGAGTTCCTACCTCTGAAACTAAGTTACCTGAGCAAAAGCTCACAAGTATTCAGCATCTTAATTCTTGCTTTATCTCTACCAATTAAAAAAAGTTTAATTTTAAACATCCTGCATAAAAAAACCTTTTAACTTTGCCATTACCAAAGAGACTACAAGTGCACTTTTTTTTGTTTACCTTCTCTCACACACAGAAAACAAGAGCTTCACCACTCCCCACTCATTCCCCCTCCCCCCAAAGTGGTACAATACAGTGTTATGATCCATAACTGTGTGACATATGAATATCACTGTCTAACCAAGCCAGAAACTCAAGGAGAAAAAAAAAGGGGGAGAGGGGGTGGGGAAGAAACTCCCTAAGGTATGTAACCAATGGCATGGTGCCATAACTAGGAAAGGGAAGTTTCTACTACACCAACTCCTAAAGTGGAAGCGTACAATAGGATTAGCCTTATCTTATTTAAGTTTCTTAACAGAAAGACTGCATCCTCCTGCAGCATTAAAGCAGGACTCATACTCCAAGTAAGAGTCATTCTTAAAATAAAGTAGAGCTATGTTTGGCAGAGCTGGAACCATGAGGACAACACAAACAACCAAAACAGTTTATTCAGGTTTGACTCAAGAGGAACAAGTAAATTTCAGGCTAGATAAAAATAGGAGACAACATACCCAAATAAACTTCAAGTCTACCATTTTTAGATTGTGCCCTGTGCTTTTTCTTGCTTCTCAATTCACATGTAGGAAGGTCAGATCACAAAGTGGCTTCCACTGTGGCATTTCAATTCAGATTCCTCTCTACATAATAATTAGCAACTTTCTTCTCATCACTGGCATACTGTTTAGCTAGTCTGAGAATGTTCTTTGTGTTTGTTTATTTCTGAGCAGCTTTTTTTAATCCCTTCAAAGTACCAGCATCCTAAGCAGAGCTATCTCATGCTCCATGAACTTTAGTGCAAATGCTATAAGCGTTTCTTTTCTTAACAACTTCATTACAGTGTTCATACAGAAATACACCGCTAGTACTGTAACTACGTAAGGCATACGCTGTAGTAAATGTAAGCTTTATTCAAAGTGTAGCTTTAAAAGTGTTTCTGGCACACTGCTGCCTGGGCTGACACTGCTAGCATAGGGAAGAAGGCAAAAGGGAAACTAAATGTCAGACCTCTCATGCTAAGAGCAGCTTTGGAACAGTCAAACCAAATGCCAAAATGCATCAACCCGTTTGTTGAAGTCAGCTGCATTCCAGTTCCAGGTAGACAGTCTGAGCAGAAATTGCTGAATATTGGAGAATTCTCACAATAAAAAACGGAGGGGGAGGGGAAATGGGTAGAAACACACCCCTCTTCTGAAGGTTTGCATGCAGTTCCCTATAATACCCTTCCCTGAAAGGACAGCACCTCCATTAATTTGATATTCTGCAACACAAGCCAAAATTTGCAAAATAGCAGCCAGGGAGAAATTTACTACTGTGCAAACACTAAAGATCCAGATTTGTCACTGTGACTGTATGATGCTAATGCTAACGTTTTTGCCCATTTTCAGGAAGCATTTCAGAAAATAAGTTTAAGCTGTTCAAAATGTCTTGGCAATATCTAATATCCGAAGTCTCTATTATGTCTAACTTTGCAGCAACTGGATTAAGCTGTTCATAGAAAATATAATAATGACACTGTCACTATATGCTCTCCGACATTACTATCAAAACCAATTTTGTAGCAGTGCATACATTCAATACTGAATTTTAAAGATGTATTTACACTGGGAATAAAACTATTCAGTAGTTTGAAAATTTACAAAATTGTTTTAAAGAATGTTTGAAGCTACACTGAAATTAAGGCCTGTAAATCTGATGCGCTCACTGTCTTTTGGTAATAATTGTAATTTGGTTTTGCATGCTTCCCTATCAAGTCTCACGTGGTAGCCTTGCCAAAGAAAATAATGCAGTCATCAGCATCAATGCAATCCATCTCAATTGTATTTATCTGCTTTAAAAAAAAAACCAAACCCACAACTTCAAATCCAGACTCTCATAAAACTGAAATACCCACCTCCCTCTTTGCTAACCCACAGCACCCTGAGCTACCCCTGCAAAAAGAGCCTCAATTCCTTTATAGCATCTTCTCAGGCTGTTTATTCACCATGAGATTGTTAAGTACATAGGAGAGAGAAATGGTTAGCAGATAAAGAAACCTGAATCAAAGTTACTTTAGAAATGGAAGCAGACATGCTATTTTTTTATTATTTTTTTTTTAAAAGATAAAATTTACTTCTGGGAAGCAAGTGGCCAAATATCAAGTATTGATTTCCTTTCTGGTAGAAGTTAGCACGACCAGCATGCAGACCACCAGTGAGGGACTCCCCAAGGAAATACCACATTTGGGGAGAGAAGAGCATCAGGAACCCAATCCTAAGGGCTGTTTTAGAAAAGAATTTCTGCTGGGAGTAAAATGCTTGTGCAATACTGAAATTCCATTATGGAACAAAATAAGGAGAGAAACACCAACAGCCTCTTATAGCAGGGAGTTTAAATAAAGTCAAAACTATTAGCAGAGGCAAAGGGGAGTAAGAAAGGAAACAAAGGTATCAAATTTGGTGTACTACAAGAGTCTCCACTGTTAGTTTTAGTTCCTCAGCAAAAATAATAGTTCTATTTAAAAAATATATTTTCTTTACTGAGTCAAAACACTGTTGCATTTTACCTTATCCAGCAGGAGAAAATGGAAGAACATTTATTATTCAGAGCTGCTTCTGTAGAAAGTGGAAAATCATTATGCCAGCCCTTAACACTCCTGTTGAATGAAGGCCTGTTTCTGGTTTTGCCTTTTTTTGTTTGTTAGTTTTTGAGGGGAAGGAAAAAAAAAATCCACTGAAAGGCACACATGGCATGTACATAGCTTTTGTCAATATTACTACCGCAGCTCTAAAGGACTTTAATTCACGAAATACAGAAAATAACAACAATTTGAGGGGAAAAGAAATTCATAACCAGGCTGAACTTACTATTTTGAAATTCCAATCTAGTATTAGTGGCAATAAAGCAGAAAAAAGCCATGAATAAAATCCAACACCATAATATCTCAGAGATACAGCAATGCCTGAACAAATCAAAATCATCAGTTTTGGTTCACTGTACAGAAGTTTATATTTGAGCGCAGCTGGATTGCAGTCAACTAGCCAGCTCCCATAGCAGCACCTTCAAGCTGTATTGATTCCTAGGCTAGAAAGGCACCATAAATCTGCTTGGAGCAGCATTGCGTCATTCTTTTGGTTGGCCTGAAGTAGTAAATTAAATGTTTTCCATTAGCACAGTAAAGAAGCTATACAATTTAGTTTTTATATCGAAGGCAGTCTCAAGTTACGGAACGCTGTAGCTAGCTCTGCGGCAAGGGCTGCATGCTTCACAGTGGTAAAGCCAGCAATTCAGGCTTATGTGAAACCAGATGTGCACGCTGCAGTTCCCAGGGTTGAGGGATTTTTTTGTTGTTTTTTTTTTTTATTTTTAAATATGTTGCTTTTCATTAAAAACAAAACAAAACAGAAGGACTCTGCTTTTCAGAGTAAACAGAATACACTGGAGCAAAAATAATGTGCCTTGCAGGGAAAAGAGGAGAGGGGGAGAGCAAACAGGGTGGGAGCAGGAGAGAACTTTAGGGGAATAAAACCCACACAGAGCAGTGTATGAGCAATGCTGTAGTACAAAGAACAGCACAGTTCTGAGAAGCAATAAGCATAACATGACTCGAGGTAACAAGAACTCCTTGATCAATTATTCATGTAATTTACAACAACAGTTACAGCTGCATCAATGAAAAAAAAAGAATCTAGGACAAATATAAAATCTTCACAGCTATGAAGTGCCCTTGATTTTCACCAGAACATTTGGCTGTCTGACATCATGTGTTTCTGGTTAACGACACACCCCTCCAACAAGAGGAAAAAAGAAACAGAAAGACACAGAACAAACTGCCTTGCTGGAAGTAGTGACAGCATTCGAGGCTGCATTTCAATCCTGGGCAGTGTGCATCACCAATAGCTAACAGTACATTATGCTTCTGTACGTGATTCCTAACCACAACCTCACAGGTACATGCATGCACCCCTGAGATTATACAAATACCTTTTCTGAAATCTTTACTCTCTCAGTGCGTAAAACGGCACTTTTAAAATAACACTCAGAAGAAATACTCTATTTTTTTAAGTGTAAAGTTATCTCAACTTTTATTGTTTCATGTACTCTTAAGGCACATGAAAGGTACATTAAGGTAAAAATACCAAAGGGCAGCAAAAAGGAGAGGAATTTTTCTGGATTGTTTTTTTCCTCCAGTTTGAAATCATTGTTTAACCATCATCAGGCTTTCTGCTCTGCTAAAATTTAAATTCAGCATTCTCAGTTGTTCAAGATAATCTTGCTAGCGTCTTGCTAGGAAAAACACAGTTGAAACCGGGTTCAAAGTGAGAAGCAGAGAGAAAAGGACAAGTGGGCCTAAGCATGCTTGGTGGTCTTACTTCCAGGCACGAAGAACAAATAAGTCATAAGGGAAGGTTATAGTGTGGAACGCTGACCATGCTAATGGGAAAACTCATGCCAGTTTTGTTTTGACTCTACTGATGTTAGGACAATGAACTTTGGTCTATTTCAGAGCCTTAATTCCAGTCTAAATTTGAAAGATCGATAAAGGATTAGCAAGAAAAATCTGCAATTCTTCTCTGACAAATCAAGGAATATTTATCTAAGAAGCCTTCCAACAATGAATTTAACACTTTGTAACAACTATTTTTAAAAATGCAGAAGCTGGCAGACATTTAGAAAGACCTTCGTTTACTCTTGAAGAAATCTGTGGAAAGTGTTTCCATTAATACTCACTTTTTCAGCCAACACTGTACACAATGTTCAATTAATCTCGTCAATATGAGGGAAAGATTCTGCATATATCATCACTTCATTCAAAATCCTGGCTATCTAACAAAACCATAGCATAGTCAAATCTCCCAAGTCGCCTGGGTCTGTAGTGCTGATAGGTTCAACAAAGTTCTTAGGGTCATATATTCTTTTCTCAGCCATCAGCATTTGTCCTTTACAAGCAATAATGAGTTCTGGATGACCAGACTAAGAAATAATTATAGAGCTGGTAAACAGAAAATCATCGCAGGCAAACCTCATTCTCCTCCCGTTGCTGAAGACATCCGAGAGTGTTTCCATATTTCTTGTGGCCACTCGAAGCAAGCTCTGAACGTGGCAATTAAAGCAGGATACGTTTCTAAAAACAGAGCACGCTGTAGAGCTCTGAAACAGCCTGTTCCCTTGTCAACAAAGAACTGCTGGTGTATCTTCCTACTAATATCGTAGGGAACTACTTCTGGCTCTAACCTGCAATGCACTACGTTGGTTTTTTGCCCCCTCCCCCCCAGCATTTGCTGTGACAACATTTTGTACTAGGTAGCAAGCAGCAGTACACACAGAAGGCGGTGAAAGCTCAAGAGATGCATTTGTGTGTGTGTTTAAAAAGAAAAGAAATCCTCATTTAGAAAAACTGCATCAGCTGCAGTTGAAAAATGAATCACCTTGGTTGAAAAATGAATCTCCTTACCTTCGTGAAATAGTTCCAAGTTCCTGCTAAGGCTGCCTGGCCTGTTTGGAGGTCTTCCCCTTAAGCAGAGGTCCCCAGACAGAGGCAGGTCTCTTCACCATGGAAGTCCCACAGGCTCCTTGCAGCAGTGCCTGAAGACACAGAGAAGACATTTAGCTGCACCGTCATGTGTCAAAGCCACAGTTTTAAGACTAGCAAGCTTTCTTTTAGGTTGACTCTTTTGGCCTAAACTGCCCAAGTTTCAGAAATCAGAAATATATGTCTTTTTCTGGAGGTTGAAAGCGTACAATGAGGTGGTGAGTGATACCAAGTAAGCAGTGAGTGAGCTCTAGATGTTCTCTAATGTTTATATTGCTAGTCTTAACAGCATAATCTCCAAGCTCTGAAATTTAACAGGTGACCTTCAGCTATCATTTCTGAGTTTCATGTCACTGTTTTCCCCATACTGAAACTGCTCAGAGTCATGCTTCAGGAATGCTTCAGAGCAAAGAGCACAAGCCGCAAGATACCATCTTCCCAGGACAGCTACAGAGGGCTGTGCCACTGCAAGTGAGAAACCCACCCTGCAAGCCACCTTACCCCCCTGCAAGCCATGACCTCCACCCAGCTGACAATGCAGCCCATACTGCACGCATACTCCAGAACACTACCTTTTGCTCAGAAAAAAATAAAAATCCTTAAACTCCACCATCACAAGGTAGAGCAACAAGAGGACTCCAAAAGGAATGTGATCCACCATGGCTTTTTTACATGCAAAACAGCCATACAGAATTTGATGGGTTACAAGATGCAACCTAAATCCCTGTTTCTGTTTACATTCTTTTTCTCAACATACCACCTGAGGTAAGATCAGCTGTAATCATGTTACTCGAAGAAAACTATTCCAATACCTGAGATTTCTGGGATTTGGTTTTATTTGACAGTATGCACTCAAGTACCATGGCACAAGCAGATGGCACAGCAGCTTCTTTTAAGCAAAGATTACTGAGCAGTTTCGAATTATTAATTTTCTAATCAGTTCACTCTGGAAACAGGACTGCAATCAGGTTACAGAGCGCGTGATGAAACACAGGGTTCCTTCAACAAAAATGGAGATTTAAGCACAAATTGAAGAAAACAGCTGTCTCATACAGTTAATACGCCAAAGAGGCAGTACTGTCAGTCAGACATCAATCACTTCCTGTTTCCCCAATCCCAATTTTAAGGGAGCCTGCCTGAGCTCGGGTCTTGACATTAGTCCACCTGAGGGTTCATTAGTGTCGGGGAGGGGAGTGCATAAATGGAGCTTCGTCTTGCAAACTGGCTGCCTTTGAAACTGCTGTACCACAGAAATCAGCAACAGTGGAGGGACTTTGGAGACAGACTGGCACCTTCACATAAGCGCTTGTAAATTAAAAAAATTAACAGGATGAAAAGCAGAAGCATATTCAGAGTGATGCAGCATTACAGCTACTCAGTAATATATTATGGGACTGCTGCAGTATTGTTATTCTGGCATTTAGTAAAAGAAAAGAATAAACAGGTTTTAAAAACATATGAGGAATAAAAAAACCCCACAGATATTTTCCAACCTTACCTTGTTTAGCACAAACCCAACAATAGATTACCAACCAAATCACAATCCTGTGTCACTACAAATTATTCTGATATTCCAAATGACTGTGTTTTAAGCAGAACAGACACTCACTCTAGTCTCAAAACTAAAGCAACTATGCGAACAAAAGGGTTAGAATCCTGGTAAGTTCACATTCAACAAGTCAGGGGAAAAAAGGGAACATGGGCATCAATTGCACCTAGTAAATCTGTTTCAGCCATGTTCCTTCACCAACAGCTCGGGCAAGTTCAAGAGCAAGCAGTTTTATCTCCAAGTTGAGTGACAATTTTTACAGCTATCAACTGCTCAGGACAGAAGACACATCAAAATTCCAAGAAAGCTATTATATGTACTGCTTAAAAAGAAAAAAGTGTGGTAAGATACTGGGGGGGGGGGGGGGAGTTTGTGTCTTTTCTTTGAGAAAGCATTCAGCTTTGCTAGTTCCTCCCCTTCTGCCCTGTTGAAATTGGAGCCCCTTGCTTTCTGCTCCTTCACTAAGGTGCTGGTTTAAAGTTTGCAAAGAATATGGGTTGCGGTTCCCAAACTTACATCTGGTGCTGGTAATGTTACCAGTCTCCTACAGGAAATACATATCACCAAGTTGAATATATTCATGTTTAAAAAAAGAAATTACGGTATGAGCGTTTGCATGTGCACAGATACATATATAGAAGCACACACAAAAGTAGCTAGACAGTTATCCACTCTTCCAGCTTCTCTGAGGCACTCAAAACTGCACTTAAAAATACTTCTATGAAACTGTTTTGTGTTTATAGACTACATCCTGAGTTTGAGCCTTTATCCGAGAGCCCTTTATGACACACATCTTTTCCTGCTTTGCTGTCCAGTATCAACAAGTCTTTAGGCTTTCTTTCTTAAAAGTTTTCATCCTTATTTGCCATGCTCTTCCTCTTTCATTCTCTTGCTAAGTATGAAATCAAAGTTTTAGTACTTACAAAAACACACGTCTCCAGGAAGACAAGCCAAACCTAACGCAAACGGATCGTGAATGAATGAATGGACTTCTTATTCTAACAATCCCAAAAGGCACAGATTTAAACCTTCAGACCTCACTCAAGTCTACCCTGAGGTTTCCATAATCCAAACCAAAGTCTTTAAAAACACAGGATTTCTTGACAAAGAAATAAGTTGATATGGAAACTCAGCAGCAGATGATTTAGCATTTGATAACTTGATGCTTTGATAAGGCGTTACCTTAATCGCTGTCACTGGGGAGAAAATGAAGTCAGGAAACTGAAGCGAGGCAGCTGGAACAATCTAGCTACTCAGATAAGACAGACACATTTTCTGTGCCAAAAGAGGTATGAATGCTTTCTGCAGCCAAACAGCACACAGACCCCAAGAGAAAATAAAAGTTATTTAATAAAGCAGATGAGGTAGAAGAGATCGCAGACATACATATAACTAGAAAGAAGGAAACATTTACCAATGGTTATTTGGGGGGGTGGGGTTGTGTGTGTAATCAGCCTGCTTAAAGCTGACCCTAAATTTTCGCAGGCAAGAAGTGCTGATTCACTACTCTCACATGTCTCTAGCTTTCTGGTAAAAAGCTCACATTGAGCATGAATTGGAAGGTGTAGTCAATTTAGAGAACATGATTTTTAGAAACATTAATTAGTGGAATTCTATGAGGAAGTTGTTATCCATTAATTCCAGCAGTTTCTGCTCCTGTAGGCAGACATGTTTTCATTAACAACAACAATAAAACCAAGCTGTAATTTACTGACTTATTCAGCATTAAACCACTGAAGAGATGGAGGAATCAAATTAAAGAAATCCAGAAAAATCATGATCCCCACAATATGTTCATACTTCACACAGTGTTACAGTGAGCACTACTTTTATTACCTTTGTTGGCAAATAAATGCAGACATGTCTTCAATATTGGAGGTATTTCTGAGCTAGAAACCTTAACTTTCCCATTTTCTGACTTGACACACAGCTGTTAAAAGTTTCACCCCAACTTATACCAAGAACAATAAATGTCATCACAAAAGACACCTGTAAGAACCTATGAACCACCTTACTCACCACAAAGTTTGATGAAAACATTACTAATTTTCCCAAGCAGTTTTCCCAAAGAGGTGATAGAGGCCCCATCCCTGGAGATATTCAAAGTCAGGCTTGATGGGGCTCTGAGCAACCTGATCTAGTGAAGATGTGCCTGCTTAGTGCAGGGGAGTTGAACTCTATGACCTTTAAATGTCCCTTCCAACCTAGCAGATTCTGATTATACCAACTGGACAACTGGAAGGTAGCAATTTTAAAGTCTCACAGTTTCACTACCACTATTCCTGCAGCTCTGAGCATCTCACTAGAAGACACTGGATCAGCACAGCTACCGAACCACTACATACTGCCAGAGAAAGTTACAGCACATTTACAGAAACAGAAGGTACATTAATCTCCTAAGTGTAAATTATACTGACAAAAAGTTTCAATTAGAAGCAGACTGGTAAACCAAACACTTTTTTTTTTGTTTGCCATTTTCCACACATGCAAGTTTGAGAAACATACCTAAAAGACAAAAAGAGTGTCAATTTAGTTCTCCGACAATATTCTCAGATGCTCTCCTGCCTAGTATCCAAGACTGAGGGTTTCATTTAAGGTTTGTATCAGTTATGGATTAAGCACTCTGTGTCCATGGAAATACATGCCTAAAGTACAGAAAAACTGTCATTTTATGATTTGTGTGCACTGTTGCACTATTTATCAGAAAATTAAAACAGTCCTTAATGTAATCATATGCTTATACTTAGAAAAATCAGACCTGCTGTCCTTCCAACTGTCCTCTTACAAGTTTATAAAGGTAAGTGATAAAACATGCCTTTATTCTAGGAACTTTTCAATAGAAATCTAGCACTTCCCTGGAATGAATCAGTTATGAACAATACAATAAATAAACAAACTTCTTAAAAAAAACGGAGAAATAGGTTGTCTAGCCAGTGTGCTACTGGGTTCTGCAGGATGTGTTTTCTTTTCCTGGAGTTAAAAAAATGAAGGAAAATAACTGTATGCATTATAATGGAAATAATTAGGTTTCTTAAGCATCAGTAGGCAGCCTAGTAAAACAGGACTCCAAAGTCAAGTAAAAGGAGCTGTCATGTCTCTTGGGAAAGAAATTGTCTTGGAGGGCAATGGAAGGTGAAGAAATGTCAGTACTTGAACAAAGCAGCTGCATGGATGGACCTGATGGGTTTCCATCCTGACACTCTTTGTGCACCTGAAGAACAATCAGAGGCCAAACAAATTAATGACCAAAAGAAAAGCAGTCAGATTTAAGTCTGCTAAGACAAATAGCTAAGGTAGTTACGAACAGGGATGTCATGGGGATCCATTCCTTCAAGAAACTCCACTGAAAAGCAGATGATGGAAAGTACTTCCCAGCTGCAAGCACAGGGTTCAAGAGGTACCGACTAGAGACTGCAACTGGGAATTCATGAACCGAGTTTACATGCTGAAGTGAGTCTCCTACCATCTCAGTGAATATACACCTCTCACCAAGGGAGTCAAAGAAGAAAGCCTGCCTACTTGTGAACAGCCCTAGGTTCCACATAGGACAAAAAGTATGATGATTCAAGTGACAAGAGAAGATAGACCTTAAGGCCTGGTACCATGACTTATTTCAAGTACACATGACTAGGAAGTTCAATCAGAACAATCAAGTGAAATTAGAGCAGAAGAGAGCTTTTATAAGAGTTTCTGGTGACTTCTCTAACACTTAAAGTCCAAAAAGGCCATCTTTAAAGTTATTGAGAATCACTCATTCAAGGACATCAGTGTATGTTTGCCAATAAGATTCGTGGCATGGAGGTCTTGAAGACTTTGGCACAGCCCTGGAGATTTCCTTTTATTAAAAAAACAGTGTATTCTGAGTCTCTCTCAATGATCCAGGGAACATTTCAGGATACACTATCTTAAATAATTATGTCCAAATTATAAATGACAGCCTGGGTAAAACACCCAAGGTAAACCAAATGCTGAACTGTCCTTCTTTGAGTTTGCAGTTTAGCTTTATTCATTTTTCATAGTCACCATGAAAGCATAACCACTTTGTAGTTCATGAGATGCAAGCTAGGTAATTGGTTTGACTTTAGGACAGACATTAGAAGCAACCATATGCTATCATCATTGTTGCCTGCTATTTGGGAGAAACCTTAAGACAACATTCATGAAAATATACATGAGAGTAATTATACACAGAATCACATATGCTACACTACCCTGTCTGCATTCTCACAAGCAGCTTTCAAAAAGTTAACAGCACTTAATGGGTAGAGCTGAAAGTCTTCTAAGCATAAGTAAAGCTTGAACATTGCATGAGAGAACATAACTGGCTGTAATAGTGACGCCATTACCATTTTGAGAAAGACACTCTGGAACACAAAGACACTTTCAAAAGTCTCTGCAACATCAAAGCTAGACAAATGTTACTTAATGCCTTCAACAGATTCGGACTCATCATTGTTTTTATTGCAAATCCAGTCACAGTTGAAGTAGGATTTTTACATAAGTTATAAAACAAGTTTGCTGTAGCCTCTCATCATGCTCTATACCCACAGAAGACAAGCTGTGCATGAGACATGCAAGTCCTAAGCCTGGTACTGAACCACCACCTGAGATGCGTTAGTTCTTCCTTGGGTATCACCAAGGGACAACCACTCATATACAGAACAACCAAAGTGACACCAAATCCCATTAAATGACCAGATCAAGACAGCACTCAGGTTTTCAGGACACGGGTAGATGCTAGGATGCAATTCTGCCAGGGAATGACACCAGGAAACTGCAAGAGTGGTTTTCCAAAATACTTGAAGACTACAGGCACTACAGCCCTTTGGTCAGAACTGTGAGAAGTCTGTGAAGACAGTGACTGAATGCTGAGCCACTCACACATTTTGGAGAAGTTTCAGATCTTGCTCACTGCCCAACACACAAAGAATGAGATTTGCAATATAAGCTTAAGAACTATAATAAGTCCAAATAATTAGTAAGGAGACATTTGTAAACACAGAAGTAAAAAACCAATTCTGCACTTAAGAAATAAGAAATGATGAGCAAGAGAAATAAGTTGAGAGGAATGGTCATCATTCTACTGCTTCATTAGGTATGACTGAAATACAGCCAGACATCACAACCTATAAAGGCAAATCTTCCTCTGGTCTGAAAGACACTCCAGCCCATACCTTTACATGAAAGTTTCCAGGTAAAGAATTTTTATCAGCAAGTTATTAGAACTTTAAAGTAGTAAGAATTTAATTTAACCTATATTCACTTTTGATCAAAGTACAAGTTACTGCTACCCAACGTTTCAGAGCAGTGCTACAGCACTTCCATACCCCAGAGGAAGCAGATCCAGGCAACTGCTCCACTCCAAGTAGCACAAAGCTGGCAAACACAAGCAAGGGGCAAGCAGCCAAACCAACTACTAAGGCAGTATAAATCAACAGTTTGAATCAGAAGGTTTTACGCTTCCTTTCTAAGGACTTAAGCCACTTATTGCAGCTTTTATAAACATTTATCAGCCTTGTATCAGGTCACTATGGTAAATCATGGAAGTGGCAACAGTTGCAGAATATTCTCTATCATTTTGACCTTGATTTGGGCCACTTTTTTGTCTAATATGAAATTGGGAGTGAATCTGAAGAAACTATATTCCCACAGTTGTAACAACTCAAACCTAAACCTCTTACTTTTTTTTTTTTTAATTCCTAATAAATAAAAACATCAATCAGATCTTTCCCCTGCAGCCCCATCACGTTACCAGATGCAGCACAAAAAGCCACAGGTAACTGATAGGGCTCTTCCATGGGTTGCCACGTGCAGAGATTTCCATTTATAACTCTTGTCCTCATTTAAGAGTACTGAGGTTAGGGAAGAAGGAAAGAGTATGCAATATTTAAAAGCAGCTTTCAAAGCAGGAAGAGAATTTGCAAAATAAATAGTTATTTCACAGGAACAGTCAGAAGGGAAGAGAAAGGACACATGGGAGGT
The DNA here is from genome assembly GCA_022605575.1 of Laterallus jamaicensis coturniculus. Lineage (NCBI taxonomy): Eukaryota > Metazoa > Chordata > Aves > Gruiformes > Rallidae > Laterallus > Laterallus jamaicensis. Next base: position 51,598,882 of record JAKCOX010000002.1, on the reverse strand, counting down.
TGCAACTGGCATGCTGCACGTCATCAGTCCATAAAGCAAAGTCTCTATTCTACTCTGAAACGAAAGGGCAACTGAGCACTCATCCTACCCTGTCACTCATTCTGCAACTACCTAGCAATTCTTTTTTTAAATAACAGAGATGGACAACTAACACTTGCACTAGTTCATCTTTGGAATTCCAAGTGATCCCACAGTGAAAAAAATAATGCTGATCATTCGGGTTACAAAAAGATGTCTAAAAATACATGCAACTTTTTTTGTTTATCAAAACATTTATTTTTCACTGGAGGCACTCACATATCCCTCAAGATGTATATTTTGATGATTCCACCAGACTAATAAAAGTCAATCTGAAATTTTCCTTTGTAAAAGTTGAAAACATTTGCTGTATCAGATATGCTGATGTTCCTGCAGAAAATTATGTGCAACATATCTATAAAGATAGGCACCCAAACAAGTATTAACCCCCATACACTGAATCTGAATATTCTGAATTGTTTGCTCAAATATACAAGGCATCTCAGAAGGTACTTGTATAACATACAAAATTAAACACTAAAGACAAAAGGAACAAACTTTAAAATGAAGTGCAACATCTAAAGAGATTTCTACCTTGATCTTAATTGCAGTGTTATCATTTCAACTGCTACATTTTCATACTCTACAATGTATTTAAGTTTCCAGTTAATATGTTTGTGGACTAATAAGAAAGGCAAGAAATCTTCAGAAGTGTGCCTCCTCAGACCCTACTGAAGGGTTTCATGGGTACAATTCATGACAGAATATGCTTTGATTTGTTTGCCACAAAATAAGGAATGATTATTCTATTATACTTTAAAAAGTAAAGAAGTAGCATGCCAAGAGACCATTTGGTCACTAACCATAGAAGTTACAATAAAATGTGGAATGTGAACAGAATTTGATAGGCATACTTAAAATACATTTGACATTCTTCTCTCCTGTGCTTTATTTTTAATTATCTTTACCATCTTTGCTCATTTTACATGCAAATTACCTAACTACGCAAGGTAACTTTTTAATCCAGCAAATTTCAAGTGATTTTCAACATACAAAGACTTGTTGGGAACAAACTTTCTTTGTATTGACACTACTTTAGCACTTCCACTGCATAGCAATTTATTCAGGATGTTATAATTTAGTCCTGTGTGGGTGTCAACTGACTTGCTTCAAAGTCTGCTTCACATCTACAATAGTTATTCAAGAAGAAGATGCAATTATATTAGTCACACAGGCTGCCTACAACATCTAAGGCTTCTGTACATTTCACTGTGGGACGTTAGGACCTGCAGTTCCACACATGGGAAGAAGTTCCCCAAAAGCAGTAAGTATGTTTCTTGTCTTTTGTCAGCACAACCTCAAGCTTTGCAGGGCAGATGGGTATCGCTGGCAGGTGCAGTAGCAGCAAATGGGCAGGGTTTCTGCCCTCCTCCCACATCCACAAGATCTTGGGCAGAAATAGGAGAAAAGTATTGATACGGGAGTTCCAACACAAACTTTTTAACTTAAAATGACCTCTTCTCCCTCAAGTTGGCATGCCTTGATACAGTGTTAGACATGGAAATACAGACTAATTTTCTAAGCCTTCAGGTTTGACTGAGCTACTCCAGAAACAACTTCAAGATGCCAACACAGATGGCACCTCACTTAACCTAATTTTTTTGTTAAGTACAGCAGCCATAGTTTATAAACAGCATATTGTAAAGAAGCTTCTTATCTTGATTTATAGAACTTGAAAATCAGTGGAAAATTCATTACATTCCCAGAGTAAGCTGTTCCATGAATAATTATCCTGATTTAACCACCTTTGCTTTTAGTCCTAAGGTGACACAGCAGCTTAAGGGAAAATTAAAGGCTTCAAAACAACTGTTTCCCTGAATTTAAACCCCTGAGATACAGTAGCTTACTATAGCTGAAAGAACCAAGAATTTCCATATTCTTCTAAGTTTACATATTTAACAGCACTTCCCCCAATTTTTCCAGTTTACATATTTAATACCAGGCCAAGGTGCTGGCACTCTGGAGCTAAATACTCAGGGCAGTGACGTCTGAGGAAGAGGAGCAGAGAAGTTAGACAAGGCTAAGGGAGAGATTTCATGTTTTAGCATCTCCCAAAGAATTAAAACAAGAAATGGCAAGCTTTCAAATTTATTTATTTTGCTGACATTGATGTTTTCCCAAAAGAAAAAAGATAACTTGGTTCTGAATAATCAACTTGGTTGATTTAGCAACACCACAAGACCTCTTTTGGGCAGAACATAAATACCTGTGGTCAGGGGGCCAAGGCAGTGCTGGAGGGACAAGGCCACAGTGCAGGGCTGGACATCGGAAACACACTGGTAGGGAAATATCAAGGGTCCCTGGCCCTGAGCACAGCCCAGCATTGAGAAATACACAAAACCATTCCCACGTCAGCTCTGAAGCAGACCAGGAAAGCCCACACCTGGGGGCTTTTACGGTGGTGATCAAAAACACATGGGGGAAGGCAAATGTTTTAATGCTCTGATGGAAAGGGAAATGCTCCCATCCATGTTTGAGGGCAGCGAGTTCCTCCCCCCCAGTGCTTCCCCAGTCAGGAAGCTTTCTAGCCACAGAGAATAATTTTTGTTGAATAAAGCCTTAAGTTATTAATAAAGAATGAAATCTCTTGACCTAGATTCTCTCCTTGCTTAAAAAAAATAAATATATATCTGTATACACAACACAGCCTTCCTCTACAAACACTAACAAACTATACTCATCGTACACCAGAGCACTTCAAAACAGACATTTCACAATGAAAACAAGAAAAAGAAGGCTTTTCATGCCCCTCCCTTACCCAGCTTTGTGCAAGAACATGAATACAGATGATGTTTGATTAAAACAGAAACCTGAACCCCAGGTTGAATGTATTTACTTTTCAAAAGCATTTTACAATTTGATTTTCTTCTTGCCTGCTGTGATAATTGATGAAAACTACACAGGGATTAAAATGAGCACAGGTGCGTGTCTACATAGTTCAGAGGGATTTGATCCCAAATGAAAATAATAACAAAACAAAAAAGCTTCAGGACTTTTAGGACTGGATTCAACATAGCCTAACCAAACAAGCCTGGATTAAAAGTAGGATTTTACAGTGCAGACTTCACGTTACTGAAATTTAACTTGCATTTAATAATGTATCAGAAGCTTTTGCGAGTGATACCTGAATTAAGGTGGTATTTTATTAACAGCCCTCCAAATCATGAGTGACAGAATGGATCCAGGGTAAAAATAAAGGCACTGAAAGCAGTAAAAAGCACTAAAATACAAAGAAGCATGTACAACAGCAGACATATGGCACTCAACCAACGTTATTTTTAAATCTGTGAGAGGTAAGAGGAAAGCCCATGAGCTGAGAATATTTTACTGCCAATACATAAATCTGCACAAAAACCATGCTTATTTTCATTGCCAAATTTATACTGCTGCAGCTGGATCAAAACTTCCTTGCACCCATGAGGTCAGGAACCATTTGAAAAGAAAGGCATGATAAAGCTAATCTTTGTGCCAACTAATGCAAAACCCACAAATTTCCCCATTTTTCTGCCCCAGCCTCCTTCAGCAAAGCTAACTAGCACATCGCTAATCCCAAATTTGTTGCACTACTTTGTTAAACAGATTTAAAAAAGACAAATACACACAAATCACACAGGATAAAGAATTTATTCTGTGCTCAAGGCTTATTGCTGAGCTTCTGTGAGAATCAAAAATAACTGTATTCAATTGTATAGAAAACAAATTAGTTTGTCTCAAAGGCATGCCAATGGACGACTCAACACTTACGTAGGTATTTTTATACAACAGCTATTTTCCTGCAGAACCTACCTAAAACACTGTTCCTACAGTAACATATATTAAATCTTGTTTTTGAAACAGAATCGAGTGTATTTTTAGACCTCTGAAAAACAACAGTAGGAGATTACAAATACATGGAACAGAGATGGAAGAACTCACTTCTCTCTCTCCCTTCCCATGCAGGGGGGCAGTTTGCAGCTCCCTAGATGTGGGACATGAGCTAATTAGCAGTACTTCCAAACAGGCTTAATTTTCACTTAAGCTTTTTTTTTTTTTGATTAGTGAGAATGAGGAAATGCTGGCAATCATTCTGCTGAAACACATCAGGGAAATTACCAACATCTGATTTTTTCCAGGCAGCCCTGTAGCTACATTTGCTTCCATGCATTTTCATGTATTACCACAGATTTGTATTTTGTACTATCCACTACAGTGGGTGCTATTACAAATCTCAGTGTACAAACATATGCTTTTAGTATTTTTTCCTCTAAGCAAAAAGCCATAATTTGCCACTACAACACAACTCAAAAGCACTTTCTTTAAGTGTCTTAGAACCAAGAAACTATTTTTTCTATTGCTTAAACCAGCTTGTATGCTGGATAGTTTTAATTAGTTAACAATGACAGATGATTTTTAAAGCTCTCTAAATACAAAAAAATTAAGGACAAACAAAAGGATCTGCCTAAGGAGAAAACAGTCTTTACCAACTTCTTGACCAATTAAACAAATTGGTGAATAAATTTAGTTGTATGTTTTCATCCAGGACAGTATTAATTTTAGAAGCACTTCAGTTTGTGCACAGTCACATTTAAAACGGCAGGAATCAAGAGTACAGAAGTACAAAAAAAAAAGCAAGACCACAGACAAAAAAAGATCAAATTATTTTTCACATTTCATAAAATTCTGAAGGGTCAGTTCAAGACCTGAGGAAGACAGAAACTGAGGGGGAGGGTTTATTACAGTATATCATATATGTTTTCCTATGTACAGAATATTTACTGTAGGGTTAAAAATTAATAAGTAGTAGACTAAGGCATTAATTGGGAAAAAAAATACTTCAGATCCTAAATAATTGAGATACTAACCTAAATCTAAAATTGCTATAATTCAGTTTTAATTAACAGATAACCAATTTCTTTTACTGCAAGAATTTGCATAGCACATGGCTAATTACTACCCTGTGAAGAATTGGGGAGATGGGGAGAAGGGCATAAATCTTAACATCCTTCATCAATACAATGAAAATCCAAATACTATTGTTAGTGCCTCATTTTTTTTTTTTTGAGAGCAAGCATAAATAAAAACATGCAAGCATAAACAAAACCACACAGGCAACTAAAGAGGAATAAGATTGCAAAGTGAATCTGCACAGGAAACCCGGGATTAGGGCTGAAACTCTATTCTAATCCCTCTGTCCACAGAGGGAGCGGTCACCAGGCAGCATGTGGTCTGGGCATGCACCTGCAATAGGCAGGCAGGATTTAAAATACTTACAGAAAGATCGAGCTTTGTCTGAGAAAAGTTTCTTTTTGGCTTAGGACGTGAAGTATCTGCCTTCCTCAAAAATAAACAATAACCACAGACATTAGTTTGTTTGCCAGGGATTTTGCCAGAATGATACCTGGATGCAACACATGCACGCTCAACCCTGGAAAAGGACTCAACTGTGAGAAAAAAGTTCAAGAAAACAGGAAAAACACCCCACTTGTTGTGAACATGCTAAATAGTTTGAGTTAACAATCATACCACACCACTACTCTGAACTTTGCCTTACCTTTCTGTAAATTCCTGGATTAACTGGTGAGGTCTAAGCACTTGGTAAAGGTCTTCAGAAGCAGAGGAGGGGAGGAGCAATCCTTCAAACACAACAGAATTCCCCTAACACTGAAATAATCTTAAAAGATATTATCATTTACCAGGTGTGCTGGAAAAGGACTAGTAAAGGAGCAAGGTTCAACTTTTTGCCTCAAACAATCTTTCCTGTCACTTTGCTTCACATCATAGCGTAAAAGCCACGTTCGGTGTTACAGCAGGAAACTTCCATCTGGGCTCCAGACTTCAGGAATGCCTGCTGTCACAAACTGGGAGCTCTTCTGGTGCACCTGGGAGCTAAATGAACGTCTGCCATTCAAAAGTCCCCGGATCAGTTTTGTTTCACGGATAGATTGGTTACTAGTAAAAACCGTGTGGGGAGGGGTCTCTAAACCCTGTGATTACAGGTTTGGCACAGAGCATAAGAAGAGGAGGAGAGCCACAGAGAACAATGTACTTTACAGTGCAGCAGCTTTGAGGAGTCTCCATTTTCCACTAAGACCAAAACTACTGCTTTCAATCCTAAGCCATTTTATCATAAAAGTTTAAACACCAAAGCAGCAAGTTTTGTTTACATTTGGTGCTGCTTTGCTTAAAGTGGACTAGGGTTTAATTTGGTTAGATTTACCCATAAACTGGGTTCAACTCCTACCCTGTTTGCAGCCAATGCTGATGATAAACCTGCAATTTAAAACTGGGGAATGGAAACATTTGCAGGCTACTTTCTGACCCTTACATACATAACATGAAGATTGCCATCAGGACTGGTTTAATACCACTTCACGTTCTCCTACCAGGTACATTTCTTGCATGAAGAGTCAACTACAGCCCACCAGCAGGTATCACAGAGCAAGGGAGAACTTACTACTTCGCTTCCATACACATGCTCGTTTGATCGAAATGAAGCTACAGGATCACATTACTAAGTATATAAAGAACTTTATAGTGATCATTATTATTTTAAAGCAGTCACACATCAACTGCCATATTTGCGCTACGAAGAAACTGTCACAGGCAAGTTAACAAGCTCCTAAAAACTGGCGCTTGCTGAGCTGATAATAAAAGATACTTGGAGAAATAAAATAACACTCCAGCTTCTAAACTGAAGACTTAGATAATTAACAGATGCAAATGGAGATAAAAGGAAAACCAAAAAACATCTTTAAATTATCTGACTGTATATTTGGGACCATCTTCCTACTGATAAAGCCATACCCTTGATTTTCAGCTTATCCTATCTGCTAATTTCTGAATATTACAGTGTTCTGTTACTGACAATCAAGTACTAACATAGATGGTTAAATAGAAGGTGATGGCAATTATATAACTTGCACTTTGTAAACAGTTTACTGCCATTAAATACTAAGCAGCTCTATTCTGCATAAAAATCAAGGCAAAAACACGACAGCGCAACTTCACCGCAATTCTCAGTTTTTCCTTTGAAAGCCACACTCATTAGGTTCTTTTAAAGAAAGAGTCTTTTTAAGACTTCATTCTCTCTCAAAGGCAGGCTCTGAAGAGACTGCATTAAAAAAAAAAAAATTATTCCTGGCTCAAATACCAACATTTGGGAATCACTGCTTTTGAGCAAGGACGCACCCACTTAAAGGCAGAAGAATTTATTTTGAAAAGCAGTGTGAAATTTTAGGGGGGAAAAATAACCCCACACATATTTTGCACTTCCCAGCTTTTGGTAGTTCTCCAGATAAGACAAAATTCTGGAAAAAACCTCTTCCCCATATAACTTGGCAACGTCTATGAGAAAATGGTTATCTTATACCATCAGCAAGAACTTCTACAAGAAGTAACTACTTCCAGACGAAGCAACTCTGACAGCAGTCATTAAGTGAAAATTAAATGCATTTGAGGTATATTAGAAGAGAGTGGAGCCTGGTGAATACATTTCACCAGGTGCCCACCACAGGCTGCCTTGCCACAGGTCTGTTCAGTGCCCTTCAGATACCATCAGGGAACACCACTGTAGCTCAGGGATTGTGGTCCACCTCTTCAAGACCCAGAGCAGGAGACGAGTTTGAGCCCAGCCCCACTGCTAAGGATTATGTTCCTACCGTAGCTAATGGTTCTCAGAGGAGCAATGCTTCTCCTTTGAATACACACAACATACTGTAACTCTTTCCCCAGATTTGGTTCAAAACAGCTGCAAAAAGGGAAAGCTCATTTAGAAAATCATATCAGGTCTCTAAAGAAACATTTAGAACTTTTAAACAAAGAATATCATTCGTGCATCTATACATGTGGATACCATTGTATTATAGCAAAAAGACTGAATTGTGCTCCACATCTCTTGGTCTTTTGTCTCCAAGATGACACAACACTACTTGCAGCCATAATGCTTCTTGGATGTCGAGGAAGGCTATAGGTCAGCAGTACAAGTCATAAAGCAGAGCTCCCCTAACAACTCTTTTTCCCTGCCCTGTCCACGTGCGTTCTTCTGGGAACGTTGTTTTGTGCATTCTCCTGTTGTTTTACATGAAGGAATTCCCACACACCAGGCTCCTGGCACATCAGCCTTTGAAACCAGCTGTGGTTCTCCCACTGAGCACCTCTCTCAGAACCAGAGGTAGGGGACATCAAAGAATCCAGGAGGGATGACTAGATAGTCCCTGTGATCCAACCTAGAGGCCAACACCACCCCAATCCCATAGGAATGGCAGACCAGGCCATGTACCATGGCTCCTGCAGGAACACTGGACCTGCAGCACTGCAGGGAGCTGCAGTGCCTTCCAGAAGCTGCTTCTTAAAGAGCATCAGGGAGAATAGCCACTAGGCTTGCCCTGTCACAAGGACACATCCAACATACACGTCTTGCCTCAAGACCAAACGTAGGACTGCGAAAAGACTCTGTCCCAAGCAGGCACTCGGCCTCTGTCTCACAAGCTGCCTTTACAGCAGGGTCAGAAAAAGCTGGCATCAGATAGCAGCTATTTTGACAACTGCATTCCCATTGCAAGCAACAGTCTCCAGCCACAATTACTGCACCAGGCACCAGCTCATCTTCTTTTTTCCTCTTTTTTATTTAAATACCCACACCCTGGAATGTACATACGAGTAAATGAAGGCACTTTATTATATAGGTCAAGTCCTGACCCTTTCATCTACATACATTAGCATAGAGGTAAAAGTACTACAGGCATCAAAAATGAAGCCTAAATGGTTAGTTTAAATACATGTCCTGGAAATTGTTAGAAGGGGAAAAAAAATAAAATAAACAAAACCAAAAAACTTTAAGACAACAGAAGTGTAACAACTGAGAAAGTGAGGCACTACATAACTTGAATCTTTTCCCCAAGAGGACTTTCCCTTGTTAGTTTTACTTTATGAGCAGACAACATAATACACCAGGCATCTTCATTTTACATCACTGGACATTTCATATATACTCATGCTGAAAACCAATCATATAATCCCCGATAGTTTAGACTGCATTTGAAACACACTTTTAAATTATCTGAAAAAGCTGTACACAGGTTTCCATGTAGAACACATCCCTTTTCTTCCCAAGTCAGAAAATAATTGGTTAAAACAACCCCCATTGTGCAACTGAGAACAATTAAGCAGGTACATTCTGTAATACCTCATCAAGGGAAAGAAGTTCTCCTGCACTTCAAGCTGCCAAAGGCTGAGAAGCTGTGATCAAAGACATGATAATACTTTAAAAAAAAAGAAAGAGACGCTGGACAGCAACACAATGGCTCACTCCCTTCTTTCTCAGGAGCCTTTAGAGATACAAAGGCCCAGCAGCCAGAACTAACCCAGCCATTCGCTAGCACTGTAATTGTCTCCTCCTCCTTGGAGGACCCTCACTAGTGGTACCAGTGAAGTTTTGTAGACTGGCAACCACAGAGTTTCTTATGGTCTCATTTATACTTTGATTAATTGTCATGCCAATGAGCTAGTTGATCATGGATAATAAATGTAAGAGCTGTTTGACTTGATGAACAAGATAAATAGAACTAAAATGAGGGATACCTCATTGTCAGAGACCGCAACCTTTACAAGTACAGGAAAGTAAATTCTGACATGGACTGTAGAAAGATCCCAGCCCAGGAAGATTCCATGTAACATGTAGCTCTGCAAAACAGCTTCAAATAAAGAAAATCTCATATCCATGTGACTCCTTTGCAGAAGAACAAGAGGACATTTTCTATACTCCAGCACAACAGTTATTAGAATAATACATTAAGTGAATTTTAAAAGTTCAGTGTTGTATATATTGCCTAATAAAAAGAAATGGTATTAAGGAAACAATGGTAAAACCACTGTTACGACTCCAGAATTGTAATGTAGAAAGGACTAAGTGCAGAACTATTGTATTGCTTCTTTTGGTTCACAGCATATTATGTCACCAAATTACACTTCACTGAAGGAGGACTTCACAGGGATTGCTAGACTTCAGTCTGGTTCAACCTTGAAAACATCTGACAGTACTTTCAAATATTAGATGGCTTTCACAATTTGCACAATGTTGAATGAAGTATTCCATGAAAGCAAATCACTCTGATTAAGGAACAGGTTTTGTTTCTCATTAGAAATTCAGCTTTAAATTAGTGGAAGTTCTAAGCATGGGAAAGACATAGCAGAAAGACTGGAACCTCACGGCAGCCGACTTAGCATTAGACAGTATCTATATCACAACTGCCATACATAATACAAACTGCCTCCTTGCCTGCCTCTCTGAGTCACACCGCAATTCCCTCAGGCTTATATGGCAGCAACGGGTGGCACACCACCATCCTGCAGCACTGCATGTCCCAAGCAACAGTGCAACTACTACCTGCCAATACTACCTGCAGTCTTCTGATACCAGGCTTTGTCCCTCCAGTCTCCACCTTGTCCCACCTCAGCTGCAAATGCTTTAGCCCCGCAGCTAAACTGGAATGAAGGGTACTGAGAGAGTGAGCATAGGTCTCAGTGTGGTCAGCTTTTCCACTCCACAGCGCCACCGATCCCCTCTGACCAAAATATGTATACCATCCTGCTGTTCAGCAGTACAGCAAGCCTACTGTCATGAGTAGGATCTGATTAGTATCGACCAAGAGACAGCAGAGGAGGAAAACATCCCCCTCTATTCTCCAGCTGAGCAGTGCAGCCCACACAATGAAGTAAAATGTACACAGGAGGAGGAGCACAAGGATCTGGTTTTATACTGGGGCAGGGCACCTTATAAAAAGTCTTTTCAGTAAGAGTCATCCAAAAGTAATATGGAAACCAAATTAGTTGATTGCAACAAACTAAACAGCATCATTTGATACCTTCACAGCAGTTCTTGGATAATGAGAGTTTAGAAGGAGAAATCCTATCTTTTATTAAACCCAGCATAGCTGAGGGACAGGGCCTCTCCCTACAGCTTTTCCCTATTCCACTTTAGGCCAAGTAATAAAAACATTAATGCTGCTTAGCCAGCAAAGCACAAGTTAACTCAGCCTCCCCAAAGACTATAATTCTCTGGTCTAGTCTTCATGAAGAACACTTAAAAATGTTTCAAATACAAGGCGAACATCTATATAATCATCCCTGCACATGTGCCTCCCAGCAGTAAGGACGCTACTCCAGAAGGCACTGCAGAATGCAGTTCCCCTCCTGGGCACCCTCCCAGTATAAAAATAAGTGCAGGAAGTGACATATGGATTAAGACAGTTGTGAGGAGACAGCCATTTCATAAAAAGCACAAAATACTACTGGGATCTGTAAGAATTGAGTAGAACTCCCTGCTCCTCACAGAACTATCCAAAACTAAACCATGGCTAAAAGCCTCACCCAGACAGTCCCTGAATTCCAACAGCCTTGGTGCCATGACCACTTTCCTGGGGAGCCTGTTTCAATGACTGTCCACCCTCTCAGAATCAGAAAAATGACCTCTGGAAATCATCTAGTCTAACTTCCCCTGCTAAAGCAGGATCACCAGCAGGTTGCACAGGATCACATCCAGGTTTTGAGTATCTCCAGAGAAGGAAACTCCACATCTCTGGGCAGCCTGTGACAGTGCTCTGTCACCCTCAGAATAAAAGTAGGCTTTCCTCATATTCAGACAGAACATCCTGTGTTCTAGTTTGTGCCCACTGTCCCTTGTCACTGGGTATCACTAGAAAGAGTCTGACTGCATCCTCTTGATATCCACCCTTTACATATTTAATCAGATCCCCTCTCAGTCTTCTCCAGACTAAACAGAGACAGTGCTCTCAGCCTTTCATAGAATCATAGGATCTTTAAGGTTGGAAAAGACCTCTAAGATCAAGTCCAACCATCTGTCCAACACCACCATGTCAACTAAACCATGTCCTGGAGTGCCACATCTTATGTGTTTTTTTAACATCTCCTAGGATGGGGACTCGATCACCTCTTTGGACAACTGGCAGTGCTTGACCACTCTTTCAGTACAATCTTTTTTCCTAATATCCAAACTAAACCTCCCCAACAGAGGCCATTTCCTCTCATCCTGTTGCTAGTTACTTGGGAGAAGGGACCAACACTACAATCTCCTTTCGAGTAGCCGTAGATAGCAATAAGGTCTTCCTTCAGCCTCCTTTTCTCCAGTTCCCTCAGCCGCTCCTCATAAGACATGTGCTCTAGACCCTTCACCAGCTTCACTGCCCTTCTCTGGACATGCTCCAGCCTCTCAATGTCCTCCTTGTAGTGAGAAGCCCTAAACTGAACGCAGCATTCAAGGTACAGCCTCACCAGTGCTGAGTCCAGGGGCACAATCACTTCCCTAGTCCTCCTGGCCACACTATTGCTGATACAAGCCAGGATCTTCTCAGGGAAGATCCTTTTCCCAATGTCTGACCTGAACTTCCCTTGACTCAGCTACATCCCACTACCAGAAAGAGATCAGCACCTCTCCTCCACTGCCTGCATTGAGAAAGCTGTAGACTGTGATGAGATCACCCCTCAGCCTCCTCTTATCCAAGCAGAACAAATGAAGTGATCTCAGCTGCTCCTCCTAAATCATGAGTGCACAGCATCAATGTTACAGCAATTGCATGGGTTGCAAACACACCAGAGCCCAGCACGTGCTGCAAAGGTCCATGTGGCACAAGCTTCAGAGACAGAAGGGGAACATTGGCAATGCAGGCCACAAACATAGGGAATGTCAAGCAAAGTCCAAGAGCTGCCCAAGATGTGACAAGATGCTATGTGAGGTGCCCTGGATGCCAGGAGAGCCACTATACTCCCAATTCTCTGTACAGAACTGACAAAGGTGTCCTCGAGGATGCTCCTACAGAACTGATTCAGTCCAGTATCCAAATTCCTACCCCATAGAAAATAAGCCCTTACCTCTTGGTGTTAAGGGAAGCTGCCTTATTTTTTCATTCACATGCAGCATTTACTTGGACAATTCTCTTTCATCCTTGATCACTCCAGCCCACAAAATAATATAGGTAATTGCAAATAGTAGGTCACCAACTCAATTTTGCATTTTTATTACATTTGGGAGAAAGTATGCTGCAATAATTTTGTTCTCTCTCATCAACACCCCTGCTCTTTAGTATATTTTCTGGATCAAGCCCATGTGGACAAATTAGCAGGGTGATATTTCACATAGTTCTTGGTCTTTATGGTTCATTCTTTCACTTAACTCATGTTTGCTGTCAGTTGCCAGGTTCCCAGATCAGGAAAGGGCAATTTATGCATCTGCCTATTGTAACAAAAAACCCAGAAAGGCCAGAAGGGAGCAGTTGATTTTCCTGTCTCAGAGCTTTGAAATACCCCATTTAAAGTTCCACTCCCAACAGTGACAGCCCAAAGAAGCTCCAAGAAAGGTATGCAGCAAAATTTTGTCCTGCATGCTACTAATTTTACATTTGCTGAGTGAAAACCATGTGTCTATTTGTGTGCATTTCTGCAATTGCACTTCATTCATTAAGATGAGAAATTGCTTCTTTTATGCAATCTGCTACTATTCAGATAGCAAAACACTGTGATGTCTGGTAGCAGGCTTGCTGGTTTTGGCTTTAGGAGGGGTTTTTTTTTTTCCCCCTCTTCCTGTGAGAGGAAAGCTTTTCCCAAAGGGTTTAAGTGATTTCATAAAACAAATGTAAAAACAAAGACACTTTTGTTTAAAGACTGAAGGTTTTGTTTTGTTTTAAGGGGGATGCAGGGGAAAGGAAGAGACAAATGACACTGATCATCTTTCAATTAAACAGGAAAAAAGCTGATATCTCCTTCCTAAAATAGAAACTTTGTGATAGCACAAACTTGCTATAACAAAAAGGTAATCAGAAAAAATATGAGGTTTTTTTCTAAATATACACATTTTGCTTATTATAGTTACAAGTGAAGACCTCAAACTGTTCTAGCAAAACTCAGAGAGCATTTTCTTTCTGAATTCAAGGGGTTATACTGTGCATTCCTATATTCTCCACTACTTTAGTCATTTTCTCTTTTCCCTGAGAATCTTTCAAAACAGGGAAAACAAAAAAAAAAAAACCCAACAAAAAACCCTCCTGAAATGCCTAGGTTTAAACACAGCAAGATTTGGGAGATACACCAGCTAGAGCTCCTGAAGCTTAACCTAACAAGCAACATTTCATTCACTGAAATAGGACCCAATACAACAACAGGAGTAGCTGCCTGAGCATACACAGCAATTGCTGCAAGATGGGGACAACGCATCAACAGTAAAAAAGGAAAAACTAATTAAAACATCTGAAATCCTTCAGCAAAGCACATGTGGAGGTCTTGCAGGAAATCTGAGCAAGCAGACCTTCACATTTGCAAATGGTCCCCAAGCATTTATACAAACATCACAGAATCCTTACACGTTGCAGAATTGGGAATCTAGTTACTGATTAGAAGATATTAATGGAATTAACTGATTTATTGTGAAGTCCCTACATACTGTATCAAGTTTTATTATGCAGAGAGAACTCTGACAGCCACAAGTGATCTTCAGTAAGAAAATAACATCTATACAAATGGAGAGAAAGCAATCCATGAAGTCCCATTCACACTGCCTAGCATTTAAATTCATTCAGGGTATCACTCACTGCAATTATCATTCAACATCCAAAACTAACACACTGGGAGAACTCAGTAGCAATATACTTCAGCAATATCACAGCTCAGAAAGGCAAAGCAACATAGATAATAAGAATCTTGCAATTAAATACAACATGCAAGTGAAATCTATCACATTTTAACTGCTTGTACTTACATGACTAATTTACAAATGCTGGTATTAAATTTTATTTTTTTAAATGTTGTCTTGAAGTATGTGCATGCATGGGAAGTGACAAGATGTTCTTCTAACTAAAAGATTAAAAAACTGGTCTAAAGCCATTGGGATTAGACTGGAGAAGTAACATTCTGTCAGATCACAGCAACATTATTTTTCATAAATATAAAATAAAGCACAAATAAAACGTACATTATCATCATCTAAGAAGTACTCTACCCACCTATACCTAAATGATTCTCCTCCACCCTAGTTTAAGATATATATATATATATATGAACATACACACACACAAGAAACAATTTCATTTCTGGTGGCCCCCTGACCTCCCAAATGGTAACAAGCAGATTAACTTGTCAAACAGAGAAAGACAACATACAAAGGTCACTGCAAATCCAAAGGTCTGGGTCCATTCACGAATTTAGGTAGTTATTTAAAACTGACTGCCTAATACTGCACAGAGGTACTGCACAAAGAGGACACTGCTACCAGGAGTGTTCTCACAACAGAAGCACGCTCACACCTGAAAGGTTCTCCTGCAGTTTGCTCTAGAGCTCTGCCTTCTCCCTTCCTTGCTGAAACTTCTTTTCATTCAAAGGGTGCTTTTCTGAACAGCACAGCCCCAAACATTCACTAGATATCCCACAGTTACATCACAACAATGATTAAAACATGAGCTTCCCAACTGAATTTGGACACGAGTTAATGTGCACACCGAGTTCATGTGTAACATATAAGCACTTCTCCTTTATTTCCCTGTTCACCAGTTTGTTCATCCAGTCCTGCAGTAATTATTTCCTCAATCACTTTTTTCTTTTGCATTCCTTCAGGTGTGCGTGTTCCAGGTTCTACCTGTCTACTCTCATCCCACTTGCTCCTTGCTCCAATCCATTTCTCTGCTTCCCAGTCTGACCATGCTCACCAGGAGCACAGTTCTTGACCTATTAACAAGAAGGGTATTCCTTTCCACTTGCTTGAACCTCAGATGATACTGAACGCTGCTGTTATGTTCCCCATCCAATTAAGTCTTAAAACATTTCCTCCCATTTCTTAATGCAGACTTTAAGACTTCAAATTGTAGCAGGTAATTATTTGAGTTATTTTGTTTTTAAAGAACACAGCAAAGCATCAGCAGACAAGAGCTCTGTTAAATACTGTTTGAATTTAGGTTGAGTCTCTCCTTTGTAAATCTAAAATAACTTTTCTACGTCATCCATTAATATTTGGAACTTGAAGGCTGTCAAATGCAAAACTCTATACAAATGCAAAGCACAGCCCTAATCTCATCTTTTTTAATGATACACCCAACACTCATATAAAAGAGCAATAGGAGCAAATGAAAAAAAGAAAAAAAAAAATCACAGTAAGTGAATAGTCTAATAATACATGCTAAAAGCTACCAAGGCAATAAATTCAATTTTCCTTGGGACTGTTAAATTATTCTTTTGACGGCTCAACACAATCTTTTCACATTTATTTCCTATGGGGGATGCTGACACATTGAGCTCATTACACAGCTCCTCTTTAAAGAAAAAAAGAGCACACACACATTTAAAGCAAACACCTAAAATTTAACAATTCAGATTTTTAATAAACTATACTAGAGTTCACAACTAGATTATTTCTGAGGGAGTCAGTCACCAACCTTATAAATTCAAAACAAACAGACATAAAGCAGTATCAAGACACTGATCATACTTTGAAGTACCAACACACTCAAAGTACCTTACTTTTTCAATAATCCTTCTTAAGATATGACCACAGAGATGACATACATTCTTCTTTTCTGAAGAGTCATCTTGACATTTCCAGAAGTTTTACAGCATATACAAAGTCCAACTTATAAATGGACAGACCCTGATGCTATTATCAAAGACCAGATTAAGTCAACGCGATGAAGCCTTCAAACCACCAACACCATTGTTAATGCTTTCCATGAAGCAGGTGCCTCTTCAGTGAGTACCAGATGAGCCTTCAGAGTGTAAAAGAGTGTGTGTACTGGCCTATCCCATACCTCAAACTTCCCAGGTTCGGTTGCATTGGCCTTTGTATAGCTCAGTGCTGGCACCTAGGTCAGGTACTATGCTGCAGGAAAACAATGCCGTAGACCTTGAATCTCCAGCAGTCCTACATTTCACGTGCAAGGCTCTGCCTAAGTCACTCCCCAGCTCAAACCCCCCAGGAGCACTGTCCTCAAACAAGACAGAGCCACTGCTATGAAGCCCTCCCAAGACCAGAAAACATGAAGTCAGGCAGCGGACAGATATGGATACACACTCAAGAGGAAAGCATAATCCTTTCATTTATTTATGGGTTCAAGTCAGCCATCCTGACCTCCAGCCTACATGTCCATTTATGCATTTTCTGTGCCATGCAGATTAATTTGTGGTTATCTTTAATATTTTATGAGTTATACTTGTTTCCACTCCATTATATGCTAAAATAGAAGCAAAAGCAGCAGCTACTAATGCCACAGATGGGGATTCTACTTGTTATAAATTCAGTTCACCACCAAGTGACTGGACAACATAAACACCCCAAAAGTATGTATTTCAGCTCATCGCACCTCCTTCACAGAAACGCTTTCTATTGGTGCTGATTAGCAGCAAAGATGGAAGCATAAAATTCATGCTACCTTGACTTACCCAAATTGCCCATTTCCTTCACAGTCACATGTAAACTTAAACAAGGAACAGGGACTTAAGAAGTACAGCCGGGAGGGCATCTAAAACTCTGACAGTTAGGAAACTTATTTTGATTTCTTACTTACAATATTCTAACATTCATTCAACAAGTCATCAAATCATCTACCTGCGTGTCAAGTTTTGAATCCAAAATTACAGGTGAGCCTTCAGTTTACAACCCCTTCTCTTCCCCAAGAATTTGCCTGAGGGAATTTACAAGCAGCTGCTATCTCCCCCCACTGCAGCTTATGCTTTGGTCTCCCATCTAACTCCAGACTGCTCACACCCTATCACCCATGTAGGCTGGATGCCCCTGTACATACATGCTCCACTAGAATTTAATATTTTCTGTACACAAGCAACCAGACCTACGTACATTATTTGACATCAAGTCTCCCTAACACCTCGCATAACTCACCTATCTCCATGGATCACGTTTGCTTTCATTTCATACTCACCAGAGTCATCCCCATTTGACTAAGGCACTCAGGCTTTTTCCTCCCAGCCCAGTTTAAAGGATGACCTGCCAAATTATAGCAGATGTGTCATTAATAATCATTCAGCAGTAACTTAGCTTTTAGAGCTATTTAACTTCCTCTCACTCCTATTGCTTCGGTCATCACAGATAATCAGTTCTTCCTGCGCAATAACCCAACCTATGTTTCCTAATTTAGCCCCACCAACAATCACCTTTGCATACAGCTATCTCAGCAAAGTAAAAAGACCAACCTTGATCCCAAGCAATAACTCCTTTATTCATAGTGTCACAATTTCTCCTTCAGGTTGCTCTTCCAAGCCCCTCACCATTCCTTAGCCAAGCCCGTACTTCCAATTTAAGTCATTGCTGGTGCTGCGCCACAGTGTACACACAGACTGGAGCATTCTGCTCCTTTTGTCTAGGACACTCAGTATTTACCCACTAATAATATGACTTTAGTCTTCCATGACCTAATTGTGGCAAATCCATGATGCATTTTATCCTGTTTTCCACTTATCTTTGTATACTTAATTACTTCTTCCATTCCAAATTCATTCTAAATCCTTGAATGCTATTAAGATCAGAGTAAGACGTGTGAAGATTTCATTCTCTTCTTTTAAAATAAATACAAGTACAAATCTCTTGCTATGTTGCTATCACAACTGCTCCATTCAATTGACAGACAACAAGCAACCCTGCCCCCCCCCCTTTTTTTTAACCTGGCTCCAGTGTCCTTCACCAACTTGGCTGGTCCTGCGTGGAGCCAGGAGTTGGACTTGATGATCCATGTGGGTCCCTTCCAACCCAGTATATTCTATGATTCTATAATAACTCTTTCAGATCCCTAAAGCAGAGACCCTTTGCTTCTATAGTTTGACTGTGTTGAATCTGGAAGCAAGCACTAGGCATTTATTCTGGTAATTTCTGTTTGGCACCCTATCTTTCTCCCACGTTCAAATCCTCATCCCTATCTAAAACTAGTTAGAACTGCTAAGTTTGGAGGCAACAGAGATGTTTTTAAACTACAGTGTGATGCTCACAATGTCATAGCCAAGTTCTCCTCTCCTTTTCATTTTTTTTTCCTCTTCATCTTAAATTTCTTCATGCTCTAGCTTTTGGCAGTTCACATGCTATCCCTGCAGTTTCTGCTCTCCGATGATCAATCCCCTCCCTTGCTTCATTCCTTGCAGGTTTTTCAGTAACTTACAGTATCTTATTCTCACAGCAAGGTCTGCAGCTCCACTTGGCAAGCTTTTCCCTCTCCTTAATATGCAGTTTCCAAGCAGCTGTTGTACCTTCCATTTAGGAAAGGCTTGGACTTTCTTTTTTTTTAACCTCTAACTCCTACAAGTATTTGGATGTATGGACTTCACAAACTAGTTCCTCTAACTTTTCAGAACTTGCCCTGCTAAAATAAAACTTCCTTGAACTAAAAACACTTTGTAACTGGCATATACTTACCCTTCAGTTTAATTTAAAACTATTAACCACAAGTTAATTAAGACATGTGCTTAAGGCCTTGAGGAACAGAGCCGTAATCTAGCAGAGGAAAGCAAGACCCAGTGTCAGCCCCAGAGAGACCAAAGACATTCCTTATGCAGAGTTCAAAGATACGCCCTCTAGTTCTGGGCAGGCTGTAAACATGAGCCTTCATTTACTTGCATTCCACTACAATTAATGGCCAAAATCTACCCTATGATATTTCAGTGTACTGATTTCCAATCTATGTCACCACTGGGAAACATACTTTCAAAAGCATGTTTGAGAAACATCTTCCTTTTATACACTACCACAGTTTCTCAAACGTGTTCTGAGCAACCAGAACACGTTTGCAAGGCTACGTTCTATAATCTGACTCAGTTTTGCCTCACTAAATCAACTTTAGCCCTCCAGATTTTGAAATATATAACATGAACCATCTCTCAGCTACTGGAAGATTGCACCCATGTGAAGTGCCTCCAGCAACAATTTGAGACCTGATGTCTCCACCGTGCACACCACAAGCCTACAAGGAAATGGGAAGGAGGGCGCTAATGGCCAAATGCTAGAGCAGGGCACAGAAAGAACTGCTCTGGCAAAGTGACAGCAAGCAATCTCCATATGAGTCTGAAAAACAGCGCTTCCCACTTAGCTTGCCATACAATTTTCTTAATGTGGATGTGCTGCCATCAGGGCACTCTAGGCCTTCTGTGCAAAAAGGTGAATGTGCTGGCATAAGCTACGAGTTCCATCAAGGCAGTAAATCACGTTACCCACCACATTCCTGGTGTGCCTGCATCTACACTGTAGCACACAGGCACCTGCCTGCTACCTCCTACCACAGAGG
The DNA here is from genome assembly GCA_022605575.1 of Laterallus jamaicensis coturniculus. Classification (NCBI taxonomy): domain Eukaryota; kingdom Metazoa; phylum Chordata; class Aves; order Gruiformes; family Rallidae; genus Laterallus; species Laterallus jamaicensis. Next base: position 51,578,552 of record JAKCOX010000002.1, on the reverse strand, counting down.
GGAAACTCAGTACCGCAGCATGAAAGATCAACTGACATGGTAAGTAACCAACCCACATAAAACGGGTCCCAGCAGGTCAAACAGCTCTGCCAGCTCCAACAGCCCCACATCATAGCAAAGGCCATCCGCTGTCTCTGAAGGACTGACAGTGGTCCCTGCACCCACGTCCCCTGGCCACCATCCCAGGGAAGACATTCAGGCTGCTAGTGCTTCCTACTCTTGTCAGCAGACTCACTAGCTTGAGCCCAGCCCCTACAGAAGCGGTGTGTTCAGCCACCCTCTGAAACGAGGACCACGAGACACATCACAGAAAGCGATCACACACATTGTTAGCCGCACATGATGAAATAACGCGCTACCTTTTACTCCACAAGTGTTCCAAAGTGTTTTATCTTGTTAATTCTAGGTCAGTTGAGCGCATGTGTGGTATGGATTACACTGACCCTTTTAGCGCTCCCAACATTTTTAAGTAGGACGCTTACCATTAGACACAAGCCAAGCCGTGTTCCCCCTGTGCACCAAGAACAACCAGGAGGCTTTACAGGCAGAACCAAGGACAAGTTGCTTCATAAAGCACAGCCCTTACAGTACATAAGTACTAATGTGAAATGAATTATAAATGCCAAATCCCAGTATCATATTAAATCCATGTAGGCATTTTACAGAAAAAAAGAATTTAAACTGAAGTGACATTTGCAAAGCCACCCAACAAACCAGTGGCAGATCTACAAACAGAGCAAGTATTTATAGCTAGGTGATAAAAAGGTCTACGTTAAAGAGAGAAGTTGCCTTACTGCTTACAAAACACAACAGCACTGTCATTTTAAGCACAAAGGAGACATTTAATCCTTAAATATCTGAACACAGTAACAGCAGACTTTAAATGCAAGCAAGGATCAACACGCAAATGGCCCTAAAATACAAGTTTTAAAAAGTGATTCACTGGAGATGGTAATTTGCCAGTGCAGGTCTTGGAAAGTTTTAACCTCCTTCTTTGCCCTATGAGCTGCCATATATATTGGACGCTGGGACAGAAATAATTCTGTCGCTGTGCCTCCTTTTCACATATGCCTTGTCTGAGTAAGGGAAGAAGGAGGGGAAAAAACAGACGTTAAGTAAATTACCTTTTAGATAAGCCTCCTCCCTTCCCCAGCTAAAGTTTTCTTTAGGTCAGACTCGCACTCTGAGGCGAACCCGGGCGCAGGCAGGCCCCGTTTCAGGCGGTGCTGTGACAGATGTGTGGCGGAGCAGACCCCGAGCAGGGCGATCACCGGCCCAGGGGAGGAGGGCGGGGAGGCGGCCATGTGCTCAGACCCGCATCCCCCCGAAAGGGCATCCCGGGGAGGAAGTTCACACTTCGCACCGACTCGGGCAAATAACTCGGAGGAGTTCAACAGCTATTATTTCCAGCGGCTTTCTCCTGGGCCATATGTTTTCCCCTGACATTAGCGAGGAATTTCAGAGGAGTCAAACCGCTTCGCCCGCCCCGCCGCGGTCCCGCTGGCAGGCTGGGGCCGGAACGGCCGCCCCCACAGGCGGGGGGCGAAGCCGGCACGGCCCCGCTTTAGCGCTGGGCACCTACCCCTCGGGGGCTGCTCTCTGTCACCGGAGGGAGCCGCCCGCCCCTGCCGACCCCCGGCGAGAGGGCAGGGCAGGACTGGGCGGCTCCTGCCGCAGCGCCCGGCGGGGCCGAAGCCCCCGCCCGTCCCCGGGGCAGCGCGGCGCCGCCAGCCCCGCACCCCACCCGGTTTGCCGGCCCCCTCGCCAGACGCCTGCCGTGCCGGTGGTGGGGGGTCCCACCCGCCGCCTTTCCCCAGGGCCGCCCTCAGCAAGCGGGGGAACCGCTGCACCCAAAGCAGCGGCCCAGCCCGACGCCTCACCGCCACCCTTACCGTCCTCGCCAGCGCGGCGCGGGAGCCTCCCGGAGCGGAGCGAAGCGAAGCCGCGGGGAGAAGCAGACAGCCGGGGCCGAGAAAGCCGCCGCCGCGAGAAGGAGGCGGAGGAGAAGGAGGGGGCGGAGGATCGGCGGCGGAGGGGAGGAGACGGGGGGCGGGGGTGCCGAGCGGCTCGCAGCCGCCCGCCCGCCGCGCAGCCAGCGCTTCCTCCCGACACGCCGCCGATCCGGGCCGGGCGCGGGGGCCGGAGCGTGGGGCCCGCCCAGTGCCGCCGGGCCCGGCTGGCGGGGCGGGCTCGCCCCCTCCGCGGTCGCCCTACACAAAGGGTACCTGCCGCTGCCGCCTTTGTTCGGCCGAGCGGCGCTCGGGAGGGGAGGGTGGCGGGGTGACAAGCCGGGCGCTTCTCCTGCCCGGAGATTTTCCTTTCTTTCCTCCGGCCCTGGCAGGCGCGGGTAACTTCACTGAAGTTAATTTGGGTCTGTGATGAAAACCCCCCTCCACCTGTGCCAAATGCTGCTCGGCGCCCAGCATTGAAGTCAGCCTACACGCAGTGCTTCAGCTGCCTGTTTATGCCTCAGGAGCTGACTGGTGACTCCTGTTAAATTAAGTTTGGTTTTTTAATTGCAGAGGGTAGATGGGATCGCAAAGACTGGTTTCTTAGCATTCTGCGCTTGGCAGTCGCTAAGAACTAGTTTAAAACAAAAAATACTTTCAGGTTCACCTTTCTCCTGTTGTCTGGCAGCTCACAGATTTTCTTCCAAATGTTGCCGCTCATTTGCCTATTGACCTATGCAACCAGTTGTGCACTAATCACTGAAGTACCTCTGGAAAGCATAGGGTTTTTTGCCACAGTAATCTATTGCTCATCCTATAAATGTCCAATCTTCCTGATTTTTGTCCTTCTGACCAGGTACTTAGGTCAATGCATGCAGTCCTGCTTAAAATAGTAGGAAGGGGAGATGTTGTCCTCATTCTCTTCTCAGTAAGAAGAGACCGATATGATCACAAGTGGTTTGGTATGAGTCTTTCTCTGAAGGGCAGTCAGACTTCAGTCAGCTGTGCAGAGATGCAGCAAACAGTATGAGTCAACCTACAGGACCATACACCTACGAGTGACCTTTTAAGAAGGTAGTAGCAAAATGAGACCATCCTAGGGTTAACAACCATAGAGAAGCCCCTTAGCCAAGCAGCCTCTCTTAAAGCTCTTCCCGAAACATTAATTAAGCCCCTCTCCTCCTCCAGTAGATCCCACCTGAAAGCTGTTAGCTCAGAGCTTTGCTTCCCAGGCTGTAAAGGGCAGGCTAGCACAAGGCTTTTGGTGCTAAGCCAGCTCCATGAGTTTTACTAGATGGAGGAGCTTTGGCGTGCCTCACACTCTTAAGAAGCAGGTGTTTTATCAGTTCCTCTAGCTATTGCCTAGAAATTATCTACATGGCCCAGGAGGTGCCTGTTGCAAGGCATAGGTGTGGGAGGAAGGAGGGGAAGCTGCAACTCTTCCATGGAACTACCGAGGGCCTTCTGCTTCCTGTGCACGTTAGCACAGCTGCATTAGAAAATGTATTAGAAAACAAGTGTATGACTTGAACCTCGACTCCTGTAGCTCTTTGGGGGGTGGGGGAATTTTTTTTTTAATTTTATTTTAGAATTAAAGAAAATTAAGTGGAATTGATATCTTCCTGAGTGTTGGGAAAAACAATGTCTGAAAATATAAAGCTATGCTAAACTTGGAGCAGCGTGCCTAAGCCACCAGACAGCCTTAAGTAAAGCCAATGTGCTAGAGGCATAAGCTACATCGTATATCCTACGTACTGCCAAGACCTGCTCACTGCGTTGTTCACCAGGGACAGAAGCCAAACATCAACCATATAGCCAGTGTGGAGGGGAGCCCCTAACATGCAACAGGATACTCGTTTGTCACATCCAAAATACAGGTGTGACGGTGCAGTTTGGCCTTCATTCTTTAGGCTGGATGTCTTTAATAGGGGAAGGAATAGGTAAATACAGCTCATCTCCTGTTGTATGACCTGTTGTGGCCAGAAGAATTACCTTTTCCTGATCAAAACAGAGGTTTACCAATATTTTAATTCCAGGTCAATATGCAAGCATTTGTTTATAGGCTCAGCACGTGTATAGCACTTTTGTTGTGGCATTCCTGATGAAACAAGAGCTATGGAGCTTTTCTTACACTACTAACTGATAAGTTGATGATACCTTGGTGTCACATGATGGATAGCTGTATTAAATTGTGCCACACTGCAGCTGCTGCCTCTGGGATAAAGTATGGAATAATACAATTAATGCCTGACCTTTTCATTTCAATATAGCTACTAAAATACGATTGTCATTCTCACCATCAAGACCAGTGACAGCCTTGCCTCTGCCTCAGACAGATGACCAACCCGCTGAAGTAGTGGCCAGAGATCCCCCCAAGTGAAAGGCAAGCTACAGGCCTAAGTGGATCACGAACACCCATGGACTTCATCGTGTTCCAAATCCCTTTCTTGAAACCAGCACCCTGGCCCCAGGATGATGTTTAAGGGCACTTTAAATTATTATCCCTGCAAATGAATGTTTGCATTTTGAGATGCCCTATCCCCGGTTTATAAATAATAGCTAAGGCAAGAAACTAATTCTATAAACATGCATATACCTGATTAAGCTCATCTAATTCAATAAGACTACTCAATATGAGTAAAATAAAACACGTGCTTAAGAAAATGTATTGTCTGGAGCTAAGCTAAGAACCTCTGGAGATAAACATAAAATTACCCAGTTTTAGAGTTACTTCTTCTCTACACTCTTCTAAGCATTATAAATGCATTACAAAATGCATGAATCTTGTCATTCCATTAAAATATTTCACAACCTTCAAAGGTTTTGAGATGGAAAAATTTAAAAACCCACTCATCGTTCATAGCTGTCTTCTGAAATCCATATTCTTATAAGACTGAGAATAAAGCATTTGTTGCCCTACTCAGTAGATTTTCTCAGAAACAGCTGATGCTACTTAAAATTGTGCTAATTAACACAGGTTCTCAAGGTCCTGTTCTAATGCAGCATAACACATCAGTGAAGACAAGCCCTGTCCACCTTAAACAATGTGGTGTTCTTGTTCACGCTACTTGAATCTGCCATTAGCAGTAAGTCTCCATCTCACAGCTGCTCCTGAACCTAAGGGCTGCTTGCATTCAAAGGGACTTTCAGTCGCATTTTGCCATTGCATATGCTATTCACAGAGTCACCTGTAACTGCACGTAAGAACAACTGAGAACAAAGCAGCTCTGTTTAGCTCTAGAGGCCTGGCTGTGAGATGTTTGAGGTTTGGATCTGTTCTGCTTGTGTAAACTTATGTTAAATGATCAAAATATGTTTCAAAATGCAAGCTGCTGCCTGAATTACCATGGCGCTGAGGCTGAATTAGCTATAGTGACTCAAGCACGGATTGGTGAAGCTTCCCCACCCTGCTCCTGCATCTATAGGATGTATTTACTCTCAAGAACCTCCAGACTCCTGACCAGGAGGTGTGAACTGAGGTCAGCCAACAGCTTGCATTAACGGGCCAAGCTGTAACCTGCAGCAGCTATACCACCACCAAGTATTTATTTTAGCGTACTCACCCTTGGTTAAATCCATGAGTGAGACATGTGTGTGATTTCTGATGGTCGGATGGGTCTGCCCACTCAGCCCGTTCAGCCGCCACCTGAGCTGCACCTGCTGAAGTGGGGGTGAGATGGACAGAGGAAAACACCCACTGCTTTAAGCATCATAGCTGGATCAGCCCATGCCTGCACATCACTCTGCAAAGCTCCCTGGGCAGTATTTCACAGTAAAAGGCTGAGTTCTCCATTCCCACCCACCTTGTACATCCAGCTGTTCACACAAATAAGGTGGTGCCAGATGCTCTAGTCCTGTATTTGTGCACCGAGCAGTTATTACTGTTCTTTTTTTTTTCACTTTAATAAAGCTTTGTAGAAAATATTGGAGCAACATGTTTGCGAGGGCTGTAAATGGTGCAGGTGTTTAGGAGTGCTGGAAAAAGCATTTTCTGTGTATTATTTGAAGCAGAAGGCCTATGACAAAGGAGAGGTGCGAGAGTCACACTGTCAGGTTCTCCTGGTGTTCAAATACCATGAGAAACAAGCCAGAAACCCCTTTCTCCGCTCTCTGACAGTCTCAGCACTGTGTATGAGGACATGCTGTTGTTTTCCCTCAGTCACTGCATTCTTCCTTATCAACTTGAATTTGTCTATATTTAGGATCCAGCACGAGGCATTAGAGTTGATCCTGTTTTTCTTGACTATCACCTTGAGTTTTACTTCCAAGGTTATTACAGTTGTGTTTACTTTCCAGTTTCAGGAGGTGTGTGGAGGTAACCCCAGCCGAAACAGAGGAGCTGAAAGGTGTGAGGCCATGACTGCGTCACTTGACATCCTGCCTTAACCCATGCAAGCAGAGAAATAAAGTTGCGTCTGCTCCTTTTCCCTACATCCGCCTACTTAGAGAACATAGACCCATTAAATCTGAGCCAGACAGATATCAGTTCTCTAATTAGGCTTGTCCTTTTTAAGTGCCCCATGAAAATTATTGTAAGAAATACCATACGATTTCCCAAGAACAAATGAGATATGCTTTTAAACACCCTTTATTACTGGCCTTGCATAAGCATTCCAACAATCAGATCTAACAATTTGTTATCATAGTTGCAATCCCTTTGGCTTAGTAGCAGCAAGATGAATAGCATGTCATCTCTGTTCTCAGCAAATAGCTGGCTGCCTTTGTAAACAGAACTGTCAAGACTGATTCTCCATACGTATTTGCAAATGATATCCATTGGTTATGTGTCTTGAGGCATATTTAGTATGCTACCAGGGGAATGTTACCCTCACATCACTTTTATATGTTACCAACATCATAATATTGTCAGGGAACAGGTACCTTGAGAGCTATGGCTAGAATTCACTAATGTCTCCTACATACCCTTGATGAAAAACATGCTTATTATCCAGTTTACAAACATTTGAACCTAGCATGTAAATGCACTCCAAGACTGTTTGCTTGATTACTCCAATAAACAAGAATCACACTAACTTATAGTAAGCCATTATACACTTATTTTAGTCCTGAACCTGTTATAGGCAGTCAGAAACTTTTGGTTACATCTCTGAACATTGTGTTTACTTTCTACCTATCATAGCAAAGCACCTTTCTCCTAAAAAACAGGTAGTTTGACTGTCCTTATCCTCAGTTAAATCCATGAGAGAGAAGTGTATGTGATATCCTGGCCAGGAGGAATTCACTTCAGTTCCTTGTCTCTGTTTAACTACATGTCATATGATAATAATACTACTTATTTCACAGAAGAAGAGGGTAAATCAGTTATGTTTGTCCTGTGCTCTAAGAATCGAGAGTGAAATATGAGCATAATACTGTAACTTCACCCCCCCTTGCCTTGGCATTTCATGTTTTTGTAATTTTATTTAATCTGCATAATACAAAGGACAAAATCTGCTGTCACTGGCATTTTTAAAAGGATGAATTCCCTTTTTAGGATTTTTATATGGCAAAACCTATGTCTGCATCTCATTAACAATACTGTAAAATATCTTAAAATCTTGATATTTAAAGTGCTGTAAATTTGTTGTTTTCACTTACAAAAGTAGGCCCATTTCTCATCTAAAACCATCGATCATGCTAATTTTGACATGTTATGCTAATGATGTGTAATAAAGTAATGTCATTTCAACAGAGGGTTCTAATTAGTTGCCAGTAACACAATATAGTCTTGTATAATTACAAATTTTGTGTGTGAGGAGAACTGCCTTGTTCTCATTACAGGGACTAAAAGCCACAGAGCATCACGTTTCTCGTTATTGTACCAGAGGAATGTAGGCACATATGACCACATCAGGGAATGGCACATAATAACAGAATCAATAACAGATAGAAAATGTGATGACACTAAACTACGAAGCCAAATTCATCCTCGTTCACATCACCCTGCAGCTCCCTGGCTGTTACACAGCTCTCCAACACCAGGGCGGGCCTTTCTTCTCAACAGCTAATCAAGCCAGCATGGGGACTGATGCTCTCAGGGAAGGCTGGATCAGAAGGGGTGATGAGAAAGTTCTAGCATTTCCTACTACACCCAGTAAACACTAAGGGAGAGTCACTACGCATTTGTTGCCTGTTGCGTGGCTTTCTCCTTTAATTGCCAAGAGCTACAAAATCCAAGATCAACAGAGATGGGTCAATATTGCCAAGAGTTACTGTGCACTGTTCAAGACAGTTGGTGACAGCATGGATGTCAGGGTGTGAATAAAACCACAAGCTCCGAGCTCTGATTTCAGGGTCTCACCATTATTAAATCAGATCTATTTTTGTTTCAGGTGTTGTGCGAGGTGCAGAGCTAGTTCAGAGACACATGGGGAAAAGGACAAAACAACACACCTAGTTCTCAAGAACTATAATTGTTTTGGATTGCTAACACATTACTCCAGGCAGCAGTGTTTCTTGTCTGACACAAAGCTTGCTATAGCCCTTTCTAAAAATGTATTTACTTATGTTTTCTCAGAAAAGAGGGTCATCTTTACCAGGATCTCAGGGATGGTTAAGGAAAAAGAAGAAATATTAAAAGATGAGTATGAAGTGAGTTACATGTTGAAGTGAACAATTTTTTATTTAAACAACCATGATATACAAAAGAAAGATAAATTCATCATAGAATAATAATAGAATGGTTTTGGTTGGGAAAAAACCCCAAGATCATCAAGTCCAACCATCTGTCCAACCCTACTAGGTCCAACACTAGACCGTGTCACCAAGCACATCTTCTCTTCTTTTAAACACCTCCAGGCATGGTGACTCAACCACCTCCTTGAGCAGCCTGTTCCAATATCTAACTAACAACCCCTTCAGTAAAGAAATTTTTCCTAACATCCAACCTAAACTTACCCTGATGCAACTTCGGGCCATTTCCCCTTGTCCTGCCATAAACTTTATTTCACAGTATCTACTGTATTTCTATAGTCTTCCGAGTATGAGAACAGCCCAGTTATGCAGAAGTACTTGCCATCAAAGTATCACAGCAGTGTGATAAGTGAAAATGTGATCAAAGGCTGAGGTATAAGATCAGACACATGAAACCTTGTATTGTCTTTAGAGCTATGCACATTTTTTCCTCCTTTTCTCTGCACGAAGAACAGATGCCACTTTCTCAAGCACTTCATCTGCAGGAACTGCTGCCCTGAACCAACTTTTTCCCATTTTTTTTCCAGTTTGCATGCAGAGGGGACCAGAAGGCCAATGGTTTTCAGTTGCATGAGAGGTTTTGCTTCCGCTTTGGCTCAGAACTAGCAGCAACACCCTCTGCACACCCAGCTAGTGCAGGATCCTACCAGGGAGCAGGGGGAGCTGCGTTAATGTCCTTCTATGGTGAGGCTGCCAGAGAGACATTATTTGAAGCAGGTCTGCAGACTATGAAACCAGCCTTCCTTCCATAACTTGTTTTTTCTTTCTGACTTGGCTTCTCAGCCAGGAACAGTTCAGCATGCAGCACAGCATGGCCTTATTCATTGTCTAACACCAAATATGCAATGCCACCCTCATAACTCACCTGCAGCGTTCCTCCACCAGAGCTTTCTCCAGCTGCCTTCTAGGCACTGCTGCCCCTCTAGCCTTGCTTTCAAGACTGCAACAAATACCTTGGCAAGGGCAGATTAAAAAGAAAAATATCCATCAACCCATGTTACTGCACTGGAGCTGCTCAGAAAGGACTTGTCATCCCCTCCCAGAGTTATCAGCTCTTGCTAGTAGTTACGTGTCTCATACTTATATAGTGGCTGTGGGTAGTGACTATGTCCCGTTCTCTGCTGTCTAATCCAAGAGCTTCTTTTGACAGCTCATACATAAAAAGGTTTGTTGGTTTTTGAAATGTAGTGGTAGAGGTTTTATACTTCGGGCCAGGGTGTGAGTGGAAGCTCTTTAGGGACGCGTGCATTGGAAGTGACAAGCGGTGAATAACTGACATCAAGCATAAGTAATATTTGTAGTCTGACTTTGGTATGTTATTCTTAAAAGAAATCCAGTCTGTAAATACAGTCTACATTTGTTAGCTTGAAAGGGGGAAAGGGGATGAGTGTGAACACAGAAAAGAGAAACTAATAAAAAAAGGGGGAAAAGTAAGTGGAAATAAGTTAACAAAGAGAAAAGGGAGTTGGAACACTGAAAGAAAGAATATAGACATACAAATGGATCAAAACTATTACAATTTTTTTTTTTTTTTTAGATTGGGAGAAAAATTGAAAAGGAATCACACTATAACAGATCAGGAAAAAAAATGGAGGAACTCTTTTGTAAACTTAGTCTGAATTCCTATACACAGTCAATGATGACTCCAGCACCTTATGAAATAAGGGTGGTTTTGTAAAACAAGTATGTGTTGAAGTCCCATAGATTGTAGATACTCTAGTTTGCAAGTTAAAAGGATTCTGTGAAGTTATTTAAAATATACGGGAGGAGTGGGTGGGGTGGTGGGTTTGTGTATTGTGGAAGCAAGCTGGATGGTGATGAAGTCGTGCTGTTAAATAAATATTATGTTTAATCCCCACAGGAACAATGCAGTTATTTCTGCAAGAGATGAGTTATGCAAGGGAAGACATCTGAATGAACTTGTGTGGATCTTTCAGTGACTCCAGTAAAGCTGATGACTCCATTTTCATTGAGACTTCTTGCTTTTCTTTGTAAATTATCTGTAGAATAGAAATGGCAGTAAGAGCAATAAGCTATAAGGTGGTATGTACTTTTGCTGTATTCTTCATTCACACTCTGCCTGTTATTTTCTTTGAAAGCAGGAGCGGGTATAATCTAGCAGGGAACAAATTTTAGTGTCCCTGAAGTATTTTCCAAAAGGAAATGTTGTGCATCAGAAAACCAGGAGAGAGATGAGGGGCTCCCAGAACAGGTCAATGGCTGTAGCAGAGTATCAGCTCCCATGCAGTTGTCTCATTATCACCCTCAAATAGCACTTTTGCATCGAAGAGTTGCCAGATAAAACTTTAGTCAGCACACTTTTTCAACATACTGAACATATCAGGAAAATTGTACAACTCACCATATTTAAATAACATAAATCATGGAAGAGACACATTGCCTATCCACAAGAGAAAAAACACCATAGGACTTTAATACTGTATTACAGAAGTGGAGCATCAACTGCCTCCCTTCTGTACTTGGCTGTTCATAGCATTTAATTGCAGAAAAAGACCCCATGCATTAAGTTTTTAGGAAGGGATGGAGTCAAGACTGGGTACGGTGGGGTAGGCACTGCCCTGTGTTCCACTTCCAGATCAGCTGCAGGTGCTAAACAGGATCCAAACGGCTATGAAAGGAGATGCTACCTTTGGAAACATGCTTCCTGTGCTTCTGTTCCTGGAACTGAATAGATATTTGTTATTGCCCCTTTTCACAGGCCCTTTGCAAAACTTGGACTTGATGATCTTAAAGGTCTTTTCCAACCTTATGATTCTGTGAAAACATTACGATAAAGTGTGCGAATAGCAGGGAGCTCTTGGCTAGCAGGCACTGCACACAGCTAGGTGCACAGTACCTTTATTATCTAACGCAGAAATACATTGCTTAGTTGATTGCTATGTGAAGCAATGCAAGTATTTCTTTTTCACCACACAGATTTGTTGTAGCTGTTTCGTGAAAGTGGCAATGTCTTTCAGAAATCTCTTTAAAAGGATGCACAAAAATGTAAAACATTTTTTTGTGAGGAAAGAAACGTTCAGCAGAGGTGTAGTATGGCATTGCAGTATTATTACAGAAACTGAAAATATGACAACAAAGATTTGGCCATAAAGATTTATTTATTCTTTAAATAACTTTATTTCATTTCTAATTTATTCTTTCTTTTCCAGAATTCCTGGAATTAGTCCTAAAGTAATTACCACCTCTTCAAGTGGGAGATGTTTTATTGCAGTTGCCATGTACTGGGATACATCCTACTTTCCTCGTCAACCATTTTTCACTAGCAGCAAGGATGAAATTATGGGAACCGCTGGTGCATGTGGAGAAAGATTGGGTTCCTGTGTTTGACACTGTTTCAAAAGCCTGAATACAATTCACAGCTGCACCAAAACCACTGTGCAAAATTTAATGGCATATTGTCACAGGCTGGGCATGGAGCTTTACTTAGAATCATAATTCCCAGTTTAATAGTGTTTATTACAGATGCAAAGCATAGCCTCAGTGCACATCCCATTTCAGGGATACCTCAAGTATAATTTATGTTTAGTTCATACTTTTTGTGACAGAATTCAACTACGGTCCAAGCAGTTCCCTGAGTTTTGACCAGGTATATGTAATAGTCATAATCTATTAAAAAATGCAGACAGAACACTGTTAGTGTTTCGGGAATTATTTGTTTGTTGATAATGCTGTAGATTTAAATTTAAGCATGTGTTCAAGCTGTACATTCCACTTTAAATAGGTTCAGTGCTCCACAAAGGCAAGCTTCTTTAGAGATCTGTAAAATAGTTCATCCTGCATACAGCTGATTTCAAGAAGAGAGATAAACAGTCTTGTCTATTAAACTTTCTAACTTTTACTTATTACATGACTTAGTATATTATGCTCTACCTTGTTTAGTTTTACAAAGCTGTTATTAATATGTTTTTTTCATAAAAGTGACACCTATGTTGCTAATCCTCCCAACTCTGTAATAAATCATTACTTGTTTCCTCTACTGTAATATGTATTTTTGCAGAAGCAAACTTGGGTCACTAGGTAATAAAATTCTCCATGTTAAACAACTGTTCTTTGGCAAAAAGGGTTCCCAAATAATTCTAAAATCCCTAGCACTTTCAAAACTTTAGGGGAATTCCCATGCGGGCTTTGTTGGTGCCAAGTTTTGCCACTGGCACAGTGTGCCTTGCTGCGCAGGGTCATCCCACCAGCAAGGGACAGATTGGTTTTGTACCCACAAAATCAAGGATGTACCAAATGATGTGTTCTGCCCTTTGTTTTTTAATTAAATTTGACATTGATTTGTAGAAATGTCTATATTTTTGCTAAAAGGAATTCAAGTATACCAGGCAGGAAACACTGGTATAGCTGCCAAGTGTATAGCGTCTAGTCCACAGTGGAGTTTTGAGAAACATGGAGCATGTAATATTAGATTGGGTGATACAGAGGTCCCAAATATTTGCTGGTGCTTTAGTAATTCCCTTTTTTGAACATAAAGCAATTAACATTGCAGTATTACAGTGTCTTGAGGCTTCCTGTGGGTGCCTATTAAAACAAAACAAGACACAAAACAACACTAAACAAAGCAAATGAAAACAAACTGTTCTGTCAAGATACATGTCTGAGTTACAAAGCGAGGGTCCAGGTCTCACTGTGAACCAGATGCAGCTCTCATTTATAATCACCAGGCTCTTGCCAGTCAAAAAACAGAGAAGAAACCAGAACTCATAAAAACATTTGAAAAACAGCTAGTTGTCCAAAATTTATTTCTCTTACATCGCTAAGTAGATTTGTTTTAAAGAAAGGCCAAAGATCACAGAATCACAGAATCTCAGATCATTAGGAGTTGGAAGGGACCTCAAAAGATCATCTCGTCCAACCCCCCCTGCCAGATCCCATTTTCTGATATTTTATACTATCAACTATTTTTTTAATTTGCATGAATTAATCTCTTGTAAGTAAAAGCACCCATATATTTTCAGTGTTTCAACTGAGGGGCAGCCCAGAGCGACGTGCTGGACTCAGGACTACATCCCCTTGCCTGCCAGACCACTGGCCAGAGGAGAACTCTTGTAAGTGTTAAAGAATTGGAGAACTCGTGCTATATTTCCCCTTTGTTCTGGAGAGACTGGAATTTAGTTGTTTCAGTCAAACCAGAGGCAGACATCCAAAGAGTGACAGGATTTACAAGCATCAAACAAGTTTCCACTTCCATGCTATGGTTGAGCCCACTCCTCAAGGGAATTCTTGCCCCCCATGACTCTCCTGTGGGTACTCAGCAGAGACAAGGTATAGTTGGTCCTGTAGCTGTGGCACTGGTTTAAAAATATTGAAACTGGTCATTGACTTCAGCACTGTAGCAAACACCTTTGCTTTTGTTCCATGAAGTTTTTAGGCTGCCTCATCTTTATAGTAACTTCACTGGGAAAAAACAGTCTTAATATACAGTCTTTAGTCATTATTTTTATTATTATGGCATGGTAAATACAGAGTGTATTAGAATCATAGAATAACAGAATGCTTTGGGTTGGAAGGGACCTCAAGGATCATCTATTTCCAAGCCCCCTGCCATGGGCAAGGACACCCTCTGCTAGACCAGGTTGCCCAAAGCCCCATCCAACCTGTCCCTAAACACTTCCAGGGATGGAGCTTCTACAGCCTCTCTGGGCAACCTGTGCCAGATCCTCACTACCCTTGTAGTAGAGAATTTCATCCTAACGTCTAATCTAAACCTACCCTCTTTCAGCTTGAAGCCATTATCCCTTGTTGTATCACTACACTTCCTGATAAGCAGTCCTTCTCCATCTTTCCTGTGGGTCCCTTCAGGTATTGGAAGGCTGCAGTAAGGTCTCCCTGGAGCCTTTTCTCCAGGTTGACCAAGCCCAACTCTTGCAGCTTGTCTTCATAGGAGAGGTGGTCCCGCCCTCCAATCATCTTTGTTGCTCCTCTGGACTTGCTCCAACAGCTCTACATCTTTCCTATGCTGGGGACCCCAGAGCTGGACACAGTACTCCAGGTGGGGTCTCACCAGAGCAGAGCAGAGCAGAGGGGCAGAATCACATCACTCAGGCTGCTGGCCACGCTGCTCTTGATGCAGCCCAGGACACGGGTGGCCTTTCTGAGCTGCTAGCACACACTGCCAGCTCATGTTGAGCTTGTTGATCAGCACCCCCAAGCCCTTCTCCTCAAGGCTTCTGTCAATCCATCCTCTACCCAGTCTGCAGCTGTGCTTGGGATTGCCCGGACCCATGAGCAGGACCTTGCACTTGGCCTTGTTGAACGTCATGGAGTTTGCATGGGCCCATCTCTCGAGCCTGTCTGGGTCTCTCTGGATGGCATCCCTTTCCTCCAGTGTGTCAAACTTGAAGTATGCTTTTGCTAATGATACTGAATGTTTAAAACACCATTTGTCCAGAGTTAGAATCAGTCATAGTTGAATCACTGTCCCACAGTATGCTGCAACTTGCCACTGTTCATTAAAAAATCTTGTATTATAAACAACTGTCCTCCTAGGCCTCATGTGACTTTATACAAAAGTATCTATTACCTCTGTGTATTCTCTCAACTTTCGTGCCAGGTGATAATCTTGACATTTTGAAGTGTTTCTTTTTAAAAACTTCGAAGTGTTTTGCACCACTGACTATAGAAGGTTTGGTGACTTTAAATAATCCGTATTTCTAATATTAAGTCTTTTCTATTACATTTACCACTAGTAGGAAGAGTGATGGAATCTGTCTCCACCTGAATTAAGTTCAATCATAAAAAAGTGACAAATGCAAAACTGCTTGAAACATGTTTTCAATTAAAAGGAATTCCCATTTAATTTTTAGTACTCTTTTTGTTAGTTTTTCCTGCCCAGTCTCACTTGACCAAAATGGGCTACAGAGTGTATTTTCCTGCACAGTGGATCCAGAGCTACCTTGGCATATCACCTGAGTTTTTATTGAAGGCAGGAATAGAAAAGTTTTCAGCCTCCATTCCTCTGGGCATTCCTTAACGTACGGTTGAGGCACGAGAAAGCACCAAAACAACCTGAAAAATTACAGTGGTACCATGGCAGGAAAACCAGGAAAGCAATACTTTCAGTATCTTGTCTTCATGAAATTGTAAGCAATGATCTATATAGCAGCACTAAAAACAGTCATCTTTTCTTCTTTGTTTTTTTTTTTTCATCTTTGGGTTGAACTAGATGATCTTTCAAGGTCCCTTCCAACTCCTAATGTTCTGTGATTCTGTGATTCTTGCCCTCCAATGCTTGAAGAAATGTTTTTTTCAGGATGTGCCATGTGGGCCTGTGTCTCACTGACTCATAGGTGCTTAAGCTACTTTTGAAAATGAGACTGCATAATAGATTTTCTACTCATGGATTAGAAAAATGGATGTTATGTATGAGTCTCAGTAATGTGACAACTTCTAAAAATTTTACCATGAAACAAAAATACATATTTATGAGATTAATTCACTTCTCATAACATACAATAGTTCTCCTGGGAAATTTTAACAAATCTGAATTCCTTAATGTTGTAAACAACAGAAACTGCAATTACTGTAGACACAAATAAATTCTTCATATATATGGTTACTTCCAGCATAATATGCAGCATAGCTGGTTTGTAAGTAAACGGAAGTGATGCATGTATGTGTGATGAGTCATATCTACAGTGTGATTAAAAGATAATAAATGGAATATGCTAATAATGCAGAAAAATATTCACTAACAAGACATTTTTTTCTCATTTATGGAATGAGTGTACTGTATATTGATCTTCATTAACCATGCACTGTTAAATAATGTAAAAAACCAAGATAAATCAGCATATCAAAACGAAACCAAACTTGCATGTTTCATTGGAAGCTCCTGTTTCAATAGACCAGCTCTGGGAGTTAATGAATATGCTTTCTCCTTATCTGAAACATTAATCTGATACTTGTTTTAGAAGTATTTGGGGGGAAATAACTCCATAATAATAATAAAGCTGTTGCTAGGAGGCCTGGAGAAAGCTAAACCAATTTGGCTTGGAGAAACAGATAATCAGTATCTTAGCGCTTTCTTTATAACATGCCCCTCGTGCTTTTCCCTGAGAGCAGGAAATCAGGGAGTGGAGAATAAATCTCATTCTGATTGTTTACGGAGCATAATGAGGGCCTCAAGCAAAGAAATGCATCGTTTGCTTTATACCTGCGGCTGAACTGCAGCACATCCCATTAAATACCCACTGAACACCATTCAGGATGCATAACAAAAAGCTGTCATTTTCGATGAACACACCCTTATTCTGCAGAGGGCGTAATTCTATGGGGGAAAGTTTAAAACAGCCCGTCCTGGAGACTGTTTCTGGTCATTTCAGATTTTACAGCAGTGGCCTTGCATTTCAGTTCTCTCATTTTCTTCCTCATTCTTCTGTGTTACTCATTCTGAGTAACATCTGATTCAGATGTAATTTGCTGCCTTTATGTCTCTTGGCTCCCCTTTTTCCCGAAGCCTGCTTTTCCTCTTCCTTTTTCTCCACTCCCAGAGGCATTCTGGAGAGGGAGAATGGCAACTTTTACAGCACCCTGACCCACACCCCATCTGAACTGTGCTCCCTTTGCTCTCAGTTGTGATCACTCAGTAGCTAAATTTTCCTAGAAACAGCCTCTCTGGGGGCTTCAGTGGCTTCCTGGGCATCACCCTGTATTGCTCACTGTTCCCTACCTGTGGTCTGGCTTATTCACATCTTCTTTCTCACCTCGGTGCTTCTGACCCTCAAATCCAAAACCTCCTTTTCCCCTCTGAGCATGTGAGCATGTTGTCTCTAGAACTGTTTCTCCATTCCGATCTCTTGGATCTCCTCTTCTCAAAAATCAAGTAGCTCTAATATTGAGCTTCATTTAGTTCTTCTAAAATGTCTTTTCTCCATTCTCCCCCCCACCCCTCGTTGCTCTATTACAAGTTTTCTCTGCAGTGTTGAAGCTTGGTATTAGCTTTCATTCTTTGCCATTTTATTCACCACCTCACTTTGAGACTTGCACTAAATATTTTTTTTATTATACTGGAGCATTCAAAATAACAACCCTTTTTTGGCAGGTATGTGATAAAAAAATCTGACACTGATCATCTCATAACTGGCATTAACCACTCTTACTTTCCTTAACTGGCCTTTCTTTAACCTATACAACATACACCATTTCAAATAAACTTTACCCAATGCTCAGGTCCACTTACCAGAGTCCCCACAGATCTCCTTCATAAAATTCAGGCTTCCTTAGCCTCATTTTTTAAACTCTTTGCAGCTTTTATCTGACAATATCTCATCTGTAGTTTCTCTCTACTGTCTTCATCTCTCTCTAGATATTCCTAAGATTTCCCTTCATCCCTCTATTCCTGAATAATCTTCTACCCTCTCCAAGCAAGTTTATTTTTCCTTCCTTTTTTGTCAGCTTTCTCTTTTCACCTTGATCTCTAAAAACACCAAAAAAATCGCTACATGTTGGAATCAACTATTGAGAACAAAACCAAAATATGAAGGTGGTCTGATGTATGCCTTTGACTTCTCTCTGATAATGAGCTGAAAAGGATGAAAGTTATTCATTATATTTCAAAAGAAGAAGAAAACACATGGCTGTTTATCTGTTGTTGTATGAGGTACTTTGCTAAATTCACTACAGTCGAGCTCCATCAGTGAGAATTTAATTTCTCTGTTGCAACAATAATTTTCTTAAAGTCTTGATCCAGCAAAGTACTTAACTGCATGCTTTTGCTCAGGCTTGTGAGTGACCTCACTGTAGATACTGGAATTGCTCGCCTCATATACTTGCAATTAAGCACACCAATAATTATTCTACTGAATTTGTGCTTTAAGCTAGCTTAGTGGTTTATTACATTCATTTTGCATTCAGGACATTAAAAAAATCATTTAAAGAAACACGTATTTTGCAAGATGCTAAATTTAAGCAGATTTTTCAGGGGGTTGAGGTTTTTTGCTTTGTTTTTTGTTGGCTTTTTTTTTTCCTGAGATATTAACTTTCTTTTCCAGATTGAGATATTAGTCTGCTGACTTTTATGGAAGCTCTCAGTTAAAGTAAAGTGTATGTTAGAAAAATGTGAAATCTTCTTACACTAACACCTGAGGATTAAAATTATGATAATTTCTTCCTTAACTCACATAAAAAAAATGTTTTACCATGATGACACGTTTTAAGATGTACTCCTGTTAGTGAATACTGACTTCCTCAGGAATAAAGATATGGATAAGTGGATATGGAAATGTAAAAAACATACGTCATAAAGTATTTATTGCCCCCCCAAAAGTATCTGTGTTCTTTCCCAGGTACCACTCCAAGTTATTATATTATTAGTAATGGTGCAAAGTCTAATTGCTTTGTGTCTGGAGTCAAACCAAAAAGGCCAAATGCATATAGGAAAGGAAAGAAAAAAGACATAATATATATCTGGTACTAAAAAATGGATATATTCTTAAAATATCTGGCAGCATAGGAGGAGTACTTTGAATCTCGAGTAGAATTTATATACACCTCATAAATTCTAAGCTTACAAAGGAGAGAAACTTTTCTTCATAGATAAAAGCAGCTCTTTTTCACTCTTTTAAACATTTACAAGTCAGGATTTCCAATATTAATGAATAAAGCTTTGCAATTTGGCTGCAATGAGAAATACTTACCACTTCCTCAGGGAAGGGAAGTTTCAGGTCTTGATCGTACAGTAACAGTTCAACAAACTCACAGAGGAGCCATGAATGCAGCTTAAGCAGCTTGGCTCAGACTCTTGGATTTTAACCACTTTTTTCCTCTCAGACATAACCCCTTTTTGGCTGTCTGTCTCTAACAAATGTCACCTTTACATACCTTCATTACTCCTTCCAGATACCCTATTCCAGAAACTACTGCATTAAGACTTCATAATCTCCAGCTGTTTCAAACTTTATATGCCACCAAGACAACAGCCTTTGAGGTCACTTCCCAGAATCTTTTCTATTGATCAGCATTGAAAATAGGTTCCCATGAGACGTATGGCTGTGTGAACGCCTCTTAGAATATTGCTAGCAGCTCCTGAGGGTTTAATCTGTTTTATGGAGCAGCACATATATAAATGTAGATCTTTTTCCTCCAGGTATCCCATCACTGCATTTAAATATTACATAATCTATGGGCTGGGAGCAAACCAGGAGATTTTCTCACGTAGTTCACTGTTGAATAGGAGTACAAAACGCTGAGCTCTGCAGTGCTGTGAGCATGCTGGCCGAGCATCAGCACAGCTCTACACAGCTGAGATGGTCCCTTTGATCTGCAGGATCAGGCGTTCAGCCACTTTTTCCAATCAGACTGCTGTTAGGCTTTTTGCAGGGAACTTTGGATTTAAGGTCTCATTTTTAAACATCTTGATCGGTGCTTGCTGCCAGGTCAGGAGTTGCTTGGGGCAAGTGTTAAGGAAAGCTGTTTTCTTCTCACACGTGTGGAGGGAGGTGCTGGCATGTGTCTTCTGCCATGCACAGGGTGAGGTGTTGCAGAACGGTGCTCAAAGATCATCCTCCTGTAATTGGTTTCGCTGGCTGAATCCCAATTGCCTAGAGATGCTCTTCTCCCAAATGAGTTATAAAACCATTTTCCCTCTTGCTGTGGTGACAACCTGCTGCATGGAATTTCTCAATTTTAGTTGTCAGCAGACATTTCTGTGGTGCAGCTTTTTTGAGGCTTTGGGGAGGCTGACCTCTTTGACAAGGAGCCACGTAGGATTACAAAGATCATCTCTGTTCCTATCGCACGGGGATGAATCTGCTGCGTGGTTCACTTTCCAGTGCAGGGGTTAAATCTGCCAACCCCATTTTCTGAGCTGGGGTACCAGTTCTAGTCTGTATTCATGCAAGTGACACTCATGCCCACATGTCTCACTTAATTGGGCCTGAGTCATTCCCTCCTACATTCAAACCTGTATTCCCTAATGCAGCTACACAGTGTTTTCTGTAGCTTTTGGGGGTTTTTTCCCCTGGAATTTTCTTGTATATACTATGGATTTCTTGTTAAATCATGGTCACAGTCCTTCAAAATTTCCAGTTTCAACAGGTAGGTCATCAATAGCTGTTCTTCCTGTTTTCAGTTCTGCTGCTGTTGCTCTTATGAAGATGTTCCTGGGAGTTTTGAGAGGATTGATTCCTTTAGGCAAAGACACTAGCATCAGCCTGGTTCCCATGGCTACCAACTCCTCAATCTCACCTCAATAGAGCTTTCAGCTCCTGTCATTCAACAAAAAAAAAATAAATCCTTTCCTTATCTTTGGACATTGCAACTTGAATTTCAGCTTCCTCCTGTTATTCACACTGGCAATAAGAAACCCTAAAGAAAAACCTTAAAGGAACTCCGGAGTATGAAGATCCAATTTGACCATTCCATGCAAGGCCACTGCTATCACAAGCTCATTGTACAGTCTCATGTATAAATCTGCCAAACTCCATCATAAAGTAACTCTTACAGTTTTTTCTTTCATTTTTTTTCCAGTTGGAGGATAGTTTTTCTGACTGTTTGGTTAACTTTTTGGCATTCTTAAGTTAAATAAGTAAAAAGAACATTTTGAACCAAAATAAGAGCATCTTTTTCCCTGTTTAACAATGAAGAACAAGGAATGCCAAAATTATAACATTGCTTTTTCAATCAGGGCAACTTTAACAAATGCAAGTAATAGAGAATACAGAGGTAGAATACAGGCTGAGAACCATTCACAGAATAAAGTGGGAAATTTAATTTCAGTTCCCTCTTCTTCAGGCTAGCCAGAGAACACTTCCTTGACTGAATAAGATTTTTTTTTCCTTATTTCAGTGGGTCTTTAAGGACTTTGCACAAAACCTAACTAAGCATTAACTGTTTATTTCACACACAACATCATAGTGTGGTAGTCAAAGCAGCCTCCTGAAGGGCTCTTGTACCAGGAGAAAACATCGAACTTGGGCTTTTCAGCTCCAGAGTATCTCAACCCATTAGCTGGCCAGAGACAATTGCTTTATGTCTCATTTCTAAATCTAGTCTTGCTAACAGTCACTTAAGTGTACAACTGGCTTTAGGATGAACAAGCTTGCATTGCTTTAATTCAATAAACTGGTTTAAGCTCTACTGTTCTGGTGGTTGACCAAAACAGCATGTAGAATTTCAGAGGAGGCCAGACTAATATCATCCAGTCTTAAGTTAGCATGTCCTGCAATAGGTGCAATTTAAACAGGAACAAGTCTATAGTGTTGGGGAGTCTCACGCTGATTTAACCACTGTATGCATTCCCCAAACTGCACAAAATTGTAGAAAGCAGAAAATCTTCTGGTGGTGTAATGTCAGTGGTAGACAGTCTAAAGATGAGGATAAACTGTCATTTTGAAAAAAAATAGTCCTTCTTTTCAACTATGAAGTCATAATAGCACCGCATATAAAATACAGTGCCTTTTTTCTCAGAACTGATGCAAAATACTAGCTGAACTGAAGAAAGGCAGCTAAATTTAGACACTAAAAGTCGATTAGCAAACAGAAAAGATATCTAAATTCAACGATAATGGCAGGTCTTTCGAAAGCCATGATTCTTTGGGGGCCAATATGAGGTGAAATTTCAGCCTTGTATAGGATTCCTATATGACTTTCCAGCTAGTTCTTTGTTGGGAGCCTGGATTAAATCAACCCTCCAAGTATTTTTCCTGCAGTGTCACAGCCATCCACAGCTCTGCTACACCAAGTGTCTGCCGTCATGGTAGTTTAGCTCACAGACCCCTTTGAGGGATTGCTCTCCTAATGACAGTAATGGTCGTACTATCCCGTGTCTGGATTTCCCCACATACCTCCCGCTGGCCCTCTGGAAGAGCTGTATGGTGGCATTTGAGGAATGTGTACATTTGCCTGGGATTTACAGATAACAAAGAACCAAGCTGGAATAGTTTCTTCATCACAGGTTTCCTGCTATGTGAGGATCAACTTATGACCATGTGTGCAATGAGTCTAATGTTTCTGGAAGGTTTCAAATCTCCTGCATATGTGCAGTACAAGTGGTCTCTCTGCGCGTGGTAAATACAATCAGGGTTACTGTGGACCATCTGCACAGAACACATAGGGAATCTGACACTTTCTGTCATCATTAAACATAATGTGAGTGCACTACTCTGCACAGGCTTAAATAATGGTCAGAGCAACTGAAACAAATGCCACAACCCTCAGCCATCCACACTCACCCACACCGGACTCCTCTTCAGAAATCTCTTCTTCCCAAAGCTGAGAGTAAAGGGGGGGTTTATGTGGCTATTTGACAAATTCATCTGGCCAGAAATATCCACTTCTGGACGATTCACCCCCTCTTCAGCAATGCATTAAAATGGGTCAGATGAACTGTCACCTAAGACTGCGTATTTCCCTCTCCTTTTAGTGGCCTAAAATGAAAATCTCAGCAATGAACTCCCACCTGATAAAGGCCACTATGAAACATCGTACTAAATGTCTTTCAAAAAGCTTTTAGCTAAATCCAGGTTCTTCTAAAATGCTTCGTACCTTCCCAGGGCTGCCTGCTGTTATGTCTGACATGCATTTGATCTGCTTGCCACTTGCTGGAAGGCTGTCAGGAGAGACAGAGGCCAACAGCAGGACCTAACTCCACTTTCCTAGCTTTCCTGTGCATCAATGGTCTGTCTCTTGGACTTTGTAGATATACATTCAGTCATTGTATGCCTCCTCAAGTTCTCCTCAAGGTCTCCAGACCTAAGAGTTTGATTAACAGTTCCATTCCAACCCCTTCTACCAGCATCGAGAAATCACTGACTGGGCACCTGTGTTTCTGTGTAGAGCTAAAGGAGAGCAAATCCGCCTTTTAAATATGACAGTTTTCCTCTGAATTTTCTTAACTATAATGTAATTCAAAGGGAAACTGCCTATAATTTGGGGCAGATTAAGGAACTCCACCTTATGTCAATCTATTCAAGAAGGTAACCTCATTGAGTGCACTCCCCCCAGCAGAAAAAACCCCAAAAAACCCCAAAAACTCTTTCATTCTCCAGAATTAGGCATCTCAAAATCTTCTGGGTGCTGCAAGTTAGATCTTGTTACTGCTGATGAACAGAGCTGTTCCCTGCTACATTTATGAAACTCTGCCATAGCCTTTCATGTTGCAAATGTGTAACCAAAGTTTCAGGCAGAAGACCTACGAAGAAATCAGAACTACTTACTATGTTTTTCAAGCATGTTTTGCTATCAAAGGGATGTTAAACATAGTCTATTAAATCTGGTAACAACCTACCTTCCATTAAATTGTCCCCTCGAGAATCATTGTTCTCTCAAATAGTCTCTTAATAAAAATAATATACCAATAAAGTACTTAATATGTGTAATATAATATTTATTTATAAGATTGTCTCTCTTCAGTAAGCCATTCTGACGTACTCCCCTCCCACTGAAAATTTCCCCATATCTCATGAACCTAACTGTGGTGAAACTCAGCCCTAAGCTTAACAGGCAGGAGAAACTAATCATAGAATCACAGAATTACAAGGTTGGAAAAGACCTTTAAGATCATTAAGTCCAACCATTCCTGTCCTCTGCTAATCCATATCCTTAAGTACCTCATCTACCCTTTTTTTAAACACATCCAGGGAAGGTGACTCAACCCCCTCCCTGGGAGGCCTGTTCCAGGCCCCAACGACTCTTTCAGTAAAAAATTTTTTCCTAACATCTAATCTGAACCTGAACTAAGCCTGAGAAGCTGCCAACTTTGAGAGGAAAGATCTCTCCTTTCAATACTTTTGGGATCACTGATAAATGAGGTGTCAATGCTGTTACCTGCCATGGCCAGCCAAGGTGTACCCCTGTGCACAAAGAGCAAAGAGCACAATCCAAGATGGGTGTAAGCTTTGCATGCTCTTCAGTAGCTCCAGATGATCTAGAAGGCATTGCTTGTCTTCCAATAGCTCATCTCTTCCCTGGGGATCAGTAGTCTTTGCTCATTCATGAAATGCTGTTCAGCCCCTGAAAGCTGTGTCACTTTTGGCTAGGGTGGACACTTTCCTACTGTGAAAGCCTTGAGTGGAAGTGGCATGGTTCATAAAGGCTTGGTTGGTACTCTGATATTTTTCGATTCCCAATCTATTCCTCTGTACAGCAAGATTACTCATAAATATTCAGAAAACATTTGTTCAATCCAAAGTTTTACTCTTCTATAACCAACTGAGCTTAATATGCCTCCTTTGGGGGGAACCACATTTTCCCCTGAGCTTTTTCTTTATAAAGCTGACGTACCAGTCATCTACGTTTCCCTACAACTATATGGTGTTTTGTTCATCTACTGCATCATATGTTAATTCAGGACCAACATTCTACCTTGGTGTTTTGCCTTAGAAGAGGGCTGACACAAAGGTACTGAACCTCCCCAATACCTGGGTTATAAATATCACAATTCTTGTGACCCCTATGGTATAGTGTCCTACAGTCTCTTTCTCCACTGGCCTCCTCTCTCTTTGTCTTTATACACATCTGCGCTTTGACTAATGTCCTAATACTTGGCATGAGGCTTGGAAAAAGTGGGGTTGTTCAAGATTTGTAGATGCACACCAAACTGCTCACCACCACCACCATACAGCCATGGCATTGCTCTACAGACATCTACACACATTTTTCCTCCTTTTCTCTGTCTACCATGCCCCAATCTGGTGGTTGCTTGTTTACTATCTTATTTAATCCATGGAAAAATTGATGTATTTCATAATTGAAAACATCTGTGTGAAAAATTCTTGTTTTGCTCAAACTTTCCTTCACTGCAAAAATACAG
Organism: Laterallus jamaicensis coturniculus; assembly: GCA_022605575.1. NCBI lineage: Eukaryota > Metazoa > Chordata > Aves > Gruiformes > Rallidae > Laterallus > Laterallus jamaicensis. The sequence goes on along the minus strand of JAKCOX010000002.1, from coordinate 51,553,139 downwards.
GAGATGAACTTGGTTAAGTTGGTGAGGAAGGTTTTTGCATCTCTCACACTTTGAAGATTGGGATGTCTGTTATTTTAATTAGAATGCAAGCGTTATATAGATGTTTGCTGAAGAAGCTATTTTGGCTTCCACCTTATTGGTCTGATGGTGCCTTCCACTATATAAAGTTGTAGTATATCCACTGAAAGACATAAATGGAGCAGAAACTAATATAGCAATGACTAAACAGCCAGGTTGTGGTTGCCTGAGAGATCCCATCACATATGGCCTTCTTGATTCACTGACACGGTTACAGGCAGGAGAAATGCTGATGTTTGACCTCCATTTCATAGGAGAGAGTGAACTGCTGACAGATGTTGACCTTACAGGCTTGCAAGTCTGCAATGCTTCCCTGTCCTTTGCCCAGAATAGCTCTGATTAGCTCATTTTCAGACCGTGCATCAGTGCCCATTTGTTTTGCCTGATTTGTGACAAAACACAGAAAATGCAGTTTGGGGGAAAAGAAACTACCCAAAAGCATTCTGTCTTCTGTTGGGTTTTGCACACTGTTCATGTAGTGTATCAGAGTAAGAAAAACAAACACATCACTTCCTCTCAAAATATTGTGTTTCTCATATTAAACAATGTTGGTTTGTGTATATTTGGCATTTTTATTAGTCTTTGAAGCTGAGGATCCCTCTTTTATTCCCTGACTGCAATAATCTGGATTTATTTCGTTCCTAGTAATGAATGAAAATGGTGTGTAAATTCTATTCCCAGACCAGCCAGATTAACAACTGTAAAACCCATAACCCTCTAGTTGGCAAATGATTTATTGACATGACATTCAAATGTGTTTTGCTTCAGCATTAATGACAAGAGTTCCAGAACTTCTGTCACTGAGGTGATAAATGGATCCTGAGACGTACAGCCTTGAGAAGCTGGGAACGGTGCCATTTCCCCCTTCGCTTTATTGAAAGTCACATCACTATACATTTACAGGAAGTAGCAACTTCTTTTTCGTTCTGTGGTTACAATACATCACCGTTTTGTTTATGAACAGTTAATCACTTTATTTGACCCGGTGCCGTCAGGAGGGTATAGGTTACTGTATAGGAAAAACACACTGAAAACAGCTGTTGCAGGACGGATTTTTTTGACCTTGAAGAAGATAACTGGAATGAATAAAGCAGCCTAATCAAATGTGATAGTAGCATAACTGCTGTGGTCATGAAACGCATTGGCGGCACATTTCCTACTGTGTCTGGTTTAAGCCTATCTATGCAAGCTTATAAAAATGAGGAAAAGAGATTCCCAAGGACAAGTTGTTCCTATGCTGAGATAAAAACACTAATACTGAAGTCTATTACAGTTGGTAAAATATATATGCAAATGAAAACTAACAGTCTAAATCACGTTATTATAAAAGTTGGACCGCTCAGATGCTTCCAGAAGAAAGATGTGAGAAAGAGCGAGTTTCACTCTTACTCAAAGAACAAAGAGAGACTGGATTTATTTCTTTATCAAATCTTTTACTCTGAAGACTCAAATGTATTTGTTAAAAAAAGGACTGATTTTAATGAATTTCCTATTTGGGATTTGGGTTTGTAAAAATGTTCTGAATTCATCAAGATGGTTTCTATTTTCAAACAAAAAAAATTCCAACTGTTCATGCTGCGGTGGTTGTTATTTAAGCAAAATGATTTAACTTGTAGGAAAGAAAAAAGAATTATACAGTGTTCAAATAAAAAAGAAACACTTCTGTGCTGAAACTTTCTAATAATTTATATTCTTTGTTATTATTAATGGTGATCAAGTCGAGGAAATTTTCTGTATTGACTGTTTGGCTTGGTTTGGGAGTAAAAATTAAATTTTAAGAACTCAGCATTTTCCCAGAATAGGAAGACCATTCTCCATTCTTTTGTCTTGATAAAATAGTGTAATAAACTCAATCTGTTAAGTATGGATCATTCAGCATTTTGAAAAGATTTTGTATTCAGATGTCCCCAATAGACTTGTACCCTCTTCCAGCATTGCCAGACAGTATTACACCAAGTAAGTATTTCACAGCTCAGTTACTGCATAGCTATCTGTGCATGGTGAAAGGACCCAGGTGTCAGACTGCAAAGGCAGGAGAAGGCAAGAGTGGGAGTCAGCGTTGGCTGCCTTGAATTCACCCCTTGTGTCAGGGGCCAGGCCAGCCTCCTCATCTCACTTGTTTTAAGGTTGTTCGGATGAAAATTAAGGCTGCTTTGCCAAAGAAAGCAGGAGTAAGCTCAGTGCAAGTCAAACACTTGCTCTGACCTAATGCTCAGTACAAAACAGTACACAGGCCAGCTACAGCTTCTCCAGCTCCAGCACTGACAATCCATCACAAACCCAAACAGTGCAGTTATTGGAAGTAATACAGTGGTTTTGGGGTTACAGCATGGGTGGATAAGGAGAGAATGACAGACATCATTTACCTGGACTTGTGCAAAGCATTTGACACCGTCCTGCACAACATCCTTGTCTGTAAATTGGAGACATAGATTCGATGGGTGGACTACTTGGTGGTATTCTAGCCAGCAGTCTGAGTTGGATGGATGGACCACTCAGTGGATAAGCCAATGCTGGATGGCTACACTCAAAGAGTTGTGGTCAAGAGTTCAATGTACAAATGTAAACCAGTGATGAGTGGCGTACCTCCAGGACCAGCACTGTTTAACATCTTTGTCAGAGACCTGGGCAATGGGACTGAGAGCACCATTGGCGAGTTTGCCAATGACACCAAGCTGTGTCTTGCAGTCAACACACTGGAGGGAAGGAGAGCCAGCCAGAGGGACCTGGACAAGCTTGAGAGGGGGACCTGTGCAAACTGCATGAAGTTCAACAAGACCAAGTGCAAGGTCCTGTACCTGGGTTGGCACAATCCCAAGCACAACAGGCTGGTCAGAGAATGGATTGAGAGCAGTCCTGAGGAGAAGGACTTGGGGGTGTTGGTGGACAAGAAGCTCAACATGACCCAGCAATTCATGCTTGCAGCCCAGAAGACCAACTATGTCCTGGACTGCATCAAAACCGGTGTGCCCAGCAAGTCAAAGGAGGTGGTTCTGCGCCTTTACTCCACTCCAGTAAGACCCCAAATGGAGTATGTTATCCGGCTCTGGGGTTCTCCCTACAAGAAAAACATGGAGCTGTTAGAGTGAGTCCAGAGGAGGGCCACAAAGATGCACAGAGGGCCGGAGCACCTCTCCTATGAAGACAAGTTGCAAGAGTTTGGCTTGTTCAGCCTCAAGAAGAGAAGGTTTACTGCAGCCTTCCAGTACCTGAAGGGCCCTACAGAAAAGATAGAGGAGGACTACTTATCAGGAAGTGTAGTGATAGGACAAGGGGCAATGGCTTCAAGCTGAATGGTGGTAGATTTAGATTAGGTGTCAGGAAGAAATTCTTCATGATGAGTCCCAGGCACAGGCTGTCCAGAAAAACTGAGGCTGCCCCCTCCCTGGCAGTGTTCAAGGCCAGGTTAGATGGGGATTTGGGCAACCTGGTGTAGTGGAGGGTGTCCCTGCCCATGGCAGGGGGGTTGGATCTAGATAGTCTTTAAGGTCCCTTCTTACACAAACTGGTCTGTGGTTCTGTTATTCTATGAAACTTGATCAAAATTATAGCTGGTATATTTCTGACTGCCTACTTGTTCTGGAAAATGAGAGCTGGTCCCCAGGATTTTTGGATTTTCATGTAAGAATATCTTCTATGCTTCCCAAGATCTTTATTCCATGTGAAAGATTAAAGGTAGATTTCCCAAGTTTATGTAGGTTTCCCAAGTTTTATAGGAAACACTCCTGCTGTTCACTAGTGCAAAATACTGTTTAAGGTCAGGGTTAGGTAAGAGGGAAACCTCTTGAGCTGGTTTGTGCTTTAACAGAAACCATTTGCCTTACAAAATACTGGCAAATATTCACTGCTGTTTGAAATATGATGATGCATTTTTTTATTGTTATGAAATGCCTGATGGAGACTGAAATAGAGTCATAGCAGTGATTGAAATAAAGTTTCTATTACACTGCTTCCTGGCATTTTATCAAATCTGATGGTTGCAGACACCATATAATAGTATCAACCTCAGTCCCACACTCAAACCCTCCAAAGCATCTGAATGGATTTGTAGGAGTGCATGGATTGTTTTACTAATTTAACAATAGTTATGGTGCAAACTGGAGACATAATGATGCTGTAAAAACATGTATTTTGATAACAGGTAGCACCTTACCTTGGTTGCAGCCTGTGCTGCTCATTGTTGGCTCCTTCTGGGGTGCCTTGCACTGAGGTGGCCGTGAAGTGCTGGTGCCTCAGCATGGTCCCCAGCAAAGCTGGCTGCAATCTTCTGTTGCTTCCTGTCATCTGTTTTCAAGAAGAGCAGGTGGAGAAGCAGTGACAAAGAGAGCAGTTAAGATTAGGATATGATACATCAGCTTGTTTAGGTATATGGTGTTTATTATATATGCGTTTATATGACTTTGCAGGAGGAGTGATCGCTGGGGAAAAGATGAGTCAAAGAACCAGAGGGCTGAGGAGGACTTCATACCTCAGTTACCCAGATGAATGATGGGGAGTGAATTTCACTGTTAAGCAATGTAAAGTCATCCCTGTTAAAGAGAAAAGTATGAGCTACCCAGACATTAGAGAATTCTCAATTAACCTTATCAGCCCAGCGAAGAGGCCAGGTTCTCATCATAGCGCCATTAAGGCTCTGCTGAATGCAGTCAATAAAAGACAGGATATGCTGCAGAGATAAGAGTAGGGTGATAAACCCTGCAGAAGTTATAATGCTGTAACCAAATGTGCAGCCCCATCAAAAATACAATGAACAGTACTGGGAAGAGGAAAAGAGCAAGTTCAGAAAAGAGTGGTGAAACAACGGACCTGTAAAGTGGAACTCACTGCAGCAGAAAGACAATGAAATCAGGTCTTCAGGAAAGATTTTAAAGCAATTAAAAAATGGCAACAGTTTCATGAGAGTTAGAAAATCTCATGCATAGGTTAATCTTCATTGGATCAGGAGGAGACATAATGATGTGGGACAACTATGCCACTTGCACTTACTGAGACCTTCTTGCATCTTACATTGAAACATCTGCAGGGCAGTCATAGAGAGTACTAGATAAAATTGCTAGTATAGCAAATTCCTACACTCCTGTACTGCTTGAAAATTAAAGAGGAAAGAATGGGACAGAGTTGCTGATACAATTGCTCCTAACTCTACCCCCTAAAAGTCCTCAAAATTATTTTTAAGACCTCCCTTGTATATCTATGGAAAGTTCCTATGCACAAGCTTTCTCTGTGCCTGTTCAGCCATAAATCAAAAAAGAATCTTTCCATCAAAGGACCAGCATGAGACCAACCTCTGAACACTAACCTCAGAGCAGTAGTCTTGTGCTGCCACAAAATCAGGCGCTTGCATGTCTCTGTTGTGAATAAGTTGTTAACCCTCACACTTTTCCCAGCACTAATAATTGTTGCTATTTACCATTGTTACTGAATCTTTTCAAAGCACATGGTTAGTCGGTGTCCTGCCTTGAGAGTATTTTGCAAAAATTGGGTATGCACAATTAAAACTAAAGAGATACAAATAGATTGTAGTTAATAAGACATAAAGACCCATTTGAAATATGACATTTAAGATGTGATTTGAACACAATGATAGTACCTGATGTGTGAAAACCCCTAGATTTAAGAAAAACATGCTAATAATAACGTTAGCCCATTAGGAAAGGAAGTTCTGATTTATTTGTTCTATAGATGGACTTTAAAAGCTAAATTGCCTATCTAATTCTACACTTCCATTGGAATCAAAAGCCAAAATTTATCTGTTTCCAATTGACTTTCCTTTTCATGATCCAGTGAGACTTTTGGCTTTTTTTTGTTTTGGTGCAAGGTTTGGAAAGATCTCCTATTCATAGTGTTACCCATTGTCTAAAACAGACTGAGTTTGAACTCATGTTGCATGTTCTGAGGAACGTCCATGCTCAGCCAAGTGCTCTCTGGTGAGTAATTGCTGATGATGAGCCCCTTCCTTCTAAAAAGGCAAGAGAGAGCCCAGCTCAGTTTTGAAAGCAACACTGTGCTGTCTAATTTAAGAGCAGGTTTGGATCTGTGAGTCCAGAGGTAGCACTGGTCACCCCCTTGTGTCTCAGAATTAGGCCAAAGAGGGAAAAGTACACATCTGCCTCTCAGTATTTTCTAAGAGCTGATTAAGGTATCTCCCCACTCAGCGTGCTGTCTGTCCTGAGCCCCACCCGAGGCAGTTGGCACTTATGCACTCCATGAGCTGTGATGTCCAACCCAGTGCAGCTGATTTCTCTCGAGGAGTCAGGGGACACTGGGCACTGCAACACCCCCTCAGAGGCACAATTGTATTTCCTCCTCTAACTCAGCTGGGGAGAACCCTAGGGGAGCCTGGCACTTACTCAAGCTCTTGAGAACCCTCTTAATAAATAACAACAATAAATAGAGGAAAAAGACAACATAACATTGTTAGCATTTTTTACCAACCTGGTATATGAAGAATGTGTACTCCATAAAGAGTCCGAGAGAGCAGAAGGACATGTAAAAATGATGTGGTCCAATGTTCAGGACAATGTATGTCAGAAAATACCTCAGTGATTTCTGCATAAAGACCAAAACTTCTCTTTAGATAGGGGAGAATAGATCTAACCTTGATGTAAAGATTTAATGTCTTCACCATGTACAATGGCAAACTGTTCCAGTGGCTAATTATCCACCCTTGCTTCTGGGAATGTGTTATTTCTGTTTTGATTTTGTTTAGCTTCTGCTTCTATTTCATCTGCTTTTCTTCACACTGCCCCCCCCTTTTTTTTCCCCTTTCTTCTGTTTTCACCTGTCTTTACAAAATTAAATATTCAGCGAGTGGCAGTGATCTTTTCCGTTGTATTGGCACTGTGACTGAATTATTGCTTAGCCAAAAGGAAAGAGTCCAGAGGAGGGCTACAAAGATGATTAAGGGCCTGCTGGAGAAGAGCTCTGTGGAGAAGGACCTGGGGGTCCTGGTTGATGACAGGTTGGCCACGAGCCAGCAGTGTGCCCTGGTGGCTAAGAGAGCCAATGGGATCCTGGGGTGCATCAGGAGGAGTGTGGCCAGCAGGTCTAAGGAGGTGATCCTCCCCCTCTACTCTGCCCTGGTCAGGCCCCACCTGGAGTATTGTGTCCAGTTCTGGGCTCCCTGGTATAAAAAAGACAAGGATTTCCTGAAGAGAGTCCAGAGAAGAGCTACAAAGATGATTGAGGGCCTGAAGCATCTTCCCTATGAGGAAAGGCTGGTTGAGCTGGGACTGTTCAGCCTAGGGAAAAGAAGACTAAGGGGGGACCTTATTAATGTCTATAAATATCTTAAGTATGGGATGCAGGGGGAAATGGCCAGCCCCTTTTCATTGGTCTGTGGAGACAGGACAAGGGGCAATGGCTGCAAATTGGAGCACTGGAAGTTCCGCACCAACATGGGGAGGAACTTTTTCACAGTGAGGGTGACAGAGCCCTGGGACAGGCTGCCCAGGGAGATTGTGGGGTCTCCTTCTCTGGAGACATTCAAGAGCCGTCTGGACGCCTATCTGCATAATATGAGCTAGGGAGCCTGCTTTTGGCAGGAGGGTTGGATGCGATGATCTCTCAAGGTCCCTTCCAACCCCTATGATTCTATAATTCTATGATTCTATGAAATTAAGGCTAAGCACCTCAGATTTCAGTACCTGTCAGACTTTCTAGAGTACAGATTACTTTTGTTGCTTTCCCTGACACTCCTTTTTATTTGCCATTTTGTTTGTGACATCGGGATCAGACTACTTGAACTGTGGACTTTATTGTCTCATATGCAGAGGTAATACTTCTCTGTCTCTGCTGTAGCTACTTATTAAAACTGGAAGATCCCACTTGGCAGCATGAAAAGTTTCTCTTTAGCCAATGTTGAGTTTGGTGGAATGGTGCTGCCTTTGAAAGGGGAGGGGATGTGAAAGCCTGGGGAAGGACACCGGGACAGCAAAGCAGGTTTTGGCTGAGCGAACTGTGAGGATGTGTCACATGTGATGCTGGACCTTCAGAATGTCTCTAGCTGGCCTGGGCCACCAGCATCTCTTCAGGGATCAGAGTGCAAGAGGAGCGTCCTTCTCAGAAACACTTCATGTTGCTGATCTCATTTCATCTCTAGCTTGCTTAAACCTCTTTTTTCTCTCTCACTTCCCTGGTTTCTTCCTGTCTAAATACATCCATGGGATACAGAGTTTTCATCCTGATCATTGCAAATATCATCTCTTTGGACATGCAAACTGTACTGGCTGTGCAGCTGCTGGAGCTTTTCACTGGATGCATGTTTGTGAGCATCAACTTGTGAGTGGTGGTGTTGCAAAATTCCTCTCTGATGTGTAGTGACAAGGTACATAAACTCCTCATGATTTTTAAGGAAAAAAAGGGAAATGTGACAATGTTTTAGGTAAGGCCCTATCAGTTACCACCTAAAGCTGCTCTCTACCTGAACTGGGAGATCCTCTGACTATAGTCCTTTCCCTTTCTGCACATTATCTCTGCTTTTTTTTAAAAGCAGGATTGTTTCAAAATTGTTCAGCAGCTGTTTTCTTCACATAATTCAACTTGCCACTTATCTAAAAGAGAATTAAAGATCTATGAGATGTGCGATGTCACTTAGTCTCAGGTGTGAGGGTAGTGGGTTACTTAAGTCAGCTGCTATTACTTCTATTCCGGGACAGGATGAATCACATTTTGATAAACAGAAGGAAACATATCCAGGAGATTTCCAGATTTTTCTGAGGTCATCAGAACTAAGTACCTGGTCATATTAGTAGTTTCACTGTGTGTTATCTGCATCTTTAGACTTTGAATCATCTCACAGTTTGGCTTTATGTGCCTAAGCCAATTTTGAAAAAGGAAATTAGGCTCCTAATTTTGAAAGCTGAATGACATCAGAGTGAATTAGGCTCTAAAATCTGGCTTGATTCCTTTCACTACCTATGCCATGACTGCAACGCAATAAGGCACCCCTGCCCCCGCAAGAATTTGTTGCTTCTTATTGTACACTAAAAAAGTGCTCCTAAATACACAGTATATTCAGACATGAAATGTACTAAAGTATTTATATGCTGTTATGACTAACATAGACATTCTTAATTAATAAGTCACAATTTCTTATTAGGTCCCTACTCAGTAAGTGGCATGCGACTCAGTTAAAAGGAAATCATCAGGCAAAGCTCTAGTGGGTGCTTTAGAAATACTGTAATGGCTGCACTGCAATTAATGAAGTGTTAGAGATAATCCATTGCCATCTGTCTTTATTTTGCTAAGCCACTCAAGTAGAGACCATGTTTGAGGGGAGAAAAGAAAATCCAGAGCTAGAAGAATACTGCAAATGAGTTTTCACCAACATTTGTTCCAGTTCCGAGCAGCTGTTCAGTGTGATCGTGTTCATACCTCCTTTTATTCGCTATTCATGATGGTTCTCACAAACAGGGTTGTTCTTCATACAAATACCTAATTGCCAAGGAACACGTTCCCCCTTTTTTTCTATTCACAGTGCTTTTGCCTCCCCAGCCAGGGACCCAGATCAGACCGGCTGACTCCACTGGTCGACAGCCTGCTGCTAACAGCAACCTGTGAGCTGTGCTGAGGTGAGACTCCCACAAAGGACTTTGGTGCCCGGCACTCCCCGTGTCTGAGCCTCCAGCAAAAGAGAGAGCAAATGCAGAAATGATGGGGCCCAGCAGGCACATGGCTCACTGAACCTTTTGGCCAGCTGTAGAGTTTCCTAAGCACTAAGCCACGTTGCAGCCCGGGGCTTGTAAGGGCTGGTCTGAGAGAGGGAAGCTCTTTGTCCTCTTTTTACCAGGGAAATGCAGTGAGGGCAACAATCATTTCTAATGGACATATACATAAACGTATAGTTATAGGCACATATGTGGTGGCGGTGCTGCATGGGTATACAGAAGGAGTTCCCCTGCATTTGTGAATCTCATGAGTCTTAAATGATTATTTTTTTTCTTGGTACTTCTCTCTCCCCATCATAGAAGGGAATCGGTTTTCTGCTCTAGTTATCTACCTCGTGTTCATCAAATGCAGGTCCAACTCAATCATTACTGTGCTTGCACCACTCTGAAGTGATGCAAGCATTTTTAGGTTTTTTTTTTTAAAAAAAGATTCATTGATCTTTGTCTGGAACACTCACCTATTGGTTGGTCCTATTAATCCAAACAGAAAATACATGTTAATACGTCTGCAACTCTCAAAGCAATGATTTTTATGGCAATGAAGCCAAAAACTGTGGTAAAAACAGAAAACGGTCAGTGAGCATCTAAAAAACAGTGTGAAAACCACTGACCTTCATGAGTATTATTCCACTCAGTAAAACTGTCCAAACGTAGCATTGACAGTTTTATTACTTAGTGGATTGTAATAAACCAAAATTCAATATTCTTGTTTCACTACAACTATTATTTTGGAGCATCTTGAAAGATGATGTTCTTCGTGTCCAGAAACATAAAATGCAGTAATTCAAGACACACCATGCAGTTTGCCAAATAGATTTTGACAAAGGTGCTTCATCAATATTTTACTGAGAATGAAAAATGAACATCTCCATTTTATTTATTCTCTTATGAACCTAGCAACTTCTCGCTACGCTCCAAGGGAAAACTTGATGCTTCTGAAATTACAAAGTCTTTCATGCAACCTTTTAAGAAGGCTTCAGTGTCACACAGCCACTATTTTTCATTTATTTTTTTAACAGGGGCTTTTCCATGAATTCATATCTGGCATATTTTTGAGTAGTAATCACAGCGAAGCAGCACCTTGACTCTGTAGATACTCATTCCTGCAGAGATCTGCATTTTGATTTTACCTGTACACTTAATGAATTCTGACAGCCCAGACTGTCAGTAAAATCAAGGGCTGCTTTTAAAGAATAGGTCTGCTTGTGTAGTCCCCAGCTAAGCACACTACAGAAGCCTAATAGTTTCATCAGGGAGAGGAAGCCTTTGCATCTGTTTGTCCCCATTTCTTAACTTGTCTTTATTCTAACATTTTGTAGGGGGAAGTGCCTCAAAACCCTAAAGAAGCTGTGAGGAATGCAGTCCTCTCTTTACTTGTTCATGGCCAAATGTCCCCATCTTTGCCATTCATGAGCTTTTTCTCCTTAGTTAGTTCCTTCAGGGCAAATACATGCACGTGACGGAGGGACAGATGTTGCCTATTACAGGCTATTGCAGAATTGTAACGTTAATGCTCTGAATAGCTCCCTGGAGGCTCTTGTCTCTTTTCACTGACAAGCCAGGGGAGAGGACATGTCTATGTTTTCTTGGAATTGCGGGTGCTTAAAGGAGACAGGGTGGAAACTGTCCTTGGCACCTTGGAAACTACGTACCTGTCTACAGAAGCAATGCCAGGGCAGTGAAGTCCCTCATCAGCATGGATCTCTTGGAGAAGGTACCAATGGGGACAGATGACCATTCCTTCTCAACTGTCACTCAGCCCTTGGTTGCCAAGTGATCCATGTCACTGCCATGGGTACCAGCTAGCACTGGTTATGCTATTTGGGGACCTCCTATGGCAGAAAGTAGGACTGATACTGTTCCTTCCTTTCTGAAGACCAGGAAATACTCTTTGGCTGGCCTCAATCCTGTATCTATGAATGATGTGAATTATAATGATACTTCTATTATTTTTCATAGGAAAAGGTGCAATCCACCACAAGCCTCCAGAAATAGCAAAAAATACCATGGCTTGGTTCTGGTGAAAAGTGGGTTTTGGCGTGTCCTTCTGGGTTGGAATTCTGTCTGCATCCTCTTTTTGTGTAGTATTTCTCTTTAAACATTTCCTTGGTGTCAGCATGTTGGTCACTCCAGCACAGAAGACAGTCCTTATTTGTAATATGTGGAATAAAAGCTGCAAACACACATAAAACATAAAACATCTTAAATCATGGAGATTTTCTCAGAAGTGACTGATAATCAGGGAGATGAACTGACAGGGAGATAGATGATGCGGAAGTAAGACCATGATATAAATCTTTCAGAGGACAGGTTTACTCCAAATGAAGGAGAATGTCACATCTTCAGCGAGTTGGATAAAAATCTAGTTTACAGTGCTCTTGCACATCCAGAATATCTACATTTGGAGGACAGTGCAAGTAAACCAGAGCATCTGTTTTCCCAGTGTTCATGTTTCAGTGTTGTTTTGGTATATGTTCCTGGCTTGACAAGGTCAGCAGTTCATTGCATCTGAATGCGTGTTTGTCTCCTTAAATGATCTTTAGGATCGTGTTTACATGTTTACTTCAGTATTCAGATGTGGATGCATGTCTGTGTACCCAGTGAAAACTGGCTGCTGTGCATTTTGATGTTACAAGATGCAGAGAACTGCACATCCCTATGTCTGAGGGCACAGTTAAGCCCTCAGAACAGCTGAATCGTGTCTTTGTACAACAGGGGATTTGATAATTGGGCAGATGAAGCATGAAGGAATGAAGCTAGAGAGCTGGTGGCACAAATTCCAGTCTGAATCCAGCAAATCACATCGTAAGAGTGACTTATTTTAAATAAAAACCCACCATCCCTACAGCAGGGCTGTAACAGAGCTAAAGCAAATGTTATTCACTGCTATAGCATCATTCAAGTGTCATTCTTTAGCAGCATGCTGTACTGCTAGTAAGCGGGCACAGGGCAGCGGCTGAAGGAATCTCTGTGCTGTCTGCATTCATAATTGGTGCCTCTGAGTAAAAACCTAAGGCCACTCAGTGTCTGCATGACATGTAGTGGAGATATGTCAAAACCAGATGCTGTTATGTTTGGGGTGCAGTTGGAGATAATCATTGGCTGGCTTATAGTTTTAATCAGCAAGGATTAAATGTGTCTCTGCCAGCTATGTAGAAAAAACATCTGTAACATTCACATCTGTCTTGCACCCAGATTCCTTAGTCAGTTATACATGGGAAAAGACTAGGGAAGTATTTGGAAACGGTGCCAGCCCATGGGTATTAGGTTATTACTTTAATTGACTACATCAGCAAATGCATAGAAGTATCACTTACCAGACAAGTTTCTCTTGGTTAGACTCTGATAGTGGATTTCACTTGACATAAATGGGTTTTCTAGAGGTTCCTAAGGAAAGAAATATGAGGAACAGACATCCCATTTATCATCCTTAAGCCAGTGGGGACATTGAATATTTTAACTAAGTTTTGACAAATTGTGTGCAAGGCGGCGTTCTAGGAATGAAGTTCTGGAAACCATTGGCTATACATTTGTAAAAACAAGTAGGAAATTTAATCATTTAGGAGCCAGATGGAAGGAGTATGCCAGCGTCATGCAGAGAGAAACTTACACTAGAGTCAGAGAATAAACTGTAGTTATAACTACAGCAAAAAAGTTTGCTACACCAAAGGATGTTTTACCATTGATTTCAGAGGGAATAGGATTTCATCCATAGTATGCAGGAGTGAACAGTATTTGTTAGGATCATATCTCTAAGACAGATGCAGGTGTAAACTAAAGGACAGATGCCCCAGTGTGAGCTGTAACAGGAATAATAACACTTTACCTGAGCAATGAACTTTGTGTATATTTTTGTAAAGGTATTTTTATGCTCTGCAGTGCAATTTGGGAAAATATGTTTTCAAGAAGTGTTTTGTTTTTTTCTTCTTTTTTTTAAAAAATTTGATGTTTTCAAGTTGTTTTATGTGAAAGAAAAGAGTTTCTTAGGTAAGCATTTTCTTGCTGTAGGAGAAAAAATTTGACATTTTTTCTTCTGCAGGAATGTAGTGGCACTCAGTGCCAATCCCTGGAAAAGAAGTTTCACATCAGCACAAAAATTGACAGTACTGGGTATGTTGGTGTTAACTTTGTGCAAGGCTGTGATATATCACTGACTCTGCAGAAGAAGAGCCACACTCCCCCTTCTTTCCAGACCTGTCAGCAGGTCCTGAGGGCACACTTCTGTTAGCTGAGCATGGTTCCCATGGCACACAACTAAAAAAAAAAAGCCATTGCTTGTTCCTGTCCTGCATCCTCACTACAATACAAAACGTCTGGTGCTTTTTCCACAATACCTCTGGTTTAAAACCTGTCCAAAGCATTCTCATTTCGCTTGCTGTGCAGGGCTGTTTTGTGGAAGGCACGGCTGCAAGAGGAACTATGTGGACACAGAACATATTCTGCCAGTGGCAAAACTGACGTGATGAACTTCAGTGGCATATAAACCAAAGTTTGTTTTTAACTTTACAGAAAGTACTACGGGCACATTCTGCTCATTCTGCATCGACCTGGAGTCCCGGAGCTTCACAGGGGTGAAATGACAATGGTTCTGTGGTGCCAGTGCATGAGACAGGACTGTCTTTGCCCAGAGTAGCATTTCATGAATAGTAAGTTGTTGTGTCAACAGGACAACATCACCTCCTGCATAAACTCAGGACTTGAAAACCTCCCTCTTCTAGGTGCATTGTTAAAAATATCTCATCTCCTGAGACACTTCTTGCAAGTTTATGAAGTTTTTAACTTTCCTGCTTCCATTTCTGGCCCAGAAAAAAAAAAAAGTGGGGGGAAAATGCTTTTAGTTGATATTACGGTGTTTTGAATCCAGAAATTCAAGAGGCATAGAGAAAAAAAGTGCAATGAAAGAACTGATCTGACTATGACAGAACTTCATCCAAGCCTCAGTGCAGCTGTGGCTCAGCAATAGAAGAAGGGTCAGGAAGTCTTCCTATCATTCGAATACCAATTCTGCTCATTGCTGTCAGATTATACACTGAGGAGAAGAGGAAAATCAACTTGTTTTCTAAAATGCAAGAAAAGGAATAGTTTTGCTGCCCAGCCTCACATTTTTGAACCATGATTCTGCTGATAGCAGCAGGAGCCTGCTGAATCATCTTTGTCTTTTGCTGATGCCTTGGGAGGGAGAAAAATAGGAGAAAAAAAAAATCCCGCAATAGAACAAGATGGAGTAAAATACAGATGAACATTAAAGGGCTTCCCACTTTTGCACCAGCGTTTGAAGATCTGCTACATGACATGGTAACACACTGATACAATGTCTGTTTTACAGAAAATGGTGATATTTTAACCATGGATTGGGCTATATATTTGTAAGGCACATACATTGGGGTGAGATTTATTCATACAGGAAAGCCCAGAAATGTGGATTTTTGTAGGTTTTGGCTTCCACACAATTTTTCAGGTGATATGAGGCTGTATACTCAGCACAGTGGGGTTACAGGATGAATCTGAATACAGACATGCCACCGTTCAGTCTTTGGAGGAGCCCTCGATATGCAGTGAACACAAACAGATTCTTCTGCTCTGAAATGTGAATTTCAATTGTTTTTATACAACTATTCCAACCAAAGATAGATAAGGAAGCACCAGAATAACACAAAAAAGGGATAATAGATAAACATACACAGGGAAATACTTTCCAGCTTTCTGTTACATTGCCAAACCTCAGTAACGGGAGATTGTTAGGTCAGTTTTTCAGACTTTTTGGTCTAATTTTTATCTCTTTTCTAATAGAATAACCCCATTGACTTCAAGAGTTATGGTTCTCACTTATCCAAGGAGTATATCACATTTAGGCCTGAGAAGTTCACTTAACTTAAACAGGCAAATTGGTTTCCAGGTTCTTTTCTGTCTTCAGTGAAAAATTAGGGGTTTAGTCTTGGCTGTCTAAACATAGCAGTAAAGATTTGCTTCCCTTCACAAATGAATAATATTTCAGGTTATTATCTGTGGGTTTCAATTGCTTTTTCTGCAAATATAATTTTTCTTTTATCTTTAATTTTCTTTTCTTAAAAAATAAATAGTAACATATAATAAATATTACTGACACTATTTATTAAAGTTTACAAAAGAGTTTAATCCATATCCTAGTTTTAAAGCAAATATTCCATTTAGCATTAGTGAAGTAGGCCTGAAAATTGATAACAAAGTATAATTTCTTGAGCTGCTATTTATTTATCACCATTCAAGAGAAGCACTTTCATATTATCACTGCAATGAATAAGCACTTCTCCTAATGGAAAGTTAAATTTAAAACCACATCTTCTCTTGGGGATTTTTTTTTCCCAAGCTATTTTTGATAAAATATCTATATTTTGGGTCCAATCATCTTTTCCCAGTCTTTGACAGTATCAGTGGGGTGGCAGGAGAAGTACTTTGTCTAGTCCTCTGAGGTAGTGTTTTAGCCCATTAGTCCATGTGCCTCCTTGGGATCTGTGTTTCTCCAAAAGCTGAGAGAGGAAGGTAAAGTTGCACTTCGGATCTGAATCTCTCTCCCAGAAGCTTTTTCTCCTCTGTCTATACCAAGGTAAGTTCAGATGCACTTTCCAGGGGAAGATTATCAAATAGATAAGCAAACAGAGCAGTTGATGAATTCTCTCATGTTTTATGGTGGTGTCCACAGGCCTTGGTCAACAATAAGGTGGTGTGCAATGTTATAGTGCCCAGGAGCACATGACTGAGAGGAGCAGGTCTAGCTGGATGGCTCCAGGGTGATTCAGTGCAGCTCACTAAACCAGCAACCCCCTGATCTGCTTTTTCCCTTAGTTTTCCACTGATTGAGCTGATTCTGCTCCCTGAGAGGTCAGAGCAAGGTGAGAATGGAGAGGAAAAGGGAGAGGAGGAAGAGGGAGAAGGGATGTCCCTTTCAGCAACACCGGTGTCTCCAGTGGGACTCAGCCCAGCTGATCACTTTTATACCTGATTCACATGAAATATTGAGAAAAATATGAAAAAAAAACCCAACCCTGTTTGACATTCAAGACCTATCCATTCACCACCTTCATGTACCAGTGAAGAACAGTTTATGTGTGCACAATTTCCAATCACTTCATATGTCTTTCAGTGCTAGTATCTGCATGTCTCCCTCTCAGTTTTAGTACTGCTCAAGAAACAGATTCTCCATCCCTGCCAGGTATGTAATTTTGCTGTGTGGGTGCCCTATTCAGTGGGGTCCATTCAGCAGGAACTAGATCATTTATTTGGGAGTTAATCCGGAAAACCTCTGTGGCAGCCTGAAACAAAGAAGGATTGATCAAAAAACAGACACAGCAGTCATTTGTTTGGTGATGTGGTCTGAATAAGAGACACACAGTAATGGGTTATTTAAACAAGCCTGTTTTATTGTCTTTGTGCTAACAAGATTCTGTGACTTTACAGAAGGAGATCATCAAAAGGTCTGGTAAAGTTCCCTGTCCCTTAGCGTAAAATTTCACCAATTTCCTCCAGGCAAAACCAATGTCCTGACTGGTGCCATTTGCCCTGTGCTGCATGGGCTCCTTTACTGTGACTGAGATTGTGCTTCCTTCCATGTTTAACAAAAGGAAGCAAAGGAAGAAATGTTTGCCGGATACATTTGCATGGGCTTGTTTCTAACACCATGTATACGTGCCCATACATATACTGGGATATGTGTATGTATATGATCATATATATAACATCTATACATGCCTATAAATATATATATACATAAAAATGCCTATAAAGGTTAAGCTAGATATACAAAAGTGTGGCAAAACTGTAAGGCAGTAAGTAAGCGTGTACATTTCTACTACAGTAAACTCTCTTTAGGTCAACAATCCTGACAGTAGGAAAAACATGGCTTTGTCAGCCTGTATCTGCAAAAAGCAAATACATTCTGCTTGGTGCCATCTGCCCCATTACTGTGACTGAGGCATGTGGGATGGGTAAGACCAGGATGTTTTAGCAGGGCTGTCCTATCTAAGACAAGTAAGGGTGTTCAGGATTTGATATGCAGAATGCTTGGTGATAGGGTAGAGAAGACCTGTAGAGAGAGATCTAGAAAACATGACCTATGAGCAAAGATTAAAAAACTTGGGCTTGTTTACCCTAGAAAAAAGAAGATTAAGGAGACAAATTAATAGCCTTCAAGTAAAGATGAAAAGAGAGAGGAATAAATTGTCGCTATAACCACAGTGAATCAGATAAGAGGGAAAAAACCAAGACTGTATCGAGGAAGATTTAGGTCAGAGACTGTGAAAAGTTTCTGCTGGGAGCAAGTACCTATGTTCTGACATGCGCAGGGAGGAGATGCAACTGCCAGCACTGAGCTCTTCAAGAATAAAGCAGAAGACAAACTGTCAGGAGGGGCCCTGATTTTCCTTTTGTGCAGAGGGCTAGAACTCTTAAGGCTCCTGCCTTGCTCATTTTCTGACTTTATGGTAATTTTCAAGCTATTTTATCTGGTCCAATGCTTCCAACTACAAAACTGAATCAGCGTGTATCAGGGACTCCAAGGATGCAGTGGGGAAGGACTAAGACATATGAAGCTCATGCATCTGCTACACAAGCCCAGTGACTCCAGACAAGAGACCACAGTTCAGGAGCAAATCTTTTTCATGTATTATACATGACAGTTGGAGGCACTAAAGTTGGTTTTGTGTACAGATGCAATGGAGACAAATGGTCCTTTATTTCTCAAAACACAGTGAAATGCATTAAAACAAATGTTCTGGGTTAGGATTAAGGTTGTCAAATCCAGGAAACTGAGAGTTAAACTTCTCACTTTTTCCCACAACTGAAAGCTGTTGTGCTTGGTCCTTGATGCATAGCTTGAATTTTTGCATACTTTAGGTAATTTAGAGGATTTTGGAAGGCTTGCTATAAATATTACATAACAGCAACATTCTGTCGTATTAAGAATGAATACCAGGGACTTTATCAGTGGCAGGAGGTGAAGTTCAAATCATGGCAAAGGGGCATGTAAAAAATGGTGTTCAAATGGATGTAGAATGAGTTCAAGCATACTAAAATATGCTAATTTTTTATCTTCGACTCAGCCTGCTCTCTGCCGACCCCCATTTCCAAAAGCCCAAACTATGTTGCAAAACCAGAAAACCAAGTACTGCAAAATACTTCTTGGACCTTCTCCGATGTTCTAACTCAGACTGCTGATGACTTCAGTGGATTTGAATCTTATGAATGCCTGATTGCAGTGCGTGGTGATAGTGTAACCAGCAACATGATTTATGTTTGTACTCTTGGAAAAGGAGGAGGAACCATAGGGTAGAATATGCTGCTTTGAACAGCAGTGCGTTATTTTATCATAGTGGTTTACCCTTTCAACATCACTGTCTGTCATGTTTTGAACAACCCAGATGACATAGAGTAGGGGAGGAGGCTTATACACACAAATGACAA
Source organism: Laterallus jamaicensis coturniculus (assembly GCA_022605575.1). Lineage (NCBI taxonomy): Eukaryota > Metazoa > Chordata > Aves > Gruiformes > Rallidae > Laterallus > Laterallus jamaicensis. The sequence goes on along the minus strand of JAKCOX010000002.1, from coordinate 51,533,958 downwards.
GTCCTATCAACTGTTTTCCCCCAGCATGCCCACAGATTTCTCACAAGGATGGGATGCTCTCCTGGGAATGTTCCAGTCAGAGATTTTGCAGAAAAAAATAACTATTAGAAATAAAGCCAAGTAAAGAAGAATGTGAACATCTTAGAAAGGGAAGAAGGGATATAGCAAGTGTTCAAGAGCAAGAGTGCTAGCAGCAGGACAGGTGGAAGCTGGGGAACGTTACACATGCTCTCCACACATACGGCAATGTATGCAGTTTGTTGGCTAGTCTGATTGTGTGACTCCGGACCTAGCGCTGTGGGTGTTAGCCACTTTCGGGGCATGGTTAGACATCGTCAGGGTGGTGAGCCAGGAGCTGAGGGCAACCCCCGCATGCACATTGCTCTCACTGACCAGGAACAGTGTCCCCTAGCAGCCAGACATTTTGATATTAGATGATGCCTCTTATTAGATGCTGGTAACAGGGCCCATGAACAGCTTCCCCACAAAACAAGTGATAAAACATGTCTATGATCCATCCAGGGAGGCCAGCTGGGAACAACTGGAGAACAGACTGAAGACAGGACTAGAAACAAGGATACAGCATAGATCCAAGATCTACCCAGGAGACTGGACCAGGGACAAGAACCAAGGCTCTGTTGAAATAGGGGCTCCTGGACCCCCAGACAGGAGTGGGAATGTAGCTGTCCTGTGAGGCCATAAAGGCCTGTTGGTGCACATGCAGCCCTGGCAGACATATAAGTACCACTGAGGACACAGACTTGTGGTCATTACATGGTACTGCGAGATGGTCATGGAAATTTGGAGAGTTTTATGTGGCACTGTTCTGCACAGCCAAGGGGATTGATAGCCTAATCCTGAGGAGGCTTAACAAAATGAAGGTTGGTCTGTTGGGAGTAATATGATTTCCAGGTGGACTTTATTAGTTCTTTGATTATCTACCCTTTCAGAACTCTCCCTTTCCTAAGGAGGACTCTTGCAAGTCATGTTAGATGATGTCACTTACTAGATACACACCCTCCTTCTAGAACTCAAATCTTGCCCAATTACCGAAACAGACAGTTTGTATCAGCAGAAACCTGTTACAGTGGGATGTAAAAAGAGAGGGCATGGGGTACTGGAAAGGTTAATATGTAAGTAAGAAGTAGTCCCTGCTGCTTCTAATTGACCTGAGACAATGTCAGAGAAAGGAAAATATTAGAAAACTACAGGTAGTGAATTTTTACTTGCATCTGGACTAAACATATTCAGACAGTGTTTTCTTAGCTCTTTCCATTTGTTTGAACCAAGCTGTGCTCATGTGAGCATTTTTGGCCAAAGTCGAGATTACTAATTGATATGCAGTATCCCCTAACCTGACAGAGCAAAACGAGGTTTGGATTGGCTACTTAACACTGTGGATCAAGATAAAACAAGCATTGCTTTGTTTCCCAATGACAGAATTCAAAAGGTAGTACATACTCTTGTACAGAAAGTCAAGACAGGATGAGGCACGGGTCCTGTCTTTGGGATTATGGTACCAGCTGATGCAGACTTGGGTTTATGGTACCAGCCTTTACCCTTAAAAAATTCACATGTCAATGAAAAGCCGCTAGACAGTTCAAGAAACATCCTCTGTCATCACAAGAATCACAAAAGTTCCCCAAACAATGGGCAAGTTCATAGAAACTGAGAAAACAGAAACTGAGTTATGTTTGTGGCAAATCCTATGCAATAGGTATTTACCTAGCTTGTTAACTTTTAGACAGGAAGTTGAATGCTGCAGCCCAAGTTGTGGGTTTTTTACAGCAGCAAAACACCAGCGGAGTGGGTTAGATGACAACTATGGCCAGTGCCAAGATCCACTAGTCAGCTGAGGGTGTTGGTAGATTCAGAAGTTGGACACTTTAAAGACCTCTGTACATTTTAGTACTGGCTGGTTTAAATCTTCCATCTCATATGAACTATGGCTAAGAGTATAAAATTAGATAGGAAACCTTATGCTGTTTGCATCCCATGGAAAATGCTCCTCAAGTCTCTGGTACTGTGGCTGAAACCTTCTGCCACTACATCACAGAGTCTAACTGTGGTCATCACAGCCTTGACAACCAGTGAAGAGAAACATGTGATGGAGTTGTAGGGGAGCTAATACTCTCAGAGATTGCCTTCTCCTGGAATGCTACAAAGGGCCAAATGGGAGCAGCATCTCACCAGGTCACTCTCCCTCCAGGTTCACACCTTCCTCTACACTAGTCAGGATCAGAAATGACAGAGTCTAGTAGTAGCATGGAAACTATTGCAGGAATAGCAAAGCCCTTGTTATTCAAAAGGAAGACCTGGAAGGGTGGATGCTTCTTTCCACACACAGGACGGGTGTTGCAGTTCTGCCATTCTTTGTATGGAGGCATATTTCTGATTCAGCTTACAGTTTCTGGTACGTATTTTGTCTGAATTGTGTCTTAAATAAATCACAGGAAAAAAATCCTCTGATGAATAAGCATAAACTGTCAGCAGCTATTTTCTCTGACAGTGAGACACTACTATGTGTCCCACACTTTCCTGTCCATTGTAGTCTGTGAATGCATAAGGAGAAGGCATTTGGAGCAGGTTCAGAAGCATGCCTTACAAAAAAAGGTGCCCGTGAGATCACAGGGCTCTTGTTTGTTTATGCTGAAGGAGATGGAAGCAACACTTCTATCTAAGGAGGGCAGAAATGTGTTTCACACCAGTGACAAAAACTGTTACCTCCCCAAGTAGCTGAGAGCACCTAGAGATGGTGCAGGACAACAGCCTGTTCACACCTCTTGGGCTGGAGCTCTGTGTTGGTGGCAGGGTACTGGCTGGAAAATTCAGCTGCTTCCACTGTCTGTTTTCAGGTGCTTAGTCCCTGACTTTCCGTGGGTAGACTCTTGCCTGGTGCTCACCAACTTGCGTGTGCAAGCAGGGTGGTGATTTACAGTGAAGCTGCGTGTTTGCAGGCTGGTTCCTGGACTCTGTAGCCACCTGCATTGGGCTTCAAGCTTCCTAGCCCCTTGATCCTCCTCGCTGAGATAGGATTCCGTGCAGCATTCACAGTATGTCATCTACTGCTCTCTGTTTACAGCATGTCTCTAGCTCTCCTGATAGCAGCTGAGTAAGCTACTGACACCGGGAAGCCAAAGGGACTGGGAGAATGATAGTGATTTGCAGTGTCCCAGACCATTCTCCTCTTTCTTCCCTAACGTCATGCTCAGCATACACCTTGTGACCAAGAGTGGCAGTTTCATACTATCCTTTTTTCATTTCAGGTTGCTCTGGGGCTGAGGACACCTTCTACCCAGCCATTTCCTACTCCTGCCTTTCTGCAGTGCTTCTGATTATGGCACCAAATGCTGTTAGCACTGTCAGATATCCTGGAGAAGACTTTCAAGTCCTAAAAGTCCTGGGGCAAGCATGTTTATTTTATAATAAGAGAGTAAGTGGTGCAGCTCAGAGAATAAAAGTATGGACAGAGACTGCAACTCAAGGTTTAAATTTGAAGCTCGCTTTGATAATCTGGAGCAAGTCTCTGGCCTCATTTTTTTAACCTCTTGTGATGAGACTGTAAACTATATAGTCTCTTACAGTGTGCTTGCCCAAGCAGACTTTACCAGCAGATCTTTCTTCTCTTTGGGAGGACATCTAATTGCCATTGTAATGCAAAGCCAAATAATTTTATAAAGTCAGAAGAGACCACAGGAATGAACAGGTTTGGGATCTTTCCATACACACAGAGAAACCAGTAAATATTTGAAGAAGATTTAAAAAGTTAAGTTCAATTGGCCCCTATTTGTACTTCTCCCTTCGAACTGTGTGACGTGAGAGTCTTGTTCCTCATGTACAGCAGTAGAATATTTTAGGGAATTTGAATGCAAAAAGCTGACTTAACTGGTATCACACTTCTAACTTCATCTCAGAATTTGACCTTGGGCACCCACTAGTAGTTACAGCTGGAATATTTCACAAGCACAGCTGTCGTAAAGTTATTCCTTAACATTTGAAAGTTGGATGAATGAAAATGTTTTAAAATATTAACTTGCCTGCTTACTGTTGCGTCCCTCTCTCCTATGTCTGAGGGCAAGATAAGAATAAATAAGAACATGTATTGATATTTCTCATTTTAATTTAATTTCAATCTAATTTCAATGTCCATTAAAAAGGCTGGTCATTTCAATGAAGGTGTTAAATAGAAAAAAAGACTGAAAGCAAAATTACTTTGATTTTTTAGAAAAATCCTTTTTAAGTATTGATTTTTACCATGTTTTTATTGCTGTTTTCATAGCACTTTATAAGTCTCAGATACCTTGCTGACCTCTCCATCGATGGATAATTAGAAGGCCATCAAGTTCGAAGTGGAAACAACTGTCAAATGTCCTTTTAAACACATGGTTGCTGGGTAACAAGACCTCATGCTGCATTCCTTCCTTGAAATATTTGTCCTATTTTTTTATATATTCCTTCCAGTAAGTATGTCAGCATTCAGCCAATGTGCCGGAGGGCAAAATGCTAGCTGGAGTTTTTTTGATATCATGTGGTACTTCCCCAAAGGAAAAATAATCTGAGCAAGCAAAGAGCTTGCATGAATTGAGCTGAGAAGGGATGCATCAAGTTGACTTCCACTTTTATACCAGGTTTCCTTGGCTGAATAGGTCTTTGAATAGAAATGTGTAAGGGCTTTGACTCCCACTTAGTGGTTCTTACTCTTGAGATCTAAAGTTCAACCCAGTATACAGGAATGTGGCTTGATATGTCCGAATGACCTTTTGGATAGCAAGAAAGGATCTTTAAAAGTTCCAGTTCCTTATAAAGGTGACCAATGCATTTAAAAAACCCTAACTATTGTCAAATGACAGCCATGTGAAGTTTAGCAAGGGTTCTGTAAGGCTCTGTTTAAAGAGTCTTGGATATATTCCAAAAGCCCTTGAAACACCCCTCCCCCCACCTCAACAGTGTGCTATAGTGCTTTTTGTGTGCATATCTTATGATAGTCTCTATTTGGCTGACTTATAAAGAAACTTTGCTCCACTTAAAAAAAAAACAAAACCAAAAAAACCCCAACAAACAAGTACAGAGAAAACTGAGAAAGCCCAGAGCGTAAGAGGCATTTAGGGACAGATTCTGAATTTGTTAAAGTAATTGGGAATTAAAAAAAAAACAAGAAAAAAAAGAAGAGGTAGAGCTTTGTCATGAGATGCTGCAGTTACACAGATTAAGTAACTGACTGTACATCTGCCTACCAGTAAAGAAAAGAGAGAAAGAAATGCTGTATCTGTTCCAGTAATTCCCCCAGGACTGTGTCTTTGTCAGAGATGTTTTCCTCTCAAGGATTGTTTTTCTGTTTTATGCTCTACTCCCCTCTCAGCCACTAAATGAACTAGTGAGAACAAAATAAACACTGAATAAAGGCTGAATACTGAATCTGTTAAAGTGTCCAGCAGATAACTGGACGGGATAGGGTTCCTCCATTGACTGTATCATCATTAAAAGCATAAAGAAGCAAATTAAAGCAGTAGCTTGTTTCTGGCGTTTTCTGTTGTAGAGGACCTCAGCTTTGTAACTTTGATGCTAACAGTCTATTTGGTTTAAGTAATAATAAGCAAATAAATATAATATGAGAGGGAGAATAGGTAAGAGAGAAAATGCTTCTGCATACAAAGTATATATGATATACTCATCATCATTTAATGTATGCTATAAGCTAAATTCTCAACCTAGATACAATGGTACAAATCCAGATCAATGTTATTGGCTTTGACAGAATTAATCTGGATTCAGCATAACAAATAAGGGGGAGGGAGAATTTTCCTATGAAACGACTTATGAAAATTGCCTCTAAGTTGGTGATGTTTAATCAAGATCTTATGTGAATGTATAAATTCCAAGCTATTCCTACCAAAAGCCTTTAAAAGACACCTTGCTTATTTGCTTGTAATCCAATAATTCAGCAGGAAACTGGCAGACAATGAGAAAACCTACTGCAGCAGAAAAAGAGGTTTTACAGCTCCAATGAATAGCTTTGGGCAATATATCTGACTGATGTATTGCCATAGCCCTCAGGGGCAGCTGCTCTAGACCCAAGCATGGTGCAGTGCTTGGAAGAACACATTCTTCCTCCATATCTAAGGTATTTTTATGCTATACCTCCCCACAGAACTGGTCTCAGATACCATTTGAGATGCTTCAAGTGCTGCAAACAAAGCTCAGGGCTTTCTCTGGCCTTCCAGAGAGGGCTTCTACAGCATATGGCAATAATTTGATCTCTCCAGATGTTAGCAGGTCCAGAGGAACCTGCGGGCAGCTCTTCCCTGGTACCGGCTAATAGCTGTGGCTGGGGGAGCGGCTGCCTGGAATAGTGATAGCAGATAACAGCTTCTACAGCTGCTGTGCAGATCTAGGATGAGGAAAGTGAGGTACGAAGAAAGCGGATAAGATGAGGAGGGGAGCTGAAACCAACCTCTCTGTTTTGATCTTGATAGTGATAAACTGCAACCTATTGGCATGTGCATTTCTTGATCACTAGGCAAAAGCTTGCACAGTTTATGCCTGAAAATGCTAGGATTTAGTTTAAAAATAGTTTACTAGAATTTGCAAAGGACATGAGATTACTAAATGAACTGTGGATATACTTATTTAATTAATCTCATGAACATGACATAAAAGATGATGTTTAGAAACCAGTGATTAGGAAGAGAGTTGTATGTGGGTAAATGAAGTAATTTGTTCCAGATGAAGTTTTCGGCATTTGTGAATTCACCCTCTGTTTTCTCATGTACTTTTAGCTAGGAAAAGATTGGGTGAGGGAGAAAGTAGCTTTATAGTTACTGAGACTGTGTTGATTTCACCATTTGTTGACCCATGGTGCTCAAACCCTTTCTCAGCTTTAAGGGAAGTGAGCTCGTATCTCATAAAAGTAACCTAATCCCAGCAGTATCGGTGTTTTACTGGACAATTCTTGTACTGTCACCCGTTCCGTTCCTGAGGCTGCTCAACAAATGTGAGAACTGTCATATTGATGTAACCCTGAAAGTCCAGAGGAAAGGTTACAGTGTAGAATTAGATGATGGCTTGCTACAGGAGCAGTAGGATATTTTTTTTTGACAGATATTTTCCAAAAAGAAATACCAGTCTAGTAACCTAGACTGCCAAAAAGAATTGCCAGCCTAGAAACTAGAGAATTTCTTCAAATTAAAGAAAAAAAAAAAGCCAGCCTTTAACTTCATACTCTAAGCAACCAAGATGTAGGTGGTAATGTTCCCTGTTTGTGTATTCAGGCTTTGGTAAGAGTTAAAGGCCGTCTGTTTTAACCTGAAGAAATGCTGATTGTTCCACAAGTTTTGGCTCCACAATTTATTTTTTCACTATGAGAAATATCCCTTCTAAGAAAAAGAATTTCAATCCTGTTATGCCTGCTTTTACTTTGCCAATTAACTGCACAGAAGGTTCTAAAATCACCAGGATGCATAGCTAAAATCTCCCCTCTAGTAATGCTTTATGTCCATTCTGCTGGCAGTGGAGACCAACCTATTTTTCCTTTTTTCTTTCAATCTTGTCCTTACTTGGCCTTTTTTCCTCTGACATTTAGTTCTGGTTCCTCACTTCAGCTCTGTTATTGGAGGATTATTTATCCCCCCTATTTTCTCTTCTCAGTAAGAGTCTTCATGCTTCTTGGGCTGCCAACAGCAAAGATGTTGTAGCAACTCAGCAGAGCCTCAGGAGAGCAGAACAAAGACATTAGGACTACAAGGGTGCTGCATACAACAATCTTTGGCCAGCCTGACTGCATCCAGCATGGGAGCAGGAACAAAAAGAAGGCCAGTTTCTTTCCCAGGGACCACCAAGACAGAGCTTGCACCTGAGTAAGTACACAAATATTCTAATAATAAAAGTTTCATGTTTACACAATTTCCTTTTTTTTTGGTTTTTTTTTGTTTGTTTTCTTTCTGGTTCATCCCCTTATAGATTCATTTCCAGTTGCTGCTTTAGAAGCTTTTCTCATGTTCTACTTCTAGAGTCACTGGAAAACATGACAATAAATACATCAGTTCGTTTTACTTCATTGTGCTGTTTACTCAACTGATATGGCTCCAAATGATCCAGTCCTATGGGATGGGTTTCAATAGATGCACATCTCTGCAGAAAAATTGTTCATTAAATTTTCTACCCTTCCTCTGACGCTACTTCCATAGGATCATAGAGGCATAGAATCACAGAACCACAGGCTGGTTTGGGCTGGAAGGGACTTCAAAGATCAACTAGTCCCCACTGCCCTGCCACTGGGGGGATGGGGGTCTGGCTTCAGTAGACCAGGTTGCCCAAAGCCCCATCCAGCCTGGCCTTGAATACTGCCAGGGAGGGGACAGCCACAGCTTCTCTGGGTAGCCTGTGCCAGGACCTCACTGCTCTCACTGAGAAGAATATGGTGCATAACAGAAGAATGTCCTGAGGACTCTGCACTAGGCCTAACTTTTGTTACCCTTTTCTGTGTGTGTCTTTAAGTTTTGCCATGAAGACTCTGGAAGAACTGCAGAAATATAGGCCCATGCATATGAAAAGTTTCAAAAGGAGACAGATAGCAGGGACTCTAGAACTCCCGGTGTCTTTCTCTTTACATGTTAAAGTAGTTGTGGGTGGTCTGGGGAGGGGAGAACTGCAACTGCATCATGTTTTGCATAGGCATAATATCAAACGGCCCACAGGAGCCAAACAGAGCTCCTGTGTTCTCCCTCTAGTTGGTTCACCAGGTTCCACTTCTCCTAGATATATCTCTGGGCGTGTGCCAAGACCTCAGTGTGAGCAGAAGGAAATAAAGTGCCATGTCCCACCTTCTGATTAGAGGCCATGGTAAGGATTTATGCACACAATCTTGCTCCAAGAAAGGGAATGGAAGGTGGGATCACAGTCAGCAAAACCAAGGGAGAGGTCTGGTTTAAAATATTCCCTATTTGACCATCCTCCAGCAGGAAGCTTGCTTCTAACCTGGGGTGGATTATATCACGTGTGAAATAAACATTGAAAATAATTGCTTCTGCAGGGAAAGTGGGATGAAATATTTCTTCTTTTTAAAATTAATAGAAAAGAAAGCACTTTGAAAGATACAGTGAACTCTGCAAAATTAAGGAACCTTATGCAATTACAATATTCCTTCAGTGCACGCTGTTCTTTTCCAACTTCCTTGCTCCTATTTGACCCAGAAAGCCTAAGAGATACATAATTCAGTGGGTGTTCCCTGTGGTGTTCTAGATGCAAACACAATGAGGAACTGTGGCAATGAAAGAGGCTGTAGGCTTTAATAGAATTTAAGAGATTCATATAAGTTGACAGGGATACAAGTAACCCAGATCCAATCTGGCCTGTATATAAATTCAGCCTCTCAGAAGATAAAATATCTACATTTTTTTTCAGATACTAATAGCTAAAAAAACCCTCAACAGTTAAAGGCTGTACTCTTACTCTTCCTATGAGAAAATGTAATGAAATACGATAATAGATATGAGAGAGTATAAAACATGAAGTATGTACAGAAATTTGGATGAAACAAGGAGAGCATGACAAATTCAAATTTCTAATTATTTTGTATTAATGTTTTATTAGGTGTACAGATATAAGTGTGTCCAGTTCTGGGTACCCCAGTACAAGCGGGCTACTGGAGAGAGTCTAACAAAGGGCAACAAGGACAGCTAAGGGACAGGAGCATCTCTCCTCTGAGGAAAGGCTGAAAGAGCTGGGACTGTTCAGCCTTCAGAGAGAAGGCTCAAAGGGAATCTTATCAATGTACATAAATATCTGAAGTGAGATAAAAAAGAGGATTGAACCAGGCTCTTTTCTGTGGTGGATTGTGCCTTAGTGCCAGGACCAGAGGTAATGGGCACAAAGAGAAACACAGGAGCTTCTTTCTGAACATCAGGACATGCTTTTACACTGTGAGGATGACTAAGCACTGGCATAGGATACCCACAGAGGTGATGGAGTTTCCATCATGGAGATACTCAGAAGCTGTCTGGCCGTGGTCCTAGGCAACCATCTCTAGGTAGCCCTGATCAGGAGTACTGGAACAGACGCCCTCCAGAGGTCCCATCCAAATTCAACCATTCTGTGATTTTGTGAAGCAAACTATTACCCTATCGCTCGTCAAAGCTGAACTGTGGTTCAGTGAATGAGGGGAATGCTATGAAAAGTGTAAGGCTCATATTCCAGAGAAATCAACTACATCTTTCCCACTCTCTTCTTCAGTGGAACTAGGGTTGTTTAGTAAAGAAGACTGATCTGTGGAGATTTTTTTTCCCCAGAAGCTGGAGAGTAATGTGGCAGGTGAGGATGATATTACTTGTAGAAGCAAGATAACACTTCATACAGATGGCACATTTTCCACACTGGAACATTAGATTTTATCTTGTTAGCAATTGCTGTTGTTGTTGCTCATATCATGAAAGATTTGGAATGGAAATACTGAAGCTGGACACTAAACATTTTGCAATGTATCCTGAAAATAGAGTCACAGCTGTCAAGCAGTGGTTCCCAGCTCTGTCTAACACACATCACACCACACAGACAGCTCTTCCATAACTCTTTCTGCTCTCAAAGGTATAATATGTATAGGCATTGGTTTCACTGCATTAGCTTGGTATTGCAATCTACAGATAATAAAAGTCTGTAACTAGAGAAGGAAACCATGGAAATAAGGGAAAATTGTGGGATTTCCTTGACCAGCATTGATTTCTTTAGAAGAGACAGGCTGTAAAAGAGACACAGAGGCCATACACACACTCCCTAAGCTGCCCGAGGGAAGTCATGGTCCAGTCTTTTCTGCACTTCCCAGGGAAAGCACCATCCAAACAATCCATAAATAGTCCTGAGTTTTCCTCCTCTTATTTTTGGAGCCTTGTTTTATTGCACAGAAAAGCACTTCAAAGGTTTCCTTAGTCTCCATGTGCTGTATTCCTGCAGCAGTAAGAAGATAATTATTCCAAACTCAGGATGGGGCAGGGGCCTGGGTAAAGGGGCCTTGATAAAGGCTGCAGTTGCACTCTTTACAGGAAAAGGGAATATCCAAAAGTTTGCTCACTTTGATCCTCAAACCCCACTACGTGGGTGCCAGTACCTGTGTCATGTGTAGTGCACCAAGGCATGCAAGAATATTCAGGAAAATTACCTTGAGTACCACATAATCACAGCAAGAAGAAAGAGTGAGTTAAGATTTTAAACAGGAGATTTCCAAGTTCTTTAAAAGTCATATTTTTCTTTGCATCCAGCTGTCTGCTGGATTTTGTCTTTATTTGGATTGGAAGCAGCAGAAGTGTGATTCCCTACACTGTGGGGCTGGAAGTGCAGGATGCTGCGGAATAAAACCCTATGGCCAAGAACAGACTGTGCTGTGTGAAGGACAGAGGATGTTGGCGGTTCTCACAAATGAAAAAATTGTGATTGAGTTCCAGTCGAGTGGTGCATAGCTTTGGTAGCATTTTCAAAGTATGCTTTGAAGCATAACCTACAAGTTTTTAGCTGAACTGAAGATTTAGACAGTGAAAAACAAACCATTAGTCTTGTACCAAGATAAATGGCAAAAAGAACTCTTGACATTTTGGGCAATATTTTGCCCTTAGGTTGCTTTCCTGGGATATTCCTCCTGGATCTCCAAGAGCGCCAACTGGCACATTAGAAAGTGCACATTTTGGATTTTTATTTCACATAAGCCCCTTTTCCACTTGATTGCAAAAGGAGGTTTAAGAAGCATAACACCACACAAGAGAAAATGGCATTTTGTGATCAGCACCTGGGAACTGAATGTAGGCGAGGGAGAGTACACACACAAGGAAAGTGGGGGGGGGGCACAACACATATAATACCTGGTGGTTTACGGCCTAAAGATTCAATTTAGCCCCTTATGTTTTGAACAGCAGCTCTTTTGAAATATATGGATTAAAATGACATAAATAATCCAAAGCAGATGCTAAACCCCATAAAGAAGTCCTAATTTAATAATGGACAGATAACAGATTGCATTGTCAATTTGATTAAATAAAATGTTGCCTGTGTTTTCTCTGCCTGGTTTCCACCTGAACTACCACCACATTTGTCACGGAACCACTGATAGCAGAAGTTGGTCTCATCTGACATATTGGCTTGGAATATGGTCGACTTCAAATCAGCTCCTGTCTCTATCCTGGATTTCCATAATCAGTACATGCCTGAGTTCTCCAGCAGATACACAGAAGCAATCATACCAATAACACTACCTTTGCCTGACCTGCCTTTACAGTACAGTAATTTTCACTGACTCGTGTCTCACACAGTTCAGTCTTGCTAATGTGAGTAAGAGCCACCAATTCTATCATCACGCTATAGTTAATGAGGAAAATTTCTAAGGTGCCATTGTAACTGAAGATATATTATGATCATTACAAAGAAGGCAGGGCACAATTTCCCCTCCCCAAATTGCATCTTTGATTCACCAGAGCTATCTCAGTGGATCACAATATAGGGTCCGTTCAGTCTGGAAAGAGTGTTTGTTGCAAATCCTCTAAACCCCCAGTGTGACATTTGCCCTGCAGACATAGGCTATGGACATCAGAGACAGTGCAAGCCCTGTAGCGGCATTTCTGAGAAGAATAGGCTATCCATCAGACAGTAATTTTCCTCACTCCAGGGTCCAAAGCTGAGAAAAGGTTAGTCCCACAGGCCTAAGGGAAACTACACAGCACAATAGAGTTCACACCACTGTATGATTGTTATAATTCCCTGAGTTGATAATCACTGCTGCTGTTGATAACCATCTCAGTTTCTGAGGACATAGAGTAGAATGAGCTCAAGGCTTGGCACTGAAGAAGTTATTTATTTTTGCGGAGATAGCGTGTAGCTTTATCTGGCTTTCTGTTGCAAGTGCTAAATTAAACATGATAAAGGCAGAATCTTGAACCCTCAGGCATCTATGACAGAATGCAAATTTCCCGCTGCTTAGCTACAGCACCACGAAGCTCTTTGTTGGGAGCTCTTCGCTCTGTGGAGAATACAGAATATTCCATTGATGTCAATAGGGCTTTAACTTCATAGGCAGAGGAGTCAGGCCTGTAATAACCTTGTTTGATCAAGTTTTCCTTACCAAATTTTAGCACAGTGTGATGGGATTTCTCTGGCCCTGGAATACCCCTAAACATTCAGGGGTGCACTAAGGAGCCCTCTCCAAGCCTAAGGCAGTTGTGGACGGAACTACAAGGCTGGTCAGTGTGATATGTAAGGAATAGCTTTAACTCCTGGAGTAACGGACTAAATTGCCCTTAAAGCCCCATTGCCTCACCATCACTGCTACTTGACTCTTTGCTCCATCTAGCTGTTTTTTCCCTGTCCTGGGGAGAGAAGTGAAGATAAAAGGAGTGAGTTTGGCAATGAAGTCGCAGCTATTAGACACTAAACGATGAGACTGATTTCCTTTTTTCCTATCAAATATGGATCTAGATGTTCATGCCATGTCTCTCATTGCGGTCAAACTGAACTACAGGACCTGAAGGCTGTGGGGTTTGCTTTTTACAATGGCAATTCAAAAATTTTATATACATTTCCATCATTAATCTTGCTTATATAGCTGTATGAATCCTGGACATCTTTTTTGATTACTCATGTACTGAAATGTTTGGAACTGAAGCATTTTGTTTCACTTTAGGTTTAAAAATTACATTTGGGCAGTATTCCAAGCAACACTTCAAAAAGAAAAAGCATAATGTTTTGAGTTTTAAAATGGTTTAGCTATCACTATTTGCTAAGTTGGCATCAACTCACAAAAATGTATAGCTCCAGTAAGACAGACTCGTAGCTTGTTTAGAATAACTGTGGCTTGTACATTAGCTCTGCGTGCATCTATATCCTGTAGGCTTTGACCTGGTAGATTTAAATTATTTAACAGAGCTGGTGAAATTAAAGATCCATGGGTTTTGTTTGAGGGTTTGGCCTTTTTTTTTTGCACCAGTTTCTTGCTTGTTTTATAAGACTTGTGATGTTATTTAAAAGCTCATCAGTATGTGGCAATAAACATCTTCAGCAAATCCAGATCTTCTCTGTTTCATGGTTGCTGAGCTGTGGCAGATGTTTATGCAAAGCAAATACTGAGAACACAAAGAAGACACATTACAAACACAAAGTTATTTGTGCCGCAGAATGTGTCATTTTTATTTTAGTCTAGCACACTAGAGAAGATACAGACACACTAAGTCAGAATGCTCTTGGTCAGCAAAGGTGATCAAAACCACTGTTGCCTGTTCCTGTTTAGTTCCAATGGTTTACACTGAGCTAAGTGCATTAAAGAACATTTACTTTTTCAGTGTAGGCTGGATGTCCCTGATTCTATAGGCTTTCCAATAAAGACAAAAGGATCTTTCTGTTTAATAATACTTCGATGAAAACACATCTTGGATGAACATTTGTTCAAACATCTGTTTGATTTAGTCTTGTTGAGGATTGCAGCAAACCATGTATCTGCTTTTGGCTCCACCTTTGCAAAAACCTGCTTAGAAATATACACAAACATACTTGGCAAATATACTTGGAAAGAGTTCCAAATTTAGCAGTTACTTTCAAGGTGTGTGCATCCAGGATAAGTGCTATTTCTATATCACAAAACCAGCATAAAATGGAACCACCATGAAAAGCAAGAAACTTTACATAAGCCTTATATGTAAGCATATTCTGTATATGCTGTTACAGCAAGTGATGCCTCTTCAGAGTTGTCTGGGTGGGAGCAAGCACAGTGAGGGTTGTTTCATTTTCATCCTTAAACACTGCTGCAACATTTGTACATAGCATTGATGAAAAGGTGTTGCTACCTTTAAACTTCCAACTGGTCTGGCAGAATAGGTTTGAGTAACATGAATTTTGTCCTACTCTTCCCTGCCAAAAGGTTGGATATTCCCAATGAATTGTAGTTGCATGACTGTGTTAAAAGCAATAAGACTACACAGGTATCACAGATAAAATCAGTGTCTGGAGTCTTCAGCATTTGTGATGATAATGTTCCTCAAGAGAACTCTTTTCTTTCTAGAAAGACATCAGTTTTGCCATGAAGACCAGTTTCTTCCTTCCCTCCCCATGAAGAACTGAATTTGTCATTGGCATCCATGAGAAGAAAGAACAAACAGAGAACAGAAGTTCAAGACCTTTCAGAAGCTGGAAGGGACCAGCAGCCCGCCTGGTCCTTGGCAACTCAGAGGAATTCAGCAGCTCTAGAGATTCTTGTGAAAACCTCTGCTGAACATCGCTCCAGGAAACATTCAGCATTGCTGAGGCTGCTCTGGTACATGATGAGCAGTGTCCTATGATAATCACTCTGTGTCCCAAGTTTTCTTCAAGATTTCTGCTGAGACTGCCAATAAGACTGACTGCTTTTTATTTGACCATCTGCCCCATGAAGTTTAGATGGCCACAACCTAGCCCACTTTGAGCGTGTTGCAGATCCAGTGCACACTGCAAGAAGGCCCCCAGGAGCTACAGCCAGAGGCAATGAGACAATGTATTCATGGGGCAGGTCTGTGAAGTTCAGAATTATACCTCTCCGAAGACACTCGTTCCCAAGCATCTCTCAGCGAGGTGAGCAGGCCACCTCTGGCTGCCTTTCATTTGCTGCCATGGTATCAAATGCTCTCTGCAGACATTCATATCGAGTGCTGGAATGATGATTGTAGCTGTTCCGAGCAGACTTCACACCTCCTCTTGCAATGGCCTTGTCAGAAAACTTGTTCTTCAGAAATTTCATTTTGGGAAAACGGTACATTGCCTTTCCAAATTGTAGCCTTTGTTAATGATGTTCCCTTTTTGCAGAAGGGAAAGGGGAGCATGACTTACACAACTGAGTTGGCCTCTTCCTGTGACCTCCAGTGACCAGCCACCACGGGTTCACAGCAAGGCTTTCCATAGCAAGTCCTGCCAATCAAATCCCAGCTTACTGAGTCATATAATCACGATGCCCTCAACTTTTTTAAAACCTATGTTTCCAGTCTTCCTTTCTAAAAAGAAATTCAAAGCTCAACACTGCTTGAATTATTAAAGTTATGAAGCAAGTAAAAAAAGACAAGTAAAGTGTTTGCCTCACAGTTACACATGTTTGAAACTGGCAATATTTGCAGCATTTTACTTCCCTTTTGAGAATAAAAAGTTCTAAAGAAATAATTGATCACATGAAGATCTGAAACCAGAAAGATTTTCAAGACCATATGTGGTGATTAGGGCTCCATAGGTCCCTTAGGTTGTGTTGATTTGAATGCCTTCAGCTTCAATCTGAAGCTTCCTCTACCCTTCTAATTGCTCCTGGCTGTCCTGACATGGTTCCCCTCAGCCCTACCAGTCTCTAAGGCCTCACAGAAATGCCAGTAACCTCACACTACTGGGGGTCTGGGAGAAAGGCTATGTAAACAGGAACCACTCCACAAAATCAGTAGGGCTCTTTTGCTTTCATGTCAGTATCTAGAAATTCTTGACTGAGCATAGACTGAAGAATTCTAATAGTGTGGCTATTGGATCATAAAATCTGCTTTCTGGCCTATTCCATCTCTATAGTCTACTAACTCCAGAAGGCTTGAAGGGATTCTTGCCTTTCCTTTTCACAGTTCTGGGGTTTGTTTTGTTTTGTTTTATTGAAGGAGGCACCTAGTGGCATCCTTCTTCAAAGGAGCCAGAAGGATGAGGAGGGAAATCCAGGTAACAGCAGCAGAGGCACCAGCCATAATCAGGGTAAATGATTTTACAGAGATTGTCTCCTGCCTCTTACCACTAGCTGAAAGGAAGAAAGCAGAGCTAGCAGAAAACGACCTGCTAGATTGTTTCTGCTTCTAGATCAATAAGTAAAGGCTCTGCGGTTTCCCTGGAAGGTATTCTACTTTCATTGCAGACTGACTTTTAACACATTCAAGCCAAAGTGAGAACACTTTCTAAAAGCAGACATTTAACGGTGACCAACAACAACAGAATCATACTGGCTACTTTTGGAACAGATTTTTAAATCATAGAGCAGATAGAGCTGTTGAGCTGTCCACCCAGAATACAAATGTAAGGTAATTCATTAACATGGAGTTGGGTCTAGAAAAACTAAGAGTTGTCTGTCTGAAAATTTTCCTTTGTAATATAGAAGATTTCTGCTTTACAGCCAGTTCTTCATTGTCCACAAAATTAAATGCCATATAATATGAAATTAAAAGAAACCCCCAGTGTCCTGAGTTTCAGCCTAAAACTGTTCACACAGCTGGTGATTCCTATTGATACTGGTTGCTTCCTGCCTCCAAGAATTTCCTGTGCAGCAAAAATCTTGGAAAAAAATGAAAGAAAGAAAAGAGAGAGAGGGACGAAAGAAATATTTAATCATTCAAAGCAGCAGACAGGCAGGATTTGCTGGGGTTGCACATGTGGCAACAACAACAGTTTGGAATCTCTTGGCTGTTGGATTTTGTTTCTTTGTTTAAGGTTTGAATAAATAAATAACTTGGAGAAGTTTTCTTTGGTACCTGACCTGTTTTTCAGCTGAGGTAGAGTTAGTTTTCACAAGAAGCTGGGAGGTGACACAGCCAGGACAACTGACCCAAACTATCTGAAGGGATATTCCGTACAATATGACATCATTTGGGACAGGTTGGGCATCGAGTTCCCAGCGGTGAGCAAATTGCATTGTGTACCACCCTCTTTTCATGTTCTTTTATTAGTATTGCTGTTGTTATTTTCCTCTTCCTTCGCTGTCCTATTAAAGACTCCAAGTCTGGAGTTTTACCTTTTTCTTCCTATCCTTCTTCCCATTCCACTCTGGGTGGGAGTCAGGAGAGAGTAAGCAGCTGCATGATGCTCAGTTGCCAAATGTAGCTAAGCCATGACAGTATCTCAACTCTTAATAATTCAAAACTTCCAGGACTGTTAGTCTGACAGGTCTGTAGGATTATTTAAACCAAGTCAAGAAGTTGCCTTTTTAAAATTGTGAAGAGATTTGTATCTTTCACTGGTGAAGTTACTCGACACCAAATGAACACAGTCTAGGCTCCACCAGCAGAATTTGGATCTTGCTGGGGACTAGGCATATTTGTCACCAAATTTGGTGAAAATACCTATTTCAGATTCCTCCTAAGGGGCATTTAGGGCTGGAAAGTCAGGAGTCTACTTGAACACAAAAACTAGGAGTCTACTCAAGTCATGTGCCCAACATGATGGCAGTCTGTCTGATGGTGTCCTTCTCTTACTCAATTTCCGTTCATTCTATTTTTTTAATCCTGTGTAGTAGCTGGGTAGTTTTATAGTCACTTTTTTTCAGTCAGATGATGGGAGGCCTATTGAGACTCATTCTGTTGCCCAAAGATCTACCTTTAGTTTCAGAGGAAAAAAGTTTACACACATAGCAGGATCTGGGCAATCTCTGCATCAAGTAGAGACATCTGTGGAAGTCTATAAAATAATCTACCTAGAAGGTTATTGCTAAGCATAGTGCCTTCTTTCTAAGTAATGTTAAAAAAACCCAGATCTAGAGGCTTTTTTTTTTATCCTAATCTAGCTCTTAAGAGATAGTTGGTTTGCTGTATTTACACTGTGATGATCTTTTTGGCATATTCTTTCACATCTTAATCTGTTTTTGATGTTCTTAAAGGAGTGATTAAGCCCTTTTTTACATGCAAAGCAAGACTGAGTTGCCACCTACCACATATCAGAGATTTGGTTTGCAGAAAAGGAGGCTGAAGAATTTGGTAGGATACTCCTAGGGTGCAAAAAGCATTACATCAACCTGGGAGTTTAAGCACTAAACTAAGGAGAGGTACTTCCACAGATTGGAGAGAATTAAAAATGGAAAGAAGTAGGTAGAGAGAAAATCACAGTCAGAATGTCCTAAGACATCAGCATTAAAATTCACTAGGGGGGGGGGACACTCAATTTTAAAATTGATCTCAGGCAGGGTAAGATGCTGTGTAACCATCTTGTAAGATGAGTACTCTCTAAATTTGGACAGATTCCATACACTGTTGCAATCTCAGAAATATGAGCAATAAAACATGCACAATGCTTAATTGCAGCTGGCAGTTAAACAAAACATTGCAATGCTGCCATATTTAAATTGATGTCTTTTTCAGTTATTACATGGTAAAAGATTTCCTGCTGTTTATCTGCAGTTACTCTGCAAAAATACAGAAAAACAATTGTGCCCACAGCCATGGGGCCAGGGGACAAAGACTGCTATTTTTTTCTTTCTATTTACAGCACAGACCATAGGAGGGGAATTATGCAAGGAAAGCAGCTCATCAGTTTTCAAGCCAGGGTTTTCAATCACAAATGCTGTGTGACAGCAGACATTTTCCTCTGTCAAAAAGTAACAAAGTAGCCCAAAAGAAATAAAATGGAGGCTGCAGACAAACTGATGATTCAGGGAAAAAAAAAAGGTCACAGAGATTGGGAAGGCTGAGACATTGTTGTGTGTGATGCATACACACAATACGTGTTTGGTCACTGCCATGGTTTTGGTTTTAATTTGTTGGCCAAATGGATGTTAAGGAATTACAGCTGCACTCCTCTCTAATGGTCTATATCCATTCAGTTCCCAGCCATTTAAAAGGGCTAGGATATAGATGTGCCTGCATACTTGGCAGTGCCAGCTCTAATTGCTGTTAAAGGTGATATAGGATCTCAGAGACACAAGAGCTTCAAAGTGTCAGGGTGCCAGAAGGGAAAGACACTTTCTGATCTACACTGACATGCTGGGATTAAGTGTTCAGTGCTTCCCTGGCAGTAGGACTGTCGGCAAATAATACTCTGGACTTCAATCTCCTATCTCAAACAGCTCCTCAAGGGCTTCTTCAAATGTTTTCATGAAGTTCTAGTTACCTCCTCAGTAATGTTTGTGATCTCTTCAAGTTACTTTCCCATTTCTGAATAATACATGGCTCACCACGGGTAGAAGCAATTACCCGGGAGTCTGAAATACCTCTTTCTCATCACAAGACCTGTTAGTTTTTCTGTTTCTTTTTGTTAGCATGCTGTATAAATCTGAAATCGTTATGCACAGGCAGAAAAACTTTACTCTTGAGCCAATTAGGATGCAATTGTCACCATGTCAAGCAATCTCATCCTCTAGACAGCCACAGAAAAAAAAAAGGGAAATCTTTTCCATGTAATTAGTTAATTTTTAGTAAGTGATAGCATTATAATACCTCTTCACAGTAGGAAATTAATGTTCTAAGTTCTTTTCCTACAATGCACAGACAAAATGTACCCACTGAAATTTAATTCTCATCAAGAAGGTCAGAAAGGTTGAATGAATTTTTGTCAAAGAAGAACTAAATTTCTCTCCAAGTAAACTCTGGCACATCTGGAATTTGATATCTGCTGCCTGACTGATTTGTACTTCAAAGCATTTACACAGTGCAGTACCACGGTGGCATAGCCAAACATTAGATCAATTTCATGGTTTCTTTTAATCATGGAAGTAAGAAAGGTGTATCAAAGAGCTGCTTCTCCTGGTCAATGGACAAAATACTCAGTTTTTTCAAAAAATTTCGAAAGTTTTTTTGGAAGATCATCTTATTTTCAAATAGCTGAGGGTAAATGGCTACTTACACTCTAGTACAAAGCAGATAATTACATTTGGCCTTTCATAGAGTCACAGACTGGTTTGGGTTGGAAAGGACCTCAAAGATCATCTAGTTCCAACCTCCCTGCCATGGACAGGGACACCCTCCACTAGACTGGGTTGCTCAAAGCCCCATCTAAAATGGCTTTGAACACTGGCAGGGAGGGGGCAGCCACAGCTTCTCTGGGAAACCTGTGGCAGCGTCTCACCACCTACATACTGAAGAATATCTTCCTTGTATCTAATTTAAATCTTATCTAATCTAAATCTATCTTTTTTTTAGTTTAAACTCATTACACTCTATCCTACTGCTGTGTGTCCTTGTAAAAAGTACCTCTTCATCTTTCTTTTAATCCTCTTTTAGATACTGGAAGGCTGCTATAAGGTCTGTCCAGAGCGTTCTCTAGGATAAACAAGCCCAACTCTCAGCCTGTCCTTATAGGCCATATGCTTCAGTCTCTTGATCATCTTCATAGCACTCCTATAGACCCACTGTGGCAGGTCCATGTCTGTCTTATGCTAGGGAGCCCAGGGCTGGACACTGCACGTAGAGTTTCACAAGAGCTGAGTAGAGGGGGAGAATAACCTCCCTCAACCTGCTGAATGCTTCTTTTGATGCAGCCCAAGTTATGCTTGGCTTTCTGGGCTGCAGGCATACGTTTCTGCGTGATACTCGAAGAGTATAGCCATCCAGCTAATTCCTTATCCACCAAGCAGTCCATCCATCCAATCCAGAGTACAGGCTAGACTACCACCAAGTAATGACTGAGACAAAAACTTCATTGAATACCTCAGCCTTCTCCATATCCCATGTAAACAGGTGTCCTGTTTCCTTCCAAAGGAGGCCTACATTTTCCCTAGCCTTCATTTTATCGCTGACATACTTATAGAAGCTTTTCTTGTTGCCATTGGCATCCCTGGCCAGATTTCATTCTATCAGGACTTTAGTTTTACTAACCTGATCCCTGGCTGCTCGGACAGTCTCTCTGTGTTCCTCCCAGGTCATAACATGGGGGAATACAGGCTGTAACTGGAAATATTTGAGCCAGTTTTCAATCAGCAGCAAGGGAAAAGATGGTTAATAAGTTTTTAAATGTTTATTTTTTAGTGGGTGCTCTATGGCTTGAGGAAAAAGTCATCAAGAAATAGGTCACAGTTTTGTCCTTATCTGTTGTGGCTGGGGTGTGGCTGGGTAATTATGCACACTGCCTTGCTGCATTGCCTTGTCTACCTGGCAGGGGACAACACTCAAAAGACTTATTTTGTAGTCTTCAAGTCTAATATTTCAGTTGGCTTTTAACATATTACAGAGAAAAGAAGTAATGCCTTTACCATGTCTATGACAAAAATTAGAAGTGCTCTGAAATGGTTTACAGATATCTTGCAATGACCTAGTTCTCACCATCCTCACTGTATGACTGCATTGGCTTAGTTTACCTGGAAATGTGAAGAGAGAAAAAAAACAAGCAGAAAGGGAAGAATGGTCTGAGATAAGCCACCTCTGAGCAAACACTTAACAGTTGTTAAAAGACAATGCCTGGACAGGAAAATGCCTGTGGATTCAAAGATGTTAAAAAAAAAATAAAAATCTGGCAGACTTCAAAAGGAAGACTTTCTCAAAATAAATATTCTTTGGTTTTGAGAAGGCGTTTTAGTTAGTGAATACCCCTTGCCTCTGACTTCCAAAAGAACTGCCAGGGCAAACATGGTCCAATGTGCTGTGTAAACACAGCTGATGAACAGGACACTGAAGCAGTAGTAGTAGAGAAACTATGGAATTTCATTTTGGCTTCAAATGTAAGCACCAGGTCAGAGACAGAGTCTAATAAAAAAGCAGAGAAGGTACAAGTGAACAAAAATGGCCTGTGGAAAACCTGGATTGGTTGATAAACCAGTTACTCATTACTTTTCAAATGAAGGCTCAACCGTCTGCTCTGGTTGATAGCGTGAAATGGAATGATCTTTTACTTTATTATTTACAGACTGAATGACTAGTATATATAGATATGAAGTAATAAACATATTCTAGTGTCATAAAAAGATATATTTCTTCCATTTAGTTTCTTCAGTCGCTTGCCACAATTAATTTACTTACATGTTTTGCTCTACTACACTGTAATACATAGTGCTTGCAACAAATTGAAAACACTACCCAATTAAGACACAAATTGCCTTTCTTCCACAAGAGGAGCCATCACAGAAAGAACAATCACCATCACAACCTTCATCTCCCACCTAAGCAACCCCAAGGATGACTCAGTCCAGTTCAACCCTCTTCCTCCCAATCATTATCTGCCCAAGTAGATGAGATTTACAGTGGACAATTGTAAGAGCCTGAAATAACATGAGATTTCTCTATTGCTGCCCATCTTCTCCTCATACTCAATCTTCAAATGAAGTCATAGTGCTGCATTTGTGACATCCCATTCATTTCCATGGAAACAGATTGCCAGTTCACAGACATGGGTTTATGGCTTCACCGCTATATAAAGAGAAGGGACTGATGATCTCTGGGAAATAAACTCACTGGAAATACACATGGTTTCCGATAGAAATAGACATATTGTCACATTTCTTACGGTATGAGAATTTCCCTTTAAATTCTGATTGACGTGCCTAAAATGAGATGCATGGCTGCACTTACATCTTTGTAATTAGTGATGCATTATTCATAGTGTTCCATACGCGCTCTGAAAGATGTTATTTCAAAGCTCCATTCTACCTTACTTCCTCTTCTCCATTTTCTTTTTTTTTGCTTTTGACTTTCACAAGGGATTCAAGTCACAAAGCAAGCATCCTCCTCTACCTTCCATCTTCATTTATCCTTTCCATCTTAATTTACACTATCCTTCAGAATCCTCTCCAGCATTATTCTTCCCTCGTCCCTTTCAAGGACCCTTTGCAGGTGTCTCTTATAATTTTTCATCTTATTTCTTTTATCCTAGTTTACAAAAAAGCACTAAGATACCCAGAAGGAGTTAGAAGCCCGTCATACCAACCAAAATTATCTTCATTCTGCCCAGTTTGGCAGTTTGGAATTTGACCCAAATCTCTCAATCTCAGGGATTATCACCTGCATTTTCCTTGAATTTCCCTTTCCATCTTTCCTTCACTTGACCAGATTGATGTAAATTAGAGCTGCCTTGAGGCAGATTTACACTCAAGCTGCCACTAGCCCATGGAGCTGTTTGGAAATGCAGAAGCTGGATGCAGCACAGGCTCATGCCAACTGTTCATCCACACCTTTTCATCTAGTAGCCACAGGACACTGAGTGCGGTATAAATGTGAGGTCATTTGTCCTCATATTTTCTTACAAATGACCTATCACCTTGGTGTTTCTGTGCAAATGTCTCAAAAATATCCCCTCTTCCCGAAGGACTGGAAACTCATGGCCTGGCATGAGCTACACACACCCTCTGCCTGTGTGGTCCTTGGCTGTAAGAAGTTCTTCTTCTGATTTCCGTGCCACAGCTGTTCACGGTTCTGATGAGGAGATCAGCAGGACAGGATTTGCTGTTATTTAAAATGAGTTCCTACTGGTGTGCTGTAGAAGTGTCCGAGGCCTCGAGACCTGACAGAGTGTGCAGAAGCAAGGGAGAAGAAAGCATTGATTTCATGAGGCTTTGATCTGAGGAAAACTGCCCAGTGGGGAGACAGTGTGGGACGACACAGAATCAAACAAGTGTCTGTACTCCAGTCAAAGGCAAGGGAAAGGGGATGTTTATAAACCTGGAGCAGCTGCATGGCACTTACTGTGTCCTGAAGCTGAACACACCTGTCCCCGAGTCATTCGTTCACCAGGATGTAAAGCTGGGGTGATATATTCTGTGATACTAAGTTCAATGCAAGACTGAGGTCTGGCTGTTGTGCTACCTGCCTTCCAGATGGCAACCTGAAAATAGCTCTTTGGCACTGTCAGTAGACTCAGAGGGACAGGGATAAGAACAGCAAAGGTGGAAGAGCAAAGAAAGTCACAAGTTGTGAATGATCCACACCTCTCCCTTTCTAACTCCTGAGAATACATATATTTTAATGCATTCGGTACTAAAGAGATGAAGATCTGCAGGAAGGAAAAACACAGTAAGATATTACCATCTGTAACTTTTGCAATGCAACCTTAAACAGAAGATGAAATTTATATCAAAAGTAATTAATACATGCACAGAAAATATGAAAGTCAAAACAGACATAGGGATCGTTCTGATGGTATAAGGGTTAATCAGTGCATTCTTGAGTTTTCTTCTGTGGATAAGAGTGGCCTGTGGTCATATAAACTGGTCTGAGAGAAGGTAGTAGGACTACTTGTCTGTGTAAGGGCTGCAGGTTTGTGCTACACTCTATGGCTGACTTTTGGAAATGTTTGCTTTATCAGCTGAGTAATTCATAGATGTAGCATGAAAGGCTCATTTTCACTTTGCTGGACATCGTGGAAGGTGCTTATGACACCTTTTTACCTGATTTGCTTTTGTTAAATGTTTCCTTCTGCTGTTTTCACAAATGGCTTAAATAGTATGCCTGGCCTTGGTTCATTGTATAGCCCTGGCATGAGGCTGCATGTCCATGCTGTACTACATACAGCAGTCATTTCCCTTCCTGAAACCTGTTGCCTGTTTGGGAATGCGGTGGCATGCAGGATGGCTCTCCTTGGCCCCCAGGAAACCATTTTCATGAGGGCAAGCTCTCCTTTGTGCTGATTCAGGACCCAGCTAGGGCGTACTTCAGTGTACCACAGCATGGCCCTGCTCCAAAACCTTTTCACGCTTCAAGCATGCTTGAGGTGGCACATTAAATGGTGTTTCCACTTTATACTGTGTTTCTCTTTGGACATGCTGGCCTGGATGGGCTTTGTGTTTTCTAAAGCAGTGGCAGCAAAATCTCAGGGCTTAGCTGGATGTGGTAGACACGTAACAGAACGTAGCATGCAGGTTATGCCAGTGTTCACAGCACCAGTGAAAGCAGCCTGACACGAACAACTACCCGCATTATGTCATCTCTGAGAAAAAAATCCAGAGCTGTGGATGCTGTTAGGCAACCACTATTACTTTGCTGGACTTGCCTGGAGTAAACGTTAGCAGTGACACTGCTTTATACATTAACACAGATACAAAGACGTAAATTTCAAAATAAATAATTGTCTAGACTAATTCTTCCTCTTAACAGCAGGCTATGGTCGCTTCAGAAAGAAGTAGAGACGTCAGAGTGAATTAGCACTTGGCTCACATGTAGGATGTTCGGTGTTCTTATGCTGTTTCCAAAGCCAGGACAAGAAAAGCAAAGAAATCAAGTGTTATGTTTTCAGTCTGTGCTAACTAAGCTCAGGTACTTGCATGAGAAAGGATAAAACTGTTATATTCTCCAGAGCTTCACTACAAAACCTACAACGCTTTTCCAGAAACATGTTCCTGAGAACTTATTACTCAAAACATGTTGGCTCTTGATCATTAAGTATGGAAGCTATCTGCTGTCACCCAAAGCACCCTGTAAATACGCTGCAGTAAGAGGAGGGCCTGGTTTGCACTCTTGTCTGTATCACTCATATAAATGATCTTCCATGACTTGCTTAACCCAGATTTTTTGTCTGAATCCCTAGAGTTAACTCCCTTAAAGAAAAGTATCAACATACATGGCCTGCTTAAGGAAAGTGTTGAATGTCTGCACCAGAGTTCACCTCAGGACTGCCTGAACAATCCCTTCATGCTTTTTAGTCATCGGTGTCCCTATGAGGAACACTAGGAGTAAAGAGACATGTGATAAAGGTGACTGAAACTGCACAAAAGAGTAGAAGGGCCATGTGACCAGGCACAGCGGTGGGTCCTTGGTAGATGGAAGCCCTGCTGAAACAGGGATCTCTAGATAAACAGCCAAGTCTGCTTTCTGCAACCTACAGCAGTTTTATTCTCCAAATCTCATTGTCAATTCAAACTGTGGGAAATAAATACAACTGGCAAAATTTGGAGCCACGACTGTTCCCTCTCTGGGAAGTATTACATTTAATAGAGTATTTTTTCATCCACATAAACACCTAGTATACTGATAACAAAGACCCTTATGTGCTAGGAATTAAGCAGTTCTAGCTGCAGTCTCTGCCGCTCTGTTGCTGTGGAGCTAATCCTTGCACAGGAGAAAAGATCCTGCCTTTTTGCTTTATCCCCTGGACAACCATCCTCTATAAACAAACTGCTACCTCATTCCCATTGATGGAAAGTGGTCCTTACCAGAGGTGCCAGAAGGGCTCCATTGAGCCTGTGCTAAAAGAACAAAACGTGTCAGCACATTTCTTAAGAATCTGGATGACAACATCACAACAACACATTAGCCTTGATATGGAAACACAAAAATGTCATTGTATTTGTCTGACAGAAATGTGCACGGAGGTGGATTTGGTTTCTGTGTCATGATAGACACAATAAAATTATGTCCATAGCACAAACTTAGTTTTTTCCCCTCTTGTCCACCACAAATGGCTTTCATTCCCTTTCACTTAAATATTTGTCTTCCTTATTTTTTATTCTTTCCCCTCTGAGCTCTTCTCCTGTTCAGTCACCTCCAGCTTCACTAGCTCTTCAGTTCTTTCCATCCTCATCTCCCTTTCCTTACATTTGGATAGATCTATTTGCAAGATCAACACCATCTTCCTGCTTCTTTTCATATTTAGTGTGACTTATCTTAGAACCTTTTTATTTGGCATCTTTGATTTGTTTCTCAAAACTACTGTTCCTTTTCATTAAGGGACTCCACATCCTCAAGAGAAAAAGTAATAATACAACGTGATCTTCCTTATCATACTTCCATTCCCTTTCACATCTCTTTCCTCCCATCCCAAATTTCTCTTCTGCTCTTTTCTCCTCATACCTGCACTGCCACAGGAGCTCTGTTCCATGCCATGTCCCAGCCTCCTTATAGTTTTGGGTTGGGTTTTTTATCATGGTGTTTTCACTTTCCTATTGCTTCTTCTCCTTGTACTGCAAGGTTTACTATTTTTACAGTATTAAAATCACTTTTGACTTCCCCTTACTCCTCCAGCTACTGTTGTATCTTCTTTCTTCCTTTCATCTCTAAACTCACTGAATAATCTAAGATCACACATTTCAGTTCCATCCTTGAGTCCCCAAGCTGGCTTCTTCCTTTTGCATTGATTCGCAGTCACACTTACTGAAGTATTTACCAATGTCTTCTAATAAAAATTTTAGTGAAAAATGCTCCATCCTTAGATATGCCAGTCATTTTTCTCAGAGGCAACCCTAGTCTTTTTCTTGAACTCCCTCTCACCACCTGTGACTCTGTTGTCCCCAGTCTTCTTACTCTCTTCAGCACATCTGTCAGAAGCATGTACTTCTCTTCCCTTAGTTCTCAGTGGGGATCCCAAATGTGTCTGTCCTTTCTTCCATTCTCACTCATCTTTATATCTTACCTACAGTTAATCTCATCAACAGAGAACAAATTCAATTATTCTCTCAATAAAGATGACCTACAAATCTCTTTCCCTGCCCAAGACCTCTCCTTTAAGATCATAGCTGAATATCATCATATTGCAAAATTCTCATTAGCTGCAATTCTGCTAACCTTGTTTGTGAGTTCTGCTCTGCATCTAACATTAACTCTTGTCTGTTCCCTGAAAGCTCAACATGGGGTATACCTTCCCAATATTTCTCTCAGTCAGTGCAATGCCTGTTAGTTCCTGGCATCACTTTGCAGCATTCATTTTTTGTTGGTTACACATTTTGCAATTTTTAGAACCATCTTTCAACTTGTACACACAAGTTTCCTTCACAGCTGAGCTGCAAACTCAATGGCATTTCAGAATGAATATGATCTATTTGTTATGAGGTTTATATTAAAAATGTACATCCTCTATCATTTGAAATTGTCTGTTATCCAGCTATCCAATACAAATACTTATGATCATATTTCAGTCCATTCAATGACATTTTCTTAAGCAAATGTCTCTCATCATCCAGCTGGAGCATTTTCCTGGTGTAGAGCTCCTCCTGTGCCAATCCTTACCTTGCTGACATCTGTCTCCCTCTTCTGCAGATGTCTCAAGTATTCTCACAACTTATCTCAGCCTACCTGTTTGTTTTTGCTTCTGATCAGCCCTGAGCATTGTCCCTTTCATCATCTGCTTGTTCAATTTTTAAACAAACAGTTCTGTGCTGTCTGCTGGGCAACACTCAACAAAGACAAGCTATAAGGTAGTGCAAAGGAAAATTAATTTTGCTCTAAAAGCCATCATAAAACATGACTTTGTCAGGTAGTCTTGGGAAAAAATATCCCCAGTGCTTCTGGTATGGGAGGGCTACTGGCACGGACCAATATTCCTTCATTGTTTCCCAATCTATTTATTGTGTCATGACCTATATTTGACAGAAAGGTTTTGGGTCAGGGATCATCTGTTCTGTGCTGATATGGTGTTGTGGTTTAACCTGGCAGGCAACTAAAACTACTATTAAACAACCATTAGCTCACTCCCTCTCCCCTTCCAGTGGGATGGGGGAGAGAACTGAAAATGAAAAAAACAAACCAGAACAATACTCATTGGTTGAGATAAAGACAGCTTAATGGGACAGAAAAAGAAAAATAAGATGAAGGTGATAGTGATAAAGCAATAAACAAACCAAGTGATGAACAGCACAATTTCTCACCACCCAAAACTGATGCTCAGCTCAGTTGTCCCACCTCCTGACTCACACCACAGCTGTAGGCAAGCACGGCATCATATGGTATGGAACATCCCTTTGGCCAGTTTGGATCACCTGTCCTGGTTGTGTCCCATCCCAGTATCTTGAACATCAACAACCCCCCTGTTTTCCTGTTGGCAGGGCAGTATGAGAAGATGAAAAGTCCTTGACTGCTTGACAACTAAAACCATCAGTGTGTTCTTAATATTATTCTTATCCTAAATCCAAACCACAGCACTATACCAGCTGCTATGAAGAAAATTTACTCAATCCCTGTTGAAACACCAGGACATACTATTAAGTATTAAAAACCCAGCATAGACAGCTACCACTTACCATGTGCAGGAACAGTAATTATAGCATGTTTTCCTGAAAGAAACTGTCAACTTCTGCTAATATAATTTTTCTTATGTGGGGAAAGAGAAGAGCGTGTTTTTTAGCAAGTTTATCTGCAGTCTTTGATAAAGGAGGAAATGCCTAAGTGATTTTCTTCTTGTTCTCAGCAGGTTCCCCAACACAGCAATCCTTGATGTGCAAACACTGTCAGATTGGAGGCTTCCAGCCTCTGCCTTATGGGGTGAAGGCAGGTCTCTGCTTATTTACTGTGCAAGCAGAGGTGATAATTTAATCCCCAAATCCAGTCACTTTCATTTGTAAAATAATGAATAGATATTTAGAGAGAGAAATGCTGTTTGTAGAAATGAAAGAGCTGGATATTAGCTGGAACTCGGGTGTTTTTCCACAGGGCCAGCCAAGTGTAGCAGAGTCACCCAGAAATCTTTAGCCTCACTGCTTTTTTGTCACACTCAGTTGGTGGCGTCTTGACATTCATTTATTTGGTTCTGTTCCAATTACTTGGATGACAAATGGATTTTATTTTTAAGTGTGTGTACCATTATGATCTGGCAGTATGCACAGCAGATTCCACCAAGTATAAGCTGCAGAACAGGAAAGATGGACCTGGATATGTATATTTTCAGGTAAAAAAAGCCCTGATTCCTACAAGTCATTTCAAAGCATAAAAAGACCCCCTTTTTTCCCATTTAAACTCATTGACTGTTAACTTAGGTTCCAAATATTTTTCTTCCCATAGGGGTAGAAGTTTAGGGGATACATGCTTCCTGCTTCTCCTGTATAAACCCCTGAACTAATACCAAAGAAGTACTAGTACCAAAAACGTACTTCTGCAAGCTAACAGCCACAGCATATACTTCTTAAACTGGTGACCATTCAACACCCATCAAGAAGAAAGCAGAGCTATGATGCCACCTCTGACACCCACTGTTGAGCATCTCCTCTACAAGTAAGAAGTGCTTGTATTTCTCAAATTAAAAACAACAACCAACCAACCAAACAAAAACCCCAACAACGAACAAAAAAAAAACAAAGAACAAAAAAAGGAAATCAAAAAGTCTAAGAGAACTGCTGTATGTGTAGCCATATATAAGATTAGATCTGTAGGGTAAGACTACTTCAGTCATTTTGCATTCTGGCCAAGTTATTGGCAGCTCTAGCAGAGCAGAGTTTCAGCTCAGTGCACGCACACAACACTCAGATAATTGGTCTACAGAGAGAAGGACTACAATGATAATTTGATATTTCATCTTATTAGTTATTCAAATCATGCTTCTCAGTCCATCTCTTACATTACTTTCCATCATAACATATTTATAAATAATTCTTGTTCGTAGTGTACATTTGACAGCAACTAGGGTGCTTTCTAATTGAGTTAAAGAACTAGTGTTCATTTTGGTGTTTTTCTGTGACAATTTCACTATGAAATATTTTCAGCTTGGGATATAATTTATTTGAGTTCATGCTAAGAAAGACATTAAAAGTAAGGAGCAGCTGGTCATGAGAAGCTTATATATTTCATATTCAGCACACACGTGCCTCTTAATCCTAAATAAATTATATTAATCACAATTTAATTATGTGGCTGCCCTATTAAATTAGAATTAGGGGTTAGAGTCGACAATGAAACTATTCTGAGTTTCACCATCTGCAGATCAGGCTTTGTATGCCCTACTGGGTATTTTTAAAATATTTAAATTTTAAAAGTGGTGATCACCTATGGATATTAAAACACATCTGACAATTGGCACTTATCCACTATTAATGGCTAACCAAGGGTCCCCTTCTCTTGTGTGTGTAATTTAGTCAACATTTAGTGATTAATTATGGATAAAAATATTTTCTTGGTAGAGTAAGAATGAATGGAGTTAGTTCTTGACATGGAAAGGTGCTCAAGACTCACATTTTTATTAGAAGCCTGGGGTCTGCAAACAGAAGCCATTTATAAACAATGACCAAATGCCAGTGATTGGAGTGGCAGAAGTAGGTGCATGTTGTCCATATGCTAAAGGTCTGATCCTGGCATCAAACAAAATTCCTATTCATTTAACTGGAACTTTCCCCAAGGCCTAGACTATCCCCCTTGCATGGACATACCCACATGAACGTCCATTGGCTGTGGGACATTTTTTGTGGAAAGTATGGAGTTTCAGCTCTCTGAAGGTAGATGGATAGAGATATCCATGTGGGAGTGGCAGATATCACTCAGGACCTCTGGGAGACCTGTGTCTTTCTGGTGTGGAAGCTAGAGATGAGACTGCACACTTTGGAGCGTATCAGCTGGTAGTAAGCACCACTTCACATGCTCAGCTGTCTGTATTATGCACTCTTGCAAAACTTTGAGCAAAACTTTTTCCAACCAGTCTGGAAACGGAGTTGTAACTCCAAAAACCCAAGCTTTATGTGAAATATTCTGCAGAATTTCAGTAAGTCTTGCTATGAAATGAACCTTGTGGGTCAGGAGAAGAGTTCTTTTTCCCTTGGCTGTACATCATTATTTCTATTACCACTCCCTGCTGAGTTATACATTTCCTTCTAAAGGGTTAACTGAACCTTGCGCTGGCTTTAAATCATCTCTATCTGTAACGAGGGGATACTGCTACATTTCTGTATGGAAGGGAATATTCTAATTTCTCAGTCTGTACTTATCATGAAGGGGAGAACCAAGCATAGACCAGAAGGGAAGTGGTACAGGTGTTATTGCTTCAGCTCTCTTTTTCCATGAATTACCCTCAGGATCTCCCTGAGGCCAGGCACAGCAACTTTAAGACTGCCTAGTGACTGGAATAGGGAGGAAGAATATTAGTCTAAAGCAGTTGAAAACCTGGAAACTAGGTACTTGGGAGCATCTTAATATAAAATAAAGTGCGTGGGCACAAAGCATTAAATTGTACAGCTGGGGATCTATAAACCTGCAGCCTTAGGAGCACAAAATAAATGGAGGCTGTCAGCAAGACTACAGCATCATTCAGCAAATGCTTGGCAGCCATTTCCATTCGAGAGCCAGGATGCTGGGGAGTGCTCCAGCTGCACATGACTGCTTTTATTTGTATGGCTTTGGCAGTATAGCTTTAGCAACCTGCCTCCCTCATTCTTCCATTTGGTTGCTACCACTTTGGTGGGTTTGTCAAGGAATCTTGTTTACTCCTACCACGTGCCAGATGATCCGACTTTAGTGAATATCAAATCTCTGTTACTGTCAGTTCAGGTTTTGTGCCTCATGTATGTGATCATACAGTCACATGTGGCTGCTCGCACTGACTTGTGCTGTTAGGTTTTGACCCAAGGGAATACATTAGAGCGGATGTAACTTGCAATATTATTTTAAGCTGTAAACAGGGAAACAATTTTTTGATGGTCAGGTCATCCTGTAGCAAAATTTCCCTAGTGTTGGCTGCTTGGTAGTTCTAGATTGTATCTAGTTAATGGGCAGATGGAAAGGAAAATGCAACCACGTAAATGTATGCATTGATTAATGAGAGATTTAAGATAACAATATATTGAAGAAGTATACGATTTACATTAAGAAGTGGAGTGGAAAAGATAGAAGCTGCAGAATGCATTTCATAATAATGAAACTAATATACTAAAATAATGCATCTCCCATTCTTGTGATATAGGGTACTTCCAGGACTTTTCATCTTTCCCTAGAGTTTGATGGACAGTCTTGTGAAAAATATTGGGGAACATGGGAGAGGAGATGCATTAAGGGTGGAAAAGGATTCTCCTAAATTGCCTATTACAAGGTTGCCAATGTTGATGTGGGCATTTGGCCTCCATCCAGGGTCAAACCACCACAGGTACCTACAAGAAACTTGGAGAAGGACTTTTTACATGGACATGTAAGGATAGGACAAGGGGTAATAGCCTTAAGCTGAAGGAGGATAGGTATAGGCTAGGTTACTTTAGGAATAAATTCTTCAGTACAGGGTGGTGAGGCCCTGGCACAGGTTGCCCAGAGAAACTGTGGCTGTCCTCTCCCTGGCAGTGTTCAAGGCCAGGTTGGATGGGGCTTTGAGCAACCTAGTCTAGTGAAGGGTGTCCCTGTCCACAGCAGGGGGGTTGAGACTAGATGACTGTAAGGTCCCTTCCAACCCAGGCCATTGGCTGATTGAATGATTCAATGATTCTTTGAAAGCAGTGCACTATAAAGAAAGGAACATTTGTATTCTTTATGAATAGGCAGAGTTACGTGATAGAGTCTAGCTAAGAAAGTTTCTATTGTGCACCAATCAACAGAGTTTAAATATCCAGTAAAACAAATGATTAAGAGTTGGTTTCTTCGGTATGATAACCCTACAGGCTAAACCAAGTTGGGGTACAGTAGGTACTACCTCTTGTGCTATATGCTCATCATGTTTCCCTCTGATCCTGTGAACATATTTTATATGAGTGTTTTTAGGGAACTTCCTCTTGTGGAGGATTTTGTGCATGTCTCAATGCTGAGGATTATTGCTTTCCTGCTCCTCCAGTGTAAATCCATCATCATCTGAAGTGTAAGCTTTATATTTCTCTGTAGTCAAAGAGAAAAGAGGAATTTAATTTCCCTAGACCAGTTTTTTTAGATAGTCCCTCAGGGACAATGCTGCTGAGCGATGCCAAATGTGTTCTGTGTCTAATACCTAAAGTGGAGATTTCCAGTTCATAAGCTGTGAGCACAGACAGACCATCAGTAGGAAAAGGGAAGGATTTCTCAGTGTTTCTCCTGGTTTCAAACTACCAAATCTAATTCTACATACAAAGAACGATGGGAGTTGCACATAGCAGGACAACTTATAGATCTAGAGTTCAGTATCCAAGACAAATTAGAAAGAATGGACACATTGCAAGAAATGTGTATCCACAGAAATGAATCTGTGAAGGCAAACATTGTTTGAAGTCTCTGAATGTATACATGGAGCGCCCTTTGCTTCACTAATTGAAACAGAAACTTGAAAAGCACTAGCTAATAGAATGGCATCCTGAGAATCCAGGAATTCCTAGGTGATAAGTAGTTTTTCTACTTTAAGCTTAAACATATTCACATCACTAACAACAAACCATTGCTCTACTTCCAGAAGTGATCAGCTTATTAGTGACGCTGGTTATGCAAAAGATGCACTTTTCTGAGACAGTAACTGTACATAATGTAGCTGAGGAAGTTGACATATGGGGAGAAGTCGCTGAAATCCTGGAATTGAGTGCGAAGTTCTGGTGTGATGATAACCAAGATTAATTCCTTTAGAGAGACACTCTTGCAAATAAAGGGTCAGAATTAATGATACAAATAGTGAAACTCCCGGCAGTTGTCTAGTTTCTATTTAGAGAATCTGTTTTACTAAACCAGGGTTAAGCTAGTGCAAAACATAGCAGCTGACTGTTAATTGATCGAGGCATAGATCTATGTGGTTACTAATAAAGCCATGTATATATTTGCTCCATCTGTACTTAACACTATTTTAGAATCATAAGATTGTGACTATACAGTTTACTTGGTGCTAAAATTATCGGTTTCAAATTCAAAGTGAAATGAAATACCACTATTTAGAGGAGTCCTACAGGAAAGTGTGTGAGGGACTGTTAGTGATAGGACAAGGGGTAATGGCTTCAAGCTGAAAGTGGGTAGGTTTAGAGTAGACGTTAGGAAGAATTTCTTCACTATGTGGGTGGTGAGACCTTGGCACAGGCTGCCCAGAGGATCTGTGGCTGCCTCCTCACTGACAGTGTTCAAGGTCAGGTTGGATGGGGCTTTGGAAAACCTGGTCTAGTGGGGGTTGTCCCTGCCCATAGCAGGGGGGTTGGAACCAGAAGATCCTTGAGGTCCTTTCCAATCCAAACCAGTCTATGATTCTGTGTTCTATTTAATATTTAGTATTTGTGGTACCTAAATAACAAATATCTAGAAAAATGTTATGCTAAACAATACTGTTCATTTAGGCTTGATGACGTTCTTAGCCCTTACATAATTTTAATAGCTTTTTATAACATGAATAATCAATCCATTATAACTGGAAAAGTGTTGGGATTTGATTGTTTGGGTTTGTTTTTTTTACTGAGTTTCTTTAAAAGTAGAGTTTAATTATTTGAAATTATGATCTAGTTTTAACTCTTCTCTCTACATTTATTAAGATACAGATTCTTAGGTGGGAGTTTAGCATGTGATAGTATGACCTTTCATGAGTTTCTTTTTCAGTGCTGAGCATTTATCAACATGGGACTTCACAGCAAAGTCCAGGAACTGTAATCAGACCAAATTTGTTGTTGGAAAAGATGGAAAAGAATAATCTGATAATAAACATTCCCACATTGAGATCCATGATGAAACCCTGCCTCCAATGTAACTTCTGTACAATATAGAAAAATT
The DNA here is from genome assembly GCA_022605575.1 of Laterallus jamaicensis coturniculus. Lineage (NCBI taxonomy): Eukaryota > Metazoa > Chordata > Aves > Gruiformes > Rallidae > Laterallus > Laterallus jamaicensis. Next base: position 51,498,016 of record JAKCOX010000002.1, on the reverse strand, counting down.
AAACTTTCAGAGATCCCAGTGACATCAGGATTTCACCCTAGAATGATCCTTTGTCAAAGTAACACATTTTCCAATATTATTTTCAGCCATAGAAATTTTTCATTATTTTTAAACAGACTTTTTTTTTCTCTCTCTGCCAGTATGTCTCTCTGTCATTCTGCCTCATTGTCTCCCTGTCTCTCTTTTCTTTTTCCCTTTTCAAAGGTTCCAAATATAAATGAGTGAACATTTCCTACTAATACCCTGGAAGAATGCTTTCCCTAGCAAGTCAGAGAACAGAAATAACTACCTACTTGAAACTACTTAAAAACAGTAATTGCTCGCAATACCACCGCCCCCAAAAAAAACCCAAAGTAACCCAAACAAACACAAAAAACACCCCTAAAATTTTTGCTTTTCAAACTAGGACAGTCAGCAAGCTGAGTAAAAAGAGTATTTTTTAAATAGAAATTCTTTAGAGAGAGCATATTTTAGTATATTTGTTGTAAATGTGTCCTGGATAACACTGAACCCTTAAAGGATTTCTCTAGTTCAGAAGTTAAATTAATCTCTATTAATACCTACTCGCTGTGGTAGATTGCAGCTACAGTAATTTGAAACCTTTTCAGCAAAACCTAGAATCAGACCAAACTCAAATATCAGCTCATATTTTCATACTTAAATGATACATCAGCCAGGATCCCCATAGTTTACAGAATTTTTAGTTAACTTGGAGAAAGTTTTGAGCAAACCTGGGGTTAATTATGACTTCATATAGAAACCATGATAAACACTGTGGTTTTGTAGAATTTTGATTCAAAACTAGGCAAGAGTTGTGGGTTTTGGCTGAGCATCACTGAGTTTCAGTCGTGTGCTAACCCAAAACTGAACACAAAAAATGCCTCCAGTAATATTAAAAAAAATATAGGGCATTGAAAGTCCTTACAACTGAATTTAATACACCTCTGTTTGCAGCTAGGCAAGCGGCCTCATGACTTTCTGTGAACACCTAGTGACAATGCTACATGCCAACTACATGAACTTCTGTAATACTACAGGCCATTTGTTTCCCCCTCCCCCCGCCCCTTGTCTGTTGAATCACATCACATGTTGGGTTTGTCCTGTTAATCTATGGACCTGCAACACACCAGCATGACATGTGTTGTTCTCTTTGTGCTTGACGTACGTACCTTTTTAAAACAGTGTTAGGTCCCTCGAATTTCAGGGACAAAACTTCTTTTCTTCCTCCCTGACAACTGTTAATTCTGTGCTCAAACTCTGAAAAAATAGAAAAGAAAAAATATCTCAGCATTCACAGAGCTGTTCCTAATATCTTGTTTCACCACAACTGTCTCCGAAAGAATTTGCTTCAATAAGGCTCCCAGCTGGAGCTGTAATCAAGTCCATCTTTCAGAAACTGACTGACTGACAAACTAACAAATAGCAAATGTTGGTGTCAGGGCGATTGGTGATAGCCAAAGGAATTATCCTGGGCAAATGGAAAACCAAGACATTACTTGTGTACAGCAGTTGTCTAGGGGAATTTAGAAATACAGCAATCACAGAGAAACCATCTCTTGAGTATAGATTCAACTAGAGAAAAAAAAATCCCATTTGGGATAATATGCCTGAGTTACATAAAGTCAGTATCTCTATAACAAGTTAGTACCTCGAGGTTCACTTGATAGGCATCTTCATTCCTATGAAAAGGCTACATCATACTTGTCTGTCTTAAGAGCCTTCATAATGTTAGGATTCATTGAAATTTTATTAGTGGTTTCATATTTACAGTTTTCATATTTACATTTTCATTTCAGATGTTGCTTAAAATGCTGATTTTTTAAAAATATGAACTGTTATTGCTGATATGTTCTCACATTGTTCATGCATAATGTTAAGAGTCAAACATCTTGGCTTTCCCCTTCTCGTTTCATATATTTAAAAAAAAAAATCAATAAAGTTTTCTAGCATCAAAACACAGCTGACAGACTTTGGGGAGCTATTGTTCTCATCTCTGTGGCTATGGCTTCATAGCATATTCTCACCTGTGACAGCTATGAGGCATCTTGCTATGTTCAAATCACTCAACATAATGCCAGACTAGATCCTAAAAGACTCACACTTGCATTAGTGTGGCATTCTGACAAAGTTAGCACACCTTGGACTTTCCCCAGATATTATTCTTCAGTGGCATCTTGTGCTCACTCACTATCATGAGTCCAACAAAGGGTATCCCTTTACATTGCACTGCAACATCTTTGCAGCAGGGCTAGAAACATTAATTACCTCTTGTCATAATTAATTTCATACCGTTAGCATTATTATAACTCAGTATATTCTAAAGATTGTAGACCTGTTAATTGGATCGGTATTTTTATCAATTTAAGAAGTGCATTCATCAATATTGGCTTTGGTTCGTACCAAAGTGAACCAAAGAGGAACTAATAATTGTAGGAAAATGGTAAGTATTGATATAGGTTTGACAGAGTCATTAGTGGATGAATTTTACATACACTGTGGTGCTTTAAGCTTGAATTAGAAAAATAAATATGTAAAATTGACAAAATGTGAGCTAATGGACCAAAGCAAGGACCTGTATTTTATAAAGTTTCCAAGGATGCTTATTCAAGGAAGTGCTGGTATAATCATCTTCCACCATTTGGTCTTAGTGCAAAGTCCCTTCCTGTTCCACTCATAACTTCAAGTAGAACCACACATTACTACACATCATCAGTGTATTAGAAACACACTTCTGGCTGCCTGGATCAGGACCTGGATCAGGACCATTTTTCCTCCTTCACACTCACGTTTGGACACTGACTGGCATAGGTAGTTTGGCTGTGATTGCACATTGCTGGGCAGGTGTTTACGAAAAGTGGCCATGAAGAAGTGAAGATAGACAAAGGGCAAGAAAATAGTCAACTGGCAAAAGCTTTAGCAAAATCTTCCGAATAAGAGGCAGAGAGTGTAGATACCTGTGTGGAGGAGATTTGCAAGGCCTTGTGTGTGTAGGAGAGGTCAACTCATGATTTCTAAAAGGATGATTAAAAAGAACTGGAATCATCAGCTGATTTTTTTTCCCATTGCAAAGCATACTAACATGTTACTTGCCAATTCTGTATCAGAAACTGTGGCCGACAGGAATAGGGAAGGGACTGTCCCCCTGTACTCAGCACTGGTGAGGCTGATCCCCAAGTGCTGTGTTCAGTTTTGGACACCTCACTATAAGAAGTACGTTGAGGTGCTGGAGTGAGTCCAAAGAAGGGTAACGAAGCTGGTTAAGACTCTAGATCACATGTCTTATGAGGAGCAGCTGAAGAAACTGGGCCTGGAGAAAAGGAGGCTGAGAGACCTTATTGGTCTCTACAACTACCTGAAAGGAGGTTGTAGTGAGATTGGTATTGGTCTCTTCTCCAAATAATAAGCGATATGATGAGACAAAATGGTCTTAATTTGTGCCAGAGGAGGCTTAAATTGAATATTAGGAAAAATTTCTTCACTGAAAGAGTGGTTAGGCATTGGAAGAGGCTTCTCAGGGAAATGGTAGAGTTACAATCTCTGGTGGTGTTCAAAAACACATAGATGTGGGGTTTTGGACCATGGTTCCCTGAGTGTCTTGGGTACCCCAGCCTTGTCACTGGCAGAGCAGTATGAGAAGATGAAAGGTCCATGACTGTTTGTCAGCTTAAGACATCAGTGCATTCTCAACATAATTCTCATCCTAAATCCCAAACACAGCACTATCCCAGCTGCTAGAAAGAAAATTAACTCTGTCTCTGTTGAAACCAGTTCAGGCTGCTCTCAAACAGTGCTGGCACAGCTTCGAGGTTGTCTCTCCAGCATTTCTCCCCCTTCCCCTACACCAGTAGGCTGAGGCTGGGCAAGAACATGGGAGGGGATATAGCCAGGACAGCTGATCCCAACTGACCAAAGAGATATCCCATACCTTATGATATCTTCTCAGAAAGAAAAGCTAAGAGAAAGGAGGAGGTCTATAGCCTTTATCTTGACCCACAAGGGGTTTTTTCCATCATATTTTTCTCCCCTCCCTGTCCTGATGAGGAGGGGAGTGGTAGAACATCTTGGTGTTAGAGTAAACCCACCACACACATGGATCATAACCTTATTACTTTTTCCATGTGCAACAGCTTTGATGAAGAGTTTTGTAAAAGCCCCCAGGAATTAAAATGTTGTTGCTTCTGTACTCCCAATTTTGATTAGAGAAACAGACTTGCCTAAACTGAAAAGTATTTCATAAGACTACCTAAAAAAAAAGATGGATTAGATTCAGATGATGGACTGCTCTCAAGGAGTGCTATCAAAGGAGAGAAGCAAATATCAAATGCACATTGACCACCCACAACCCTACACTCTCAGTCCAGAGTCTGCACTCTGCTCCTAAACCAGGATGAGGGGAGGCAAGGGAACAAAAGAGAACATATGGTAGCTTTGTTCTAGCTAATTCATGGGGGTAAATGGACCACTCATTTCAACCTCAGCTTTGCACTGACTAAGGTTTTCAGGGGTAATCCATGCTCTTCAGTTTTCAAGTCTTTGACTTGGTACATCTTAACAGCTTAAAATCGTAAGAAATCCTTAGAAGGTCAGCCCAGTGTTGGCTGTAGCTGGTCCTTGCCAGCAACAGTGGAAGGGAAATTCATGGAAGGCATCAAGACTGGTTTCCTTCTGTGGCTTATTCCCCTGGTACTCACCCAACACCCATGGTCACAATGATACGGATGTTATCTAGTTCCTCGCTATTTGTTTGCTACCCTGTCAACTGCTGAACCTGCTGAAGATTGTGTCACTGTCATACACTCTCACAGGAATGAGAAAATTAGGCTTTGTTTCACAGTGACATGCCTCTCTTCTGAGAAAAAAAAGGCCCACGTAAAAATTGCCTAGTAGGCATCCAAAAATAAAGGGCCCTGAGTTGTTTCTAGACACTTAAAAGTGAAAGAAATAGTATGAAATATGCGCTGGAAATAAGGGGTCCCATGGTTGGGGTCAGTCCTTTTTAATGAATTTGTGTACTGCTCAGCATAATGCTCAGTCCTGCAAATCTCAATGTTTTCTCCCTCCAATATAAACACCAAGGCAGTTTTCTGGGCCCATATCTCAAGCTTGTCAAATAAATTCTCCTGAGGACTGAAGGGCCAACAAAAAACATCTTGCCTTTCCATGTGTTTGTTCTTCATTTTGCCTTTTAACATACTTACAGCAGTAATGTATCATTTGTATTTGCACGTTAATGCAAAGCCTACAATGAAGTGTAGGAATTCACAGCACACCCTACTTACTCCCTTTTGGGAGAGGATAAGCAGACAAAACAGAGTTAATGCAGCAATTCTCAACGTTTTGCCCTCTGACCTCACTTTCTTCTGGAGAGTTTGATCTACTCAAGTGATCCCCTCTTATCAAAGACACCCCTCTCTGCTCCAGACCCTGCACACCATGCCTTTTCCAGCCCCCTTACATAAATCCTTTGCAACTCTAACTGCAACACAAAGACAACTTTGAGGCCATCCAGCCTAAGCTGGCCAGTTCCTACTTCCAGCTTAACCTCTTGTTGTCTGCTACACCAGCCCTGAGCTCCCCCTTTCAGTTACTGCTAGCCTTCCTCAAAATATTAAAGAGAAAAATCTCTCCGTCCTTCACCCCACTCCAGCTCCTCATATCTTAGTTCCTGGCTTCCTTTAGTTCCCTCAGGAAGGAAAATGCTGTAACATTTTCCTCCTGCCCAAGCTTGATGTGGTTTACCATTTTACTGGGAGAGAAAAAGGTTTGAGCTTGTGGGCAGCCAGCCACTGCCTCACACATCCAGCATGGTCCAGCATTTAATCTTCTTCAAATCCCACTACCGACTTCCATGCTAGAATATTATGCCCCAAATAAAGTTCCCAGGCATGAGGGAACTATTCCATGGGAGGAGATGAGAAAAGGTGAGCAGACAGAATTGAGGGAGGAGAAAAATAAAACACAGATGGACTTCACTTGAAATGTCTTGTTCCACAGCTGAGAATACATTTTAGGCTCCCCGAAGGGGAGAAAACAACTGGCTTGAAATATGCTCAGAAGTTAATTATCAACTAAGATGATGGTACAATAAAGAAGAACAAATCTTTAAAAAAAGACTTGCAACCAAAAAGTTAAACTGAAATACTTTAAAAACTGCCTGGATTAGATTTCAATTTAAAGAAGACAGGAATTGCTTTGTGGTTAAGGCATGAATGAGGGGATATAACCAGTTTTGGTGGGAGATTTTTCATGTATTCTATTATGAGCAGTTTCTGGTTTATTTCATACATGAATGAGATGTCTTATTTTATCATAATAGTAACCCTGATTAAATGCAATGATCCTCAAAACCTTGCAGAGTGGAAGGGGAAGAGGACGATCAGTACTCTGCAGCTGAAGAGTCTCCAGCCATGATGGCCTGTGCCCCTTCGCAGCTGACAAAACAGGAGAGAAGAATTGGAATAAGCTCTGAGATGCTTCATGCCCAGTAGAAGGAAGGCACCCTGGTTTGAAGTCCTGCTGCTGTTTCAGACATCCTATTGGGTGTCATATTCTTTCATTAACGCGGACATGCTTTTGGAAGCAATTTTCCCTACATCACTGCTGGGACAAGGCAGAGCTAGCAGCAGCTGAGAACAGATTGTGAGAGAAAGAGGGCCAAAAGAGTGATAGCAGTCCCAGGATCCTCTCACATCTGCTGACATGCTCCACTTCAGAGACATCTGAGCTGCAGAATGCAGCTGAATCTCTGACGGCAAATAACCCTTATGTGTGAGAGGATAAGGTGAACAAATGCTGGTTTTCTGTGGGTTTATCAAACATCATGGACAGCCTTTTGTGAAGGAGATTTTTTCTCATCCATAGCTGCAGGAAGTTTATCATAGCACTTTGTATCTTCTGTATCTTGAGTTTGACCTGCTGTGGCAACACCATTGGCAGGGCTTGAGCTATTTGGCCTTCTGTAACAAATCTGATATGCTTTTCAGGGGAATTTTCCCCATGTAAAAATGGTTGTTCTGGGTGAGACCAAACCAAGCACACAGGGAACCACACGAGTGTGAAGAGCCATGTGCAGAACACTCCCTCAGCATTTGGTGATCTACATCTCAGGCACTTCTGGAGATGGAGGTCTTTGTATTTAATAATCCTCAGAGGACTTTTCTTTCGTGAATTTGCCCAATCTCTTTTTGAACTCATGGAAACTTTTGAAGTCCACATGACACTAAGGAATTTCATAGTTTAACTGTTCACTGCATGAAAAATATTCATCTTGACTGCTTTGAGCTTGAATCCTATGAGCTTTGTAAGGTGATCACAGAAAGAGACTGTGAGACATTATTCTTGGCTTTTTCAACATTTTTTCATTTCAACTTTTTCAGTTTTCATAGGTTTTGGTCATCTTTTCCCCAAGCTGGAGAGAGGAATCCAGAAATATTTGAACATGCTTTCCTACCTCTATGGCTCTTCTCTAATTCTGTTATTTTCTTTCTTGAAATAAGGGCTGAATGCAGGGGACCACACAGTGTCCAAATCATGACTGTACCATGGCATTATACAGTAACATACTGATGTTTTCTAATTGTATCCTATTCCTCCTATTCCCACCATTCTCTTTGGTTTATTTTGCTTACAGTTTCTGGTGCTTTTAACAGAATTATCTATACTGTTTATGCATGAGAACAGATCAGAGCATATTGCTGGGATTCCTCCTTCCCCATGAGTACCACTTAAATGCTTGTTTATTTGGACAGCACAGGCCTTCATTTCTCAGGTGAGTTAGTAATTTCTTTTTTAGCCACAATTTTACAAAGGAAATTATTTGGAGTAAAATGAAGCACTCTCAGTCCTGCAACAGAGATCATTTACCTCTTTTTGTACCTCTCTAGGAAAATTACCCTTCAGAAACTAATTATGATGCCTGGCACCTATATAGTCCCAGCCAGCAGATGCCTTCCACCCAGCCCCTAAAAGCACATTGCCTATAATTATCCTACATTATAAAACAGGACAGAATAAGGTGAGATGTTATTCTATTCTCTAAAGTCAATGTAAATTTAAAACAAGAGTTTTTTTTAAAATACCATTAGAAAACTCTCATAAGTTCCTCTTGTGGCCAAGAACAGCATCAGCTGTTCAGCACAGCAAATCTTAACTGTGCAAGAGACCCTAAATCAAGGTAACAGCTACTCTTAAAAAGGAGTACAAATCGAAGAGGTATTCAAACAACTTGCAGCTATTTAGCTTCATCCATATTATTTTTAATAGTAATTAACAGACCTAACTTCCAGTATTTTGCTACATAATATTGTAGCAAACTTTCCTGTGATTTTAGTGACACAGTACATATCTTTGTTTCAACCCAAAGCTGATCATGTCACGGAGTACACTCTAATTTTTGTACTGAGCCATTACATTCTCCAGTGACTGGAGCTGCAAAAGTTGATTAAGATGTGGTTTTATCAGGGGTGGTATTCTGAGACTGCAGGAACTGGAAGTTGAGTAAAATGAATCTTGCCCACAAAAGTACAAAATATACCAGTGAATGACCAAAGCAAGCAAGCAACCAATACAGTACATTTAGTTGTTAACAGAAGCTGAACAAAGTCTCATTATTTTAAAGAGGGATATTTCAAAATACACCTTCAAAAATAAACCCAAGGGCAGCTAGGAAAAACTAGGATACTCAGTGTTTTACATATTATTCAAATAGCTGGAGTAATAGGAGTGTAATAGCAGTTCTTCTCAATTTGTGTGTGTGTGTGTGTGTGATGTGTTTTCTTGGCTGAATTAAAATATGAATCAAACTAAATGCAGCAACCAACAAAACTATCAAGTGAGAGCAGTGATAATTTCTGCCCAAAACTTTCTTTTTCACTTTCCCACCATCTAGAAAGCATAAGGAACACCTGAGAGTTCCTCTGATCTTTATATGGAAAAGGTCACAGATAGATTATAGAGAACAGAGAAAGGGGCCAAGTGAAAAGCCATGAATCTGTCATCCATCACAAACACATGTGTTCCAGGTGGCTTTAATATATGGTTATGCATACACCTAGAGAAATAATCTCGCCTCATAAACCCCCAAACTGAAAGACTGCCTAAGATACAGAACAATTTGATACTGGTATATGCATTTTTTACTGTCCAGAACTCATTGTAAATCATCTTGCAGTGTGCACTGAGAAATGAATGGTGTTCAAGGTGAGAACTCGGAGACATTAATTTGATAGTGTATCTAAAATATTGCACCCTCATCGCCATTAAGCGATCTATAGAGGATTGAATAGTTCAGCCAAATAACCTTGGATAACTATCACAAATTATCATTTATTCTCTCATCTAAGGGATGAAAAATAAGGATGGCTATCTTGCTAAAGATCTGTAAGTTTTAAGCATTTGGCAGACCCCGTGTAGGGGTCTGAGGAGGCCACTCAGTGGCCAGTGAGTAGCATTCAGCAATTTCTATGCTTATGATAAAAACACAAGATATTTCATACCAATGTATGCAAGGAGGTTTTTTTGGTCTGCACTGAAAGGCAGTGGGAAGACATGGAGACAGATAGTCATCAGCTCCCTACACAAAACGGAAGTCTACAGTCTGTTAGTCCATTACCAGCCACGTGGTTTGGCTGGGTGCACACTTTGCTGAGGAGGGGACACAGTGGCCTGTCCATTTCAGCCTCTTCTCTCCATTTAGTAACTCAAATGGACACTATTCCCAGGCTGGAAGTCCCAACATCTAGGAGTTCATTTCCATGGGAAGGAGTCAAAACTCTGTGTGTACTGGTAAATCAAGGTGGAATGGTGGAAGCAAGGCAGGGAGGGAGGAAGCAAACCAAAGTGTGACTGTGCTGATGTTGCATGGGGACAGAAGTGGTAAGCAGCTGCTAACAGCTAAAGCCATTCTTGCAGAGCCAGCCATCACCATACAATCATACCACCTTGTGAAGATTTGAATTTCCTTACCTCTGAAGGAAATGGATACAAACTTCCAGAACATAACTTTTTTTTTTTCATTTATGAATGCTTTTTATTTATGATGAAGGGGGAGTATTAGAAGTGCAGTAACAGCTCTGAGAACTGGATCAGGACCTGTAGGAATAGGAAATGAAATGTTTAAAACAACTTCTACAATTGCATCACACAATAGGTTGAGCAGAAACAGTTAAAGCTAGCAAAAGGACAAGATGATTTATATCCAGTAGCTCAAGAGGAGACAGTGAAACTAACAGTAAGTTTTTGGCAAAACTTTTTAATATTCAGTAAGGACAGATAGTGTTATGAGAAGATAAATAGTTCATGTTGATGTAGATTCCAGCAAATAACCACTGTCCAGCAAGCCCAGCTCACTGTGGTAAATAAGAATAAAGAATGTGTTAAAGACCTTCTAAAGAACATCTAATATTGGCAAGCAATGGTATCAAGGAAGGATATCCATTTCAGAAAACATGTGACCAGCTGCCTTAACAAAAAATGCCAGTCACCTAAACAGACAATGCAACATAATGCTCAAGGCACAGAAGTATTAACTCTCTTTTAGAAGCAGATGGTGAACTGAGGCTGGACAGGACCTCTGATGGTCACCCTATTTCTCATCAAAACAGGACCAACTTTGAAGGTAGAAAAGATTCCTTAGGGTTGCATCCAGTCAAGTTTTGAGTATTTCCATTGACTGAGATCCCACAGCCTCTACAGATACCTGCTTCAGTGTCCAAATTCCTTCTCTGTGAAATGACAGCTCTCAGGAGAAAAGGCACTTTGTTGGGGTTGGTTCCAAACCCTTTTGACTGGGAGGAAATTGAGAAGAAGAGGATATCAGCAGAGAGGATTGTCCGATATATAGGCATTGCAATTGCTGTTTACCAATTCCCTGTTACTACAGAGGAGACATTTGCACTCTCAGAAATTAGTTGGGTATGGATTAAAAGAATGTCTTGCTCTGGAGTTTACTGAAATTATTTGCTAAATTTCCCCCAAATATTTGCCTCTTGATATTCTTATCCTCTCCATGGAAAATCACATCCCACATAAAGCAAGATATTTTCTCACTGTCTTCCAGCGCTAGCATACCTGGAAAGTGGATTGCTGCACCAGCAAAAATCCTAATGAAAAAATGGGGCCAGATTCTGTAACAGATTCCATGGGAAGCACAACTATGTAAAAGCATTTACTTGGCTCCATTTTATGATTGACAAAAAGTTATCCATTTTGGCATAACTGAACTCATGAGAAAGCCAGACCATGCATAGGAAAAAATATTTCATGGTAATAAAAAAAAAAAAAAAAAGAAAAAAGAGACCTCCCTGGTCAGAAAGCAATTCTGGCTGAATCAAAACTGCAGATCTGGGCAAATCTGATAGAATATGGTTTCAATTTGTATAAGGGGAAAACAGAAAGAAATGCACCAAAGCCTGGTGCATCCAAGGTTTGTAATTTGGTAATTTTTGTGAGCTAGAACAATCCTAACTGCATACACTACATTCCTTCATTATACTTGATCCACAGAAAGAGCAAATGTGCTGCATCTCTCACGGAAGCTGCTTGGTGCTTTCACAGAAACAACAGATGACCAAGCTGCCAGCCCTATCACTGTATAGTTGCACCCCTGGGGACTAAAAAAAAAGGAAAAAAAATCAATATAACATGCACTGTAGACTGCTTTGGGAAGAAGACCTCTTTGGGAAGAAGACACTGCTTATGCGTTAAGGTGGAAGACCACAAAACATGGGACACAGCCTTTACTGCATGTCAAGTCAAGCATCAGATCCCTCCACAACTGACTTTAAATTTAGACTTCTCTTTTCCTCCCCATTTTCTGTGCTACGCAGCTCCTCTGTTCGCCTAGTATCAAGTGAAACAAGACCCCCCCTCAGGTCTTAGTACTACTCAGTCCTTACTGTAATAGCAGGAATAAAATCCTGAGTATAAAATCTGCCAAATGAACAAAGGACAAAGCAGATACTTTTGTTTCAGTGAAAAATACCAATTATTCTTGTGTTTGTTAACCACACATTTCTCTCCCTCCTTTTTTTTTTGTCTTTTTTTTTCAAGTGAACTGCCATGCTCATGGTTGTTCCTTTGCCAATAATGTCTGGTTCTGCCTGATAACATCAAGCTATGTAAAACAATGTAGTATTGTCTACAGTCCCCGCTATTATAGTAAGTTAACTGTTACTGTAAACAAAAAGGCTCTTACTAAAGAAGATGAACCAAAGATATATTTTGAATTAAGCACAAGGCAAACACTTAACATACGAGAATAAATCTTCTCCAGCTGGCAAACATCACAGGAATAGTTCATTCTTTCAAAAAGATTGCATTGGGTTTGCACTGCCAATAGTATACACAGAGTCATTGTTTCAGTCTCAGCAAGAGACTTATTTATACACTCTGAATGAGCACTGCTTTCTCTAGAGCTTCCATAAAACTTCACAGAAATCATCCCTCAACAATTATACAAAAAAGATGGGAATTTTTCCTAATGTTTTCGATTCATTTTCTCTGATGGAGGGCACTAAGGCTTATTTTTAATCGATCTTAAGGACAGAAGGGGTAGATTAGCTCACACAGTCAAATCTCTTGTGTGTCATTGGCCATAAGATTTCTTCCAGCTACTTCTGTAGGAGCCCAATGGCTGACATTTGGCTAAAGCATATGACTGGAAGGTTCATCACCTTGAACCTACCACTTTTCTCCTGTAACTGGTCCCAGCAGAAATCAAACTCACTATTAAACATTTGTGTTTTACTTCTATTTGATTTTCTTTGGCTTTGATTTCCACACTTAGGATCCCATTGTGTTTTTCTCTGATCCCTTAAAAAGACCTTTAATAACCTTTATTTCTTTGTCATCCAAGAATCCTGAACCATCTGAATACCGTGCGTTTTTGGTTCATTGGTAGTTCTGAATAAAGCAGGAGAAGAAAATGAGAGAAGTTTTGCCTGGAATCCAACGAAACTGTATTTGCATTGTTTGGTTTTCAGGCAGTTTTTTTTTAAGGTTGTTTCAGCTTAAATGGAAGCATTTTGCTGTTCACAATCTGAAGCAACTTTCAACTTTTGCAAAATGCCTACATCTCAAAAAAATTACCCCCCGCTGGAAGCTCAGTGAAATTCATGCCAATTGTTTGCATTATCCAGTCCACATTTTTTCAATAAAAATGTTCCAGATAAAATAAGCTTTTTTTCTAATCAGCATTTATATATAAGCTCTTCAATTTTCAGTATTATGGTAGCCTCCAAAAAGTGTATGTGTCACAAAGTAACTGCCATAATTCTTAACCTAATATATTTGATTTAAACCATAAAATGATCATTACTAAGGGAAAAAAATAGCTACCTTTAGTGTTTCACCAGAACTAGAAGTCTTTTCAGTGGATCAGGAAGAGTTTCCTGAGATTGTTATCCTGCATTTCTTGAATGAGGACTTTTAAAAGCTAGCTTGCTTTGGTATGGAACATTCTCATTGGCCAACATGGCCCGAACCCAGGCTGAACCCAGGACAATGACTGAGCAGGGAATTTTACAAGTAAAATACCCATGCGTATTTGTATGCTTAGGTATCTGTCTTCTCTGTGTAGTTCTATCACACTGAGTAGTATCTGTACAGCAATAACCAGGGAGAAAAAGATGGTGTGGTATTTGACTATTATTTAAGTCTGAAAAATCACTCCCTGTGATTAGCAGGCAAGGCAACCATTATGTAAATGTTTACATTCCAGAATATATCAATTTCTTGTGCTTCTGATGTGATCTTCAAACATGTTGCACAAACCACTGTGAATGTTCATGCTGGGCTTCCCATCTTCACCTTCATTTAGGAGGATAAATCTAACTTGCAATCTGGAATACTAAAGGGCAAAATAGCCACTAAAATGCTGTCATGGTATCTCTGTCATTTTAATAGAAATATAAAGACCAATTGCCATCTTTTCTGCACTCATTACACAAATCATGATTATTTTCAGCTCCACTGATCTGCCTTGCTATTGGCATTACATCCAGCATTAGCATCTCGTTATTTATGAGAGTGATGGTGATATAAGCCTAGCGAAGCTTCTATTTTAGCCAGCATCAGCACATTGCAATCAATACGGTCTTATTCCTTCTACAATCCAGATAATTTTACTACTGAAATTTACTGGCAATGAACAAAAGTAGCATGATCATTATTCAGTAGGGATCCTCATAGACTCTATAAGTATTTGCTTTAGGATCAGTGAAAAAGTAGGAAAGCTGCCAAGAGTTTTCTGGCTGGCAAGTCTTTGAGGGTTTATGAAACTTCCCAGACTTCTCATTTTTCAAGAAAAAAGGCAGTTTTGAAAAGTTTAAAGGGACCTGCAGGCTTTATACAGCTTTGGGATAACTTTAAGAGGGGCAATTTCCTATTGGGGAAAGAAAAATTGCTCAGAAACTTTCCAGGTAATCTTCCCAGGCCAGGTAAAAACCTTCACTGTACACACCTCATCTTTGCCATCCTCTGATGTACAAGTGGCCAGGTTCCCATGTGCTTCATTAGAGATGGACCCACCACAGACTTGGAACAGAATAGAATTAGGGTTGGAAAAGACCTTCAAGATCATCAAATCCAACTGTCAGCCCTGCATCACTAAACCATCTCCTTAAGCTACACATCCACATGTTTTTGGAACACCCCCAGGGACAGCAACTCCACCACCTCTGTGGGCAGCCTGTTCCAATGTTTCACTGCTCCTCTGGTGAAGAATTTTTTTCCTAATATCCAATCTTAACCTCTCCTGGTTCAACTTCAGACCATTTCCTCTTGTCCTGTCACTAGTCTTACCTGCCTGTGTTTCAACTAGATTCCTCACCTCATGCTGGCATTAAGCATACCTTAATTCTGGCCTTTTACATATCATCTGGTTTCTGTATGGAAATAAAATTGCTGACCAACAGGAAATACTGCAGCAAGAAGTGGAATAGGTATTTCTAGGGAAACAAACAGATGAATCTAAAAAGTAGAAAAAGGATTATTGTAAGCTTCTTGCTAGTGCTGTGTGATGCATCTACAAAGTTTATGAGCTTAATGTGATTAATAATACAAAAAGATACCAGTGCAACAGAATTCCCAAAACTCAGATGTACATTATGGCTTTTTTTCATGGATTATATGTAACGTCAGCTGTTTGCTTTTTTTTCAACAGGATGAAGCACCCAAATACTCTCTAACTTCTACCAGCACTTGAATTATTAAGTCTTTCTTACAGTCTCATGTACTGGATGCAGGAATCTCCAAACCTGGAAAATTCATAGACCTCATAGCTGTGACCTCATAGCTGTGAAGACAGCCTTGAACGGGTGAAACAGGTGAAACAGCAGAATCAAAAAGATTTTGTTCAAGCAACAGGAAGGGAAGTAAGAACAAATTTTCTTCCCTCACACCCTAAATAACCTTACTGATAGAGCTGCAGTAGTCTGTTCTGTTTTTCTGAATCCTGGATGGCTGCAGTGCAATGAAGCTCTGGGAAGTGCCTCTCTGCCATTGCATCTGCATAAGGTAAGCAGATGAGCAGGCGAGTTAACATTTCTTCCATCTCTCCCTTTGAAACAGGAATCTGGCCAAGCAAATCAAAGTCCCATTGAAACAATCCACGATGAAAAAATAGAGGAAATTTACCCTCAGACTAGGTTTGTCAGGGCAAAGCTTTCACTTTTTATGTAAGATTTGATATTAAGTGTTTTACCTCCTGAACTACTCCCCGAAAACCTGGCTGTCACTAGCACTCAAGCTTTGCTCTGCGGGAGATACTCTGTGCAGCACCATAGTACATGAAGACTTTTGAATTAGCCCCTGAGTTGGGAAGTGACACAAGGGTGAGTCTTTTAAGTCTAATCTCCCCTCCCTGCAAGGTGCTAGTCCTTCTGGACAAATTGTTTTCATACTCCAAAAGTAATTTCTCCAATTAAGAACTAATTTCCCCTTTACTGTAACTATTTTAGACTATCACACATGGACCATTATGGCCTGTTCAGTATGGTAGCAAAGCTATCAAAGTCATTATCCTCACAGCAGTGGAAGCAGAGTAGTAGGGTGTTGCATGGATGTCTCCAGTGACCGTGCATACTGTGTCACACTAGTTCCAGTGGGACAGGGGCAATTTCCCCCCTAGAACAGGTCATAAGCCAGTGTATCTGTCAGATGTCATACAACACAACTGGTTTTTTTCCCCCCTTGCTAACCAGTAAGAAATAGTTTTACTGCAGATAAACACGTACAGTGAAACCATTTAGATAGCAACAACTGATAATTTGCTAGAGCTGATTCTTTGAAAAAGACAGAAAAAAAATCAATAAGAATATATCCAGTGTATTGATCAGCAGATGAGTATTCATATTACCAGTGATACAAGGTAATTTAAGCAGAGTGAAAATTGAAATGGATTGATATCATTAGTTAAGCTAGATAGCATGATGCAAGATACAAAATTAATTTTGAGCACTTTAAGGGAAGTTCTGAAGTACACAGAAACGGGAATTTAAAAATGTTAAATTTTAGTTAAGCCTGATAATGTTAAATTTTAGTTAAGCCTGTTTAAAACTGATTCAGGTTGCTGTCACAAGATCACCAGCAAGAAGACATGGAGTGGTGGCCTTATGGCCAAACTGACTTATGCTGATTGCAACCAGCATGGGACAGCCTCAAATACACTGGGGTTGTCTACTCTCAAGTGCACACAGCCCCAGCTGCTATATCCTGAGTAAAGGATCAGCTAGCAAGCCAGCAGAGGTGAAACTGTGAAGTGCAAACATGGGGTAGCTGGCCCAAATCTGAGCAGGGTCCATGCTGCAGATGCTGGGTGCTGTGTTACTGCTGTGAGAAACTTCACTTCCTGCAGTGAAGGAATACACAAACCTCCATTTCAAAAGAGAAAAACTCTTGACACACCATCTCCAGGGGTTTCCCTGTAGAAATATGACAACCTAATAAACAGAGCTCTGATGAAATATGGTCCACATCTGTAGTCATTTTATAGCTGACCAAATGTGCAGCCTGGAGTTTGTATTTGCTAGAGCTAAGATAATAACAGGCCTGAGAACTCCCAGTGGTTGTTTGCTTTGATTTGCAGAATGATTGTTACACCACATTATAATCAAAAATTGGGTATATCCGCTGGTAAAAAACTCATGAGTTACAAAAACAAGGCTTCCGCCAATGTTGCCTTATATTAAAAAAGAAAAAAATTAACATTTTTTGTTTTTATGAGGCAGTGAGAGTTGTTTTTCTTTGGCTGAAATACCCTATGGCCTGTGCTAGGACTCAGTTAAAAAAATAAAGTAATTAGGTAATAAACTGCAGTACACTTATCACCTTATTATCTATGATTCAGATCACCAGATGCTATAATCAAAGGGTGGTACTTTGTAGTAGTATAAATGCTTTTAAATCAACATGCTCCACATTTCCCACCTGAATATAATTGAAACCTATCACAAAGAATCCCTGTTTCTGAAATGATGTTTCAAGGACATCTCACATCTGCAGAGCTTCTCCTACAGCATACAGCTGTGATCTGCTCACAGATGAATTATCTCATTTAGATGTGGCTACATACCACTAACCAGAAACAATACTGACATTTTAATTTAATGGGTATGATTGCAAGTGTGCTTGCACACATTATCCTCTAGTGGTTAAATAATTTAATGCCAGATTAAAAGGAGCCAATGACAGAAACTTAAAGGTGATGGTAAAAGATGTAGGGAAATCGTATGAGAGATATTGGATGGTAAATTGCAAAAGAGAAGATCAAGCAGCAGTCTGCTGAGTATCTGAGATCTTTATACACCAGGGGCACAGGGCACAAACTGAAGAGCACAAATCAGAGTTAAAAGTAAACAGTAACTGGCACCTGAAATGTTGTGGGAAAAGTGACAGCAAAAGAGGTACCCAGTTCTTTTTCAAGGCAGGCACAGGGCATCTTCAACAGATTACCAAGGACGTATATGCTGCTTCTTGAAGACAAATAAAAGAGGTAGATTTGTTGAATGAAATAAAGAGGAGAAGAAAATTATTTCCACTGCATAGGCTGGTATCAGAGGATGCAGGCAGGAACAAAAGGCAGCTGCAGCAGCTGGGAGAGGCAGCACTGCAGAACTGGGCAAGGAGAAATTTCATTACCTCGTCATCCATCTGTCCAAAAAGCAACACCAACCCATCTGTCAATGTATTCATCCTAGTTCCTTTTAGAGAGGGTTTGAAAGCTGCTAGTAGTGCAGGTAAATTTAAAATTTCGTTCTGACTAGTAAAGAAGAGCTGGCTGGAAATCTGATGGTGAAAGTATAGGTAGAAGCGGCCACAACAGGAGTTAACTAGTGTGAGAAAGGAAGGCATGAAAACAACAGCAAAGAGCTGGGAGTCCAACAAAGTAGTCACAGCATCTAAAATCCCACTGGTTGGCCACCCTTGTTCTATGTGATTAAAAGGAGCAGGCCAAATAAATAATAACTAAAAAGCAAGGAGGAAAAACTGCAACAGTATATTATAGGAATAAGGCTTCCTCTGAGGGGAAAAAAAAGTGCATGATAAATGCCAAAAGCAGGGTGAAAAGAAAGGTACACAATAAAGAGTGACTGCAAAGAAAGTAACAATAAATAGAAAACCAAACCCCAAAAAGGAAAGCTCAAGGGCTTTTTTGGCCTTTTTTTTTGTTTTTGTAATGCAATCCAATAGAAGCAGCAAGGCAGTGAGAAAGGCTTCAGGAACTGCAGCAAGTAGATGAGGACAGAGAGACCCCAAAGAAAATCTATTGCTACCAAAAAAACAGAAGTCAGGTGATACAGTGGAAGCTGAAATATTGGGTGCCTGCTTTCTTTCAGGCTGCTGAAAGGAGATTAGTCTTCACCAGACACTGAGGCAAAGTAAATAGGGAAATGGGGCAACACAGAACAGGGCAGGGTAAAAAGCAAATTAAAGCCTATTTAGACAGTACAGATGTATTGGAGTCAGCAATGCCTGACAAAATCCATACCAGGGTACTTAGGGAACAAAGCAGCTGGCAATGGTCTGAGATCTCACAGAGACCAGGAAGAGCAGGGCAGTTATTCCAGGATTTAGGCTTCAAAAACAAAAAACCAAAAAAATAAAAGGAAAGATCACAGTAACTACAGGCTGGGCAGCCTTATTTTGATACCCAAGAGAAACGTTACTAAAATCCAATGGTTTTGTTGACCCTCATGGAATAATAAGTCACAAAGCTCAAGACGAAGTTATCACCAGCTCAGTCCAAAGTGTATCTCACACTGAGAGCTACAGGGGGTCTTTGTTGCTAACAGTTACTTTCCATTTTCTTTTAAAAAAATTGCTGTTCCAACAGAGAATATGCACCGGAACCCCCTAAGGAAAAGCAAGTCCAGGAGCATTGCCAGGATCCAAATTCAGCTTATTCTTGATAAATCCAAGGAGGGGTGATCTAAAATCTTTCAGATGAAGATAGATGAAACATGGTAAGTTTCTTGAGAAGAAATCAAATGCATAAATACAAAATGAGGAATAACAGGCTGGAAATAACTTAGCAGGAAAAAGAAAATAAAATACATGGGACCTACAGGATCTCAGATTATGTCCCAGAATAAAGAGGAACTTAATGGTGGTGGTTTAGCCCCAAAGAGCACAGCTCCCAGAGAAGAAACAGACAGAGCCTCCATGGATTGGGATAAGGACAGTTTACTGACAAAATCACTGTGAAAGGAGAACAATAACAGCCCACAGCAAATTTACACCCAGCAATAACAGAGAGCACAACACAATGAGGACTGACTCAACACTCAGATTGCTCTAGAGGCATCCAGGAGTATCCCTC
Organism: Laterallus jamaicensis coturniculus; assembly: GCA_022605575.1. Lineage (NCBI taxonomy): Eukaryota > Metazoa > Chordata > Aves > Gruiformes > Rallidae > Laterallus > Laterallus jamaicensis. The sequence continues at coordinate 51,478,200 of JAKCOX010000002.1, read as the reverse complement.
CCCAACCAGCCCCTTTGATGGGGGAGTGATGTCAGGTGGTGTGGAAAACAGCCTGGGCTAACTGAGCTCACCTGTGCTGGCTACTTGGGGAGGTTGACTCTGGCCTGGCCAGAACAGCATATGAATTCATACCAATTCAAGATCTTGCTAACACCTTGTTAGCATTTTAATCATCTACAAAATATATAAGAAGAAGATTGAAAGTGTGGGTCAAGGCAGTAGTACTGTGAAGAAAGAGAAATCTGTGTGCTACATGGCTATGGGGAAATAGTGTAGAACTTTATTGACAAGATCTCTCAAGGGTCTTTACAGGTACATCTCAGCTGAGTGTAGCAGCTTCTTCAGCCCCTATTCAATTGACTCCGGAAGCGCAGGTAGTTTCTTCCATGATAGATAAAGAGGATAAATTTAAGCTGTTGCACTGGAAATATTTTCTACCATGGAAACATTTTCTGAAAGCGCTAAATAGCCTCAACCATTTGTTTCAGGTAATAGGTTAGGTTACCCTCCAGCTTGGGTACTGTCTCAGAGCTTGCAGTGATACTACTGAATCCATATAGAAAGACTTTGTGTGCTATAAGAAGTCCAAATTGGAGATGCTGGAAATGTGTTGTGTTAGTACCCAGGCTAAGGCTTACCTTAGGATGAAGAACTCAATTGCCTGAGTGCACATTCCCCAAGATTCAGTATAAGGGCAGGTGTAGGTCTTAGTGTGAGAAGTATTAGTATCAGTGCAATTTGCAGGACCCTAGAAGCAACTGCTCTGCTCTCTGCCTTGGAAATTTGAGATGACCTGTAGGCCAAGTTTAAGCACCACCACGCAGGAAAGACATAAAAATAAAAACAGATTAAAAAGAGGAGATGAAGAATGAAGATTGGCAGGATGACATTTGGAGGAAAAGGGAGGATAGGATACAGGTGTTTGGAAAGGCAGCTACAGCATTTTCTTTGAACATGTAAAATGCTTTTAAAAAGAAAATAGAGATCAGATGCATCTTATGGAGTTAGGAGATAAAAGAAAGCACCTAATTTTGCAGCAAAGGTGACAGAAGACAATACAAGACTAAGGTCAGCATAGCAGTAAGGCAGCACCTCACAGAACCTGGCTAAAGACCAAGTGATGTGAGGGTCTTGCCCTTCTTAATCACATCCTTCTCCCACCCCTGTAAGTCCTTGCCATGGCTCAGATCAATGCCAACATATGAAGTTGACTGAAGGACGCCAAAATATTTGTCTGCTCAGTGGGTTTTTCAGCTGGGTTAGGGTGCAGAGGAGGAGAACTGCAGCATGACTCCATTCCCCAGGTTTCCAACTGAGTGGAGGGGAGGGAGAAGAGAGTGCAGTTTGGTGGCAAAACAGTCATCAGTGACATAGATCACTCATTTGCTTTTCTCAGACCAGAGGATCTTCATCCTTTGGTCTTTTGCCTTCACATATTTTTCCTAATTCGTATTTCTACCTCTTTTATCTTTTTCTTCTCTGTCTCTGTTTCCTACTTCCTTTTTTCTATTTCCTCATCACCTTTTCCATCTTTTTGCTTTCTCGACAGACTCCACCATGCCAAGTCTTGTTTTGATTGACTAGTTGTGGTGGGTTTTCTCTCCTGTATCTCTCCTCTACAGTTGAGCTTTGCACACATTTTCACTGCAGAGCTCTCCTGCCAAGTAAAACATGGACGTCTCTGAACTGTGCAATGCTAGTCAAGACCAGACTCAGTTTAGCAGAAGCATGATGTGGAAAGGAAGAATCAGGGGAAAGCTTTCCTTACCACGGAATATGCCTGATTGAAGCAGGAAAATTGGCAGATCTGACCAAGAAAAAACAGGATCAGACTGCCCAACATCTGCTCAGAATTACCTAAGGGGCAGCAATCAAGGAGTGCTATCATCCAGCACACACCCTTTACTGCTTTTCAGCAAGAAAGCAGTTCAAACCCTCTGAAGAGCACCTTCAGTGCCATGTCTTCCCACAAAGGCAAGCAACAAGTCACTAATTGGATCACCTTTCTGGAAGTTGGATGAGTACAGCGATGAGTCTGTTTTAGGAATATCAGTTCAAAGGAGGAATTTAAGAAAAGAAAAAAATCATTTGAAGAGTGGTGTGGCAGCTACCGAGTCTCAGGTGAAAAAGGAAAACGAGGAATAGGTACTATTAACAATAAAAGGAATCAGATACGCTATTACAGAACAGTTCAAATGGTCAGATAAAAAGTCTGATTATGTGGTCTCTTAGAATGAGCCACCATGTAGTTTTGATCATTACCAGCCACTTTCTGTCACAGCAGATAATTTCTACTTCTGAGACATGACTAGAATACTTTGTGACAAGCATATCTGCAGCCCAGGCTTCAATTTCAATCTTGAAGAGCTCTGTTTTCAAAAATAGCCTTTCATTTCACAAAGTGCTTGGACACAAACAAGTCAGCTGGTTAGATGGCTATAGCGTGACACTGCTGCTGCCAATGAACTCAAATACTTTATACAGCCAGACAGAGCCTCACAAGGAACTGCAGGTCGCTGTACTCCTGGATTGTTGTCTTGCACATGGTAACTGGGCAGACCAAGCTTCTTTTGCAGTTGCATGAGTGATGACTCAATTGAGAGGTAGGAAACAATGTCACCATGTGCCTTAAAAAGCATAGTCTGAGGTAATCTCTGCACACTGGCCATGAGCGGTTGCTTTGTTGTCCCATGTTTACCGGTGCATAAGCAAGCATCGGAAAACTGAGGCAAGCCACAGCCCTTAAGAATATCCCTTGGACATAGGATTAAAAAATGCTTATTGAGAATACTGCAGCCATTTGTCTTTAGATCAATATTTCTACTGGAGGAAAGAAAAAGAGTGGCAAGGAAGAAGTAAAACATGGTCTCTGAGTGCATCTTTCACTCAGTGCTGATGGAAAAAGGAGCAACAGTCCCTCCTAAGAGTAGTCTCTTAGTCTATTTCCCATAAATCTTTTGGTCAACTTGAATCCATAGGGTCTTCTGGAACACCTGAGGGTTATTAGATCCCTCTTTCATCATATAATTTTCTATAGTGGCTCAGTTTGCTTAGGCTAAGTGTGTCAGTTTCCATATCTGTCCTTAGAATTAATCTGAAATAATGACGCAATAATGGTTTTAAGGATAGGCCTATTTTGCCATATAAATCTTTCAGGGTTTAAATTATACAGCGGCCCAGTGGCCCTTTAGAGCTCTTACACTCCCAGACTGATAAGATTTAAGTCCCTGAGGTCCGAAATGAACTGTGCAGTAGCATGCATTATGGCTGCATCACAGTGCAATTTTACCAGGAGCAGGAGACACAGAAGAATTACACAAGTCTGCATTTCTATCAATAGGAAGTGGTGACTCACCCAGATAGTGCTTTCAAAGTGGCAATATCCTACACCGCGAAAACATGTTTTGAGGGTGATAGGTGACCCCATTTCCAGGAATAGGTGAAGAAGTGTTAGCAGCAAGAAGAAGTCTTTACGCATAGCATCCAGTACTTCTGATACTTGTGGGTGTTTCAGCTGGGTTAGGGTGCAGAGGGGGAATGAAAAGCTTCATTTGTCTTATGACTTTGACCATTAAACTGTGTAGAGCTTTGCAAGCATTACTGAAGTGATATTTGAACTGAGATGTCGTCCTTACAAAACAGGTTCATGTCTGTCTTCACAGAGCTCGCTGACAATAGCATGATCATATAAACAGAAGCTGATACAAGACCTGGGACATGTTCAGAGAGCATTGTGATAAAAGAACAACCTGTCTCAAATGAGTGGTGGATAATACTTAGAACAATAGGTGAAAGGTGCTCATGGAAGTTAAAAGAAAGCATTCTCAGTACTCAGAGTGAATCGTGAAGAGGAATGACACGATTTGGTCAGGTGTAAGCCAATCTATTCTGCCATTCAAAGGCTTTGGAGGGTATTTATATAGAGCTCCAGAGACATCGTTTGATAAGCTTAACAATCCATATGGCACCCTGCCAAATCTGTGTGAGGCAGCGGAAATTCAAGTTGCTTTCAGCTTTCTAGAGAATAGATTGGATGTTAAGTAGAGCAAAGCAAAGTGGGTTTCTGCTATATGTCTAGACTTGGAGACTAAATGACTTTTTTGAAGGTGCATTGATTAGAAAAATGACTGCTTGCCCTTGAGTCACGGCCAACCTCAGACTGACTCTATATCGTTGATGAATTCTGATGCAAGAGGAATGAATAAACTTCTGTGGTAACATTAGATGTACACTGTCACTGAGAAGTTTTTGAAAGACAGAAGAATATGTGGATAATCTATTTACCTAAAGAGAAGGTAAGGAATAAAAACACAGTTTAAGCTATCTTGATATACAATAAATAGTTCAGTGTGTTTTAGGGGCAGAGGCTATCTGTTTTTCAATGTCTTTGCTAACCAACTGCTGGTGATTTCTAAAAGAGTATGGATTCTTATTAAAGATTCTTTGGGTTTTGTGCTGTTTACTAGGGTTTTGTCCTCTAAAGTTCCTCTGGTATTTAGCAGCATGTGTGCTCCACAGGAGAGAACCTTTCCCTAAGCAGCACTGACTTGTCTTCATTACAGGGTCATCCTTTTCCCTCTATGAGTCACACAGGGATATGGATGCTCTCTTTGAGAACTTCAGACCTTTCTGAACTTGGCTGATGTTGGACAATGCATTCAAATGTCATCAAGTCCCTGGAAGGCCAAGCACATGCACGCAGACTGAGATCAAGTACATTTTGTCTGCATAAGAAGCCAACAACGAAGGGGCTCCTTGCAGTGCTGAATTTGCCCCTGGCCTTTGCTGAAAATGCTCCTCAGCCTCTGGCTTTCTCCCTAGTGAAACAGCAAAGTGGTTCAAGAGAACACTAATCCCTAAACTGCGGCTGTCAGGAGGGATATATGTACAGGCTTTATGTTAGGTACCAATAAAGGTAGCAGACTTTTCTTTGGACTGGAGTTTTTATCAGCTTGCTTTAATCCATTATGAAAAGGTCAGTAAAAAGCTGCAATGCTCAGGCTAGACCCACAACTCAGATCTGTCTCCTTGGCCTCTTCATGTAGGACAATAAAACAGTAAGAGATGAAGTAGTGGAAATCCAGGTAAATGGCAAATATATTTATTTAAGAAAGATGGTCAGAGAGTGAAAGCAAGATAAGAGCAATGCAGCAAATAGAGATGAGGCAAATACAAGGTCCCAGCTCCTATTGCAGTCACCTGACAGGCCGGCTGGCACAATGTCAGAGAGATTCATGTTTCTCTTCTTATTATCTGCAGCTACATGTTCCTATCACCAGTCCTGTGCCAATGCCAGTATGATATGAAAGAATCATGCAGCTAGTCCAGTCAGAAATACATCACTTTTTCTTATATTCAGGAGGATTTTCAGTGAACTAGTTCATTGAACATCATGATGCATAGTAGAGATGGTAAAAAAAGGAGAACTGGGAATGCATGGCCAAGGTTAGGTGAGACAGGCTCCACTTCTATTGACTAGGGGCCATCATAAAACCACAGCCTAAGCTGTAAATACTGGAAAAGCTGCAAAATATTTCTATCAGAAAGCAGCTGTGCAGGACAATGCAATACAGGTAGTGAAACATATGGACATCTGGGTCCCAAAAAATATTTCTGTAGACTGGGCAGATACAACGTTTAAGCTAGCTTAAAGGGGCCTTGAGTAAGAATTAAACCCTGTCACTGTACTCACTCACTCACATATGTTAGTTCTGCTCTGTAATAATCATGCTGTACAAGAGAAGCATTGTTTCATACTAGGAATATACTATATTAGGGAAAAACCCCCAATAACAACAGAATTTGAAAGACTAAAAAGATACAAATGAAGAGCATGCCACATAGTATTCCCTATACTGTTCACTCTATCCAGATTATTGAGGGTATTTATTGTAAGACTTAGTTGAAACAATAATCACTGATACCAGGAAGTTTAAGCTGTCAGTTTAGCACTATCATCTACATGAGCTGCTGGGTCAAGTGTGCTCATGTAGCATCAAAAAAGAATATTATTTCTACATTTACCAAGATGGTAAAACTAAGGAAAACTGTCTGGGGACACGTACCCACATGAGAGATAAGAACTGAAAAACTGGAGACTGTTTGAAGAAGACTCCCTAAAAGTATGACTAAAGGATTGGATGGGATAGCAAATAGCAGAAGTTTTGTGGGGTACTGTGAATAGACAAATGACCCTGTGTATGTGAGACAGAAATTTTCCAGTTAAGGGGGATAACAGAAAAAGAGAGTAAACAAGACACAATGTTATTTTAGTTATAAAGGATGAGAATGGGATTAACCAGTGGACAAGTCACAAGTTCTTAAATAGACATGAAAAAGCTATTCTTTGACCAAACAAATGATGGAACTAGGCACTTTTGAAGTGTGATCTATCTGATCCATTTTAAGTATATGCTTTCAGAAGAGAGAATATGCCCTAGGAGTGCCTGCTTCTCCACATCAGCTATCAAATTGTGTCCAAATGACCATCTGGAAAACTAATGGCTACCACACCAGCTGTCATCCTATAGTTATTCTTCACTTCAAGAAAAAAGATGCCAGGACATCAAGTCATATTTGTAAATTCTGGTCTTACATCATGGAAAAACTAAGAACTTCAGTCCATTGGTTTCATCCTGGCTGGAGGCCGGAAGTGCACAAAAGTCTTTCTATCACTCCCCTTTTCAGCTGGGCAGGGGGCAAAATATATATTGAGAGGCTTAGGAGTTGAGCTAAGGACAGGGAGAGATCATTCCACAATCAGCGTCACAGGCAAAACAGGCTCAACAGGGTATAAAAAAAGCCATCTAATTTATTACACTACACACACACAGAAACCAGAGCAGGATAATGAGAAGTACAACCAAATCTTAAAACACCTCCCCTCACCTCACCCTTCTTTGTGGACTTAACTTTATTCATGATTTCTCTCCCTTTATCCTCCCTGCCAGGTGTCACAAGGGGAAAAGGGGATGGGGGTTTTGGGCAGTTCTGCATGAGCTGTTTTCCTTCTTAGCTTGGGGCATTCCTCACACCCTTCCCCTGCTGTACAGTGGGGTCCCACCCTCAGGTGACAGTCCTCCATGAACTTCTCCAATGTGAGTCCTTTCCAACGGGGCTTCAGCTCTTCAACAGCTGCCCCAATGTGGGTCACTTCTATGGGGTGCACTCATAAATCACAGAATGTCTCTCAGGCCCACACTGCTCCAGCCTGGTCCCCCAGTCATAAGTCCCCTGAGCAAACCTGCTCTGGTGTGGACTTCTCTTCCCACAGGCAGCAGGTCTTTCCAGGAGCTTGCTTCAATGCACATCACAGAGTCTTCCATATGTCTCCACTTGCTCAAGAAAGCACGGGGTCTCTCCACAGGCTGCAGGTGGGATCTTTGCTCCTCATCATCTTCCACAGGCTGCAGGGGAATATCTCTCTCCAGTACCTGGAGCACCTCCTCCCCCACCCCCCTTCACTGACCTTGGTGTCTGCAGAGTTTCTTACATTTGATTCCAGGTGATCTGGAAACAAGTATGAAATTGTCTTGAACTAATCCGGGCAAGAGTGAAGCTGGTCAAGTAAGTCAGTGTAAGAATAAGAAGACCATTCTTTGTCTTTCATTGTAAAGTGTCCACTCACTCTGCTTTAGGGAGAACAAAGTTATAGCCTGGTTCAGGTTTCTGTCTAAGTCTGTATCACTACACAACCTTCTTCCATTTGCCCAGGGGAGATCTGACAGGTGACCAACATACTTATCAGACACAGGTGAGGGAAAGGCGGTTTTATCTGAACATGACAGTCCTTGTTCTCAGTTGAGCATTGCATTCCCACACTTCCAGCACTCATGCTTTGACCTAGCTCTTAATACATAGTGTACATTGTAAAACCACATTATTATCACTTACTGGCTTGGGTGCAGTGCAAATCTAAAACTTCCAGTTGCAGAAACAAGTCCGGGGTAGGCCAATGTCTTTGTAGTACATACTTAGGGTCAAATTTTCTGAACATTTCAGGGTCTTTGTCATAAAAGACTTTGTAACCAAAATCTAGTTTTCTATAACAGCTAGGATTCTATCAAGAGGCAACAAGATAACCCCAGTTCTCTGAAGCAGCACATATAAAAAGTTACAAGACGAAAGTATCAATAGACTATGGTAGAATTGGAAGGATGAGAGTAGTTCAGAGGTTGCTTACAATTAGAACTTGGGGCTTAATCTTAGAGCTATCTTTTGCCATTAAAATAAGATGCCTTTTAATGATTTTTTTAAAAGTATCTGTCTACCTGTGTATTTACCTACCTACCTACTTCCCAACCAGCCTATCAGCAAAACACATTAAATTACGGAGGCTTTATTTGTTACAAAGAGAAAAAATGAGCACTCTGATGATCTGAATCACTTGGTTCACAGAGGTCTAATCTGAGATAGATTCACAATTGAATAGCAAAAAATGAGCCAGTGAAATCAGAATGGCTTTGGTTGAATAACAGGATGAGGATTCAGAAAAGACGGCTATGCAACTAAAATGTGCATCAACTTGTAATACTTGATCCTTCTCAACAGGAAGAGTTCTGCTCCAATTATGGGCAGAGCTATATTTGAAAGGCTTGAATTTCCACACACTCTGAATACATCAATTGGATTGCACAATTTACAGAAAAGGCAAGCCTGAATATCGTGTTTTGTGAGGGTGAGACAGTATCACAACTCTCACCACACGATTGCTGGAACAGCAGTACTTGGTACAAGAGCAACTGAAGGAGTCTACAGACTAGACATTTTTTTATCTATAGCTTCCCATCAGCACAGGAATGACCTATTCCTTACTAAAAACAAGGGATGACAGAGGCAAGAAAGGCACAGAAAGACTTCTGCAAAGAGTGCATCTATTCAAAGTTTTTCCAGAGTGATGGTAGTACTAGTTAGAAGGAAGTGCAGGGGGAATTAACATGGCACTGAGCAAAGCAACAAAGAAAAGGAGCAGCAGTGACAGGAAAACAGTTCTGGCATGGGTATTTCATAGCCGCTGTGAGTGGGAGTGTTTCTCACACCACACTGATGTGAAAGCAAGGAGACTGTCCTATGTCAGGGGAGTAGCAAATGAGGCAACTGTACTTTATAGGAGGACTTGTGCTCTGGGACTGCCAAGCTGCCGTGGGAGCTGCTCAAAATTTGCATGTCAACATCATTGCTACAGTCCATGACTTACATCCTGAGGACAAAAAAGCATTTTGGGTTACATTATCTACAACACAAGTTGTCCTTTGTTCTGTAAAAGTTGTTTTAGTGCCTTCTTTACCCTGTGTTCAAATACTTTCTAGAGTGTTTTAACTAATCTCTAACATGTGTGAATCATTTCCTCATGTCCTCTCCAGAATAAATTATGTGTGCAGCACAGAAATTAGTTTCCTGTTAGATATAAAAATGTTGTTAAGAAAAAGTTCCTCTCACATGGTAAGAAGGATGTGGGATGCTCCTCAGCATTCCATGTGGGCTGGGGAATTTTGATGACGTCCAGCAGTTACCCTGCAACATTGCAGTCTGATTGGGAAGTATTTACAAGATCCCTGAGGGGCAGCTTTTTGGCCAACCAAAAATGGCAGCCACCTATTCACAGGTGCCTCTTCAATGAGGCAAGCTAGAGTCTGTGAAAACTGTTGAAACTACACGCTGAGTTGACTGGTGTAGGGATTTATATCTGCACACAGAGAGATGTTGTTATGGCCATGACCTCCTCAGAGACCTCTCCTTTACAATACTTAGTTTCTTTTCATCCACAGACTGAACTTAGCCAAGTGAAGGGTCACACTGGTAGTAGTGGTAGCCCGTACATGCTGAAGATGGCAAACCACTGTCTGCCTACTGACTAATTTTGGTTAAGAACTGAATCCACATCATCTCACAGGATCTCCTACTAGCTGCTCATAAATTCTATAGAGTGCAGGCTGGAGACACAGATTCCACCTGTGCACAGTGCAGAACTGCAACTTTTAGAGTTTAAACATCCAGCATCTTATCTCTGCTTTGCTTTCCACATTTCAGTGTTTGAAATGCACAAGGAAAAATTTTTTTCAAGGAGGCAAGAATGCAGAGAAAAAGCTTTAAACAAACAAACAAACAAACAAAAATGTTCTCTAAAATAGTCTGGCTTTTAAACTCAAATATCATATGGACAATTAGCAGCTTTCATTAAGAAAATACAGGAGCACCTACAGCACAGGTCAATTAGCAGCTTCAACCTGTCATCTTGCTGAAGAGCAATTTTCACATCCAGTTCTTTGATGGATTATCAAATTATTTTTTCAAAGGAGGACTTTATGCATAATGATAATGGCTAGTTAAACAAGATGAGCACAATTTATCAATGGGCCTTTTCTTTTTTTTATTTTTTAGAGGACAATCTCAAAACCCTGCAGCTTTCAACTGCTGCAACAGCTTCAGTGCAGCCTGAAAACCCCACTGCCAACATTCAGTCCAGCAGGAAGAAAGGAGAGATGAAAAAAATCACTAAAAGGGTTTAAATATCCTGGAGATTGGGAGCAATTCTGTTTATTTAGCTCAATTTTACTATAAATATTTAGAAAAGAAATGTAGAGAGAACAGGATGAGATAAAATTCCCCATCCAGCTTTAAAAAAGTTCAAGTGCAAATAGTCAGTGACAAGATAGTAGAGTAATGATTGAGAAAAACTTTTACAAAAGCATACAAAAAGCCGTGGCTGAATGTAATCATATTTCAGTCTTGGACACATGCTTTATTCTTATAATACAGGAAGCTCCTCATCATGCTGGCCTTCACACAAAGACAAGGAAAAGAGAAACATTGCTTTTAAAAGCTAAAGCCCATTGTATTTAGTAATACAAAACACCAAAAGAAGAAAAGACAGAAATATCTCAAGCTCACATGACCACAGTTCTTTTTCAGCAAAACCCCCCTCAATTTTAAAGAACAGTTCAAGACCTCTAAAGAAAAGAATTGATCTGGAGAATCACTCTCATAACATGTATTCTATTAAAAATAATTGTGTTTGACCCACTAGTTCTAATAATCCAATTCAGTCCAAAAATTGCACATATATTATACATTTATATGATAAAAAATAGGGACCTCAACCAATTGTGAAAGCTGCAGATTTTCATTATTTTTGACAAACAATATAAAACCAATGCCATTCGATATACTTTTTTTTTCTCAGCTAACACAGGAGTTTAAAGAAGGCAATGTTCATAAACAAACAAATTTCCTACCTGAATTATATGACTGCCATTTTACTTCCTCCAAGCACTGAAAGGGTATGAAACTCTTCCTTCTTATATTCTTAAGAATAATTCCACTTAAACTAATGACATATATAATAAGGATGAATTTGCCTCCAAGACAGTAATTTAGGAGGCAATCTTAAATTTGTCCAGTTTTGAATCAGTGAATATTGCATTAAGGTTTGCAAGATCATCTGTTAGTTTTTTAACAGAAAACAAAATAACAAAAAAAAATATATTTTTTTTTTAATCTGGATCTAGGGACAAAAAGGATATTTTAAATCTATTGGTCTTGTTGGACACTGCTTTTTGTCATAACATTAAGACTAAGATGGGCAGTTGTCAGCACCTTTCAAATCTTTTACCATCAGATGTGCACAGTAATCTGGGAGGGCAGTTCTTCCATGTTAAAAGATTTTTAGCTGTTTGACACTTTCATGAAGGTTAAGGGACCAAAAAAAAAAAATCACCCAAACATATTGAGCTTGGTTTTGTACCTTTGGCAGCTGTACCTTTAGGATGAGAGTGCAAGGCCATAGATGGCCAAGATCTGATGACAGGGTAAACTAGCTCTTGCCTCAAACCACTGTCTGAGGTCTGAGACTCCTTTTGAGACAGATGAATGGGGCAGGATCTGGTCACAAGGTCACTTCAGACCCAAATAGTTCCACTTGTATGCAGAGCTTTATCTGTTTTTTTTTCTTATTAATTGCTGCAGACTTAGTAAAAGATGTGACAATGAGAAAAGTGTACAGGAACCAGGTTGGCTGGGTCACATCATTATCTCCCTTGTACAATAGAGCATTTTGGATTGTGTTTACACTATTTTCAGAGATAATTTTATTTATTTTATTTTAAAAGTTGTATGTTAGTCCTGAATCTCTGCACGTCCCCCTCTCAAGGAACAACTTTGACAAGTTCATTTTGGGTTTTCTTGTTTTGCTGTCTGATGGTCTTGGTAGCTTCCAGGAATAAATGATTCAACATCCCTTGGAAATTAACATTGTTGACAGGAAAGTATTTCAGAATCAGAACTGAATTAAAATTCAGAGATCCAATTTATATGAGCTAGCTGTTTTGTTGCTGAGCTTTAGTAGCAGATGCATTTGTGATGTAAATTTAAACTATATTCCCATGTATGCCTTTCACAATTGATCTAGAACTGCCAGTCCTAATCTTTTTTTATTTTTAAGATACAGATCCCTTTTTATAGAACATTCATGTAATTTATTCATGTGTAGCATAAAATTTAAAAGAAATTATTGCTTGGCATGGAGAAAATGAATGGGTTCTTAGCAATTCTGTTGACTTGGCTCATCTGAGAGGGTACAGAATTGATATATACTATTATTGTCTGCACTTTCTTGAATTTTTCATATGAAATTTAATAAACAAACCAATACATAAAATAAATTAAGGCAAACTAAAATATAAATAGATCCACAACCTGGCAACTCATGTCAAAAGGTAGAAATAAAGAATGTTCTCAGTTTAAATATTTATACAAGGAGTTCTTCTGAGACAGCAAGTGTTTTCAAAAAAGGTCAATTTACATCACATTTTTTCCAAACATAATGAGATTCCTACTGCTCAAATAATTTCATGAATAGCATTTTTTTTGACATCTCAAGAAAGTCAATTATAATTAAGAGATGCCCAAAAAAATCCACCTAAAATGAACTGAAGAAAGTATCAGGCTGGCTTTGAAGAAATAGAAAAATATTTTAAAATGCAAAGAGTGGCCGATCCATTAATCATTTTGTTTTCATAGATATTCCTTGTGTGCCTTGAAAAGTATAACACTTGGTAGAAGACCACCACATGTTGTAGCCCAGTTGAAATGAATAGCAAAATTCCTTCTGATTTCAGTAAGAAAGAACTTATTTCAAGGCTTTTCAATGATTTAAGCTGACTGAAATTACTTACACAATTAACAAAAAGGTGGAATTTGCATATCGTGCCTCAGCAAGCCATGATGCATTAATTTCCATGAATTTTTTTTAAATTCAAGAAGTACCTAAATGAGAGCATATGTTCTTGTGTATTCTAGAAACACTGAAAAACACAACAATGATAAAATTGTATTAACATTTCAGAAACTACTCTCCTAGAGAAAAATGGAAGCAGAAGCTGTGCTCCCAGCCCTTAAAGAAAGAACATTTAGTAAAGTTTTTGTACTCCCCTTCTCTAAACATAATCTATGTGAAATATTAAATAAGAATTTGGGATACATTCCCTCTTTAGAAACATTAAACAAGTTAGCACCCAGGTTTTTCTATCTCATTTTAGACACTAATTATTTCAAAATTCTTCAAAACTTTGTATGAACAAGAGGAAATTAATTGTAATTGTAATAATTATAGTTCATAGTTTATATTTTATGTGGGGTTGACAGCCCCCACTAGGCAAAACTGACAAGTGTTTTCATTCTATACCTAGTTTCAATTGGACACAAGTCTCTCTACGTCATTGTGCTATGCTTTATGCTGACCTTTTCTTCTTATTTAATTAAAACAATAAAGGTAATAGGGGTCCTTTCAATATGCAACAAGCAACCACTAAAGGTCCTTCCAGACATTGTGAGATAATAAAAAATGAACATATTCAACTTATGAATACCATTCAGTCAAGGGACATGATCCCAGGATGGTGGTGAGGTTGATTCTCTGGTTCAGAAATATGAAGTGTGACTGCAGGCCTGGATGGGAAAATAAAGGTAGATAACAAACGTCCACTTGTCATTGTCTGAACCAAAGACAGGGTGTCATGAGGGACATTGTGGGGTATAATAGGCTTTGGATTTAAGCTTTGGAAAAAAGGTCAGGTGGCTGCCCCTCTGCTCATGCTCAGCTTATGGGCAAGAGAAAAAGATATATGAAAAGTTGTTAGCGGCATACATGTGACTCGGCTTGCTGGAACAAGGGACCATTTTACTCAGGAGAGAAGCCTCTTAGACATGTAAGAGATTGAAGGAAGGGACTGATAACAACAAACAGAAAAAATATCACCCATCTAATCAAGCGTACAATGACTTGCAGGGATATGAAGAGATAAAATATGTAAGATTATCAGAAAACCTACTTTCTCGGGAAGAAACCCCCCTCCCCCACTGTTAAGCCACAGTACTGAAAGATTATAGAACACTGTATGCTTGATATAAAAGTCAGTTGTCACTTGTTTAGAAAAGACAGAGAGGGTAAAAAAAAGGCAGAATAATGCTATGTAGACCCCTCTACATACCCTTGGTGGGCTTAGAGTTATTGGTAATAAAGAGAATACAGGGCTTTGAGCATTCATGGATCTCTTATGGCCCACTAACAAAACCAGTGTAACATTTTGTAGACTGCAAACCAAATCAAGCTACTTGATAACCACTTCTCAGTAGTATGTGAAAAACAAATCATGTTATGAATGTCATCAGTCCAGAAAATTTTCCATGAAGGATTTGTGTGGAGCCTCATTGCTCTCCCACATCTGTTTAACAACAGAAGTTACAAAGAAAGGAGAAAAAGTGTTTCTGCTAAAATTTAGTGGCTTTGAGAAACTGGTGAATAATAATGAAGACAGGGAAGCCACATAACTAGATGTCTCTTAACAGATGGGATATACCAACAGAATGCAGGACTGACTCTGGAAAGTAGAGACTCTGAAAAGAATTGAAATTCACAGCAGGGAGGAAATCTCATTAATGCCTCTCAGTGACATGCATTAGCGAAAACAAGACTGTTTGAACCCTGTAATCCATGAAGTAGAAGTAATTTTATCCCTGTGTGAAACATAGGTGAAGCTAGTACTGAAATACAGCACGAAATGTTGGTGGCTGCCATTTTAGTGGGGTTCAGAAGCCTCAAGAAAGCTCCAAACATAACCACAGTAGCTATTAATTTTCTGGAGAAAACATCTTGCTGTTAAAAGCTTAATGCTCAAACCTGGTTAGCTTATTGAAAAAGAAGATTGAGGAGTGATTTGATTACAGAGCACAACACCTTCACAAGGAGAAAACAGAGAGGAGTATGTATTATTTTATCTAGTGAGAAAGGCATAAGAAAACCCAGTACAAAAGCCAGTAGCACTCCATCAAATTATTTCCTGAAGTAAACTACTTAGAAAATCCACCATGTGTTAAACTCTCATCATCCTTAAATCAGAGCAGTACAATTTGCTTTGAAGATGTGCTATTTGCAACACAAAGGCCATTGGACCCAGTAGAGTAGTATGTGGTAAATATCAATGCCATGAAATACAGATGATCAGACTGACTGAGGAGAAACTAGAGATTACGCTATTGCTTGTAGGAAATCTTTTGAATTCAGCAAATCGCTTTCTAAACCTCTTGGTTTATATCTGCCCATTCGGTACTGAGAGAACATTAGCAATTCAGTGGCAGGAGCATCCCTCTGACAGTGCGTGTGCCCCATCCACACACAACTCTTTGGTGGCATCCCAGCCCTCACCCAGCACCAGAGTAATCCCTTCCTCAGGACTGCAGAAGTGTGGTCCTTGGACAGCTCTTCAAATTGCTTCCTTCCCTTGGAGGAAAATAGGATGAAGTACCATGCTGTAAAACTGTGATTGGGTGCTTTTCTGTATTGCAATGACTTCCCATGCAAGTGAAGAATGGGAAGAAATCAGCCTCTTTGGCCCGTAGGGTCTTACGTGTGTTTGGTAAAGAGATCAGGGTGGGTGGACAGGTAAGCATGGGAAAAGGGGCTGAAAAAATCAGAGGAATGGAGACTGACAAAGCCCAACAAAGTGAACAGGAACAAATGTACTATGTGAAAGGGAAGAAAAGAAGACACATGGCTGGAAAGGTGAGGAGGTAGGAATGTTGCATATGGAAAAGGAGCTGATTCCAAGTAGAACATCCTAATGCAAACCAAAATGCCGACTGAAAATCAGGGTTGGGAAGGTGGCAGGAAAATTGATAACCTGTACTAAAAGAGTTCATAGGAATATCAAAAGACAATGTCAGTGGACCAAAAGTTGTGATTTAAGTACATGAAAGCGTTCTAATTTTGCACAGAAATACTAGACTTGTAAATAGCTAAATACTGTGAACGAGAAAGCAATTCCACACAAGGATAAAAAAGAAAGGAAAATGCTTGATGAAATATATTCTGTAGACTCAGCAGGAGCAACCTCATTACTACTGAAATGGTGACTGATGCGAGATAAGACCTTATCCATATAGTCCCAAAAATGAAGTTAGCAATGAGATTGCTTCTGCCATGACTGCTATTTCTGTAGTTGCTACATGAGCAATAGCTCTGCTATTAAACCTCCATGTATGGAGGGAAATTCCTGGCAGCGGGGTGTCAAGGGGAGCTGAATGTTGTGTTCTGCCTGGTTCTTTTTATATTTAGATTCACTGAAAGTTTATAGGGCAAAGGGACCATTCTGTAAAAAGCCTGAAATGAAGAGGAAATGAGAACAGAAAGCCAGGTGTTGTGTAGACCCCTTCTGCCTCCTAGATGATCAATGAGCAACTTGAAATAATTCTCGGGGGGCAATGTAAAAGTGAGTGATACCCACATGTGCCAAAATTTTGCCCTGATTGTAAAAGCTAGGATGACTGCCTGTCCTAACTCACATGCAGCTTCTGTGTTCAATTTCCACCTCTTGCACAGCCTTTCCCCCTTGTTTCCTCAGATCTTTTTATTTTCTGATCCAAACTGCAGTGAACACTTCAAATGTCTAGGCCTAAATCTCAGTAATTTTTGTTTGAGTTTTGGGGTTGCTTGCAAAGGCAAAGGGCCTATGCTCTCTGTAAAACCCTTAAGTGCATGCTTTTAAGGCTTCACTAGTATTTAGAGTAAGGCTCCTAAAGCTGACAGCCATCACAAAGCAGCTGTTAGAACAAAACATTAGAGGCACTTGGAAATCTGTAAAGAATCGATGAATCATTGCCTATGATATCTGAGGAACTGAAATACCTGAAAACGTGACAACATGAATCATGTTTCTCTTTGTCATCACCGTGACTCACTGTTTCTCACTTGTAATAGGATGTTCGTTAACGCTCCTTCCTTTATGAATCTGGCATATGGGGATTATCCCTCAGGTAACTGGGATGATTTTTCCTGACGAAAGAAAATCACATCAAGGAAAGGAAAAGTTACACAGAGGCAAGGAAAGTTCCAAGGTTGAGATTCCTATACTTATCAAGTCGTATATTAATTTTTAAACATAACTTAAAACATACGTGTATACAGCCTCACCTCAGGGGATGATAAGTATGTGGCTTCAGAAATGATAAATGACAGGTGTGCAAAATCTCCTAAAAGCATGATGACAGCTCTGAAGAAACCACCAGCTCCCAGCATCCTGAGTGCTGCACCAATAATTTGCAAAAGTTATACTGAAACTCCCTTTAGAGACTGGAGAGGGTAAGAAAAACCACATTTGAAAATAGATCCAAGCATGGGAACTCTGATGAGGGTTGAAATATGTTTGGGATTCAACTGAGATAAAACTACTGGAGGTTTAGATGCTTTGAAAAATTTCATCTTTCCCAGGTCCAGGCAGTCTCCCTGGCATGGAGGATGGCTCACACCTAAATGCCACCGTGCTGTGATCCCTTCTCTTCCTCTGCAGAAGTATTTTCTTGCCATCACCTCTCGTGAAAGGTGAGATTTATCTGGGAGAGAATTCAAGCAGAAATCTCAAGATAAAAACATCTCTAACAGAGTTTTATAGGTTACCATGTACTTTCATATATACACTTTCTAAAATACTTCTTTTTCAGCTTCTAAAGCTTTTCTCAGATAAAGTCTCTAATGATCACTCTAAAGGTTTCCTCTGCTTCTTCATATTTACACTTTTCTTAAGTTCCCAGACAGGACTGTTTGAACACAGTATTTTTTTTATTAAGCCTTGCTACCTCTTCCTAGACAGTGTTTTCATTGGTATCTCGCCCTCCTTTCAATCTTCTCAAAATGAAAGCACCTTTTTCTTTTACACTCTTGTCTTTGATTTATAACAAAATATTTCTGTATTTTCTCTTCAGAAGAGGTGTTTGCTGTTATCTAGGTCCCATATTACTCTCTGGGGGACATTACATCCCCAGAGGCCAAATGAAGTACCACCAATTTATTAAGTATTTTTTCCCCAGAAACAAACTGAGGTGTGTGAAAGTTTCTCTCAATAACTACAAGAAACATTATTTTTCTGGGATGTCGTCCCCTCTGTTATGGGTATATTTAATTTAGCAATAGAAAGAAGCACTATGCAAATAGCATTAAGAGTGAGCTAATAACCTAATAGATCTAGTCAACGCATTTCTCAAAACTTGTGTACTGACTAATGATACCACCATGCCAGGATTGTATTATGAACCAAAATCTGGCATCTACTTATGTCCTGTTAGTTTGTCACTCAAGAGCCAGGAACCTGGGGCAGGGAGATGATATCAGTAGGCTTTTTTTCTAGCACACATGAGAATAACTTGGTGCATTGGGGCTATTTCATCAAAGACAGATGTTACACAACTGTTCTTCAGATTGCTGTTGAGTAAGTCAGTAAGTGTTCCCTGACACATGGCCATAAACCACCACAAGCCTATTGTACCAACAAGGAGGAGAGCAGTTCTGGAATGTATTCTCAGGACACTTCTCTACAGCCTTAGGATAGACTGGATAGACATTTAACTCAGGTAGTGTATCATGGTGAGGGTTTCTTTTGCAGCAGAGAAGCAGACTTCATCATTCATTGACCAGCAGGAGTAGGGAAGTGATCTTTCACCTGTACTCAGTGCTGGTGAGGCCGCACCTGGAGTACTGTGTTCGGTTTTGGGCCTCTCACTACAAGAAGGACATCAAGATGTTTGAGTATGTCCAGAGAAGGGCTACAAGGCCTGTGAAGGGTTTGAAAGACAAATCTTAGGAGGAGCAGCTGAGGGAGCTGGGATTGTTTGGTCTAGAGAAAAGGAGACTGAAGGGAGACCTCATTGCTCTTTGCAACTACTTAAAGTGGTTATATTGAGGTGAGGCTTGGTCTCTTCTTCCTGGTAGCTAGAGATAGGACAAGAGGAAATGGTCTTCAATTGCATCAGGGAAGTTTAGGTTAGATATTAGGAAAAATTTCTTTATTGAAAGGGTTGTTAGGTATTGGAACAGGCTGCCCAGGAAAGTGGTTAAATCATCATCCTTGGAGGTGTTTCAAAGAAGAGTAGACGTTGTACTTGGTGACATGGTCTAATGTTGGACCTAGTAGGGCTGGATAGATGACTGGACTCAACCTTGAAGGTTTTTTCCAACCATAACCATTCTATGATTCACAGAATTCCCAGTTGTTAAAATATTATTTTTGCAAAGTTAATGTAAGAATTACTAAGTATAGTAGGAATAGGAAAAAATGACATCCTCTTTAATCCCAAGAAGATCTTTGAGTTAAATTTCAATGTGTCAATCTCACTGACAAGATGTATGCAGTCCTTAAATAATAGGAGATATAACTTTTTAGTTGATGCCCTTCTCCTTTGGGATGTTTGTTTATACATCCCTTTGAATGACTCTTTGGAAGATAATTTAACCTGACGTTCCTGTGTCAGTTACATTTGTAATATGGGCATTAGAAGAAAATAGATATAAACCTAGTTTATTTTTTGAGAAAATATGTAATTTGTATCAGCCAGCATTGCAAATTACAGGCTTATTTCCTGTGTTTTAATTGTAGATTACAAGTAGATATTGAAATGACAAATTTCTGACACTTTAACAAGCTCAGTTCACCTTTTGGAAGATATGTATAGATGATTTTTTGGAAATGACTGTTATAAATGCCAAAGCAAATAGATTTTAAAATGTTCCAGTCAGATAAAGACTAAAGAAATTGATCAGAGAGCCTGAAATGAAAGGTTTGACTCTGCATAAGGCAGACCAAGATTTTATTGTAAAACCTCAGAAAATTTATGAAATATATTTTCTGCCCTTATTTTAGGCTTTCACAATACAAGTGCTGATATTATTATCTTCCCTCTGCAATTTAGATTTTATTTTTACTCATTTACTAAAACTGCTTGAACATTATCTCAACCTTTTCTGGCATTTATGTCTTCTGAAATTAAAAGAACTTGAAAATAGACTTTTCTTCATTGGCAAGTAAACACAATCTGACTATTTATGTGGAAGGTTGAGTTAAACAAGCCCCAGGAGGACCTGAAATGTAGTTTAGTTTCTTCCACAAGCCATCTGCTGTCCCTATTTCTACAGAAAAGAAAACAGACTTCACCTTATGGCTGCTTTACAAAGAACTGTAGGCAATGTAACGCTGAGTCACTGTGGGAAAGGTTGGGTCATGCAGCCTGCACTAACTCCTGCCAAACACAACTTGAAGGTTAGAAGCAAAGAAAGTTTCCTTTTAGGCAAACTGTTTCATAATCATTCACCAGGAGTTTTGTCTACGCATTTTTTCTTCAGCATCCAATAACAGCCCCTATCTGATCCACAAGCGGTGCTGGGATAGGAAGTTCAAACAAAGCCAGGGATTCCTGGTAATTGTGAGGTCTGGATCCAGCAATCTTTTTAGTCTTCCTTGCAGGGATACATTTTCCCATGAGTGACCCAGGCAACAGGCTGGCCAGACTTGGAAATGGAGCATTAAACTAGATTAAGTGAAGGAAGGGGAAGTTCTTCTTCTAAGAACTTGAGAAGAGCCAGAGGCTGCTGAGGCATTAGGAAGCAAAAGGGAAACACCAGTGAATTACCTCAGTATAATTAGGGAGAACTCCTCTAAAAAGTTGATATGAGCAACAACCCAGCTGAAGTGCCCCTGTACCAATACATGCAACACACAGGATGGGAAACAAAGAGGAGGAACTGCCAGCTGGTGCCCAGATGGAAAACTATGACTTGATTGCTATCGCAGAAACTTGGTGAGATGAATCGCATGATTGGAGTGCTGTGATTGATGGCTATAAACTGTTCTGAAGGGTCAGGCAATGAAGGAGAGCTGGGGGAGTTAGCCTCTGTGCCAAAACCAGTATTGATTGCACAGAGCTGTCTTTGAAGAACAACAATGCGCAGGTCAAGAGCTTATGGGTGAAAATTGAGACCAAGCCAACAAAGGAAACTTTGTGTTTGGTGTCTCCTGTAGAGCTGAACTTGGGATGTAAAAAACAACAAGGGGTTTTCAGGTACATAGGATAAGAAAGATGAAAAGTGTGTTGGGGTTGTTTACCATAGAGAAAAGACCTTATAGCAGCCTTCCACTGCTTAAAGGGGGCCTACAAGAAAGATGTGGGAGGACTCTTTCTCAGAGAGCCTAGCAATATGACAAGGGGTAGCATTTTACACTGATAGAGGGTAGATTTACATTAGATATTAGGAAGAAAATCTTTACTGTCAAAATGGTGAGGTTGCCCAGTGAAGCTGTGGATGCCCCTTCGCTGGAACCATCGAACCTTGGATGGGCCATGAGACACTAGTCTAGTGGAGGGTGTCCCTGCCCATGACAGGAGGGATTGGAACTAGGCAATCTAAACTATGCTATGATTCTATGATATTTTCACTAGACTAAAACCACAGACATGAAAATATTTTTGGAAGGTGTGTGTGGTGCCGGATGGTAAATTATATAACATCAAATTGCAAAGCAACAGAATTGAAAATGTGAAACAATGAAAGCTCCAAAGTGATGGCTGAAAAATAATGTAAGTTATATCAAAGGTTGAGTCCCATTTGCACTCTAGTCAAACTACTGGAGTGGTCTAAACCTGAGTAAAATCATTAACCTCCTCTCACTTGAAAGCACCTTACACTTGCCAGGGATAAAAACTAGTGAGCATCAGAGTCCAAAGCAGAGATTTTCGTCAATGCAGATATTTTCAGATGACTGGCAAAAAATAGCGTAGCCTGATCTATCAATTTCATCTCAGCTTCTGTTGGGACAGTCAAACACCATGGAAAATCAGCTTAGGAAAGAAACTGCAGAGCCACCCACCTTCTCCATTTCCTTTTCCAGGAAGGCATAACCACAATAGCTTTGCAGCCTGGTGATGCTGTGGCAGACTACAAGTGGTAGAGGTGTCACCATTTTCCAAGACACTCTTTTTCACTGCTTCACTGCCTGCTCTGTTCTTTACACCTAGCGTTACTCTGTCATTCAAGTTACACCTGCCCTATTCACCACACTGGTGGTAAAAGCATGTTTCTCCATTTCATTACCATCCCAGAAGATGTCTGTTCCTTTGCTCCCATTCCACAATCTTTTAGTGCTAAACAAGACTTTCCTGCTTTTCTCTGAGTATTCTTATTTTCCTTCCAGTTTTCCACTTATTTCAGATCTTTTTGCCAAGCTGAGTCATTGTAGAATAGAACTACTACCCATCATGAAGACCTTTCTGAAGTATGATTATTTTTTTTCCACAACAGCTTTTTCTCTAACATATAACAATTTCTCTAACACACTTTATGCTTAATTCATACATAAGTCAATAATCATAGAATCATAGAATGGCATGGGTTGGAAGGGACCCCAAGGATCATAGAGCTCCAACTCCCCTGCCACAGGCAGGGCCACCAACCTCAGGCCTGGATCTACACAAGGTTGCCCAGGGCCCCATCCAACCTGGCCTTGAACACTTCCAGGGATGGGGCATCCACCACCTCTCTGGGCAGCCTGTTCCAGCACCTCACCACTCTTTCTGTAAAAAACTTCCCCCTAATATCCAATCTAAACCTTCCTTCCTTTAGCTTTAAACCATTCCCCCTTGTCCTGCCATTATCTGCCCTTTTAAAAAGTTGATTCCCCTCCTGTTTGTATGGTCCCTTCAGGTACTGGAAGGCTGCAATGAGGTCCCCCCGCAGCCCTCTCTTCTCCAGGATGAACAAGCCCAGCTCCCTCAGCCTCTCTTTGTAGGGCAAGTGCTCCAGCCCTCTAATCATCTTTGTGGCCCTCCTCTGAACCCTCTCCAACAGTTCTACATCCTTCTTGTATTGGGGGCCCCAGATCTGGACACAGTACTCCAGGTGGGGCCTCATGAGGGCAGAGTAGAGAGGGACAATGATAAATGATCATATTGGCTAGAGTGAGATGAAGTATGAAATCTGTGGAAACCTCTTGACAGAGTAGCCCCTTCTAGCAATCAGGTTCAGATAAAAATTGCCATTATTTCAGTGTTGCACCACTCTGTAGAAGTTGACTCTGGATTGTAATTAGTTGCTTATGAAAATGTCATGTACAGCAGACCTAAAGTCTTATGAATGTCAAATGGTCACACATCTAGTTCTAAAGCCTGACATCCTGACATGGAATGAAACACAGTGTATTTGCTCTAAAGAAATTCAAATGTGCTGATGCTTACTTTGATGACTTCCAAGCAAATCTAAATTGTCTAAGTATTTGTTACAAAAGTTTTCTGGAAATTGAAACTGTTTGCCTGCTCTGATTCCCTGATCCCTTTCCTTTCCCCTTTTTTTGCCTCCCCTCTCTTTTTAGAAGCTCCCTGTCCTACCCTTTCTATACCTCAGTATTCCTCCATGGAAACACTGTTAGCACTTCCAGCACTACTTATCTTTTTTTTTTTTCTAGCTGCCCAGGGATAAAGTTTGACAGGTGTATTTGATGGATGAGATAGAGTACTTTGAAAAGAACCAATGTGTTTCTTTCCTATTCAAGTCAGAGTTTTACCTCTTTTTTCCTCTTGTGTCAGTTGTTCTACTCACCTTTTTGTATTGATCTTTCTGGCCTGATGCCTGGGAAACTGCCAGTTCTCAGATGCTTCAGCAGGTTTTCAGAAAAATATCAGCAAAAAGTCTTTTTAAGGTAGGATAAGACTTTGCTACATTCCCATGTATATATGAAATATTTCCTTTGGTAGAACTAGGGTTCTCATATTGATGTATCTTTTCTCTATATATCATACATGGATTTTACTAGCATCATGTGGAGATTCTGAGGTTCTTGTTTTAACAAATTTCCATGTTCTCCACTACAGCTTAAGGAATGGGGGAACAGACTTTTTGCCCTTTTTTTTCCTAGCTTCACAGCTTACTGTGCATATCAGAAATGGCTGATTCTTCTCTCCTTTCAGTGGGAAGTAAATAATGAGAGTTACAATTTATTATTTTGCAATGCAGAGGATCCATGCAATAGAGTTTTGGCACAAATGGCCTTCAGTGGAGCAATATTGATTATTTATCACTATATGGTGTCATTAAAAAAAAAATCACACTGATTTTGGTTTGAGCACCAGCTTTAAGTTCTTTCTAGCCATGATCAAGTTACCTCATCTTTAGCATGACTGATAGTAAAGTGAGATCAGCCTTAGTCTTAGTTTCCACAACAAACAATGAAGACAAACCTGCTCATAGCATCCCACTCACTACCCTACCTTCTAAAATTATTTCAATGGGCTGCTGAAGAGATCTCAGCATCACTACAATGTGTCACAGCTCAGCAAAGTCCACATTGCTACTTCAGATAACATAAGGAAGGGAGCACTGAGTGAGGCAATGAAACTTCTTCCAGCACAAGTCTTTTCATTCTGGAGGTCTTCCTTCAAACCTGAACCTTTAGGAGAGCAAAACAGCAGCCACTGTATTCTCTACTGGCCACTCCACAGAGGTACACAGAGATGCAATTACCATGTAACAGAAACAGGGGAAACTGTTAAATAGCCAAATGGTGAAACAGCTTCTCATTCAGGAAACCCTTTTTGTGTTAAAGTGGAACAAGGCCAATGTGATATATCTCAGCTTGTATACCTCAGGCAGTTACTCTCTCTTCCTCATCCCCTCTCACACTTACCAGAGGGCTTTCAAGAAAGGGAAGCAATATTTCATGAGATGTGAGCAGTAGCTTAGGTCCCATTGCCACTTCTGCATTCATGAGTAGGAAGATAATGCAGGTATAGAACAAGTTGTAAGACTTACTTATGGGTCTTACATCTCCTGTCCCAGAACTATAGTTGACAAGTCACCACAGCTTTCTGTTCAAAATGTCATAGTGATATTTCATAGCTGCTACTGTGAAAACTCAACATATTTTCTGAGCCGCTCCCCAAAATGTGCTTGATGCAATCAAGTACATTGTTTTTCAATTACATATCTGTAACAATCTCAAGAAAAAAGACAGGACATGGTGGTGGCATAGAAGGAAACTGAGGCATGAAATTTTCTGAGCAGAGAGGGTTTCTTGCCTGTCCTGAACTATACCCCATTTTTTAGCTGACTTTAAAGGCCTTTGCAGTGCCTGAACTGTCTCTATTTTCATCTTTTTTTCCACTGTTTTTAGAAACTTGAATATCCTGGCTTGAGGGTGTAGCTCTGGATGAAATCAGAAACCTTAGGGAGCTAGTTCAGAACAGACTAAACAGGGAAATGGGTTTCCCCAGCACACACTTCCTTTTATTTAGCTCTTTACCTGAAAAATATTCATTCTTAACAGCTTCCCTGAGTGCATATGTATACACATACACATGCTTCCTTTCAGCTGGATCTACAGGCCCATGGCTTGATTTGGTTCAACTAACATTTTTCAGCTTCACTCCCCATGGCTTGCTACAGGACAAGTTATATAGGACAATGCTTTCTAGCCAGCAGAGATAGAAGTTTCCAAGAAATGAAGGAAGGAATTAGATGAGCAATGTGGTACCTCCAGGGAAAGAAAGAGATGGGAACATTCACGGTACAGCCCTCAAAGGGGAGCAAAGTAGAAAATGCCTGTTACAGTAGGTTTCCAAAGCCAGGCTCTTGGGATAAAGCCTAAAGATCAACCCCCCACCCACCTGCCTGCTGAGAAACAGTGCTCTGAAGCATAAATTATGTCCTACCCAGTCCCCATTGCACAGTTATATTATGTTATATTAATCATCCAGTGAAAGGACTAGAATCCAGTTTTCCTTAGCCTCAGGTGGTGGCTGTAATTCCTAAGCTAAATGATTATTCTTGCCTCCAATATGAAGAATTTTTCTTGTTCCTTGGGAGGCAGGGTGCCAAAAGTGCACATGATGAAGCAGACCCATCCTGGGAGTTCTGGGGCTTAAAACCCTCACTGAGGGATGGAGGGCCTGAGCTGGATGGTTGGAGTGGGTGCATTATGGTAAAGGTAGATGAGGGCTCTCTCCTTCCCCTTTGCAGGGACAGGCTGTCTTTTCACTCTCTGAAAAGAAAGATAACTAAGACTTTAGTTCAGGTAAAAGCTGGTTCACCTCAGCTGTGAACCCTGAGCGGAGGGAAGTACATCTGTGTCTCAGAATAAAGTACACAGATATATAGGAGAGAATTCTTGTTTTCCAGTTTCAAGCCCTATTTCCTGCTTTCTGTAACTTGCTGTGTGCCCCACAGGAAGCCTCTGCATTTGACTTTGAGCCCCATTGACATGCCCAAGGCCCTTTTATGCATCTCCTTCATGCCAGATCCAAAAATTCAAACCCTGAGGCTAACCAATTAAGGTGTTCCTCGCCCCTTCCAGTACACACATATGTATCCCCATCTCTTCCCCATTCACACTGAGTGCTTATATTCATCTACA
The DNA here is from genome assembly GCA_022605575.1 of Laterallus jamaicensis coturniculus. NCBI lineage: Eukaryota > Metazoa > Chordata > Aves > Gruiformes > Rallidae > Laterallus > Laterallus jamaicensis. The sequence goes on along the minus strand of JAKCOX010000002.1, from coordinate 51,451,483 downwards.
GCTCCCATGTGAAAGATTCTGTCCTCATAAACACCAGCAAGCACACTGTCAGTATCTCACAGGATTTACATCGGTGTTCCTGACAGCAGAATTAGGTCCAAAGGGCTTTAGATCATTTTGCAGTTGGAAAAAGCATAAAAATGAAATGCACCTACCTATGTGTACATGAGAAAGCAAAGATAGCAGTCATTGGTGTATTGAAAAGCCTTTGAAAGAGGGTGTCCTTATTTTTTTATTTTTCTCATGGTATTCCTTCCACACCTGCCTTTCTCAAACGCAGTTGCAAGTACTAACGTTCTTGCTGTAAAGAGCCTGCCACAAGCTAAGGTCAGGTAAATCAGAAGATGTTACATTATTTCTTTTTCTTCTCCACCTGTGAAAGTGATAAGACCTAAGTAATGCTGAGGTCCTTCAGGCACACTTGCTATTGCCATTTTCAATAGCATTATCAGAAGACATAAGTGTAATAATACCAAATATTCCTGTCTATAGTATTTGCACCTCATTAATGCCCGAATGCCTGGCAGCTACAGCCTGGTGAGAGACCCTGCCTGAGAAATTTGTAGTCTAAATAAGCAAAGATGGAGAAGCTGTTTCAGGAGACCTCACTGAGGGATTAAGTGATATCAGACTTTCTGGCAGGAAGCCTGTGGGAGGCCGGGGAGCCGATCCAAGGGCTGTGAACCCCCGGCAGCCTCAGTCCCCAGATTGTCCTTTACCTGGCAGCTGCCTGCCTGAGAGACATGGTGGTTGCTAAATGAAAAGCAGATGGGGTTAAGTTTAGTTAAAGTAGACAGTCATAACAACAAAGAGGTCTCATCTAATCACCCAGTGGTAGTAGGGCTGAAAATGTAATCAAGTTGTTTTCTATAAATCATTTTCACAAGATAAGAGGCCTGGCTATCCAGCATGGCTCACTAAGTGTTTACACTGTAAACTTTCCTGCCCTCAGCACTACCCCTTCGCGCTGAATTATTACTATAACACATTTAATTATGAAATGTAACAGTTGGATAATAAGAACCCTGTAAACTTCCTTCTCCTTTCCTTTTAAAATAAAATATATACTGGTAGTAAAAACATGATTATTTGAAGGTTGCGTTTATGAGAATTCTTGCCCTCTGAGGAGTGCAGTGAGGGAAAAAGAATTAAAAATTTTATTTAATAGAGAAAACAGCTTGTGGAAATACTTACATAACTTGTGAGTCTTGCACAGCAACTATATTCAACAGTGTTATATTCAAGCCTGTAGAAACAGGCAAGCAGTCTGTCTTTCAGACAGTTGAATCATGAAGTGTCTCAGTTATAGTACTAATTTACTAATACATTGCCAAGATGAAGTGATGGAACCTGCTGAAGAGGAAGGGGAGGATGCTGGTGACATCTATTGCAATGGGGAACAATAATGGGCATAGCAGTTTATTAACAAACTCCACAGGTCACTGCACAGCAATAGCAGTGAAACAGTAAAAGGGAAATTCAATCATGTTCTTTTAGAGCTCGCAGCATGCACCAAACCTCCTCATTAGGTGTGTTCACAGTCATCCAGTCTGGAAAGGTTGGCTGCAGATGGGAGAGACAGGGAGCAGAGCTTTACCATTTCAGCTGCACCTCAGCCTGACTCCTGCTCACAGACAGGCAGCTCTTCTGGTTTCTTCTGTTTGGGGTTTTTAAAGATTTTCAAGATTAACACATTTTAGTTTATGATCCATGTTTGCATTCAGCTCTGGCATTTTACAGGCTGGCCCCCACAGCTTTTCCTGCAGCCCCATTCCCTTACGTTGAAGGCAATTTAAAAGAATTATTCACTCCAATATTAAATAAATTCCTGTCCACTCAGGTCACTGCCTTAGCCTCAGGAGGATTTAAAGTAAATAAAGGAGTTGGATGACGGTGCATTTTTCGCTTAGTTTCTTTATAGCTCTACACTGTTTTCCTGGAAATACAAAACACTTTCCCTTAATTCGAGTTCTTGCATCTCAATGATGCTGGAAAACAGTCATGTTTACTTGCCTGGCATGTTTCCTGCTGCCAACGTTTTCCTGACAATGTTTGAATGACTTCAGGGATGGACGTTTCCCAGAGCCACTCTGCAAGCTCAGGTCTATCAAAAGACAGAAACATTGTTCACGCTTAGATGAGCTCTCTCAGATGAATTTCTAATTCACTAAGTCATTTTAATTCGACAACTTGCTGCATAGAGCCCTTTAGCACGAGCAACAATGGCAAAAACAGCAAAAGAAAGGGAGCTATTTAAACAGTTAATTTTCTGAGGATTTTGATGCTTGCCTCATTTGGTATCTAGCATCTAGTGCCTGTTTAAAAAATTGATTTGACAGAAACATCTAAAAAGCTTTAGTTAAGCCCATTTTAAAAGACTACATTAATGAAATTCAGCCCTTGAAACAGCCTCGTTTGGTGCGGTAGTTTCTATTTTCCTTTCCTACAGTTTGAAATCTGACAATGTTGCAGCAATCAAACAGCAGATGGGATTGGTAACAGGGCTTTTAGAATAATGAATATCTATGATTTTGCACTAAGACTCAGCCTCTGCTCTTGGGCGGCATCAAGGGTACTCACAACGCCACTAAATAAATAAGGCAGATTGCATTTTTTTCTCACACGCAAGTAAAATATTGTCAGCGTAGTGTGCAGGAGTAGACTTAGGTTGTATATCAAGGGCAGGCGTTAGTTTGAGCTGGAGGAGAGGAGGAGAAAGGGAAGTTGCATGAAGATGTCAGCACAGTGCTGGGCCAGGGCTGTAAATCCTGGGGACAGGGTTTATGAGCGGGGGCCCGGTGCAGCTTTACAAACTCCCAGGGCAAGCTCACAGAGAGGCCTTAGAGAGGACTCGAGTTAGCTCTGAGCACGGGCGGGGTGAGCCTGCCTCTGTCCAAATTCTAGAGTCTCTGTCATCTTGCCAAGAAGAAAGGAAGGAAATGTTAATGGATACATCCAAATCCAGTCCACGTAAGCATCTCTCTGGGGTGTCAGGCCAGCTGTGGGAAACACTCCACGTGATCACAGTCGTGTAGGTGTTCACTCCCTCCTCACAGGGCTGTTTGCAGGTTCTATCCCAGGAAGACTTCATAAGAAAAGTTTATTTGCTTCCAGAACCCAAACCCAGGGTCTTCCTCTCCCCAGTCACTACCGGGTCTTAACTTCCCAGCTGACTGAACCCCAGCACTGTGGAGCACCCATGCCTGGGGACCCAATGGTTGCTGAGGCACAGAGTCAGGCCTCTTCAACCAGGAATGAGCCTACAATGGGGTCTGTCACCTGCCAGACACATGCTCTGCAAGTCACCCAGCGCACCTCCACTGGGCTGTCTTCTGGAGACACAAAAATCACCTGAATAAACAATGGAAATGGCAAACTGTCCAAGGTGACTCTTTGCAGTTTTGCAGACTACCTGCCTTCCCCTGGGGTGAATTTAAACAATTATACCCAGCAAACTGAGCTGCTCAGCTGAAAATTCCCTGAGAGCGTGCTTAGGCTGGCAGCTAAATTAGAGGGAATGCATCTTCCTGCATTATTAGAAGTAACAGACTCGCTTTTTTTAATTTACTTTTACTATTTCCTTTGCAAATTGCTAAGCATTTCTAAACACAAACCGGTTTTGCCTTTTCAACTTTCCTCACATTACAGCCCAGCTAACTCCATTAGCAAATAAAGTAAATAGCCAAAGCACTTACGAAAGTCTAAATTCCCTGAAGGTAATAACTGTATAAAACACATGGGAGTTGTTATTTCAAGGCAAGGAAATGGAAAGCTTTTAGTTTATCATTAAGCTGACTTAGTATTTTGGTAGGCCTTGGCATTATTTATTAACAATTTATAAAGTCAGACTGGGGTGAGTCTACGTAAGTGATACATATTTTTGTACTGATATGCAGTACTTTTGCTATTTGTCCTGAACTCCATGTAAACAGTGCTTAATAAGCTCTGACTTGACTTTTCCCATTAAAAATCTTGCCTATGTGGAGTGAATTCAAGTCACTGCAAGTTCCAGCAAGAATTCCCCCTCCACACAGCAAGCGTGTCAGAAAACCTCTTTCCAGGCTGCCATTAATCCAGAATCCAATCGTTAGAAGCAATTTCAGTATGAGGAGTCTTTAAACATTCACAAAAGGACTAGAGCGTGGTATGTCTTTATAAAGGAAGAAGCAGGGGCAAATAAGAATGAAAGATAGCCCACAAAGTGGAAGAACAAGCTAAGACACTGTCATAAATGTGATCCTATAGTAACCTAAGTCCATCAGCTTATGGTAGAAGGCCACACAAGGTTCCATCCTTTCACAGAAGCACAGAATGTTAGGAGTTGGAAGGGACCTTGAAAGATCATCTAGTCCAACCCTCTGTCAGATCAGGATCACCTAGACTAAATCACACAGGAATGCATCCAGGAAGATTTTGAATGTCTCTTGAGAAGGAGACTCCACAACCCCTTTGGGCATCCTGTCCTAGTGCTCCATCACCCTCACAGTGAAAAAGTTTCTCCTTATATTCATATGGAACTTCCTATGCTCCAGCTGGCACCTGTTTCCCCTTGTTCTATTGCTGGCCATCACTGAGAAGAGCCTGGCTCTATCCTCCTCACTCTTGCCCTTTACATATTTATAAACATAAATAAAGTCATCCTTCAGTCTCTTCTTCTCCAAGCTAAACAGGCTCAGCTCGCTCAGCCTCTCCTCATAACGAAGCTGTTCCATTCCCTTTATCATCTTGGTGGCCCTGCACTGGACTCTTTCAAGGAGTTCTGTGTCCTTTTTAAACTGAGAGGCCCAGAACTGGACATTCCAGATGCGGCCTCACCAGAGCAGAGAAGATGAGAAGGACTCTCTTGACCTACTAACCAACCCCCTTCTAATACACCCCAGGATGCCACTGGCCTTGGCCAGGAGGGCACATTGCTGGCTCATGGTCATTCTGCTGTCCATCAGTACCCCACATCCCTCTCACTTACGCTGCCCTCCAACAGGCCAGTCCCCAACCTATACTGATACCTGGGGTTTTTCTTCTCCAGATGAAAGACTCTACAACTTGCCCTTGTTAAAACCCATTAAACTTCTCTCCAGAATGTGAGTCTTGCTGAAAGGCAGCACAACCTTCTGGTGTGTCAGCCACATATTTTCTAGCTGTAGTATGACTTCTCTGGTTACATCCTTCAGGCCTTCTGCTCCTCATTTCCCTGAATGGTCTTTCATTTTTGACAGTTCCAATGTTGCAGTGGCTAGACCAGTAATTCATTTCATATTTTATCTTGCTTTTATGTTACTGCTATCTGACACTAACTCCTTCATGCCGACAGCTTCCTGTTTCATCACTGTTATATTCCTTAGAAGAAGATGTACCATGCCCTAACCAAAGCTGAGATGATGAATTGGTGTCTCAGGAACAAGCAGCTGTCTTGTCCCCTATATTAGTTCTTTTCACATATTCCCATTGCTCAGCAGAACTGTGAAACTGCAGTAATAAAAACTCAAGCTGGTTCTCCATACTTTTGGCATCAGTTACTAGGGTTGGTTCTTTCATTTAGAAGAACTCTGCGTAGGACATGACCACCTGAAGCCTCATCCCCTCTGCTGTGTACGTGTCACCTCAGAGGGATGCTGGGCAGACACCAAGACATGAACAGTGGTCAGTCTCCTGGCATTCCTGCAGAGCATGTGTTTTTTCTATAAGCAGCCAGGAACTGGCTGGCACAGTTCAAAAATCTGCAAGGCTACAAGTGCTCATGACATTAAATTTCTTTCAGTGGAGCTGTTTACATAAATGTTGTCCTAAGGAAAACCAGACTGGCTTATTTAAGTTCTCTTCCTTAAGATATCAGTATTTACCACTTGTTAACTCTTCTGATAGTCTAAGGGCATTTTGGTTCTTTGATTCTTCATTTAGAGACCTTCACCAATTTGCGGCATCGCACAGCATGAGAGGCTCTGGGCTTGAGTCTGTAGGCAGTCACCTACAGTTTCCCTGTCTGCAGTGCTACTGAGCCATTCTTCAGAGACTGGAGGACAGAGTTGTCTTTTACAGGACCATTTTTTGTATGCATGACAAATTTGCTGAGGTTGACTGCCTGATTTTGGAAGAACTGGAGCCCTGGGAATGGGTGTAGGTCTGAGACACACTGTGAAAAATTATTCTGGGATTGCATAGAGATTTAAATGAAACAAGGAGGCAAATCAACAGCCCATAAGCTTCCTGTTTCAGGTTATTTAATTTCTCATTCTTTCCACTCTATGCCTAGTGGGACTATTCAAGCCTGAGATGACAATTATGAACTGCAATTAGTGGAATATGCTGCCTGTTAACTTTGTCACAGCCTCTGTTATGAAACACACCCTTCATACCTGAGTAAAAAAAAATGTAATGATTTAGTATCTATCATCTGCCAGCACTTCTTCAATAATGCATTTCAGAAACATAAATTGAAGTTACAGAAGTAGAAGGAGGGAAAAAACAACCCTGTTTATTCTTCCTCTCTTCTAACAGGGCAGTGCAAAGGCAGGAGTTATCTCCTATATGTTTTGGAGTAATACGGAACTTCTGTTTCTGTTAAAATTTCTATTAAAAAATCTATTTTTAGATCTGTATTGTAAAGTGAGTTACAAATAGAATTAAAATTAGTAATGCAGAAGTTTCATCCTGCATCATTCATTGCCCATTTCTTTCCAATCACTGCAAAGGGAGCCAAGCCAATTAGCTCAGATGCAGAGAGGTGCACTGTAAGTATTTCTGTTCAGTCACTGTCTTTCCACCCTCCAATGAAATGGAAATGACCAAATTGAGTTTATTGAAGGCAGGCTGCTCTTTTGCAGATCATATCTGTTACTGAAACATAGTAGCACTGTACCCAGACTGTTCCACCAGCCCCTTCTTCTCGTGCTGAGAATGGGTGTGGTTTTCTTAATTACTTTTTCTTTTTTATTTTAAGAAGAATGTAATTTGTTTTCTTGTAAATTAGTTTCTTTTTGTATTGGTGCCTACAAATTGCAGCTTTCTTTTCCAATCTACTGTGGCAAACACACTTTTTCCTTTCCTTTCCTTTCCTTGTTCAAGGTCAGTCTAGATCCAGACATCTGTTTTCAAGATCATACTTTGTATGATGCTTCTCAGATGACACTCTGGGAGTGAGAGTGGATGGGATGTGAACAATTCACAGAGCATTTAAAGGAAAGGTTGCATCTTTCTTCATGCTGGTACAGACAAGTTCCTAGAAATTTCTCCATTTCCACATTAAAGACCAGAAACAACTTCCTCTGGAGATGTTTGAAAATGCTTTGATACTTACCTCTTTACTGCAAATGTTTTCCTGATAAAATGTTACAGACTTTCCATGAATGCACACAGGGTAATGAACTCCAAGCTTGCTCAAGTGCAGGAGCCGTATTATCATGATTGCTTGATGATTTTACACCTGTAGGCTAACAGCTATGTAATTTAGTGTTCACAGGAGATAAATACCTATGACTCTGTGTCTGATTGCGTTGTCAACTAATATGACATGCATATTTTTGGGTACAAAGATGCACCCAAGGCCAGGCATCCCTTTTTCCCTCTTTGCTCCACCTCTGCTAGTAGATCCAAGAATGACAAATTATACCTCATTAATACTGAAGTCTCTACAGTGCTCTGGTGTTTAGTGATAATACTCTGGTGTTCAAATCACCATCAGAAAGAATACAAATCCTCATGTTAAAAGCCTGAAACAGATCTTTATCTGGATAAATGATTCATCCCAAATTTGACTTGATTTCTTTGTTGGATGAAATACAACATTTTCTCTTGCCCTGCAAGCTTCTTTAGGTAATTCTATGTTTCATAATTTTCCCACTTCCTACCATTCATCCTTGTACAGAGAATTAGAAGCCCAATCTTTCTGGTACAGTAGTGGCTCTATCCACCCAGTGCCCATTTCCTAAAAGAGGACTTTGGTAGTGGGTTTTGCTGGCTGGAGGAAATTCTCATACAACTTTTATTGTAAGAAGTGTTTGCTTATGTTTAGAAAACTCACTGAAAATAGGGAAAAGGAAACAGGCAGCAAAATCATTGCTAAAGGGCTCAGCTGCTGTTAGGATGGCAGAGGAGGCAGGATAGGAACTCCCCTTAGACATACAGTTTTTTCACTGCTATACACAGAATTAAGTTCAGAAACACTGGGTGCAGTCAGTGAAAAACAGTGTAATCGACTGTTCCTTTTCCATCATTCTCTGGCCTGAGAGGTGAGCACCCTCTGTGCTAGCACCAGCCCTGCACCACTCTGGACACCAGCACTGAAGACTTCCCAGCCCATACAGATGGGATGTTGAGATCCAAAGATACTGAGAAGTAGCAAACAGATGTTTCAAAATACCCTCCTGGCCTTCAGAGCAGCTGCCTGCTGTGCTGCCTCCAGCCCCCCTACCTGCTCTGCAGGGCTGGTTGTGCCGGCCCCAGTGGGACCACCTAACCGTGGCATTTCTGGAGGGGAGCACTGCACTCTGTCCTGCACTGATTTGGTATTCCTTTACCCCAAACCTCCTGCTGGGAGGGTTGTACCACATTATAATATTTCAGTGTAGACAGGACAAAGTACTGCTCAATATTGCATATTCTTCTGAAGTCGGTTACACAGAAGAGGGAAAAGATGCGAACTGCGGTGCAGTTCAGCAACACAAGTCTCCTACAGTGCCTTTACTGGAGCTGAGAGAAATCCTGCAAGGCATGCACGGACTTCCAGTCTCCCTTTCCCATCCTGACATTTCCAGTTGGACCAGAATAGTCATGAAATTATTATGAAGGGCAAAGGGATTCCTGTACGAGTCGATCTATATTTACACTCTATTGTGAAAGAGGAGTTCTTTCAGATTAGAAACCAACTGCCCTCACAGTGAAACAACATGATTTGCTATTTAACCCTGGGTGGGAGATGGTGAGAAAGGAGAAAATTGTTATATATCTCTAAGCTAAGAAATGTACTTACTAATCTTACACTTCATTGTCTCTTTTGCTACCTCTTCCCCCATTTGCTTACCTTTTCTGCCAGGTCTGTTTACATATCAAGTGTCACTTTTTTGTCTTCCTGTCCTGTAATGTCATTAACAAGTACTTCATTAGGAACCCTGCCTTGAGAGAGTATATACATTAACACATTATATACACTATATACAATTATACTTTCTATATACACTATATGTAATGATAATTGAATGGCCCTCAGTGTTTCTAAAAATGCCCACTTCCATGTTGTTATTGGCTGCAGTCATCTTCTGTATAAAATGTTATGACTCGGTTTTGCAGCATCTATTCAGTTCTGGGAAGGAAGAAGGAAGGGAGAAGAAACGGGCACCTGGACACTTAATGGCTTTTTCATCAGAGCCTCTAATTACCAATCATGTAAGACCCCGTAAGTTTTGAGACGGCCGCACTAAGGGCACGGGCAGATCCTCTCTGCAGCATTTGCAGGCGGCTACGCAGAGGTCTGACTGCTCTCTTCTGCTCTGCTCCCAGGCAGATATCTCTCAGACACTTGACTAATCAATACTAATCGCATATGCCATCTGCCAGACGTACAGATTACACAGCAGGACTGGCACTTTCAGCAGGGCTGGCTGAAGTTGCACGTATATCTTGTGCCTCTGGAGATCAGGCTGCTCAACACCCAAAGCTTCCTCTGAGCACAGCGAGATCCTGTGACTTGGGAACTTGCTGCACCAGCCGGCATCCTGCGTTACAGGCTCCCTGCCAGCGTCAAAGGAGAGACCCAGCCTCCCAGAATCTTTTCTCACACTTATAACTAAGGCATCCTTTAATATTTGGTCCTCTGAATCTGTGTCCTGCTCAGACAAGCCACCAACAGAAATGGAATAGGTGTAATCACATCTCTGTGACAATCCTCTGTTTCCATAGGTAAGGTGCTGAAGAGCTGCCTGTAAACAGTAGGGATGAGGCCCAAAATCTACAATCTGGTGTAAGAATAACCCAGATGATGTCCCTCTTAAAGAATATCTTACACCTTAAAAAAAAATAAAAATTTTTTAATATATTTGGGAGCAGAATCGAAAGACTAAAATTTATCTGAAGTCCTTTCAACCTTCAGCTTTTCATTTCTACTAATTTTATGAGACATTTATATTCCTGCACATTCTGCAGAGAGATAAGTAATTTTTATTACATGCTGTAGTTATGGAATCATTGTTCAAACACGCCAGCATTTCCATAAATGAGAGAGTCTAGAATTTCTTGTTTAAAGGTTTAATAACTTCATTTACTATAATACCCAAATTTTACAGTGCACATTATATGCAACTGTGAAGCACTGCATAAAATATTTATACCATGCTTACATGTGGGAGCTATATTTGTGACTAGAGTTTTATTCCTGTTAATTATAAATCAAACATGCAAGGGTGATTGTTTCTTTTTTCCCTCAATAAGAATATTTGCAATAAAACTGTCTTGGCTCAGTCCATCTGACAGCTCGCTGATAGCATCAAGCTTTAAATTACAAAGAAAGTTCCCGTACAGAACCCAAACGTTTTTATTCCACGTTAGTTTTCAAGGTCCCTCAGTCTCCTTCAGGCCTATCCCTTTACTTTGGCTTTGTACAAATTGTGGAGACCCATCTGAATGCTGTTCATGACAGGTAATGGCATAACTTTCTCATTACTCTTCTGCGTATCCAGGTTTTCCTGCTATAGTCTATCTGTGGTTCAGTCATCAGCAATACTGTCTATGTTCTTTCCATAAAACCCTGATGCAAGTAGCAAACTTTTCAGCTCCTGGGTGAAGGCTTCAAATGCTTCCAACTGAAATCTGACATATTTACTTTGCTAAAAAAAGTAGGAATTACCCTCAGCAAGTTTGCTGACAGCACCAAGCTGTGTGGTCTGGTTGACACACTGGAGGGAAGGGATGCCATCCAGAGGGACCTTGACAGGCTTGAGAGGTAGGCCCTTGTGAACCACATGAAGTTCAACAAGGCCAAGTGCAAGGTCCTACACATGGGTCAGCGCAATCCCAAGCACAACTGCAGGCTGGGTGGAGAAGCCCTGAGAAGAAGGACGTGTTAGGTTAATGTAGCTCAATATGAGTCAACAATGTGTGCTTGAAGCCCAGAAAGCCAACCATATCCTGGGCTGCATCAAAAGAGTGGTCAGGGGAGGGGATTCTCACTCTCTACTGTGATCTCGTGAGACCCTTCCTGGAGTACTGTGTCCAGCTCTGGGGTCGCCAGCGCAAGAAAGACATGGAGATGTTGGAGCGAGTCCAGAGTAGGGACATGGAGATGATCTGAGGGCTGGAGCACCTCTCCTATGAAGACAGGCTGAGACAGTTGGGCTTGTTCAGTCTGTAGAAGAGAAGGCTCCATGGAGAATTATAGCCACTTTCCAGTACCTGAAGGTGCCTACAGGAAAGCTGGAGAGGGGCTGTTTGCAATGGCAGGTATTGGTAAGATAAGGGGTAATTACTTTAGGTGAAGGAGGGTGAGTCTGGATTAGGTATAAGGAAGAAATTCTTTGCTGCGAGGGAGGTGAGGCTGCCCAGAGAAGCGGTGGCTGCCGCCTCCCTGGCAGTGTTCAAGGCCAGGCTGGATGGGGCTTTGGGCAACCTGGTCTAATGGAGGGTATCCCTGCCCATGGCAGGGGGGTTGGAACTAGATGGTCTTCAAGGTCCCTTCCAATCCAAACCAGTTTATCATTCTATGATTCCTGTGAATTGCAAACCCCTTACCTTGAATATTAATTTTGATTTTCATTCTGCCAACCCTGACAGCTGAAAACAAGCCATTCCATCTCTTTCTATACAAGTTTAGCCCTCTTAACACAAACAAATCCTTTTGTGTTACTATCCTACAGGTTAAAAGTGGTATACTCATGTAACTTTACAGCCTGTTCTCCGCTTACAACTGTGATTCAACCTAGCAGAAATGCAAACTGCTCTATAAATTATAGACAATAACATCTGTGATAATGCTAGTATACTTGTCAACTGTAGTCTTCTGAGATGTCTTCAGTCCTATTTCTCCCTGTTCAAAGTGTACACTAGCTCTATGTCTTCATACTTCTACAGCTGCAGAAGGAAGTGTTTAGTCTGATTTGGTTTTTTTAATAAACATGTAGAAATGAACCACTGTATACTCACTGTTGACCAACAGTAAATGCATAATTAATGTCACAGTGCTAAAAGCTTTCACGGTAAATGTATGTAAGGTTGGACATTATTTTAATAGCACATGCTGTTTTATACAGCATTGAAAAATCAGCTGAATCACTCATCTCTTAGAAGTCAACTTAAAATTTTGTTCTTTGGGAGTTTGAATGTTCTGTTATTATAGGACATAATTCTGCCAAAAAAATTAAACTCCTAAGATCAACTTGCATAGAATCATAGAATCATTATGGTTGGAAATGTCCCTTAAGAGTCCAAGGTTGGAAATGACCCATCAAGTCCAAAAAAATTAGAGTTCCTCTTTAGTGATAGTAGTTTTGTTCCTAATTGGAATTTCTTAGTCACTCATTTAATTACTGGATATATCTCACGTCTTTCCTTTTTTCAGTAACAAATTCTGTAAAACTATTGATTTTAAAAATTCAATTAATGGTTTTGGCACATAAATCATTCATCAACACTTCATTATAGGTATTTGTTACTTCAAAATCAAGATGCCAATTGTTTTGATTAGAAATATTCTGTATCATAATAACATTATACTTTGATTGGATAAGCCAAACTTCTAGTACCATCTGTCATAAACAGATATTAACTAAAATGCTCATTGGCACTTAAGTGAGGCCTTGGTGGTTTTTGTTCCCCAAATAACATTTTAATGTTTCTGTAAGCAAGAGAAAGGGCAGTTTCCTGATTCAGGGAAACATTTTTCTGCATTCATATATATTTAAAAAGATTAAATTCTACTTTTTATCCTTTCAGAGCTAAAAAAAGAAAAAAAATTGCCCTGCACAGCAGACCATGGTTCAAAACTTTGCCAAGTGGTCATTAATACATTGAGAATGATTTGGGCAATCCCAAGGACACTCACTAGTGAAACCACCTTGTGATAGAACCACAGTCTCCCTACTCCATTACAGAACTTTTAGGATGGATGTTTTTAACTCTCAAATAGCTGTGTGAACAGGAATTTCAGGCTCACTGCCAGTGTTTGGCTGAAACTGTCTAACACAAACCTGTGATCAAGGCAGGGTTTCTTTCCATTGTGTTTTAGGAACCTGCTTTAGTCGGTCTCTAAAATAGTGTGCACTGACAAAATTCATCGAGCCAACTTTGTTCATCTTGGTCTCTGAAATCAGCGTTGAACTGTAGATTTATGTAGGTATGGCTGCCTCAGAGTAATGATATGCATCCCTTTAGGAAAAAAAGCAGTCTGTACAGAAAAGAAGGAAAGAATAAATAATTGTGATTTAAAATGGTTGTCCCAGTGGGAGCTAGTTCCACAAACTCTCCTTTAAAGCCATGATGTATGATAACTTTTGATCATTAATAAAGACAATAAAATGCAGCATTAATACTTTGTGTCCCCAAGCCCAAGTTTAAAATTAAAGCTTTATTTTTATGGAGAAATCTAGATGTAACTTCCTGATTTGCTTAGTCAATGTTTTACAGACAAAACTTCTACTCAGGAAAAGAGAATAACACAGAAAACATGCTTGAAGGGATAATTTGATGTAGTAAACCAAGGTAACTTGCAGGTGAGGCATTCCCAGCTACCTGTGCAAGGAACATACCTAACATCATCTTGCTGATGAAATCAGAATGGAAAGGTTTGTTCTTGGCATGTAAAGAGAACAAAATTCCTGCTCTCCTTCGAGCAGACCCTCCACTGTTGACAGTGTTGATTACATCAGCTGAGGCATGGGGGTTCACAGCCCCCAAAGGTTGAAGCATAGCTGGCCTCTGGGTTTGGGGAAGCAGCTAGCATGGCTGTACCCTTCCTCCCTCCAGGCAGTGCTGGGAGCTGTGCTGCCCTAGAGCTCAGGAGGGTCCTGGAGTACAACCCATGCTCACTCTTGCCCCAGGGTGATGGGTTTAGTCAAGGGCTTCCTACCCATACAGGCTTGGGGACAGCCCTACAAGCCTTCCCCAGGGTTTTCCCCTTCTTCCTCCTGCCTCTGCCTATGCTGCACAGCATGCTGTCTAGGAGAGCATCTCAAGAACATGGATTTTAACTGGGAAAGGGGTACAGAAGTCTTATAGAAAGAAACAAACAAAAAAGTTAGCATCACCCAGGAGGTATTTCCTAGCTGTTGTGCTGTTGCTTGGCATGGGCAGAGCTCACATTCAGTAAGCGTGAATCTGCTGACCCTGTTGGGGTCAGAGTTGTGCCAGTTCAAACCATCTGAAAGATCTGATTTGGTCTCTTAAAGCTGCCACCTGATCTTACATTAAGAGGAAGTACTCAAGAATGTGTTCTGTATTTGGGGACCAGAAAAGACAATGAAAAAATATTTCGCTGCACTTAGAAAGGACTCCTTACAGTGTGGAACTGTCTTTGCATTTATTTCAGCTGGGAAGCTGTTGCACCTATGCTGGGAAAAGTCAGGATAAGAACAGCATGGGATTTTACCTCTGTCCATGTTTCCATCTACAGCCTTTCCCTATATGCCCAATTCATAATGCTGAGAAAGGGTGAACCAGCTCTTACACAGCTGGGGAAAGAGTGTTAGTTACAGAAAAGAAGGCATTTTGCATGGTGTTTGTGGGTTATTCTGGGGATTAAGTGCTTGAAGAGAAACTTGTAGCCCAGGTGTCTCTGAGTGGGTAGAAAAATGGCAACTGTAATTGTACTGAGTTCCAAGTTCGTGTCATTCTGTGAAAACAGACATGCGTATCGTGACAGCTGCATCACTAGAAAGCAAGGAAATCTTCCAGGCAGGGAGACAAATTGATCTTCCATGAAGAAAGTCAGCTCTTAGGACAACTAATTTCTGGATTTCTAAAAAATCTCCATGTTATAGAAGAGAACTAAAAAAGTCTATTCAATCTTTAAGTAATTAACATTTAAAACATTGATGCAAACAACAGAAGAATGGATTTCTGAGTCAGTTTTAATCACAGTTATTCTGGTGACAGCAGAGGAAAAGGACGATACTGAGTGTTCAGACAAGCTTTGCTGTGATCTGAGCGTGACTGCTCCCATTCCTGCCTAATGTGCAGCAAAAGCTACAGCTCTGACAAGCCCCTCCAAAACAACAGCAAGTAAAGGTTCCCTTTAAGCAAAAGTTCATATCTTTAAGTTTTCTGTTAGGAAGGTGAGTTGCACTATCGAAAAACTGTGTGCTGTCTGGAAAAGAGAAAGTTCCCTAAAGGAGACTAATGTTAGTGAGGGAAAACTGTCATCACCAGCATCAATCTGAGCGGTGCCCCTGCTCTGCCCTCACCCTGGACCTGCCTGAGTGTCAGCAGTGGGACTGCTCTGCAGCGGAGCACCCATCACCTATAGTTACCCCCAGACAGAAGGACAAAGTGGAGTCCAAACTGAGTAGGATCTCAGGACAGTCTGTTCTGCTGAGACATAGGGAACAACAGAGAACAACCAAGAACAATGATCACCAAAATAACCCCAAACCAAACCACTGCAAATTTCTTGTTCTTTCAAGTTTTGGGTTAAGGCTAAGGGTCGAAAAGCCAGCAGAACCTACTGGTGCTTACTCTCTACTAATTTACTTGCCAGCAGGGTAATTTTCCTAATGATCCATAAATTTATCCCAAGGACCAAGTGTTAGACCAAATCACCTTCATGGGGACACCTTGCTTCCTCCAGTTCTGGCTGCCAGCCAAGTTTTGGCTAAGCTATTTTTTTCTAACTCCCTTTCAGAGAGCTAAAGCTCTAGCAACAGCCATTAAAGCAATATGTGCTCAGCACTAGAGAATGGGAGGACACGTGAGCAGTTCATATTTAGAAACCTCACTTCAGTCTCCAAAAGACCCTCGTTATCTTACTCAGCAAGTCTGACCTCTTGCCGCACTGGTCAGCACATTGTGTCCTTTCCTCCAGTATGGTGGTCCTTTGTTTTATGTAAAACAAGGATACAAGGCGTCACTGCTCCCCAGCTGATTTTCTGTACAACCCCCCTCCACGAAGTCTTTGAATCTGTGTTTTAGGCCCACTGAAAAGAAGCTTGCAAAGTAAAACAAGGCCCATGAGGACAGACAGAGTGTAGAAGCTGATGTAATTTGTATGACTGTAAACACAGGAGTCTGTTTTTCACATGTTGCACAGAACAAATCATTGAAAGGCAATGAAAACAAACAACAACTCCAGATCACATTTTTCTTTGTATGAAAACATCTCCATTGTAGCTATTTTGATAAGTTAAACTTTCAGCAATATTTTTTTTTCTTCAGAGGAAGACCATTTCAGGTTAATGTGGCTTTGTCTCCACACTCAGACAAAAAGGAGAAAGAAACCCCCTTCTACTATTCACCAGCTCATTAGTAAACCAAAATTATTTGATCCAAGATTTTGCCCTTTCCATTATTAGACCTGGTTCTTTCTGTAGCACCTTCATTTTGTACAGCATTGATCGATCAGACAGCAGTGGTGACAACTGGCCAAATAATAAACCAGAACACATGACCTCATCTGGGTCCATTGTTTGACCATGACATTTGCATGAAAGCAGTAGCCTAGTCTGTGCTCTGGTCCATGTACTGCTCCTCTGGGTGTTGCATCTGCTGCCCCTGTCTGCTCCCCAAGCTTTGCAATGGAGAAGGAGTCTTACTCACAGTTGGTCAACTAAATGCCAAGTTAGTGTTTTATCACCAAACTGAAATCATCTGCCCAGTACAGTTCCTAGTGCCAACCTATATGAAACACAGGCTTGGAGCAGGCATGGGAAGCAACAACCCTCTGACTTCTGATGCACAGCACCTTGTGATATGGAGGAATACTACCCAGTCTGGGAAGGGACTATATTAGTTTATCTCAGCTTGCCGTTACGAAGAAGAGGCATTGTTAGAAGGGAAAGCACTCTTCAACTGCTGTTTCTCCTCTGGAAATTTATCCTAGTAAGAACATCCAGAAAACTAGATGTCTACCCTGCGTGTCCCATCCACAGCACAATTTCTTCTTAGCAGTGAAAATTATTGACACCCAAGGATATGGTAGCACCCTGGTTTCAGGCCTCCTCCGGGCCTACTAGTTTTTTTAGTGAAGAGTGCAGGATACTAAGAAAGTGTCTCAATGCTAGAGTTTGAAAGTCCAGATCTAGCCTGTTTAAAGTTAATTGAAAAAATTCCAGAGACTGAGTAGGATCTGTCTGGGCTATTTAATCCTCTACTGTCACTGTCTACAGTCAAGAATTGCTGTCCATCATGTGTTACCAGAATGTAAGTTGGACACTGGAAAAGTAAATGAAATCTCAAAATATGTGATTTGCCAAAAGATGCCATGAGAGAATGGAAGAAACTCTATTATGTGCAAGAGTCTTAAAATATGAAACTCTCCTCCACCTAATGAAAAAAATGTATCAGTTCTTCCCTCCCTTCTATACTGTGTGGCTTTAATAAACTTGGGTAAGCTAGTGGGGAGGGGGAAATATCCACAGGCACATGCAGCTTCGACCTTATCTTTCTGTATTTTAATGAATTAATTTAAATCCATCCCCTGCAGCATGACCTGACTACCCAGTAACAGGGGAATGAGTAGGTGGGAGTGAACAGGTGTCCAGTACTTGGCTGCTTCTTAATCATATTATGTGCACAAAATGGCTTCAAAAATCTATTTTACTTTGTATTGTGTTCTCTCTTCAGAATGAACTCATTCAGCACCAAATTAGTACCTGAGCAAATAAGACTCACAAAAAGCCAAACATTTCAAGCAAAAAAAAACCCCTAACCCCAACATATTTTGAATGCTAAGTCCCTTATATGAATCTGAAACACAAAGGCATTCATTATGTTGTTTCAGAAGCACAAGTAGAACCTTATCTTTTCAGGTGACTAATTCTGGGGGAAAAAAAAAGAGAAAAAACAAATACCTTAGGTCATATATATATGTTCTGTGTGTATGACTACAGTGTTAGGTCTTAATATGTGGTCTGTCCAGTTATACTACAAGAATAAAAATAAAGTTTCAAGCATCTGGCACTTAACTATAGAAAACTTCCCAAAATTAAATGCTGATGCTAAGATAAATACATCTCATCTGTGTAACTCTATGCTGCATACCAGATGATTTAAGAGTACCACTTTTCACAATGTGTCCCTTCAAACAGGTTTTCTTTGATATTTATGATTAGCACTACTTTGCTTAAGAACTCAACTTTCCTCAAGATGATCAGAAAAAGCATACCCTTTGTTACATGAGGCATAACAGGCTGTTAACAGCAATTTCTTGTTCCTGGCTACCTGAAATAAACTAACAGGTGCTCTACAATTATGTTAATTTTGCTCCCATTTAATTTTTTTTGCTCCAAAAAATTTCAATCAGATTTGCATTACTTGCATTTAAGATGCTAGCAGTAGCTCACAGACCGGAGGAAAGCAACAGTGAAAATATTAGGCATGCAAAATCATTTCTAAACAGCCTACAGCCCATGCCAGGCTAAGGGGCTGTGTACTTATATCACGTGTATGTTATATCATTATCCCCTTTTCACATGTACAGAAAAAATTGAAAGATATGAACTCTACCTGGAATCATAGAACTTGACTCTGCGAATTGCACAAGGGTATATCACTCAATATGGATTTTGGACAAAGGTCATACACCACAGAGAGTGACTCACCAAAGCCTGAGCTGTAAGTAGAGTCCTGGGAGTTCTCTCTACAAAGCCACTTCATCCCATCGCTTTCCCCAGCAGGAGCTGAGCAAAGGCAAACGGACAGATCACCACCCGCCCCAGGGCTGCTGTTCTCCTTTTCATATGCCAAACACCTGAAGGCCCCGGTGACCATCCTGACAGGAGTAGCACTTTAAAGGTGAGAAGCGTCACTTTGCCTAAGGAAGCTGAAAAGATCAAGAATTGGAGGACAGAAGGGAGGAAAATGTTTTCAGGAGGGAAAATATCTGGTGGGGTCTGAAGGAGAACCAGCCACTGAAACACTCCTGTATGATGCTCATTTGGAGGGTATTGATGAGGTGGGGAGGGATGCACGTGGCACACATGCTTTACATTCATGTATTTTTTGTTTCTTAAAGCCAGAATTAAGGCAACTTCTAAGTGCCTTTTAGGTTCACAGTGCATCTTCTTTAGTTTCTCTTTTACTCCTTTAGACCATGAACAGCTTGTAGAAGTTTTAAACTGAGTCAAGCAGGATTTTGATGTAGAGAATGTACAAAATTATCCAGAGTAAAAAACCCAAATAACTTACAATTTAGTTAGAGGATAAAAGTATCATAGCACTGTATATGTGTGTGTGGTGCAAGTGTGCATATCTATATGCATACATGCAGGGCCACATTAATTTTGTTAGCCCTTCAGTGACTCTGGGAGGTTAACAACACTTGGAACACAACACTAAAAGAAATCCAGGAGTTGTGGATGTCATTTATCCATTGTACTTAATATACACTCAGTGATGTTTTCTGCATTTATCAATGTAAAGTGGGATTCAGGAAAAAGAAACATCCTAAACCACTGCATGATTATTTTCTGGAAGGAAGGGAGGAAGCAAGCAGTTCTTGCCCTCATGAGGGTTTCTTTGCTAAGGGTATGGCGACCAGACTTGTCACAGCGCGATGCAGCATGTTTCCATCCCTGGACAGAAGCCACTCAAGGAAAATGCATTGCCTTGGGAGGTGATAGTGCCCTGCTCCTGTCCTGGTCTCATTGTGCTGCAGGCGTTACTGGTCAAGAGATGTGGTGGTTTCAGGTTTACAGCAGAAGTATTGTTTCGGTGGGTAGTTTAAACTGTTGAGAAAGGCCCTGAGGAACCTACTGCATGGAACAGGGGTGAATATAATCAAAACACTTGCCTTGATTTTAATGTTTGCAGCCTCCAAGTTCCCATGCCAAGTTCCTTATTATCATAAGGAATTCCTGTACATAACTGACCCATCTCAAGACATTGCTTTGTATCAGGTCTCTGATCTCATGCCTTCAGAAAGGAAGTGCCTACACCGGGAAGGTTCCTCTAACGTCCTGAGGACACCAGGTGACCTAAGACCCATGTACAAACACTGTAGGACTGTGAAGGAGAAAGTCAATACTCAATGTGCTGTGTCCTCCATTGCACTAAATATCTCAGAGTGTAGCAGCATGAGGGTGGTGGCAACAAAGACAACATAAACTTACAAGTTCTTGCCATTGCCCTCACCTGTGGCCACCTGCTTTTGACCAAGTGCTGCAGTTTGTTGTCACCTTCAGCTCCTCAAACATTCACTTAGCACAGTGGGTAAAGCAGGACTCCAGAGAAGTGGGAAAGAAATTATTAATTGTAGCTGGGGAGGAGGTAATTTTTTACATCAAAAGGAAATATATAACTAAATCCTCTCAGTTACCATAGAAAGTGCATGTTAAAGCCTGTCAATTATT
This sequence comes from Laterallus jamaicensis coturniculus, assembly GCA_022605575.1. Lineage (NCBI taxonomy): Eukaryota > Metazoa > Chordata > Aves > Gruiformes > Rallidae > Laterallus > Laterallus jamaicensis. Next base: position 51,431,003 of record JAKCOX010000002.1, on the reverse strand, counting down.
GCCTAAGAAAATGCAACACTTCTGCTGAAACATTCCTTCCTCACACCATGCCTGAAAAATAAACATAACTGCACATGATACAAAGAGTTCAAAGTCATACACAGATTCCTCACTCCTAGCAATATGCAAACTTTGACAGTCGAGTACAGCCAAGGAATCTGAAGGTCTCAAACCCTCTTATGCATGCAACAGAGACACGTGCACTGATTTGCTGAGTGAGCTGGAAACCGTGACTGAGTTTTCTGCTTGACATGTCCTCTCGTTATGCCTCCCTGTTCAGGGTGGACATTCCTCTCCAGAGGTTTTCTGCTGGAGATTGTCAGGTCCCTGCTTGCATTGTGAATTCCCACGGGCATCGAGTCAAGGAGGGGGGCTTCTTCCCAGCCTCCTCTGCTCCATATCTGCCTTAAAACCCCTGCGGTGGAAAAGGCAAAGCGATTCACAAAGTAGGTTAAGGTGAGAGGGTTTGGAAGAGACATCTGGGGTGCATGGGGATTTCACCCAGTTAACAGCTGTTTCCTGACTGCTGTTTCCTTTGGGGGTGTGTTGTAAAGTAGACCTCACAGTATCTGCTAGTCAGTCTCGTGAGAAAGTGGTTGTGTTGGATTTCAAAACCTGGTTGTTTTCATAGAATTTACGTAATCTCAACAAATACATTCACTAATGGTGTTGTACTGTTATTTCATACCATAATACAAAGCACAGCAAATGAAAGATTTTATTAGGCAATACATCCTTTACTCCTGAATTACCTAAAAAATTTAAGGAGACTCTGGAATGCTGAATCTTAATGAGATGATAAAAAATATTCAGGCTCTGCTAGCCGTTCCAATATTACAGCAATGAAAGCCTAACAACCACCACTAACTTTTATAAAATGCATCATTTAATATGCACCCACAATGCCTGCAGAAGACAACTTTTTAAACAGTGCACATTTGTAACAAACCCTTGATGAACATTTTAACAGGATGTCACCGCCACTTAGAAGAAACCAAAAGAACAGTGCTGAAACTTGCATAATGCTGCACACCATGTTTTCTGCAAGTCTGAATTTACTACAGAAGCCCTACCAGATTTACATATACTAACAGCTCCTTTACACTATCCTTGACTCCACCAAAATCATACTGAGACTACCCTTCCTTACAAACCTTTGCTGAGGAGGTAGAATAACAGAGGAGCCTCTGGCCATCATGGAAATGACATCATCCTGGTCCTGTGGGATACCTGACCATGTGCTTAAGTTAACAGCTAATATAAATATTCATGTGTGCAAGGCAGTGGCTTTGTGTAAATACCTGGGGCTAGGACCAGTTGTGTACCTGTGCCTGGCATGAAGGAAATCTTACAGTCCTCTTAAAGCAGTCACTGGCTTACAAAATTCCTCCCAGCAGTAAGATGTTGCAGACTAACACTTCAGCTCTGCAATTGCCTCTCAGAAATGGAGAAAATGTAGTGACTTAAGCCTTCTCTTTCCATCCTTCCAGGATTTAAAACAATGGACTTTCAAATGGAAAAATATTTTTCTGCTGAGGAAAGTTTTGGGATCCAGGACTAACGTAACCTGCTCTGGTCCTTGTAGAGGTTTATTATGGGGAAGAGGAGGAGGAAAAAAAGTGTCTGTATTTGGAGGAGAAAACTCATCTAGTCATCTGCAGCTGCACCTGCTCACAAAACCGGATTATATTTCCATGAGGTGAGATAAACTGGGGTGCTCAGAGCAAAGACAATGGCAGAAAATCCAAATTAAAACCATAATCTCATATCTTATAAGGAAATTGCTCTAAATGGCGTGGCTCTGAAATCTACTCTTGGAGGAAGTGGCTTTGGTAGCACTGCCACACTTGTGCATAGGAGCTGGTGTCTGCCCTTCCAAAGAGCTCCACGAGTAGGAGCAAGGTGAGGAAGCCTGAGCTTAGTGATCTGGCACAGGTTTAAAAATCTGGGGAGGGAGTCAGTAAAATAAACTGCAGCATACAGGCTCCATTCAGGCAGCAATAAACCTTCTGTACTCTCAAATCCTCTGTAAAATGTTATCCTTGAAGGGACCTAAACACCACACCAGCCTCTGGCATGCTTTGGCATGCTCCCACGTTAACAACGAGAGCTACGCTACTCCTCTCCACTGCCCTTTCCACTGAAGCGCCGTGTAATGTATGAAAAAATTATTAAAAGCCTGTATCACTGTAAAGGTGGAGGGAGAGCAAACCCTTCAGCAAATGGTAAGTGTCCCAAAGAAACTCTTTTTAGTGTCTCAAGGCAGGAAAGTTTACGAGCAGGTATAGTAAAAGTTGGCAAGAGGCAGTTTATTTCATGTTTCCATCTGCCAGTTGTATTCTGCGAAATGGAAGATTGTCCTTTCACCCAATAAATTCACCTTTTTTATTGCAGAAATTTCACATTAAATACTAATAACATTGTTTCAGGGGATCAACTAAAGGACATAACAGGCAATTAAACAGCTCCAATTATATCATAATTTTCTGTGTCGACTTATTTCAACAGATTACTGAATTTCTATTGAAATGGTATTCCGCAGGGGCTTAGCAATGTTTTAAGCATATGTTCCAGGGCTACAGTTCCAGCACTGAATACTAATAACACAGTTTGAGATGTGTGCTCTCATGTGTCACAGATATCATAGTTTCGGTTCATTTTCCATGAATTATTGAAATGAAGAATTATTTCCTGTTTTCTTTTTCAAATCAACACTCACTACCAGCAGCGCTGGAAGGAGTAAAATCCAGGAAATGTGCTGCAGTAGATAAGAACTGAAAGCAGTGTGTTGGGGACGTTACCTGCATTTACATATTTGTATTTTATTAAGTAATCGAAAGAGCCTGTCCAAATTGTATAATTCATGCATCATAAATAAATACAAACCAGATAACTCCAAGCAAATGCTCTACATGGTAGGAACAATCCGCAGCATCCCTACAGCAATTGCCTGGGCAATTCTCCACTTTGTCTTGAAAAATTGTCACTACCTAAGTCTCTAAAGGATTGTTCCAGCTCCCTGGGAAATGGTGTACAAGGTGTCCTTGGGGTCAAGAAGTAAAACCAACATGCACACATTCAAAGGTTAACTTTAATCTTATAGGAATCCGATCTGTATACTGCACAGATTTCCGAAAAGCAGGAATAGAGGAAAAACTGGTGAATAATGCCCATCTAATAGCCAGTGTCAATTAGATCATACACAAGCCTAGAGGCATTAATTCAGCTATTTTAAGGCGTTTGTGGCTTTTAACCACCTATGACTTAAGAAGAGATCCCAAAGTACAAGTGAAGTGCTATAGCTATGCATAGCCATGCCATACAACATCCAGAAAACAAGGACAAAGAAAATTGGTTTTCCTCTCCCAATCTATCAATGAAAACATGATCGTGGGAGTTGAGATACACTATTGCTAAAATCCTGAGAGATTTGGCAACAGGGAATACAGGAGTCAATAAACAGATGTGAAATTTATTAAAAAACAAACCAAAAAACTTTAACTGTAAACCACAGAAAAATGAATTAATCCCATATCTTTGTTTAAAAACCTTGATGTAAGTAAATGAGAGTAATCTATAAAAACTGCAATTTTATCATGTCACAAAAATTAAGCATATGAAAAGTAACTCTTTAACTGGTTAACTATGTATGAGGTATTCTTTTAAGAAAAAAATCTACCATTTTTTATTATATGAAGTGTACTTAATTCCAGATCAGCATATTTTAATGGATGTTCCTCCACAAGAATGAGAATACCTTACAGAAATTAGCTAGCAAATATAACTGCATAACAAGATTATTAGCATATCTAAAGTAAGTGTCTGCAAACATATTTACTTGGATGCTGATATAAATTATCATTAGAATAGGTGATTTTTAGCATTTTATTTATATCATTATACCTTGAACTGAGAGATAGAGTTAACTGTTTAGGTATAGTTTTAGGAATTTTACTTATATCTGTACTTCTTTGTTAGTTTTATGGTCTTACTTTTAATGTGTCACAGGTTTTAACTATGCCACTCATTTTAGAATTACAAAACTAAAGAATTAAATTGGACTTTTATTTATTTTTTTCCCCACTAGTATGTATGCACAGCTAAGTGTCCTGTGCTGGTTTTGCCTGGGTTAGAGTTAAATTTCTCCATAGCAGCCAGCATGGGGCCACGTTTTGGAGTTGTGCTGAAAGCAGTGCCGATGACACAGGGATGGTTTTTTTACTGCTGAGCTTACCAGAGCCATGACCTTTTCTGCTTCACCAGCAAGTAGGCTGGAGGTGCACAAGGAGTTGGGAGGGGACACAGCTGGGACAGCTGGCCCCAACTGGATATCCAAAGTATTATTCTACACATTCCAGGTGATGTCATGCTCAGCATATAAAACTGGGGGAAGAAGATGGAAGGGGTGGGACATTGGGAGTGATGGCGTTTGTCTTCCCAAGTGATGGTTATGTGTGCAGAATCCCCGCTTTCCTGGGGATGGCTGAACACCTGCCTGCCCATGAGACGTGAGGAATCAATTCCTTGGTTTGCTTTGCTCACATGTGCAGCTTTTGTTTTACCTATGAAACTGTCTTTATCTCAACCCATGAGTTCTTTCACTTTTACTCTTCTGATTCTGTCCCCCATCCCATCAGAAGGGAACTGAGCGGCAGCTGTGTGGTGCTTAGCTATCGGCTGTGGCAAAATGACAACACATCTCAAATCACAAGCTTACCTGCTGAATTGGTTTTTAACAACTATTCCATCCTGCAATTAAACTATACATGCTGATAAACCCATTTTTTTACACTCTCTGTGTACAAGAGGTATATTTTTCAGAGTACCCCACATCAGGACAAGAAAACTCTCTCTCAGCCTTTTACAGTTTTTTATAGTTTTTGTAGGCCTGAAATGCAGAATCTGTGCTCCCTTCATTTTTTCTACAGCCTGTGTTTCTGAAAGCAGGTTTGCTTCAAATGATTTCTGTGTCTCAGTTTGTTTTCTTCCTTTTCTAAAAATACAATTCCCATTTTTCTCACCCCTCATTTACAAAATCTGACTCACCATCTTTGCACTTCCTCATAACACACTATGACAAAGAACTGCCAGCAGGAAACAAGGATTAAGGGCTTGACTTTTCTCAAGTTAGCTAAAAGTGAGTATTTTGTTCTCTCACCCAAAAAAAACCCCAAACACCCAAGCATTTACTATATATTTTTCAAGGACACCAGGACATTTCATCAGGTATTTCGGACAGCTATAAATGTTTTGTACTTTCCAAAACCAGTGGATATTTCTTCTCCTAAAGCCATTCTGGGCTCTTGGTTAACTGTATACTCAGATATTCTTCAAATAACTCTTTTGAGTCCCTTTTTCAAAAAAGAATAACTTATTATAGGGTAAAAGTTTGCCAGTTTCTATATTTAAGTGAAACCTGGCTTTGAGTACTAGAATTTATCCCAATACAGATAGGTGATTCAGATTTTAGGGGATATTTTTTGAAAGTTTCTTTTATATTTGCACAAAGAATCTGAGCCAAATTTAGGGACCTTGGGACTCAGAAAAACAAAAATAATTGTGACTAGTCAAGCCAGAAAACGCCTTTCTCTGGAAATCTAGAGAACACCTACATTTTGACTCAGAGACTTCATAATAATGGGGTGCATAGAAGAAACGTCAATTAAACCTCACCCTCTGTAGCACAAGGGTAACACTACAGCTAATATTGCACATAGTCTGGCACTATTGGCAAAGACAGTTGCTATATGCAGACTGGATAACTGAGTAAACTCCATGTGATAGCAGTAAACCACAGGGGCTTTGCTCTATCTAGCCTGGGTGGCATTACATAATCTCACACAATAAACAGCTAAATTAAATCATTGCTCAGTCTCAATATGCTCAAGCATTTTGCCATTTCTTTTCAGCAAGAACAAATGAGGCCAGACTTTGGAAGACATAAATCCAGTTATAAAAGAACAAATCTTGAAGATTTTTCTCACAAAAGTCCCACTTCACCTAAGAGCTTTCTGTGTAAAAATAGTTATTTATTAATATTCTATAGCAGGGAGTTCAGGGTATTTGCAATCTTTGCAAACAGGACTCGTTTCTTTTTCACAGAGTGAAAAGAAACCTGAAGAAATTCTTGAGTGACTCTGTTGGGCTTGGCTGGGAATACAGAATTGACTGTACTGAGTATCTTTCTGGGATAGAACTAAGTATGGCCTTTGAAATTAAACCAGCGTCAAAAAGCCTATTTCAGATAGCCTGTAAGTCTTTCCTTGCAAAACCTAATACTTCTCCAGTCATTTTTTTAAAAAAGCTTTTGCATGCAGATTCAAACTGCCTCCTGAGCATAAGGAGCAAGGTTCAATTTGTATTATCTGGATAACCACTTCTCCGTATCCCAAACATCTGTACAACTCAAATCTACAGTACTTCTCACAAGGATTCCCCATGATAGAGTAGGAGAGAAGTGCCGTGGCAGAGTTTGTGGGACCAATGAGTGCTTTATCACATTGCACCAGTGCTATTAAGATCTTGACTTCCTAAGTGCTGAGTTTACATGAAGTGGTAACACTGCCACTTTATCACGCAGCAGCATCTGCAAACTTAATGTTCCACAGTGTCATAAATGATGATATCTGTTACCAAAAATAGTTTTCATACAACCAGACATGCAGAGCAAACATTTCTACACCACGCGTCTGACAATCCAATTGTGTCTTTGAATATTTCCCAACCTTGGAACCAAGTTTCGCTGCGCAACCCTCCTTCTGTTTGGCATTATCAGCCTGTGTCATGCCAGAAATCATTGCTGATCTGCAGTGCTATTTGATTGCTGACATGTGGTGCTTCTAGGCAATCCCTTAAGTTGGGCTATTGCAGGCTAGTAGGGTTCTCAGAGATCTTTAATATGTGAAATTACTCCATTTCCTGACCTGTCACGGGCAGTTGAACACCCAGGCTGCTACCGCCGACCCAGATGAAAGGTGCTCTGGATCCACAGCTTCCCTGAGGGCCAAGATTGATAACAGACAGACATCTCAGCAGCACAGCAAACCTCGATTTACAGCACAACAGATTGGGTTTTTGGGGTTTTTTTTCCATGAGGTTCAAATTTCAGCCACAGTTGGCTCAAACTCCTAGATCTAACCCTCAGTATTAGGAAGCCAGCAGATCTGAAAGCAGAGACAGAATAGGAACCTTGGATTTTTCCCTCCTGTCTCAGCTCTCACAGATGGGCACACTCCATTTGCTTACCCAACAGGGTTTCTTAATCCAGGAAGTATTCAGTCATTCCTGCTTCACCTTCAAGATGTAGAAGCTTGGCACAATTTGTTTGGTCTAGTTGACTGTGCTTTGGTTTTTTTACTCTATGAGTAAAAAAAACAAACAAACAAATTCTCCAAGTGGGCTTTACAGCATCTAATTATTAGAGGTGCATAGAAGTAATACATGCATAAACACAAATTTTTGTATATATATCATCAATCCACAGGCAGCTTTGTAATAACTACTTTATTTTTCAAGCTGGATGCCAGTGTTACACCATTAATGAGAAAGAAAATTACTTTCCCTCTTCCAAGCTTTCTCTTTTTGCAGAATTAGTACATTAGGATGAAGTAAGAGAAATACTCTTCTAAGTAGCTAGTAGGTTGTGGGACAATAAAAAAGCCTTATGAAAACATTAGCCTAAGCAAATGGTATTTAGAACAGAAGATGAAAAGGTATTTTAATTTCCTATACCCAGGGACGATATTGCCAGTCCTCATTTTTGGACAGAAAAAAGAAACACATACTTTTCGGATGGATAGAAGGAAAAAACTACTCTTCCAAAGTCAATATGTACTTCGGTTCCAGCCATACCAAATAATAGTTAGTGATTTATTGACAGTTTGATTTATGGCATGAGCAAGGTCTTGCCAAATTACCAGTTCCTAGAACTGCAGTTTCCGTCCCTCTCCTCCATAGTTCAAAGGGACCTATAGCTCAAAAGAAGTGATATGGTGCCTAAAGGGACTTAGTGTAAGACAAAGCAGGAGATAGCAGAGAGCAATCTGCTAAGGAAGAAAAAATGTAGCTTGGCAGGAAATGCCCGGAAAATGTGAAGCAAGGGAAGACTGAATCAGACTGAAAGCCAAGGCTGCATTTATGAAAACAAGCCTAAATTATGGTATCATGTTGTGTCTTCCAAACCAAAGGGATGGCATACACAAGCAAAGTGGCTCAAAATAACCTTGCTGCTCTGTTAGCAACTTCGTCTCCTGAATTACCTACTATCCTGAGCTGGTGAGTAACCTGACGTATTAAACATACACCCATGCATTGCAATTTAGAGCTATAGTTATGTTCCTTTGAAGATTTATCACTGTTTGCTGTGAGAAGGATCTGCAATTAAAATCTATGTCAACAAGAGGACGTCAAAGGGAAGGATAAAGTCACATAGATAGAGAAAAACTTCTGTTCCGTGTACTTCACAGAGCACAATGTCACAGTGTCTTGAAGAGGCATTCATTTGTTTCACTTTAATTTCAGAAAAGCAAGCTAGAAGTAGCAGTGAATGAAAAGATAGAGCATGATTTATAACATAGAGATGAGAAAGAAGAAATTGTGTCTAAGGCAGCATTTAGGACAATATTTTGCCTGAAGCACATGCTTCACTTTCACGAACTTTCACGAAGGTATTTTAAAGTAAATACATATGTATGTGGTGTTCTGAACCTGAGCAAATCCAAGCTAATAAATAAGGACCATCAAGATTCAATTCCTCATAAATCTTATTATCAAGATGCTGGGGTCCTAGATGTTAAGTAAATGGTGGGGTGCAAATTATAAGCTATTTTAGTTCCCCTTCATGTAGCAGCCCAGAATGTGTTGCCTCAAAGCCTAGTTTGCAATTGCACAAGCGCCTTTTCATTGTTGTGTTGCGTGCAGTTGGCAGTGGGGTTATGAGGACACTTGGTAGATGTCAGGGATATGTTCTAGCAAGGGTGAGGAAACGTGGTGGAAGTCACTCAGCAAAAGTGACAAACCATGCAGTGAAACTACAACAGGAGCAGATAGAGAACCCAAAGTCAGAAAGAAAACCAGATACAGCACTCTACAAAAAGCTGATAGCTGAATGTAGACTTACCCATGGTTCAGCCAAAGTTGAACAGTGCTTCCCCAGTAGACTATGTAAACTGGCACAGATCTGAAAGAAAGCGCAGCAGTGTCATCCACCTCTCCTTGAACTTCACAAATGGGTTTCCAAGTTCCTCATCGTACATACTATTTACAACCCCAACAGCGTCGTCCCTCTTACCCTACTTTCCCCCTCCCCCCCCACTATTGAGGAATGAGTCATCTGTCTCCTCTTTCAATCTTTTGTTCGCTCATACTCTTCATGCAACATAATTTGGCAATGATATATTGTGCGATCCTGTTCCAAACAGGTGTCTGTTTTCTGGCTTCCCCTGCAAACTCAGTTCCAGAGAGCAGATGGTAATAGTTAGCTGCCTTCTGCACCTGCATGGATGAGAGCAGATCTGAAGAACCTCTTCTGCAGGTTGTGTAGCTCAGAGCAATATTGAGATGACCTTGCCATTAACATATAAGTAGCCAACTGTATCCGGCTTGGCACTGACACTCTGGTGAACGTTTAGTGGAGCCGAAGTTTAGTCAGAAAATGGTTTTGGGAAACTAAGATAAGGCAGGACAACTTGGCACATTGCCAATCAGAAAGACACCTCAGTAGCACCAGCTTGCATGGACAGTACCCACCCAGATATTTTCTGCCACGTTTCAGGAATTCTTGCAGCAATCACATGAAAAAACTAATTTACTGTATTTCACACTATGTCCAGCTGTCAGGATTCAGCTAAGTATTTGGGGGCTTCTTAATTAAATACATTAAAGCAGAATTAGTTTTCTAATTATACATCAGGTTTAGTTGGTTGATGGACCAACATAACCTGTAATGCTCTGTCCCAGGAGAAAGAAGGTATGTTAGAGACTAATTTGAAGTCTAAGGGGTTTTTAAGGTGATGAAAGGCCTAAGAACTGGTGAGCTAAAAGGAGAGTGAGTGAGAGAAAAGAAAGAGAAAACAGAGATTAAAGCTATACAAGGAATTAAGGATCTTTCTGCAAATCCAAGCAGCATAAAATAGGGAGATAAAGTTACTGAAAGAAACAAAAGATCAGTGAAGAGTTAGAAAAATCTAGAAAAATTCATAGGTATACATGAGAAAAGGTTCGTTTATTCAATACTTGTTTCTAGAGATTTGAGATACAATCTGAGGCAGAACATGTGACTCTGACTCAGGTGCAGATCAATAGCAGCTCTGGGCATCTGATTAGCTATTTGCCTGCAGAGCAGAAGAGACAGGCTCCTGGCTTTCAGTAAGTCTCATCTCTAAACCAGATCAACAGGGTTCACAGAAAAAACCTCTTACCTTCACAGGCAGACTTTTTTTCTCTATTGAGGCTTTTGCCAACTCTTTCATGCTGAACAGGTCTATGGGCCCATTCAGAGGCTAATCTTGAAGGGATTTCTACTTCTGAGTGCTTTTCACCACATTGTACCACTTTTTGGGGGCCAGCAGCACTGTTGGGGACTCACCAGGTTCTCAAGGTCAATGGTTAGACCATTCTGGTACTTTTCCTAGAAGAATAAGATCACAGCGACACCAGCATGTCAGCTGCACAGCATGGGCAGCTCTTCCTCTCAGGGACATATTTTCTTAATTAACAGGAAGAACCTAGTAGAAAAACTGGCAAGCAAATAGGCATACATGTTCATTCAGATTTCTAAAACCCTACAAAACCCCAGCAGCTAACACAGAGGTAAAAGTACCCACAGGTCCATTAATTCAAGGTTGAACTTTATATCTCAAAGGGCAATTTCATAAAAGCAGTTACATTCTCCTGGCTTTTACATGGTAGAAATTTGCTGTGAAAATAGTGGCGCTTTAGATTTTTGAGAATTACATTGTTCAGCAGGAGAAAATAAATCTCTTTAAGATTCTTGTTAGCATAGAGGAATTATAACTTTTTAGAGGTGTTACTGACTTCAATATTAATAACAATACTCTGAAAACCTGTTTTTCTAATCAGCTTCTGAATCTGTGATAAAAATTTTAAGTCAAGGTGGGGTTTTTTTTGAACCTCATGGTTTTCTAATTCCAGGGAGAGGAGACTCTTACAACCCTTCTTCAAATCCCTGAAAAGAATCACCTCGTGCAAAAAAAAAAGTAAGTGCCTTGTAAAGACTGATAAGCTTTAAGTTTTTTTCCTCTATTAAAGCTGAATACTATTTAGGACTTTCTTATCTTGATATTACTCTTTATCATAGAAAAACTAAAACTTCATCACTGTAATACTACTTGGGTTGGAAAAGAAACTTCACTCAAAGTTTTCTTACACACTCTAAAACATATATTTTTGCTGTTTTGTTTTGTGTACAATTGTTATTCTTAACCTGCTTTTCACTTCATTGTCATGTCTGAATTGTAAGACTTCTGGGGATTTTTTAAATGTTCTTTTGATGCCTGTAAGTATGGCTTGAGAGTAGATACTGCCCAAAAGTGATTCGATCTTCATGGAATTTATGAAAAATGTTTTTGGAAAGGGTTGTACACTGATGTGCTGAGTGGGGTATAAGAATCTGTACAGACTAGAAATAGAATTGGCAAATGCATTAAGTCCCAGGCTCTTGGGAAAGGATCAAGGGCAAGAACATCTATTCTTTTTAACTATTAAGAAATTATTTGAAGTGTAGTGCTTTTCTTTTTCCTCCTCCACTTTGTGCTTGTGCTGTCAAGAAGACTTGGGCTGTTATGCAATAAACTGGACCTGAGGATTCTTGGTTTCATGGGAAATACGCAGCTATGAGGAAGATCACATGTTTGGTCATGGGTTAAACCGAAGGGCAATTTTGCCAAGCTGCTTGTAACCTGTCAGCAGAAGCTTTGGGAAGGACTGTGTAGATGAGGGAAATAGCCTTTGTCATGTGTCTTCAATACATCCAATCAACAGGAATCTGTAAATGCCTCTCTGCATTCAAGAGCCACTCCCATTAGTTTGTCTAATTTCATGAAGCTTCCAACAAATTGATATCCAGTGGACAGTGGCTTTTTGTCATGCACTGTAGGAAATATTGAACAGCAGTATCACACAAGATAATACCCGTTACCTGAGATAGAATCACAGAATCATAGGGGTTGGAAGGGACCTCAAGAGATCATCGCATCCAACCCCCCTGCCAAAGCAGGCTCCCTAGCTCATATTGCACAGATAGGCATCCAGACAGGTCTTGGATATCTCCAGAGAAGGAGACTCCACCACCTCCCTGGGCAGCCTGTCCCAGGGCTCTGTCACCCTCACTGGGAAAAAGTTCCTCCGCATGTTGGTGCGGAACTTCCTGTGCTCCAATTTGCAGCCATTGCCCCTTGTCCTGTCTTCACAGACCAAAGAAAAGGGGCTGGCTGATTCCCCCTGCATCCCATGCTTAAGATATTTATAAACATTGATTAGGTCCCCCCTTAGTCTTCTTTTCTCTAGACTGTACAGTCCCTCTTTTATATAGCTCCTCTTATCCCCAGCTCTGTATTGATATGCCTTCTCTGTGCATGACCCTGAAATATAATTGTCAATGGCAATTTTCAGCTTTGCAGCATTTGTTTCAATTTTAGATTAGCAGGCAATATAAAGCTGGGTGTGATTTCCCTTCTTTTGTAGGGTTACTCATGTAGGAGGAGAACAAACACGCCATCAATAATTAGGAAAAGAAGTGCAGGGTAGAGGGGAATAAAGTTATAATGTAGCTTGGAAGAGTCCTTACTTCCCAGCCAGAAGCTTTTCAGAGAAGGATTATTTCCTTCCCCTCCCTCAGCTTTATTCCCTTTCTCCTCTTCCACTGCATATTCCTAAAGATCCAAGGAGAAAGGATTCAGCATTCACAAGCAGCAGCAGCTATTTATTCCTCCTCTTCCAATTTGCAGAAGAAGAGTTGGACCACAAGCCAGAGGTGCACCTTTCAGATCTATCTTTACATCAATATTCTGAGGAGTCAAGGGATGTTTGAGTTGGTGGTACATGTCCCCACACCCCTCCTTTTCACAGGTTTCTCCTGGCCACTGGGCACTTCCCCATTAATTCCAGGTGGGATCTTATCAGCCATGAATTGTGTTTTTCCCCAATGCTACAGCCCCCCTTCCTCAGCCAACGAGGTGATGAGCTCCAGCCACTCCAATCACCATGTTTCAGCTATGAGGAGAAAAGGCATTCCTCTGGAAAACAAGGCACTAGAGGTTGGGGGAGAGCACTTACAGTGCTACAAAGTTTTTTGATACAGCACCAAATGTACTTTCCTCTCAGTAATTTGGGGCCAGAGCTTGCTTTTGGCTGAGCTAATATTGAATGAGAGTAATTTAACTCATGAGCTGCTCCAGACTGACACTAGAAGGACCAGAAGTGAAATTCAGGGCCATAATGTTTACTTTTCTGGATGAAATTATTAATTATTCAGAAACAAATCTATCATAGGCAGGGCATTTCCTTCAATTAATTCAAATTAACATTTTGTTTATAGCATAGAGTAAGCTTTTTCCTTTTTGTAGTTCAAAGTGAACCCTAGGGGCTCTAAATATACCTCCTGGAGATTTAATTAAAAGATAAATATGCATTTTATAAAAATAAAAAGTGCAGAAAGAAGGAAAAGCTACAATTTAAAAAGTGGTAGCTATGAGGGAAAGGAATCCACTATAAAAGAAACAAGAAGGAAAACAAAAAAGACTAACAAAAAACATCTGAATTCAGACACAGGAAAAATTAAAACTGCTTCTTAATGCAAAGAGGCATAAAAGAGTAAACAATGCAGTATGAATATATTATTTTGAACACAAATATTACGTGACCAAGTGTGGACCTGATCCACATGTGCACAAAAGATATGTTCTTTAGTCTCTACCACACCTTCATAGCAATAGGAGTGGTGTAGATCACAAAAAACTCACGAGACAGGATGGAGAAAGGTTATCTGAATGAACGTTACAGCATATGCCCTGATCCCAAAGCCTGTCCTTCAGCACTCCACATGGCATAGGCCAGTCAACAAACACCGCAGGGCTTCACAACCCACTTGCTGAGCTCCGTATGCCCATGAATAGGGATCATGAGTAACACCAGCTTCATGCAGGGGTGCTGAGCCAAGGCCACCACTGTGCTGCCTGCAGGCCTTACCCTCACCACAGCAGCCTCTGCCTGTGCCAGGGGAGGGACGTGGGCAGAGTCCCTTTGCCTCTGTCTCCACCTCCTGAAGCACTCCAGGTGCTCCATCACAAAGTCACGCTGCCATAGTTCCACCACCATAGTGATGATGCTGCTGCACCACCCAGCCTCCTGTTCGTTTCTATCATGTGATTATAATTGCCTGTAATTTCAAATGTCTACAGCAAATTGAGGGTTTGCTGATGATACAGGTATGAAGAAAGAGTTCTCATGGCTCACATCCTTTAACTGTTCTGTGTAAAGGTTTAGGAAAAAAAATAAGATCAAGTTTAAACCGCTTTGAAGTCCTTTTGTTTCATACTGGACACCAAGGTCTCACAAAAAAACTGTTCCATTTCAAAGCTTCCTGTTGATTACAACTCCCTCGTGTCCCAATCTGCCATCAGATTAATCTTTTAAATATTTTCTAATTTTTAAAGATGGCGTTTTCCCATCCACCCTTATGTCTATGACAATGACTAGATCCAGTGCATGATGTTGAGCTCTGCTGGGCATGTTCCTTTTTGATATTAGCTGCCTTAAATAAAACGTGAGTAAAACAAAGAGGTCCTGTGGTTTTAGAAAGTTGAGATATTTCTGGTCCTGGAATTACACACTGACTCTACAGTCTGTAACAGGTTTCGGACTAGGTCATTAAGCAAGCTGATGTTCTGATCATTTCCCACAGTAAGAAAGAAGTGTTTCTTATATAAAAGCAGTAAAATGTGTTAACAGGCAAAGCCCACCTAGCTGAACATTCCCTTCTCTAAAACATTCTTCCACAGGGTACTCACAGCTTCCATTAACGTCAAGGGAAGTTAAACGCATATGGAGACATAGAACTATATGGCCTGAAGAATACATGCTTCTGCACCCACACATACGCTTACACAAGAATATACACTCTTCACACCACCACTTAGGGAATGGAAATTTAACAGAAAAATGATAACTGATCTTGTCAGGAACTCCAGACAATATTGAATTTTCCAGCTCTTGGAAGAGAAGATTAGGAAACACTTTTATAACCTGGGTGGGTACAAACTGGTGGATTGAAATAAAGTTTCTGGGCTGATGAAACAGCTCAGCGTTTCTGAGTTCCTGTCTTGCTGGTTATGATGTGGTTCCTCTCACAAGTATCCCAGATGAAGCTCAGGAAGACAGCAATAAGACTTAAAGCCTTGGGGTCGTTGCCAAGAAAAGTAGAGTGTTCTTGGATAGAAAATTAGAGAATGTGGCTGCCTCCAGTGTTCATGGCTTTAATCTCACTGCTGCTGCTCCCTGCTGTGGCTGCAGGAACTAGGGATATGTACAGCTGTAGCTGAGAAATTCATAGGCCAGGGTCCATTTTGAAAAGATTGGTTAGGGCATGAATAACTACTACAAATGCAAGTCTTAGATTTATCTGGTAGAAAATTACTTCCTGAGCAAGCTAAAACTGAGTTTTTAGCAAAACAAAGATTTTTACTTTTTAATAAACGTATTTTTTTCTCTGAAAATGTCACTTTGTCATGCAATAAATAAGCTCTTAAAACCTGAATATTCCAACAGAAAATTACCTGTAGTTCAAGAAAATAGTGGTTCCAGTGACTTGAACTCTCATTTACCTATATGAGTCCAAATCTTCAGCTGAAATATATTTCTCAGACAGGCTTTGAGATTCTGCTGAAACACGTGCTGCTTTTTCTAAAAGTCAAGACATTGCTGTTTCAAAGAACTTCTTTTTCCTAAAACTTTGACCTGTAGGAGGTAGAGTAAGTTTTACGTACCTGAAACAGAATGACCCATTTTAGCTTCTCACCAGCAGGCTGGATGAACACATCCACAGCACCTTAGAATTGTTCAAAGGCTCTTGCTAACTGATAATACAAAGATCAGAACCAGTTAGCCTACAATCATATTCAAAGGAGAAAATACACATCAAAACTAGATAGCTGGAAAATATCTCTAGACTGTGTAAGTTGAAGCCACAAAGCATGAAGCAGCTTTTGATATCTTTCCCTGCTACAAAAAACTTCCTGTCTTCAAAATTCATAGATGCTGCAGCCTTGTTGAAATATCTGTTTTCAAATACATATTTACACATCTACACTGCCAAGGGTAATGTGAGGACCTAAAAAAAAAAGGAAAATCATTCAAAATTGAATTCATTGCCATTCTGTTCCAGGCACAAAGTAGATTTCTGGGTTTTGCCATTGATTGTGTAGAACTGTATCAGAAAAAAATGGTATTTATTAAGATCCTGAAGAATCCAGATCTCGCTAAATGCCACCCTTGCCTTTCTCTCATCTTACCTCCACTGAAAAAGCTGTGGGATTAGAGAGAAGAAAAAGCACAAGGAATCCTCATAATATGACAATGACTTCAATTGCTTATGGTGTGCTTTGGATCATAGAAATGAATGCTGCTAAAAATTGCATACACATGATGTGTGGGGATACTACCAAGTTTTCTTCTTGTCTGTGATGGCAATGCAAAGTATTCAACCTGCCTGAACTCCTCTCAAAATGATTCAATCTATTTAACCAAATCTGAAAGAGACTGTATAGCAGTACATGCATAACAGGTACTTGTTCATTCAACAGTCATGCATATACATTGCCTAAAATGCAAACTTGTAGCAGCCAAGCAAGGCTAACAATGATTAATCATATTCTAATTTCCATCTATCTCTCAAGTTAATATGGTGGTGACATTGCTATTATCTGAGATTGAGCTAAGTCCACAACACTGCCTGCTGTGATTATTGATGGGCCATGGCTTGGTAATTTTTTTAACTGTTGAGAAGGCCCAGCACCACCTGAATTTAAATAACACTCAACCTTTCTCAAATCTTCATTTAAAAAAGTATCCTTATGTGGGCAGGCAACAGGAGAATGTGTAAAAAGTCTGATTCAGGAGTTAGGCACAGCTGAAGCAGCACAGGGCAGAAAGCCCTCAAATGCCATCAGTCGTCCTCAGAGATAACAGTTGATATCGCCTTGAAGAGGACTACTTACAATGGTTATGTGCAAATCTTTGTCTCAGTGGTTTGAAAACATTTTAATGTTTTCCTCTACTTCCCCAGCACTCAGACAGAGAGAATGGCATTTTCTGACACTTAACTAGCAGCTATGTTTGTGCCCCAGCACGGTGAGACCTAGTTTCATTGGCCTGAGTAGCTGAAACACGTCCTCTCCTTTACCCAGTTTGTGAGCTCTCTGGTAGCATCCACAGAAACGTAATTTCCCAGACTGGGACCAACAGATTCCCAGCATCAGTGCTGACCTCCCAGACCAATCAGTAGCTTAAGTAAATAAATCCTTTGCTGGATCTTCACTTCCAGACACCTCTGCAGAGAGGTATGGGGGTGAAAGCACACCAGCCAAGCAGCTCTGTGGAAGTTTGGAAACATGTTTATGCCTAGTTTCGTCAGATACTGCCGAATAGGTCTCCCTTTGGACTCCCACAACTCTTGAGCAACACGTTTTTGCTGACCACATAATGTGCCGCAGGCATCTCCTTCCCCTGCAAGTTCCCCCAAGAATTCCCTGGCAGATGTCAGAAAGAGCTTCTTTATTTCCTGTCTCTGCAAACAATGTCAGAGGCCACATAAACAACTTGCTGTGGTTTGGGGACCATGGCTTTACAAAGTAAGTACATAGGCAGCCTGCATACCTAGATAAAACCGAACAGAAGCCTGTATGTATGATCTAGCTGCATCAGCAAATGGCAGATCTTCAGAAGGGAGTATTCCCCCAAGGCAATTCAGGTTACTTCTGCAACTCAAGGAATTGTGGCAAACTATTATTACACCCATCCCATGGCTTTTCAATTTTTCCAAGACCTTTCTAAGGGATGTGATATCAGATGAGTCTGGCATGATGGAACTGCTCTTCATCCATTGCTGTCTTGTGGGCTGGGGACACATCGTCTCCTCTGGATCTACTACAGGAAAGTGATGTCTGGGCTGCAACCTGATGCTGGTCCCTGTCTGTGTTTTCCCCAGCTTTAGTCTTCCAGCACATCAAGAGGACTACAGGAAAGCTGGAGAGGCACACTTTATAAAGGAGTGTAGGCAATAGGACAAGGTGCAATGACTTTAAACTAAAAGAAAGTAGATTTAGATTACATATGAGGAAGAAATTCTTCCCTGAGAGGGTGGTGAGGCCCTGGCACAGGCTGCTCAGAGAAGTTGTGATTGCCCCTTCCCTGACAGTACTCAAGGTCAGGTTGGATGGGGCTTTGGGCAACCTCATCTAGTGGAGGGTGTTCCTGCCCATGGCAGAGGGTTGGAACTAGGTGATGTTTAAGGTCCCTTCCAACCCAAACCATGCTATGGTTCTGTGATTTTTTCCCCTCACACACACCCACCCCCCCCACCCCACCCCCCCGCCTCAGTCACCACACAGCACTAATGCTTCTCCTTTATCCTGGACAGAGAATCCAATTACCAAATTCCATCAGTTTCAGCCATCAGGCTACCTTCATCAAAAATGAAAATGTGAGGACACAATTATTTTACACAGCTTGCAGTCCCAAAATCAGATGGCAGCTTCGAATGGACCTTTGTGGTACATCCATTCTTCACTATCAACCGGAACTCAGAAGAAACTTTCCAAAATGTCACAACTCAGTTGTTTGGGTTTTTTTCCAAGGGAGTTACACCCCACTATAAAGCTCAGCTTGTAATACTTCAAAGCGTTTTATCTCCCACGCTTTATAGGAACAAATTGAATATGCCACATTTCCCAGCAATATAAACTAACTCCAGCCAGAAAAATGAAGCATGTCCTTAGTAAAAATAGCAATTTTCCTTTGCCCTTCATTAACTATCTGAATCCTAACCAGCCCTCCAAAGAATCCAGTGGTTTGCGTGAAATGGGGTAGTGATTGCGATTGCTGGAGAATATCTCCTTCTCTTTTCATCATCCAAAGAGAGAGAAGAAAAAATCAGAAATGTCATCTTTGTTCTCCTGCTGTTTGTTTCATCAATCATCCTCATTTGTGATAACACTAGCTGACTTCTTCAGCAGGGTTCAAATATCAGCTAATTTCACTATTTACAATGAAGTTATAAACTACACTTTACTCAGATGATAGGATGAGGTTGTTGCAAAAAGACCCAGTATTTATTTAGCCTTCTAGCAATTCTATCATAATGGCATAGGACCAGCATGGATAAATCTATGTGACCCTGGTTCCTGGCACAGAAGTAAAAACTGTCAGGAGTTGGAAAAAGTGTTGCCAGAACACACTCCTCTCCAATAAAGCAAGATAGTCAGCAACTTTTTTTTTTGTAGAAGTATCCCTGAAGAGAAAATATGTTTCTGAAAATGACTGGAGGAGAGAGGCAATATTAATTTTTCTATAACATTTTGATCTACTGCTGTTTATAAGAAAGCAGTTAGTTCCTAAGGTTTGATTTCTGGTCAACATTCTGGTTTAAATCAGTTCAAAATTAATCTGTAGCTTTGTGAGCAACTACGGTACATGATAGGGACAGTAGTCTAATTTCCCTTGTATTCCCTTCTTTTTTCCAAAGCACAGTGCTCAGTGCAGGATACAGCCAGGATTGCTTGGTCTACAGGGAAAGGGAAGGGCATGAAGGCCCTGCACCACAGTTCCTATGCCACACAGCTAGGTGCACGTACTTAAAAACATGGACCAAACTCCATGTAAGTGTTTCAATACCATTTTTAAAATGTTTTATGGGGATCACTGACTTGTTGGATTGTTTTCTTTTCTTCCAGAATCTGTCACTCTACTAATGTTTTTAAGGAGTGTTTTTGCTTTTATTTTTCATGAAATACAGTTAACAGATATATTAAGTTACAGGAGTTTTTTTGTTGTTTTATAGAAATTGATTTTCAGATCTACTGGAAAACCTCAGGTTCCTTATATGCACTAAAGAAGATGCTGTTTTGCTCAGGCCACAAACTGTATTCCTTCGGTAGCTGTGAAAATCATAGTACCTAAGTGAGTAAAAGACACCATCCTAAGGTAACTTCTCTGTACTGAGCAGCACTGAACAGAATTTTAATGCTGAATGTAATGTAACATGAAAAACATAAAATAAAATAAAAGTAATTCTAATTACTTTTTCTCCCAAATGAAAATATGTGCATTCGATAGTGGCACATGTCTCCCAGCCTAGATGTTCTCCAAAGAAATCAACAAACTGCTTCACACCCAGAATCTGCTTTGAATTTCAAAGACGCTGATGGTGAAGGAAGGACTAGATACCCTGTGGTTTTGTGTGGAGCTGGTTGAATACTCTCCAGGAAAAAGAAATGTATGTCATAAAGAATTTCTACCCATGAAAAAGGTATACATTTCTGGCCATTTCTGAATTTTACTTGTGTCCCAGCCAATATGTTGATACGTTGATTTTGGTGGACAGGGTTTTTTCCCTACCCATGTTTTAAAACTGCCACTCACTATCCTGGTAGGCAAATAAAGCCCTGGAAACAAGATAATTGAGTGAGATAAAGCAACATATACAGCATCCCTTGCTCAACCCCTTAATGACAATTTTGTACCTGAGCAAATATTTCCTCGCAGCCAAATCATTCAACCCAGCAGAATTCCAATCTCCCGTCTCCAGAGCAGCTAATTCAAAATAATTTTCACTAACCACATTAACACTGCAATTTGGCTTTGGAATAACTTCAGATAGGTATGTGTGAGCTTCCAAAAATTACTAGTTATTACTATAAAACACCGTTTACATGGCATGAGGCAATTACCTTGAATTGAACTGGATAAAATTATCATATATGGTCATTAGGAAATACAACTGCAAGTAATGATGCCAATATGGACTGAGACGGTATGCACTACCTTTGACAGCCACTGTGCTATTTAAACTTATTTTCTTTCTGCAAGATAGCAAAGCCTCAAAAGGTCATAAGGTCTTTTCTCTGTGATGACATCAGTGCCATGTGGGAGTTCAGATTCCAAATTTCTCATCACAACCTTCCCAGAGTTATTTACAGTCGCAGGAAAATTCAAGAGCTCTGGAGGTCATCTAGTCCATTATCCTCCTCAAGTAGGGATAGTTATGAATTAAATCCGACCAAGTTATTCAGGGTTTTATCGTGGGGTTTTTTTCTACATAGATTAAATAAAAGGTGTAAATACTTAGAGCTGAAAGAAATTAACCTAATTGAAAAATCAGATTTTAACAAACTGAAAAAACCACACAAACCAAACAAATCATGCCAAAATTTTGAAAGCATTAATTCATATTGAAAAGGGGTGTTCTATCATGGCTGCTGCCTCTGAAATAATTTACAGTGATACCATTTGCTGTTACATTACTGGAGACAGCAGCAGTTACTTTGCTTTCTGAGGCTCGAAGGGAAGATTTTAACTATTTTTTCTACGCTGCCCAGGATTAACCACACGTAAGATGAAGCTGAGCCGTGTGTTTCTTGGAAAACAGCTTGCATGAAACTCTGAAAAGAGAATCTTACATCAGAAGTGAAGCACTTTGAAATCTTCAAGCAGCACCAATTCAGAGCAAGGCCATCCTGATACTATTCCAGTCTGCACGAATTAGGGATGGGCCAGATTTGAAACACAGAATCCCCACAATGCTCATTTTGTGGAGTGTAGATATCTGTGGTGGTCTGGGGCTGGAGACATTTCTAGGGGGTGCCCCCTTTCCTATTTGGGCCAGAACTGACCAGGATCGGCCAACCTTGCAAAGTCAACAACAGAAATATTTCATTTCGGGCGCCGTGACCCGAGAACTTACCAGGCTCAGTTATGGGATATCAGCAACTTAATTCAAAACCTGAACTTCCAGTTTTAGCTTTCATTTACCCTTCAGCCATAAATCCAAATGCCTGTCCAGCTCTAATCTAGACCCAAATTGTAGCTCTTCTAAACCTTTCGGTACCTTATCCTGTCCTGAAATACAAGCTGTAGTTTCCTAAACTTGCAGCAAAGCAGCTGGTTAAAATGTGTGTTAGCTGTTTGCTATTCAATCCTTCAGGGTAAGCAGAGCCTATGGCATTCACCCTGGGGTTTACAAACACAGCCTTCTTCTGAATCACTGCCCTTAATGCAGTCCCACAGCTTTGCACACCTCCAGCAAGGATGCAGCATGTGCCAGATCAGGGTTTCCCCTTTCCTCCATTTCACTGTAAATATGTAAGCCTCCTCATTGAGAGTGTTGTCCTCTGTACTGTAACGGGGCATAGAAGTGAGTCTCACTTCAGCCTGAAGGATTTCTTTCAGGCACAGTAATGCATCTAGAAGTTAGGCTTTCAGAGCCTGGCAAAAAGCATCTTTGTGGTTATCACAGTTCTCTCGCAGCAGCTATAAACGCACTGTTAGCCCTGATGGTCCTCACACCAGGCAAGGAAATACTACGTCTTGTGCAGATGCTTGCCATGGGGAAATGGATCACCACCCAGCCTGGATTCTGCTGGTGAGTCTGACCAATGAGTATCACCCTCATCTTCACTGAGCCAACAGGTAAAATCCGATGTTGTCCCCCTTTACCTTGTCCCCAGGGCGGGGGATACCCAGACAGGGGAAGCTCAGCAAAAGCTCTTGGCAGAGATGGTAACATTAGGACAGAGCGGCCCTCGAGCCATCCATCTATGCATTTTCTGAATCATCAAGAACTCCTCTGGTAAGAGGTGGGGAGAACAAGTGCCATCATTTTCTCTTCAGCACATCCGTATAACAGAGGAAGAGATTTTTCTGTTAGCTCTCACTTCACTTTCTTGACAGGCTGCAGCTGTGGTAATGAGTTATTTCGAGGTGAAAGAGGTGCCTAAGAGCTTTTGGAAATCTCAGCGAGCTCTTATCTGCTCACCCTTAAATATGTGGCCCAAGGTTACAGAGCCACCAAGCCAGCAGACTTCCTCAGGAGGTCACCTCTGAGCCACGTTCTTCAAGTGGCTTTTCTGGGGATGTACATGAGTACGTGCTGGGCACTGCTAGGCTGCAACCATGGTGAAACCATGGTGATCCTGGAAAAAGCTCTGTCCTACAGCAATCGCCACCTCTTCATTTTGTTTTGTGTTAGAAAACACGTATTCTTGTAGCTGGAGAAAATAGTTAGAAAGCAGTGTGGTGGTAGAAATGAGTAATAAATTGTGTGGATTTGTCGAAACGTGGAGCTTTCTGTTTCCTTGGAAACTGAACATTTTGTGGGCTCACGGTATTGTACTCAGCCAAGACTGGCAGGGACCTGCGTGTGTACGTAGGCAGCCTCGAAGGCCAGGCTGTCTTGGATGAAGGCTTCAGCATCTATCACATGTTTGGTGAAATACAGCTAAAAGGATTCCTCTGACTGGGCAATTGAGAGAACATAATGGTGGGAAATCTTTCTTCAGCAAAAATAAGTGCAGCTAAAGGATGACAAAATGATTTGAAATCTTACCTGCTTAGTAGCCTATGAACTTTTATTTTATTGCAGAGGGGAACTATGGTCAGAACTCAGGCTCGGTAGTTTTGTGATCCTACTCCAAACAGCCAAAACACCAGACAAACCCACGCCTTTCATCTCTGAACAGAAACAAAAACTGCGACTTAGTAATTACATCATAACCGCACATAAGGAGGAAAAAAAGTTATTCTCACTAAAGCAATACTTAAGAAACTAGAAAATCATAAAATCCTTAGGTCAAGGACAGGACCCTGAAGGCTTGCAGGAATAACATCCTGCCACCCTTCAGCTCCTCAAGCCCTTTCGACTTGTAACATTTTCCTTATAAATCCCCCTCACTTCCAGTTATCAAAGAAGACAGATCTAGCCTATGCATTAGGCATGTGCACAGAACTGTTTCTCCCTCTAAGGCCGTAACACCTAAAAAGCTGTCATCAACGCTTGTCACCAAATATTCACCGTACTCCGAGTTAGAAATACATTCAGCTTTAACAAGGGCCAGCAGCAGTTAGGGAACATTTCTCTTGGCACTTTTCCCCAGCAGCTGTGCAACCCATGGTGTCAAATAGTTTTTCCAGGCACCGTGTTAAAGCTTGAAAAATACAATTTTATTTTCCATTAGTTTTGGTGCGCTGCTCCACCATGCAGTGTTTCAACCTGGTCTGCAAGAAGATTGTGAGCTGGGGGCTTCAGTAGAATTAAAATTTAAAGCCTGAGGGGCAAAGCAGAGAGTTAAAGGATGTGGCAAGGGAATCATATACTAAATAAAGAGGAAAAAGGACAGAACAAAATGAATTTCTGTTCTTGCCACAAAGATCTGGATGTCCCAACACTTAACATGTTAATTTTGGCCAAGACGTTTGTCACTGCTCTCCAAGGATCAGAATGGACTCTGTTCATGACAGTCACAACACGCTGAGTGTAAATATTTTGGGTGAGAAATAATGAGAACTCTCTCAGACCCGATCTAAACATATCTGACACCTTTTATACTCCATGTAGGAGAGAGAGGGTCTCCATCTTCCAGCTACAGAACTGGAGAACAGATGTTTCAGCTGCAGCATGGACACAGGTGAGAGGACTTAAAACTAGTAAACAAGAAAGTTTAAAGGGAACATTTGTCCAAGTAAATTGGGGGCAGGGGATGCTGTCGGACAACATATTCCTGACATCCTGAAAAATTCTTGAAAATGACACTATGTCTGTCAGGGCTTTAAAATTAATTAGTTACTACATTTTTACAACCAACTTACCACCATTTTTGTTGGCTAATTTAGAAGGACTACCCGATTTACCAAAAGCCAGGTCCAGCAGCAGTACTCTGGAATCAACCACATCAGCCAATGTTTCAGGCTTTGTGCAGTCATGGTTCCCCTCCTTCTGGCCAGGAGTGAGAGGAATGCCTTGGTGACAGCTCTAACACCTGAGAATTAGAAGTGCATGAAGCTTTTCACACACTCTCCCCTTCCACCAAAAAACCAGCCAGACTACAGCTGGGAGGAACTGCCACTTGATTTAAAGGAAAAGTCAATGTTTTTCAGCTGGATTTCATTTTTAAGGCTGTCCTCTCAAGGGAGTTAACTGGAAACATGCTTGGAAATCAAAGTGAAGAATTTTGCATAGGTCTTTGTAATGACAGGGAAGGTAATTGTCACAAAGTCCCAGGAGTGAGCAGTGCCTGGAGATGCTGTCCACATGGGAAAAGTAACAATGACACTAATAGCACCCAGCCAAAACCCATATTGGTTCTCTAGTCCTTCTCTCCCCAGCAAGCGTTGCCAGAGCAAGACAGGCTCCATCATATACCATTGAAGCAGGGGAAGAGACTTTCCTGGGCATTTGGCAATGTCCCAGACTGGAAAATACATGGAAAAACAAATATTCCTGCAGAGTGTTTTAATCAGAGAAAATAAATAAAAGGATTGTTATCTAAAGAAAAGATGAGTTTGTTGAGTTCTTTTCTCCAGGGAAGCATTCAGCAAACTCACTGGGCTGAGTAACAAAATTTCCCTCTCCTCTAACTGCAGCATTGATATAAAGCTTCACATTTTTTCCTTCTTGTGGCTAACTCTATATGGCATTAAACTAGTTAACCATCCCTGACAGCAATCCTTGCATTGCAGGTGGCACAGAAATGTCAATTTTAATTTAGCATTGTATATACAATAAAAATTCAAGGCTCGTGTATGGGAGAAAATTTTAGAAGCCTTTGCTGAGGAAAGACTCAGCAAAACTTGTATGTGAGGAGATAGCATCAAGGTGTGTAATACTGCCCTAAAAATCAGTCTCTATATATTTATTACGTATGTAGAAGTTTTACATGTTTGTACACAAGCACACACACGTGTTATTTCCAACATTAAGGTCATTACTTCACGGGCATTTGCACTTCCAAGGCTGATTTAATCCTCTTTATGCTGTTTTTGTCAAGCCTGACGATGTCTTTCAGAAGTTGTCAGTGCCAGCTGAACTATATTGTTGAGCCAGCTTCCAAGACAAATTCAAGTCTTCAGGCAGGAGAGGAAAACTGAGATTCCAAGTCAGCTTCTAAATTTCAAAATGACAGATATTTATTATTAAAAATAGTCTGGATGTCTCCACCAGGAGAGAAAACATAAGGGGACCTGATAACCTATGGTAACATTTTGGACCTTCCCCCAACGCCACATTTGGCTGAGAACAGTTGTCAAGATCACGAGGTGGATTGAGTCAGGTTTCCAACATGTGGGCAGGCTTTTTTCTAAAGTGCTGCGGGTCAGAAGTCTCTTTAGTAGGGTGGTTTTAGGCCAAGTCAGAGCTGCACTGCAGAGCTCTGTAGAAAATCTGTCTCAGCAATCCAAACCTGGGTGATCTTCAGCACCTCCAGGTGCCAGTGGTACTGTGAATTCTTTTCAGAAAGGAATTTACAAAAGCTCTTTTCCTTTTCCTGACAGTGACTCAGCCCTAGGGAAATAAACCAGCACAAGCAGACTTTGAAAATTAATTTTCAAAAGTCCCTAAAACCATGATGTACAGCAGATTTTTGGCATTTTTTGTGTTGTTGGTGTTGTTCTTTGTCAGCTTCTGTGCTATTCTCTTTGCAGGGTAAAAGGCTTCATTTGCAAGCGTGATACATGCCTGCAAATGGCATCCTAGGTGGGAAACTCCTGAATATGAGTCTTGGTGCTACTCCAGAAGGTCCCTTTCTGAATACCCTGCTCAGCTTGGAGAGCTTCATAGCATGCCAGTAATGTTAAGTAATGAAGAGCTCACTTATGCCTTGCTGAAGGCATCTCTGCTTTACAGTCTGGAGAGAGTGAGGCTGGCAGAATTCGTTGAGTCTTTGTGTAAGACCTCATAGTTTAGCTTTTCTATTTGGTTGCTTCTGAATGGGTACAAAAAGACAGATAGATTAGGAAAGTGAAAAAAACCCCACATCACAAACCCTCCTGCAATTTAAGTGGAGGCACCATCTGATAATAAAGATTACAGCTTAATGACTTGCATCTAACATGCCCTCATATCTGTGAATGCCTCAGCTTCAGGCTTAAGCATCAGACCAGTGGCTAAAAATCATGCAAACAAACAGACCGTATTTATAAACATGGTTTATAATCCCATTGTGCAAAGTGATTACTACATTACACAGATGACCAGATGCATTCATGAGTATGCATCCCAGCCTGGACAATTCACTTCAACACAGTGAAAACTGGCAGGCCTGATTCTGACCTCACATCGGCTTCCATGGGTTTCGTCAGTGTGTGTCCCAATTCACATCACTGACAGCAGAATGAACCCCAGGCTCACTATTTTCTTCCTAGAGCTTTCAAAAGGTTTGTGCAAATTGCTTGTAGAGAGAGCATCTGTGAGTACCCTTCCGCTTTGGGAATTATTACAAACCTGCACCCCAGCTGGTCTCCGGGGAGACTGTGCACGAGCCACCACATTTACCTTGTTTTATTGCTTACTGCAAAACAGGACAAACACACAGTGGCCACGGGAAGAAATAACCACCCTCCGCCCTCAGGTTTGCTCTGTTTAAAACAGCAGTAAGACCTAGAAGGCCTCCTTATCTAAAGCCAAACCAGGATGCCTGTTTTCCAACCCGTACATTTCAGCATCGAGATGCTTCACCGCTGAACGAATGAACCCTGCAGCAGCCTGAACTCTTTAAAACACATTATTGAGTGCCTGGGGAGAAATGTTCATTCCCTGCTGGCGGAAGTCAGCCTAACCCTCCCGAAGCAGCAAATGTGAAGAAAGCAAAGCCTTTTCCTCTCTGAAATCCCAGTCTAAACACCAAACAAAACCACCTACTTGGAGGTAAAGCTATGAGGAAAATGGGCTTTACCGGGGCTATAACAAAACCTCTTTCTGTCTGTAACAAAAAGAACATCACACAACTCACAGTAATCATTTCTTTAGAGATTTTATCCTACCTGCAGAACAAGTGAATCAGCTGGTAAAACTGATGTGCTAGGTGAGGACTCCTGCCATCATTTAGATAACACGGTGCCTAAAATGACTGTTAAGAAAATCAGCAGCAGGGAGATTCAGGCAGATGCACGGAGCAGATGTTTATAAAACTGGAAAGCAGAAAAGTGCATCTGCCACTGCGCTGCAGTTATTATTTTTCCTTTATGTGCTTTATTTTATCTTAATATTGTTTTGCCTCACCATGGCCAACCCTTATTTCACTGCTTCGTCTCACGGGAGGACCCGCTTGCGGGAGCACGGGGCTGCCCGCATCGTCAGGTTTGTGAAAAGGCCCCGTCCGGACCCTGCCTGAAGCAAATCCGATGCGGCGCTTCCCTAAACTCCCACACAAAAGGAAACACTGTCAGGCAGCTTTCTCCTGAGTCCGGTCTTTCCGAAGCGGATGGGCAGCGGCGGTGGAAGAGGAAGAGGCTGAGGTGCAACTGCTCGGGATCGGAGGGGAGGGAGCGCACCCCGCCGGTGCCCCCGCCGGCCATGCAGGGGCAGGGCAGCGCGGCGCTGCGCTGTGCTGCGCGTTGCGCTGCGCATCCCTCGAGCTCCTCCTCGCGGATGCTGCCACGATGCAGCATCTCGCGCCCGGGCCAGTCAGTCTGTTTGCCTGCCTGTCTGTCTGTCTGTGTCCCCATCCTGTCTCGGTCACTGGGGGCTGCCCCGGTTCCCTCGCAGCAAATGCACCCGGCCGGGGGGTGGGGGAGGGGGGTGGCGGGGTGGATGGGGCGGAGACCCTCCTAGTAACACGGATACCCCCGGTCGGGAGGGGATCTCCTCTACTGAATCCCTACTTGTCGGCAGGTTTTGTGCTTAGGGCTTTGCTAAGGGCTGGAGCCAGGGAGCTGCTTGTGAGTACATCTGTATTTATCGCGAGTTTGCACTGCTGCTGGGCTGACAAGGACTCAGGGGCAGCCTGCCGCTCTACAAAAGCGGTACAGGCATAAACAAGGAGGGAAAGAGAAGGTGGGTGGGTGCAGGCACAGCCAGTGTCCCTTCCCTTGCCTCCCAGGGTGGGTAGGATGTGCCCAGGAAGGCTGCACTGGGGGTGCTGTGGAGCTGGGGTGTCCTTCGTGGGTCGTGGAGCATTTGACTGTGCCCCAGGAGCTGCAGTTATTCACAGGCAGCACTTTCCTCATGCAGGTACTCTCTCCTCTGGCCTCACCTAAGTAGTTTTCTTTTCTCTGCTTCTCAGGCCAAAAGGGGCTCATCCTCTCCCTCATCAAGCAGTCTTCTAAGGATTCATGGTGACCCTAATTTTATTCACATAGATACTTAAATACCTTGATGAATAGGTCTCTTGAGTGAATGCTGAGCTAATTTACCTGTGTGCCTGCAGAGGTGACGGGCACCATAGGAAAGAGCTTGATAAGTTCTCTATGCAAATTGCTCTTTCAATTATCTCCCTCTAGCATAAATAAGATAAAATTAAGCTAAATACAATATATCTGCAAGGGCAGCAAGCTTTACCTGGGAGTTTCAGGTCGGGCCAGATTGGTCTGGTGGTTACCACAGAAGATTTCTGAAACCACAGGTACAAAAAATAGTTTAAAATTTAAAGGTGCTTTTAACTCTCATTGACAGCATTCTCAGAAGGTTTGGATAAGGAGGTGGAAGTGAATTGGAAATATGAGGTGCATTTATTTCTTCAGCAGTGAAAGGTCAGAAGACAGACTTCAGGGAGGCTCGCTGGCAACTCTGGGGCACGAAGACTTTTATTCTCCCCATACCTCACATTTACATAGAAATTATTCAGAATAAAAGCCACCAAACCCTCTCCGTACACACTGGTGAGCATACAAACTCTGGTCGTGTGTTTGGAAAGGGTCTTGTAACTCAGGTGAAACACAACATTCTTCCCCTGCTCCCTGCAATCCTTGCTCTGTTCCTATCTCTGTGCTACCAGAACACTGATACTATGTAAATAACATCAAGTAGGTTACCAGTCTACTTAAAAGCACTGGATCCACAAAGGCTTATGCTTTCACAGATATTTATGCCTCTGGCTAATTAATCACTTGAATTCGGTGGCAGTACTTAGAATGTGTGAAGTCAAGTTTAAACGAAAGCAGGACCTTGGATGGCCAGGCACATTAGTAAATGTACTAAATAACCTTTTAGCCCACTAAGAATGAAGTTTGATACCACTGTTTCACTGAGCACATACTGAGTGCTTTGCAACAGAAAGATGACAATAGTATACTGATGAAAAAGAGGAAGGCATTGACCTTAATTGCCTGTGAGAATCTGCAGATAAGACCTGCAGCTTCTGAAGAAAACAGTATTGCAAGCACAGGGTAAAATAGACTGAACTCTGTCATCAGAAAAACAGAGATTAAATGCTGGAAAAAAAAGACAAAAAGCCTGTACTGGCAGTCCAAAAGGAATAAGCTGGACAAAAATAAAAATTTAGCTTGGCCAAATGCAGACAAGAATTACTGCTCACAACCTGTAAGAGGCAAGTTTTCCAACCTCCTTTTTTAACAGTTGGGGGGACTCAGGAGTCACAGAAGAGATGATCAGATTAATTTTTAGGTGAGGCCAAGAGAGAAATATTAACATTTGCATTATTTTCAGCTTGACTGCTAAGTGAAATGTTAATGAAGTAGTGAACTTCATCTGCAAATTCAAGCTGCTGTGCGCCATCATGATAACTAGGCAATATTATCTGAAGTGCTTGGACTGCATGAGTGACTCCAAAGCAAGCCTGTGTTAAAGAGGATCATGTGGAATCATTTTTCTTCCATAGGCCTTAAATAAGTGCCAGACATTCATATCAATTCACTTGGTGATGTTCATTTAAAATCTCATTCCTCCTTTGTGAGTTTGGGCTCCAGGCCCAAACTATGTGCATGCTTTGTGTGAGACTGGACTCACTGCAGACAAAAACCCTTCCTTATCAAAGTTGTCACAAACTAAAATAAAGCTTTATGCCATCAGCTTAAAGAGATAAGAGCTAACAAGTAAAAGGAGATGGCTCAGAGGAGGAACAGTATTTAAAAGGGGGAGAGGACAAAAGTCATCAAATACATGCTCATGGAAAACCAGACTGAATCAGTGATGCAAAGGATGTCTCCACTGTTAGAGAGCACAGTACACATTTAGATGAGAGCAAAAATCACCCTAGGCACTCCCTGACAGCCGTAGACCGAGATGCTTGCAGTCCATTTCACAACCCAACACAGTTATGCTGATGAAATAAGCTCAATAGACATAAATATTTCCCATCTGTTAAGGGAATTTACAGTTCTAAAGATCTTTCCCTCAAACCCACACCCCTGGCTCCCTTCTTCATTCACGCTGGCTGTTTTCTCTCTCTGGCCAGAATAGGTAGGAAAACAATGTTTCTGGATATGATATTAAGGATTACAGTAGTTTCACTATTGCAACTACTCAAATGTAATCTCAGCTATCCCTCAGTTCCATGTGATTAACCCTAGCTGTTCAAACAGTACACACTAGTATAAAACGGTAATCTATGACAAAAAAAAGACATTTCCTCTAGGAACAATGGGAAATGGTGGGTCCCTAAAGCTGCAGCCAGCTGAAAGCTTCACCTAAGGGAATGCAGATAGAAATGAAATGGAATTATATTCGTGTGTCATACTTGGCTGATGAAGCAAGTAAGCCTTCCTTTGTAACGTGATGAAAAGGTCAGTATCACATCTGAGTGACGTGTTCTGTGATTTCACATGGCAAACACGCTGGAATATACACTACCTGCCTTCTACAATGTTCTCAATGATGGGAAGAGTCTTACTAGCCTTTGAAAAGAAACAGGCTTTTAATGCAATTGATAAATGTACCTGTAGACTATTTATAACTCACCAGGACCATACCAGGTGTAGGCCACTCCTTTCCACCTCTAGCTGCAGAATGTAACTCTGCTAAGCACCACTGTGTGAGTCCTTGGCCAGGACTTCTGCAGCCACAACCAGATTATCAAGCACTGAGCATCTGGTGAGGGTTTACTGAAAGCACAAGGATGATGAATAAATATTAGTTAATGGATGTCTCATTCCTTGGCACTCTTTAATTCAAATCTAGAGCTGGTTGAAGAAATGTGTTAGCTCAGTTGGATGGGAGGAAAGATGGAGACCAGAACTGAACCAAGAAAAAACACAGCAGAATTTCTTCTTTCCTTTTTAATTTTCACACAGCAAAAGAACAATAAAAAACCCCCAGACAACCCCAGATAATTTTTTTTTAGGTCAGCCTTCAAGGTTTTTCTCAGGCAAAAGAAAAATCAATGTTTCAGTTGTGTTACTCTCGTTACCCTTTCTTTTAGGCATAGATCAATTTTAAATGAAAAGAGTTCTCTCTTGAAATGAAAATGAGAAACTTTTTATCTAGAAAATGTCAAGCTAAATAGGCTGATAGTTTTCATTATTAAAATGTCTAAATGAATGCTCCTGTATCTTCCCCCAGTTTTTGCAATTATAAGTAATAATCCAAGTTTGGAAAAAATTAGTTGCCTCTGACATGTGCGCTACTCTTCTCCAGGGGTTACACACCAGAGCCCAAGGACTGGATGAGCCCCACAGCCAGCTGCTGAGACTAGCCTGTCTCATGGGGGCATTGCCCACCAGCAGAGATCTGTGCACAAGTCACAGTGACCCTCAGGCCTGGTGAGGAAAAAAGGCAATGAGAAGGGAAACACAACATGGCTGTTTCTGAACTCCTCCTTTCTTCCTGCTGATCTATCTGAAAGTGGAAGGAATGTAAAAATCCTTACCTTAACCCTGAGTTCAGCATTGCCAAAATAACTTTGTTTTGGCTAATAAGTTGTTGTTAGGGTCTGAATTAACAGCCAACATCATGTGTGCATCTCCCACCCCTTGTCTTCATTTCAGCCTCCACAACACCCACAGTAACATTCGATTGTTTTGCCCAGAGAAGAGGACGCTGAAGGGAGACCTTATCACTCTCCACAACTACCTGAATAGAGCTTGTAGTGAGGTGGAGTTGGTCTCTTCTCCAAAGTAATGAGTGATAGGATAAGAGGAAATGGTCTCAAGTTGCATCAGGGGAGGTTTAGGTTGGATATTATGAAAAATTTCTTCCATGAAAAATTTGTCAGGCATTGGAACAGGCTGCCCAGAGAGATGTTGGAGTCACCATCCCTGGAGGTATTAAAAAAATGTGTAGATGTAGCACCCCAGGACATGGTTTAGTTGACATGGTGGTGTTGGACATATAGTTGGACTTAAAGGTCTTAATGGTCTTTTCCAATCTTGAAGATTCTATGATTTTCTCTCATCATCACACCAGTAGTATCCCTTCTTCTCACATGCTGAGGATCACATAGCATCTTGTGCAAATCATATCACCTGCACTGGATCAGACCACAAAGCCCTTTTTAGACAACGGAGTTGCCACCCACCTCCCATCTCCTACAGGATGAGGATGATCTCAGTCTGTCCTGTGGACAATAAAAAGCAATGAACATAGTGAGAAGCAGGAGAAGACTTGTCAGAATAGACCTTTGCAATTCCTTCAGTGAGCCTGAAGGACTGCACTTGCCTCATCTTGGTTAACCCACATAGGCACTAAACCCATGAACTCTGTTCCCACTCTCCTCACTGACTAAACACAGCATCTCAAACCATTTCTCCTTCTGTCGACCTCCATGTTGTTTCACAAACTGTGCACAACACTTGTGAATCTGTACAACTCTGTTTCTTCACTTAAAAAAACACAAGGCTTAAATCATGAACTTTCTCACTAAATGAGCACTGCAGCTGCTTTTAATTCTGACATTCAGTCAACACTGACAGATTAGTTGAGCTCTTGCAATTTACATGAGGTTTCATCAGAATATAGTTCAACATTCAATTAGAAATCTTTTTGGGGAGAAGACACCATGCAGATCTTTGAACACTGTGATCAATATATTAAAGACTGGAGAGCTTTGAAGTCTAGCTGTTCTAATTATTCTACTTCATTTTGCATTTTGCTTGTCTCCGAAAAATGTTCTTTATCTTCCAGTCTGTCCCCAGTGTCGGTAACTGACCCTGCCCCATCATGGAGGGACTGGATAAGCTGCTCTCCTGAGATGGAACTCAACCCTCCATTTCTGAGATACTCTAAGGAATGATCTCACCTTTGAGTGAGCATCAACCTGCAAACAAAACCAGAACATATTTGGCTCTTTTTAAAATGCACCCTGTTTATTCAAGGCCTGTAGGTGTAAAGAACCCTTAGACTCGCCTGCTTTCCTTAAAGCACTTACAGCTGTTATACCAGCCAAGGCCCAGTCTACTGCAACATGCCAGACTAGGGATCCATTACAGCACAACCACTAAATATATGCTAGAAGGAGTAGCAGATGTGCCCAATGGCTTGGGAAAAGTAGATGTTATGTGAAGCCATATAATAGAATCATAGAATGGTATGGGTTGGAAGGGACCCCAAGGATCATGGAGTTCCAACCCCCCTGCCGCAGGCAGGGCCACCAACCTCCAGGCCTGGATCTACATAAGGTTGCTCAGGGCCCCGTCCAACCTGGCCTTGAACACCCCCAGGGATGAGGCATCCACCACCTCTCTGGGCAGCCTGTTCCAGCACCTTATCATGCTCTCTATAAAGAACGTGAAGTCCCCTGTAGAGACAGTTATCATCCCTCCACTCTGAAGAGAGAGAAATTACCAGAAGTTACCAGAAGCCCTGGGCAATTATGAAATACAGGATGTTACTTTACCATGAGAGCCTTCAAATACCATTAAATACACCTACCCAGAACCACAGAAACAGGATCCCCAAGGCCTGTCCTATGCTGTACTTGTAGCCCTCAAACTTCCTGTGCAGCCTGTGAAAGGATGCTGATGCACAAGAGAGGAAAGGAAGGGAGCACACAGACCCAGCGCCAGCACTATCCCACAGCTGACATTCCCCCTCCTGCTTCCCCTCTGTGCGCAGGGGCCGGGCACACCAACACCACTTGGGTTAGGTGCCTGAGGACATGAAATTGTGGCCTGTCCACAAATATAAGGGTTGTCATTGGCTTCTGTGCATAAGGCCTAAGGGATGCTTCTCCAGAGCTAGAGTTAGCTCAGGCAGCACACCAAGAAGTGAGGAGTTAGTGAAATTGGCACATCAGTATTTCTGCCTCGCCATAATCACAGGTGGTGGGTGGTTTGCCCTGGTTGAAACACTGCAGGGGCATATTGTACTTAGTGTGGGCCCTAGCATACAAATGTAATGGTACTCCCCATCCAACTGTTGGATACTGCTTTGATCATTGAGCACAGTCTATTTCGCCCTTGTGCTTGATAAGACCAGGTGTTTTGAGAGATAGCCAGTGTGATTATGCCATTATTTGAAGAACCATAGTCCTGCCTCTCAAATGCAAAGTGCAAAGCTTTGATTGTACAGGCAAATTTACCTTTGACACTACATACTATTAAGTGTTTTATATTGCAGCCCTACCACTTGTTCAAGGGAAGTTTTAATGGATTCTTATTAAATGTCAAAAAGTATTGGCACCTGAGGACAGATCGCTCAGCAAATGTTAATTTAAGTAAGTAAATAAGGAGAAATCTTAGTAATAATAATACTTTTCAGCATGTTGTCCTTCTCTTATGTCAGTTTCAGGGGGCCATTACACATGTTGTGTTTGCAACCATTTTGCAAGATTTTGCTAGCAGTTGACAACAGGATTCTCTTCCATGATAAAAAATTCATCTGATGAACCTCTAAGATTTATGGAGACTGTAAAGCTTAAAACAGAACAGAAGTAATATTGAACTGTTGCAAAATTCCCAGGACAACAGAGCAATACATGGTTATAGTGGAATTTTAACTAGTTCTCACTGTTTTTTTAAGAAACAGGGAGACACGAATACTGTATATTCTATGATAATAATTTACTTTCAGAGATATCTAACATTAACTAACTGGCCAGGAGCACTGCAATGTACCAATAATTAATTACCTGTAAGTAAGATTTGCATGTTAAATACTTGACTGTTGTATGTCCATCGCAGCATGAGTGAATTCAGAGGATCTATATTTGTACACACAAGTGAAGGGTGCAATAATATTTTTTTTCATGTGGTTTGATGTTCAGCCATGGATGAAGAGCTGTCTACCAGCTCACAACACTGCTTCATGGGACTTCAGGTAATACTTATTTGACAGAAACCTGGAGGGAAATGAGATAGATCTGAGTCATGAACTGAGAGGTTTGAGCCTCTGTGAAGCCTGAGACCAATTAGTAGCACTATTATTGATTCATATACTGGATTCATAAGATCATTATTTACCTCTTGGTTTCCCCTACAAATCTGTCCAAGAACAGATATTTTTTGTGTACAGACTTCTTATTGTGTCCCTTGGACCCTTCATCACTACCAGCCCCATCACCGAACACTTCATGGTGGCAGTGAAATTTCTTCATGCAGTTTCTTTGCATATCACAGTCCTAACATTCATCCCACATGTGGCAGAAATCTCACAGGAGGTAAGGTAAAAAAAAAACCCTAACATATAAAAATGATTCAGAACCTTGTGATTAATCTTCAAGTATTTTATCTAGGATGAGGCAGCTATCTTGAGTCAATTATTAATTACATCTGTTTCTACAATAGATGGGCCTGCCAGAACTCTCCAATGTTTGGATCCAGAAGGCAACATTCCCGTGTTCATGGGTGCTTGGCTCTGGTGTTTTTCTTGGGTTTATGCCATCTCTCCTTTCTCTAACAGAATGTTGTTGCATTTAAAAATAGAAAACTCCATCTACTGTATGGGAAACCAAATTGCAGCTAGTATCAAGGTCTTTTGTCCATGCTTAGGGAGAGGATTGCCATTCAGAAAATACAGTCACAGGCCTATAAAAAAAAAAATAAATCTAGACAGGCTATTTGTTTCTCTCTGGTTCCATTCCACTAAAATGTAATAACAACAGAAGGAGAACAGCTGGTCGTGCCCTGAGCTCCATGAAGGTGAGGTTGTTTCTGCAAGTAACCCACTGGGACCCAGATAGCCCTAAGGGTGTGTGGCCAGGCAGATTGTGTGGAGTGACTCCCACTGACTTCAGGAAGCTCTGAACCAGGCCCAACAGCTCTGCACAACTTTCTTAATGAGCCCAGTTGTCCAGAGCACTTGGTGTGGCCCCAGTGTTCCCACAATTCTGCTGGTGGCCTCACAGCCTGCTAAAGCCTGTAAAGCCCCAAGCAGTGGCTGGACCATCTCCCACAGGAAGGCATTAGATTCCTGAACAGCAGCCAGATGAGACGACCAGGCCACCGAAGGAAAACATAAGGCCATTTAAGGGGTGGCATCACAAAAGATTAGAAATTTTCACTTGAAACAGCCAGTTCCCCAGTGGAATTCAAATCCTACCCCATGACAGTGTGCATACTTTGGTGACTCAGTCGTAGCAACTGTTCATTAATTTGTCTAAATATTTCCCATTTGATGCACTCCCAGCATCTCTGATTCCTCTCATTTGTATACAGCTACGTGGATCCGTTCCCACAGAGGCAGCTATGGCAGTGCTGTGAGCGGAGGAGGCTGGTGGTGCAGAGTAAGGTAGCTGGGACCATGCAACAGAGTGGGAAAGCTATGCTAAACAGTTGGGTTATTTTTTTTCCAGCCAGCCAACCTGTCACTAGTGGGGCTCCCCTGGGATTAATAATGGGCTCAACGCTGTTTAATGTCTTTATAAATTATCTAGATTAAGGGGTCAAGTGCACCCTGATGAATACTCTGGATTATAGCAAACTGAATGGGGAAGTAGACAGTTTGGAAGGGAGAGATATCCTGCAGGAAGACCTAGATGGGCTGGAAGAGTGGGCTAACAAGAACCTTATGAAGTTCAACAAGAACCAGGGTAAGGTCTTCCACTTGGGACAATATAATCCAGGAGAACAATACAGGCTGGGATCCACCTGACTGGAGATCAGCTCTGTGGAAGGTGACCCAGGGGTCCTGGTGGACAAGCAGCTCAATATGAGTGAACAGTGTGCTGCTGCAGCAAAGAAACCCAACAGAGTGCTGGGTTGCATCAACAAAGGCATCACCAGCAGAGATAAAGAAGTCATTACCCCACTCTACTCAGCACCTGTCAGGTGACATGCAGAATACTGAATTCAGTTTTGGTCCCCACTAAAAAAAAAAAAAAAAAAAAAAAAATGTGCACAGGCTGGAGAGGGTCCAGAGAAAGGCCACTGGGATGATCAGAGAACTGGAAAGCGTTCTTATGAGGAAAGGCTGAGAGAGCTGGTTTTCTTCAGTCTTGAGAAAAGAAGGCTTAAGGGAGACCTCATCATCATGTTCCAGAACTTAAAGAGTGGCCCGAAAGATGAAAACTCCTCTTTTACAAGGAGTCGCATGGAAAAGACAAGAAAAAATGGTTATTTCTGGGGAGATTCCAACTGAAAACAAGAGGAATTTTTTTTGCAATGAGAACAATCAGCCCCAAGATAGTGGTGGATTCCCCAACATTGGACACTTTCAAGATTCAGCTAGACAGAGTGCTTGGCCACCTTGTCTAGACCGTGTTTTTGTCCAGACAGAACTTTTTCCCAGGAAGGTGGGACCAGATGATGCTTGTGGTCCCTTCCAACCTGGTATTTTATGAAACTATTATTGTCCTGTCCCAGGCAGGCAGTGGTGCCTGGCAAAGGGAGAGAAGGGGCTGGAAGGAGCTGATATGGTGTTGAGGGATCAGGAAAAAAAGCCTGATGTCACAGGGGTAAGGTATCCTCAACAAATCTGTTTAAAAAAAAAACAACCACCAAAAACCAACAAAAAACCCTAAAATATTTTGTATTATAATACAGAACTAGAGAAAGACACACACACCCCCAAGAATAATTCCAGCTGAAACTAGAGAAAACAGTAACCTTAGCAGAGATCAACTGAGAAAAAGACCTTAAGCAAACATATGATGAAGAGAGAATCTGAAGCTCACAGCTTATTCTTTTTAGGTTTTTAGAAACCTACTGAATCTGACATTTGGAGCATGAAGAACTTAAGCGATTTCAGCAAAAAACAATCAGTGAACTTTATCCATTTGTCAAAATGTCAAAGTTGCTTTTAATGGATTCCTGACACTACAGCATTTCTCTGGACCTTCCACTGCCTTAATATTTATGCCCAATACTTTTCTTCTGGTGCGTATCAGGGAAGGGATGAGGAAAATTGCATTTTTGTCACTGGGCTCACAGGATTTTGAATGTTGTGATCCCAAGTTAAAAAGCATTAATTATCACTGCATGAGTTATCAAGTTCATAAAGGCTGTTCTCATTTCTCATGTGTGTCTGAATGCTCTGATTTAATGTCAGATCACACAGTCCTTAATCTGATCAAACTCATGGTAAGGGTCACAATGCACCACTCCCAGAGCCACCCTAGAAACCCTGTCACTGTTCACTCACTACTTTCAAAAGCCTGGCTTTAGGAAATTTATATTGATCATCCCAAATAAATCCTCATTATGTTACTTTTCTTAAACTATGAGTAGAGAGAAAATAGTTTAGCACATGAAAAACTCATCTTCTATCATAGATTAGTTGGCAGGCCCTGATAGAGACACTAGAGACATTCCTTTCATCTGATGGAAAGATCTTTCCTCCTGGTCTGAACTATGGCAGTTTTATTCATTAACATTTTCTTTCCTTTCTTGATGAAAAATGCCAGTGGGTTAAGGAAGTAGACTATCTTTGGTAGGACATTATGAACCTAGACTTTGGGAATCTGCTGTTTGCTGCTTTCCACAGGCTCGGAAAATCACTGAAATCCACACTTCCACCAAAATAAATTCCCTGAAGGAGCTGGGGCATCATGTTTCTGTGCCACAGTTCACAACCTGGAAAATTAAGGTCAAATATTTTGTCATTTTGGAGGAGACACAAAAGAACGACACTAATTGACTTACCCAGGTAAAATACAGTTATCCATTAATGAATTGTAAAAAGGATTTTTATCTCTTAATTGCTGCTCTTCAGCCAAATAAGAGTGTAGTTTGCAGCACTAAAAAAATATTTTAAAATATTTTATTGCAGACATAGTGAGAAACAAGGGCACAGAAACCCATGCTTGGAGGGTTAACTTCCCTAGGATAAAAGGAGGTTGGTGCTTTGTGATTTACAGAGCTTTGGAGTCACCCATCCTCTTTCTGTTTGGTGTTTGTATGGTAATCAGCACAGTATTGTGTTTTGTGCCACAAACAACGCTAACAATGAACAGGGTCATGGACAATTTGGACAAAGATGTACCTTCTACAAGTTCAGAGAGATCAGATTTTTAGGAATACACACATAATATATTGCAGGGGTCACATTTCTTTACAAAACACAAGGCCAGGGAATGTCAGGCCCATAGCCTTTACAGACATGAGTCAAAATAAAGATGGAGCAGAGGAAAACAGCACATTTGTCAAGTGAAGTGGGGTATCATGATGTAGTTGGAAGGCACTTCTGTCAAATGTAGTAGTTTCATGAACATTAGTGGTGTAATTTAATTAGATATGTCATCATTTATGGGAGAAAACAGTACTTAAAACTAGTCCAATAGAATTATGAACTGAGAAAGAATCTTTTGGGAAATAACGTCCTCTAAAACCTGAGCAGCACAGACAGAATTACCCATTGCCCAGCAAGGATGATTCACAAATCAAGGCATGATTTGTGATAGTGCAGTATCACTTCTGACTACTGTGTTGAGAAATTGTGGATACGGAGTTTTCTTTGACAAGGCAAAGCAATGTAGACTTTCAGTGACAGCTTACCTTAGTGGTGGGTGATAGATGTTAGCACCTTCTCCCTTCAGTTTCCACACTAGTGATAAGTGATATCTCACATTATATCTCACTATCAACCCCTTTCTACCAAGAGTAAGGCCATGGCAGATTCTTCCAACAGTTGTTCCTTGCACAGTCTTCATACCCTTTTCAATGGCTTTTGGACAATACAGCCCAAGAGATCCAAAACCTCAGGGGACAGCGTGAGTTGTCAGTGCACATGTACCTCAAAGAGCAACTGTGGCATTGCTCTGCCATTGCTGTGCTGAGTATTAAGCATCTAGCCTGGGTGACACAGGTGTGAAATCTCCAGATGTACAATGTAGTGCTCTAATTAACTTCATGACGAGAACTGCCAAATTAACACTTTATTAATGATTTAGTCTGGCACTCACACACCAAACTGAAATTGCACAGCTTGTAAGGAAAACTAAATCAAGACTAATGTCTCAAATTTCTTGTTTAGGGAGCCCTTCCAAAAGTTTCCACAGGACAGGTTGATATTTTCCTTCATTTTTTCATATGAGAGGCTGTGAGAGCTGGTACTCTTCAGCTATGGGAACAGAAGACTCGGGGGCATCTTACCAATACGTAGAAATACCTGATAGGAGTGAATGAAGATGAAGGATCCAGACTCCTCACAGTAGTGCCTGATGACAGGACAAGAGGTAATGGACACAAATTAAAATGCCAGATATTCCATCTGTACTCAAGAAAATGAGTACAGAAAAAGAAAACCTGGCATAGGTTACCCAAAGAAGTTGTTAGGTATCCATCCTTGGAGGTGTTCCAAAACAGACTGGACATGGTCATGGGCAGACTGCTCTAGGTGACACTGCTTGAAGTGGGAAGTTGAACTACATGACCTCCAGAAGCCTCTTTCAACCTCAGCCATTCTGTCATTCATTTTACTCATAAAGCACCTTAACTTAGCCTTGATGCACACTGAAAAAGATGTGCAAAGCATTTGTTACTGTCCTGCATGATATCTTTGTCTCTAAACTGGAAAGACATGGATTTGACAGATGGACTTCTTGGTGGATAAGGAATTGGCTGGACAGCCACACTCAAAGAGTTGCAGTCAATGGCTCAAAGACAAAATTAAGACCCGTGATGATTGGCATGCCACAGGAGTTGGTATTGGGACTGGCACTATTTAACATCTTCGTCAGAGATATAGACAGTGGCATCATGTGCACCCTCAGCAAGTTTGCTGACAACACCAAGCTGAATATTCAACACTGTTGAGGTAACTAGGTAATATATCAAAGAATATATTTCTGTGAACACTTCAACTGTTTCATTTTTTTCTAATAGTTTCAGCATCACTTCTCATTCAGATTATTTACATGACTGGAACCATAAGTCAAGATACAATCTATTAGTAGGGTGACCCTGACGACCCAGGCTTAACGAATAGGAATGGGGGGCCAAGATAGAATTTGGTTAATGTGATTTGAATCTTCATGATATAATTCAATAAAATGAGTCATGAATGTATCTTGATAATATAGTTCACATTAAAATGTGAAACTACAGCCAACAAATGTAGATAATTTGAAAATTTATGTTCTACTAAGCTTGGTTCTATAGTAATGCTAAATCAGCAACTTCTTAATGCCCTTTGCCTCAAATCCATAGATATCCTTTTTTTTTTTCTTACAAAAGAAACCAA
Source organism: Laterallus jamaicensis coturniculus (assembly GCA_022605575.1). Classification (NCBI taxonomy): domain Eukaryota; kingdom Metazoa; phylum Chordata; class Aves; order Gruiformes; family Rallidae; genus Laterallus; species Laterallus jamaicensis. The sequence goes on along the minus strand of JAKCOX010000002.1, from coordinate 51,388,495 downwards.
CACAGGTCATATTCTTGTCTGACTTCAGTAACATGACGTGGAGTTACAACCACCAATTCACGAGCTCAGAAGTGCATCTCTGGGGCAGAATATACACATTTTATTAGGAAAATGAACGGAAACAGGTTCAATTGCTGTGAAAAATAAAATGCCCACAAACAGTAGTTCTTCACTTTTACTGATTAATTTACGTCATTTAGAACAAAAGATTTGCAAATGGTAAGTGAAATGTGGCATCTGGCTGGGAGCTAAACAGCATTTTAAACAGATCTCAGAAACATGCCTCTTACAAAGCAAGACATTCAGATCTCTTATCTTACACTGAATAATTAGTCTCGATAGTGAAAAATGCTTACAAATGAATAAGCCTTTTTGATAGGAAACGAACAAATTTCAGTGGAAATCTAATCGTGGGAAAATTTCTCATGGAAAAAAATGGCTCAACATTTGCTGAATCCCTCAAAAATTCCTTGGAATTATTTCATTTAATAAAGATGTTGCAAACAAAAGCCCCAAATGATACTCATACAAAGCAGTTTTGATTATTTATGGTTTTTATCTGATTAAAATGCATTAAAATTGGCATACAGGTATTTAAATTTATAGAGAGTTAGATAAATTAGATAGAACTGTATTCCACTGTGTGTTCTTTGTATTTCGGTCTGGTTTCTTTTAACTTTAAATTTGTATTTCAAATTTATGCTCCTCAGTAAATGACATGCCTAGGAAAAACTGAAATCTAGGGAGGGGTTTTGTTTGTTTTATTTTGCTTTTTTTTTTTTTGGTGTAATGGAATCTATGTCTTCTCCCAAGTTAATTGTAGCTAGTAATGATGAATCACTTTCTATGCAGGTGACCAGCGGTGGTTTCATCATTTTGCCATACACAGCAGCTACCATCGCTCTAATAGGTAAGTTTTAGGGCTAGGCACTTTTGCAGCTCTGGTCATTTCATTTGCCTAATTGGCAAAAGAACTCTTTGGAAATGCATTCACTTCTCAGACTGATTAGAAAAGGAATTATTGATGAAATGTTCTGAGTATTGATGGGATGCATGAAGGCAACTGAAAAGGAAATGCCTTCTAATTAGATATCTGGTTTAGAATTTGAAAATGTACTTTGTCCTAGGTAGGCCATTGATCTGAGAAGATTGTTCCTAGAGATTGCCATGCACGCAGGAGACACTTTTTGGACCGGAAAAAAAGCATTTATCCATTAAGAATTTCAGATTGTCAAGATTTAAGGAATCCCTTCCCCATTCTCCTCCTGCCTTCTTCACTTCCCATGTCCTCCACATAAATACTTCCCATATTAAAGAACAAGCTTAATAGGTCAAAATCCTCTGAACATTTCCAAATATCATAGGAAAAAAAAATCCCAAGTATATTTCACACTTAATCTAAAAGAGATGAGGTTATCTTTGTTGCATGACGTCCTTCCTTTCTCACCTACAGAAGATATCACATTGCACTGTAAGAAACACAGAGGGCCTTGGCCCAGGCTGCCAGGCTCTGGACTTGGCAGCTGCCTTTTAGACAGGCTAGAGGGGAGCACATCAGGCAGAAAGAGAAACAGAGAAAAATTCCCTGGGAAAACTGCCTTGTATCTGCAGAACTGATCCACAAACTGACAGAGTTCTACAGGATGTTTTGATTTCTTCCATACTGCCTTTTCCTGAAAAGGGAGAAAAAAAAAAAAGGAAAAAAGAAAAAAATAAATGCTGCTTCTGAAAATTTCCATGTGACTCTATTCCAGATCTTATGCAGCAGTGTGTTTCATGTCAAATCCTAAGAGGTAAAGGAAAGAGATCTAAACAGCCTGGCAATCAATAGTTTATGTTTGGCGAATGTTAAAATGGGTTTTGGAGATCTCTTGACAGCTTTGCTGAAAGCATACAGCAGATTGCTATAAATATCCTGACATAAGGCAATGTTGTTCCAGTGTGGGAACTCAAAGAAAACCCTCTGTCCTTAGAAAGCTCACCCGTAAAAACCACAAGCACCAGGGGCAATGGCCACATCACCAGCCTCTCTGTATCGTCTCTTTCTGTAGGAGGGCAAGAACTCGCCTGCAAGCACACATTACCTATACATCCCATTTATCTGGAGCTCAGCAGATGAAAACAGGGTTTGTCCAGGATCTGCTACATTCACTAAATAATTCAATAAACTAGTTTTTCTTTAGGCTGCTGCCTGAAGGTACATGTGTTTTAGGTTTGAGCACAGCACTGTTTCTTTGGATTCATTAAGCTCCTACTATTCAACTGACCTTGACGTGTTCTATGTTTGTTTGGTGGGTTATTTTGGGGGAAGGGGTATCTTTTTTTAAAAAAAAACAACCAAAAACATAAGCAGTGTGATTAATTATTTTTCCCCCAATTAATATAAATTAAATCTCAAATGTTTAAATACAGGCCTGCTCCATCAAGACTACTTTGAGGAAATAAGCTGTTATTTGATTTCCTGGTGGGATTAGTTCTTGTCAAATACATTTTTAATGCACTTCTGGTATCTAATGAATTATGTAGCATGCCCCTGTTTCTTCCGTCAAATGAGGTTTGGAAGAAATCAGGTCAAGTCCAATGGCAAAATGTGACATAGTATTCTGAAATAACCCTAAGTCTGAATGAAAGAATCATTCTAATAGAAACCAATTCCTGATAAAGCAAATGTAAATATTCCAAACAAGCCAGGCCTCCCTAATTTTGTGGCCACCACCACCAGAAGTTCTTCCAATAATGCAGAGGCCAAATTCCATTTTAAAAAGAAAGCCAGGGAAAGCCAGGTTTGAAACCATCAAAAGAAGGTTATTAGTCCCACTGTGCGTAGCAGGCCTGTGGCATTCCTACAGAGGGGATGCTGAGGAGGTGAGAAGCTTATCTGGATATGAGTAGAGACTGGAAACAAACTCTTAACAGAGAACCATTGCCAGTTACTAAATAGAAAAATCACAGAATGCTCACAGAAATTTCCTGAGCTCAAAAATCCCAGATGCTGGAAGAGTGGTGGGAGAAAAGTCATATGAGCTTGTCCTGTTCCTTCTTGTCACTAGAAACTCATTATCATCGCTGAGGGGTGCAAAAGGTAACTTAAATGCCTCTCTGATTTAAACCATTATGATTAATCTTGTTTCTTATCATTATTAAATGCTAAAATCCCAGAATAAAGGCAAAATTGCCAAAGTTACCTTTATGACTTGGTCATATGCCCAAACCAAAAACCAACTCTTCTTTTTAAGAAAGGTTTGATGAATATTCCTTTGGAATCACTCTGTTAATCCAGGGGAGTATATGTTGCTCAACATGAGATACAGGGATGACGTCTTCTCCCTCCCTTTAGGTTTGATTCCGTGATACTGACACACTGATTCACTCCAGGATGAGTGACAGGTGCACTGGCTAGATCTGAGATTAAATATGTGCATGCAGGAAAGCCATTCTACTCTAGGTCAAATTTTCTGAGGCTTATCAGTTTTTGGTTTGGGTGTTTTTTCCTTTGCAGCACTATAACATTTTGGTTGCTTCCATTAAAAACTGAGCAGGTACATAATTTCTAATTAAACTTTGACCACCACATTTGTTCCATTTTAAAAAATTGCTCACTTGTAATTTTCCTGACAAGAATCAAATTAACAGTTTAGAATTGCCTTCAGCTAATACCATTCTCAAAGTCCTGTATAGCTACGTGCTTTATTTTGATTGGGATAACCAGCCTTTTCAGATCAGACTTGGAAGATTATTTGCCACGTGGGTTTTACACTTAATTAAATATCAAATACCTTGCTTTTTGACTGAAGAAGTTTTATCTCAAATATTCCCTGGGGGATTCTGGAGAAGAAAATTATTCTTCTACCTCCCACTTCCAATATATTGATTTTTTCCCAAAATTTAAGTTCCTAGGATAACCAAGGATATCACACTACACACACCCCCTGTTAAGGGTATAAAAAAGGACAGGTTATTTTAAACACAGGACTTCTTTTTTTTTCCCCCAACACTACTGCTTCTCAATTTAATTTTTATTTTTCCTGAAGAGTTGTCATTCATCACTGACTAATGCAAAAGGTTTCAGTTGTCAAAACCCACCTCAGCACAATTCCTGAAAGTTACCTGTTAATATATTATCTCCTGCAGTTACTTTGCTCTTCTTCCAGTCCAGTCGTGCTTATCCATACAAATCTCTCCTGCACAACTCAGAATCAGAACATGAACTTGGCTTATCCAGCTCCCAGGAACATGGCCTCGTCAGCAGGTTAGACAGTCTGGAAACAGGTTTCTCTTCTTCCTTTGGAGCTCTTCCCTTTGATACACCCAATTAAATATTAATTGTCTCCAGAGGAAAAAAAAGCAAACACAAAAATAGGAAGATGGTGACTTCTGCTGGATGACAGGGAAAAGTCATGTTCCAGTTCCTGCTCTGAGGAGTATATATGCAAACCAGCAGGGTTTTTTACAGGGAGGAGACCCTTCTGGGCCCCCCCCACTAGGTACAATAATTCAGCTTTTCTCCAGTTGCTTCTCACTGGACATGCTTTCCTTAATGGAAGAACAGGAAGGTAGAGATGCAGCATTACTAGTGCATCTCCCCAGACTTTTTTTTTTTTTTTACTTTTCAGGACTAAGCACATTCTGAGATTTTTACAAGCTTTATAAACAAGGCATGGGGGCAGAGGTGCAGGCTCAACCACAAGCTATCAAAACTTGTTGGAATAGTTTGTTGCAGGTACAGAATTTGTGAGCAGCCCATTCAAGGTCCCAGGCACATATGGCTTTATCACCCTGTGTGAGTAGCAGCTCTTCACCATTGCCAAGTAAAGGACACTCGCTCCCAGAGACTGTGCACATGGAAATCGGACAGGGAACTTCATGTGTGACAAATGAGATGGAGTTTCCTCACCAACACTACAAGCAAAGCCATGGCTGTCTTTATTAGACCTGACCTTAGTCACTCAGAAGAGGGAATGAGAATTGCAAGACATCTGGAAAACAGATGTGAAATGCACTTGTGCCATTATAAACTGAGCAAAGCTCAGGCATATATCATCATTGCAAATGACTACAGAGAGTGAAGGATAACTGGGACTCAGGCAATCCACCTCCAGATGGGCAAAGAGATGCTGCAGGATCAGAAAAATCAGACAAACAACAGGAGTTGGGAGTGAATCTGAAAATGAATATATAAGAAGGAAGAAGTGTTACTGTAATGCAGTAAATTGAGGTTAGTACCATCATGCCTCTTGGCTTCTTGCTTCCCCTGGTGGGATAGGTACAAAACTCTTGTGACATGACTTTTCTTTGGGGATGCTCAGAAGTTCTTAGGGGGGACCTAATTAGTGTTTACAAGTATCTTAGACATGGGTGGCAGGGGGAATTGGCCAGCCCCTTTTCAGTGGTCAGTGGGGACAGGACTAGGGGCAATGGCTGTAAGCTGGAGCACAGGAAGTTCCGCACCAACATGCGGAAGAACTTTTTCACAGTGAGGGTGACAGAGCAGTGGAATAGGCTGCCCAGGGAGGTGGTGGAGTCTCCTTCTCTGGAGATATTCAAGTCTCGTCTGGACGCCTATCTATGTAATATGAGATAGGGAGCCTGCTTTGGCAGGGGGGTTGGACCCGAAGATCTCTTGAGGTCCCTTCCAACCCCTAAGATTCTGTGATTCTGTGATTCTGTGATTCTTGCAGTGACTTGGCTGAGAGGAAGAACTGCTGCCTCTCACAGGGCATTGTCAGGGAGTGAGGAGAAAGTCAGCAGTGCAGCATGGGGAATTGTAGCAATTCAGCAATCTAAACTGAACTCGCAGTTAAAATTAGGACCTGAAAGAGGTGAGCATTTCTAACCTAACTGGCTTGGAATTCCCAGCCCTTTGTCTCTTTAAGGTAGTCACACAAGCTGCAGTAAGAGAATAATTCCCCATCTTTCTAGTTGGTATCTAACCATGTACAGAGGGCCCTCCTTCAAAGGGATAACAAAGGTAACAGATGAATGATGGATAACAGAAAACACACCAATGAACTCCAGCTGACTCAAATATCCCATAGAGCACTTTTTCACACTGAAAAGTGTGTGGAGAGAATGATTTAGGACACCTTTATTTTTAATTTATCAGATCAGCTTGGCCTCAAAAGAACTCAAACAGAATTTCAGAACAAGCTAAAATGTTTTCATTTGACGTTTTGAATTTCTCTCGCTTTTTTTCATTCCGAAATACTTTGTTTAAAATTCCTTTTCCTTAGACACTAAGATAATCTAAGGAGACCCCATTATCTCTGTCCTCCTGAAAAGACCTGAAAAGCCTTTTTCAGAGAGAAATTTTCTTTTGGCTTTAGTGAGAACACCTAAAGAGGCTTGGTTCCACTTAAATTCAATTTTTATTTTTTATTTTTAAATTTAAGTCAAGTTATGAAACTGAAAACTCAGTTGCTTACAGAGCCAGGAACTAAGAATGCCATGCTTTAGTACCTGACAAATCAGCAGTAGCAGTCCATCAGTGATGATTTCTTTGTAGCTTCACATAAGAAATTAGCTTTCAGGAGAGCTTAGGAGGAGAGTGATGCAGTGACTACTAGGATTTTGGCATGGGAAAGCAGGAGAGAACTGGATGGGGGTTTGATGGAGGGCAGGATCATCAAGAAAGCAGAGAAGAGACTGATTATTTTCATTCTGGGGAAAGGGACTGCATCAAGCTGAACTCCCATGGATTTGCCAAGGTTTTCAGTGGGCAGGGGCCCTGGAGTGTCCTTTTTTGCTCTGGCTCATTTGTGCACATATGAAATCTGTTGGAAAAAGCAACAGGTCATCAGTGCTTCTCCTCTTTTCTCCTCTCCTCTCCTTGCCTCCAAGATGCCAGCTCTGAATTACACCCCTTGTAGCTCAGGAATCACAGCTCACACACCCTCTGGTAAAAATAAACCAGCACCTACAACGACAGGGTGAGAAAGCACTGAGATAGGGAAGTGTGCACGTATTTTATCTTAGCATATGCCACGAACATTTGGCAAGGGTTTCTGGGCACCACTGAACCTGGCTTTTTCCATCTCCTTCTTCCCATAAATCCTTTGGCATATTTTGTGCCTCAAAACAAAGCCTCAGCAAGTTATGTTTTGCAAGAGGAAGGCAACATCATGATTGGTATCCAGACACAAATGTGGACTTTCTTGTCATGTGAAAGCTGAGCATGGGGTAATGGGAAGTTGTGGGAGATAATTGGGGTCTGTCTCTATACAGTATCTGTTACCCAATAACCAATGTGTGCTGTCATTGTCCCAACACTGGTGCTTCTGAGGAAGGTGACACTTTGAAAGGACATGAATAAGTCCACAGGTACTTTTTAAGAGGATAATTTTGGTAACCCTTATAACAATTTGTAGGTATGTGTAGGAAAAGACACAGTTTAGGTATGACCACAGCCTTTGCAGCTGTGTGATCAAGTGTGGTTATTGGCAGTGAAAAAAGCAGCCAAGCCCTGTTGTATGACACCAGTCAGGAAAGTCAAGCTTCATTTTTTGCACACCAACTACTTCATAGGGTGCTGTGTGAAGATTCTGGCTGATTTAGCTTCTCCACCCTCTCTGGAGACCTTCTGGCTAATGTAGGAAGGGCTGCTCTAACTTGTAAAAGCTGATTTTCATGCTGACTGGTAGTTTATTTTAAAGAAATGCCCTATTAAAAATATTACATTTCCATAAAGTCTTCAAGATAAGTCTGTTGTGTTTTGGATGCCAGCATATGGTAGTCAGCAATTCTGCAAGTGCTATATATACAAATCTATAAAGCTGAAACAATTACTGTCTTTTATTACAATAAGGGAAGCTTAGAGTTATTTTATCAGGCAAACTTTTGGTTTTAATTTTCATTAGCCTGGCAAAATTATCATTAGTGTAGCAGGATTTCATGCTGTTTATTAAATGCAAATAAAGTAGCATCTATACAGAAATAATCTTTTCAAATGATGAGCAAATCTAAAATGCAAGGTAAATGAGGCTCTAATGCACAAAACCCTTGGCTTCAAAGTCCTGCTTCTCAGAAAATTAACAGCATTTTCTCCTCCTTGTCATATACAGGTCCACATTTCCATTGTCTCTAACCAGAAAGCAAATGTTTACACTCTTTGCAAATCAAAAAAGCACTTTGGTGTGCTTCAAGATCCCACCAAAGAGATGGGATTTCAAGGTCCATGTGCCTGCAGGCATTGGAAATTAATCCTACATCAGTTGAGTGTATCTCACCTCAACTCCCCCCACCTTTACCACGAAGGTGCTGGGGCCACATTGCGACCTTGGTAGCCCAGGAGTCACAGCTCAGCTGCCCACTGGTAAAAATACATCTGCATCTACAACAATAGAGTCAGAATGGACTCAGAGGATCAGAGAGGCAGGAAGGGGTGTGCAATGTAAAAATGAATTGTTCATAGCTCAGAAGAGAGACTTCTTGCTGGCAGCGACTGTGGGTTTGCTTTGGTCCCTTTTAAAAACATGTGACAACCTCAGAGACCTGCAGGTTTGCAGAGATTTACAAGGCCCCTTTGCAGGCCTCAAGAGGTAACCCCAGCACAGCTAACTGCCAACAGCCATTTCCAAACCCTGAGCAGCAGCATCCCTTCCCTGTGCTGTTCCTCTCTGGCAACCCAGGTTGAGAGGCAGAGCATGCTCCCTCGGGCAGAGCCTCAGAGCTGGCTGGAGCTGTGCTCATTCCAGGACATGCATCCCGCTTTTCCATGATACACCTGCCTGGGCATGCTGGTTCGATGCCTTTGCACAGAGCCAGCCTGGACTGCTATGCTCTCTAGTAGGCAGTAAGCAGAGGAAATACAAAGGCACCGGGCTACACCCCTTCTGCACAGGCAGCTTCGTGCTTTGCTTCCTTTTTTGTTTTTTCTTTATCTTTTCTTCCCCTCCCCCCAATTATCTCAGGGGAAACATGACCTTTTTAAAAAGCACCCACATCTTCATACTTAAAGCTACTTGGAAGCAATTCTTCCTGTGGATTCACAGAATCGTAGGGGTTGGAAGGGACCTCAAGAGATCATCAGGTCCAACCCCCCTGCCAAAGCAGCTCCCTAGCTCATACTGCACAGACAGGCATCCAGACAGGTCTGGAATATCTCCAGAGAAGGAGACTCCACCACCTCCCTGGGCAGCCTATTCCAGTGCTCTGTCACCCTTGCTGTGAAAAAGGCGAAGATAATGCAAACCAGTTTTAGGATTGCCAACTGACATGAACAAAGCCCTCCCTGCTTTGCCTCTCTCTTAAGGGACCAGGTCAAAGAGCTAATGACTGATTTTTTTGACCTTGCTGGGGCATCTGCTTAACTTTGGACAAGCAGAGCTTCAACAAATGCAAAATTCTGACTGCAAATTCAGAGTGGAATTTTTCTCCAAGCATTTTCTCCCAAACGCTGACACATGTTTCCTATCTGGGGTTATCCTTGTTATTGTGGTTTAATCCCAGCTGGAGCTAAATCCCACACAGCCATTCAATAACACCCCCTGATGGTATGGTGGAGAGAATTGCAAGGGTAAAAGTGAGAAAACTCACAGGTTGAGATACAGTTTAATAACTAAAACAAAAGCCCCACACATGAGCAAAGCAAACCAAGGAATTTGTTCACAACTTCCCATGGGCAGGCAGGTGTTCAGCCATCCCCAGGAGAGCAGGGCCCTCTGCTGTAAACCAGGCATGATGACAGAGCTTTCCTTTGAGGTGGGGTTGGGTGAAATTTGGAGCTGGAAAGCCGCACTATGCTGCCTTCCTGAAGTACAGGAGCATTGAAAACTGGCTTAGGACACCTGGAAAGCACACAACACCACCACTGGCTTCTAGGTGCCTTAGGAAAGCCTATATGACCTGTGTTGACAACATCTAATTTATTAACGTTATGTTCCTGCTCCTTCAGGACAGCCAACCAGTTGCCTGCAGCCAACCTTCTGCTCCTCCTCAAATGGTTGCTCTCCCTGCTCCACATCATCAGTCAAAATTCTGCAACCAGGAGGGGGACTACCAGCAACCTTGTGCTTTGCATTGGGTCAAATCTGCTGAGCCCAGCCAAGGACCACCTGCTCTCACTGGAAGTGTTGGTGGAGGCGACTGAGAAGGTATGCTGTATTCACCAAACAGCTCCAGCCTCGTGGGTCCATCAGAGCTTTTGTGTTCAGAGATACCTTGCTGCCTGCTCTCCTCAAAAGCTTCCTGGAAAATCAGCCCCACAGCTGCAGCTTTCTGTGAGTGAATGAGATTAGCTTATTTTATATTTACTTGCCCAGGATTTACTGTGTCAAAATAATCCAAAATTTTCTTCAGCTTTTTTATAAAGGTTAATTTAAGTCTCCGTATTTTATTATTCTGCAATTAGTCATGTGTTTTTCTCTCATAAAAGCTATATCCAGGGAGAAACAAACTCTCTAAATAAACCCTAATTTAGTCCCTCTGAAGGAATTTGGCAAGCACCTCAGATGATTAAACCATGATTAGGTAGCTGCAGAAAACGAAGGTGTAAGAAGCTGCTTGGTGGCCTCTGAAGCTTTCTGGTAAAGAGCTGAGACTTGTGTTATCCCTTTTACCCAGGGAGGAAGTAAATCTGCTGCATGGTTTGTGGTAGAAATAAGACTCCACACTTCCCTTATCTTCCTATCTTGCAAACGTGAAGTATGTCTGGCTCCGTGCTTTAACCTTTTCACTCTCACCCTGTAAGGAGCCCGCAGTCCTTATGTCTCTGCCTTGCAATGTGTTATTGTGCAGCCAAGGTCAACACAGCTCAAGGAGAAGCTACTACCAGGGTGGGTTGCCTGAGCCTCTTCTCACCAGAAGACTTTAAAAGTTTCCATCAATGTGTTTATCAGATTGGAGATTCAATCAGCACTTTGATTTGAAGTATCTGCTTCACGCAAAACTGACTTTTGTTTATGTTTTTCTTGTGGTTAGAAAAATTTTTGGCAGGTTTCAGCCAAGCTTTGGGGGAATTTTTTTCAGAAGCTTCTAGCCAGATATACATACATATGTCTAAACCTGCTGTTTGTTAGTTTGTTGGGTTTGCTTTTATTTTTTTTCCCAGGATAAAACTGATAGCAATTTTTGCATTCAGCAAAACAACGTGTGGGTTGAGGGTATGGGGCTTTCCCATCAATTTTATTCCCTCAAAACATATTTTTCTTAATCTCTAATTTGCAAGTTCATATGCTGCTAACTGTATTGACATTGCTGTTGTTTGTTCTACTTTGTGCTTGATCTGATCATGGGGCTGGATCACCTCTCCTATGAAGAGAGGCTGGGAGAGTTGGGCTTGTTCATCCTGGAGAAGTCAAGGCTCCAGGGAGACATAATTGTGGCCTACCAGTATTTAAAGGGGTCCTACAGGAAAGTGGGAGAAAGACTGTTTATCAGGAAATGTAACAATAGGACATGGGGCAATGGCTTCAAGCTGAAAGTGGGTCGGTTTAGAGTAGACATTAGGAAGAAAATCTTCCCTGTGAGGGCAGTGAGACCCTGGCACAGGCTGCCCAGAGAAGCTGTGGCTGCCCCCTCCCTGGCAGTGTTCAAGGCCAGGCTGGGTGGGGCTTTGGGCGACCTGATCTATTCGAGGGGGGTTGGAACTCGATGATCTTTGAGGTCCCTTCGAGTCCAAAGCATTCTAAGTTTCTATGATATCCATAACTGAGTCTCCTGGTTTTCCCATGCCAAAGCCAGCAGGTCTCTGTCAGGGATTGTTGGCGTGGCTCCAGCTGCATGGGTAAGGCAATGAGTGAGATCAGAAACTTGTTCACATGGGAAATTCAAGGTCTACATAAAGACTAACCTACCCAAATTTTATAAACTGCTTAATCTAAGACCTCCTCTGCCTCATGAAACCATGTTTCTTTCTTTCCAAATTTTGGGGGTCCAGCTGACAACAAAACCCACCCACCAGACACAAAAAGAGCCCACAAAAAGATACACAACCCCTCCCCCCCCCCCCCCAGCCAGCTGTGTGCATGCAGTCATGATATCCTGAGGAGACTGGGAGCTCCCCACAAGTGCTTTTTTAGCTATGAGGCAGTTAGTACTGATGTTTCATCCATGGTACGTATTCATAAGTTCTAACTTACTACTGGAAATGTATTAAATGCTATGATGCAATAGTTATTTAATAACTGCATGATATGAGAGGTTATTTATAATCTCAGACACCAGGTGGTACAGACAGAATGATAAGATTACCCAAAAAGGAATTCTACTAACTGCTAAATGCTCAAATATCTATTTCTGTTTGCAAAATTCTGGGGTTTTAGAATTGCTAATAGTAAACGTTAGCTAGCTGTTTCCACGCTATGAACTCCCTGTGCAGGGAGATAAAGGTTTTACATACAATAGGACAGAAAATCTAAACACAAACTCTATGAGGACACCTTTCATTTATAGCTATTTCAGTCTCAAGTTGCTTTAATTCCCCATGCATTCTCTATGCAGATTATTCCTACCTTTTCAGAGGCAAAATGTTGATCTGATCACACTTCAATTGACCATTGAATGTGAAAGATTTACATATGCTCTGTTATCAGACATCAGGCATCTCACTACAGGAAGGACATCCAGGTGCTGTAGTGTGTCCAGAGAAGGGCAAAGAAAGTGGTGAAGGGTTTGGAGCACAAGTCTTATGAGGAGCAGCTGCAGGAACTGGGGTGGTTTGACCTGGAGAAAAGGAGGTTGAGGGGAGACCTTATTGCTCTCTCCAACTCACTGAAAGGAGGTTGTAGTGAGGTGGGGGTTGGTCCTTTCTCCCAAGTAACAAGCAATAGGACAAGAGGAAATGGCTTTGAGTTACATCAGGGAAGGTTTAGATTAGATATTTGGAAAAATTTCTTCACTGAAAGAGTGGTCAGCATTGGAATGGGCTGCCCAGAGAGGTGGTGCAGTCATCATCCCTGGAGGTGTACAAGAAACATGTAGACATGGCGCCCCCGGACATGGTTTAGTTGAAATGGTGGTATTGGACTGATGGTTGGACTTGATCTTAGTGTTTTTTTCCCAACCTTAAAGGTTTAATTTTATTCTATTCTATTCTAAAAGCCACCAAAAAAAGTTTTCTACTCCATTTTGGCTGACTCTTCTGTTTTTAAACTGGGAGGACTTTACAAGGAAAATCCCTGTGGCTTTGGTTTCTCTGCTGAAGTCATGAACAAAAAGATGCCATACTGAGGCCAGTTATAATTGTGACTTTTTCTATGGCTGTCAAACCCATCAGGCCACTTGACACAAGTCAGCAACATCTGGTAGATAGCATGTTAGTGAGTGTAATTGTGAGGAAAATATTCTCAGGCGTGTGTGCCCAATCTCTCAAGAAATCTTATTCCCTTACTCTCATCTGGGAGGAGAATGATGCTTGTTTGCTGCTGTGCCTTCTGCGCCCCAGGATGGGTGGGCCAGTGAGCAGGTACATCCAGTGGGCAGGTAGGGAGTAAACAGGAAGGTTAGGCTTGGGGGCATGTCCGGGGACTGTCACTTCTGCAGTGACTGCTACAGTTTTCAGCGGGTTCTGGAGTTTCCAAGCAGGTTAAATGGATTGGTCTGACCTGAGTTCAGTGCCCTTTTGGAAATTATCATCAAAGAAAAGTAATTCTGATCTTTCTTTGGGGGTTAGAGTTGTAGAAAAGAGAAAGCAAAACTGGAGGAAATGGATCCAGACTGCAAAAATCTATGTATTTTTCACTTAACATGCTTCACCAAACAGATGGGAGGGTCTTTGTTCTAGTTGAGATTATCTATCCTAAAGTGCCCCCACCCTGTGGAGACTGAGAACCTTTGGGCTGATCTCTTCATAGAAGAGCTGGTGCAGTTCTACCTCAGAGCTCTGACTGGTGCAGGATCCCTCACAAACCGTTTAAATACTGTTTGCATAATAATGTGAAGCTAAGATACAGAGGCAGCAGAGGGTTGTGTGTAATCTTCTTTTCAAGGATGTGGTATAATGTGAGTAGAATACATTTCAACTAGCGTTAGCTTGCTTGTCCTCTGGGTTGCCTGCAATCAATACAATAAAGCAAGCGGCTCAAGAGAACAATTCACTCTATCTTATGAGCAGATGAATGCAATCCAGAGGTTTCACTTTGCTTCTACTGACTGCAGACAGAGTCTAATTACTGGGAAGTACAAAGGTAGGTATGATGAGCCCCACAAAAGATGTCTCAACTTGAAAAATGTACATGGATTAGATGCAGGCCTCCAAAATACAAGACAGCATCATGAGGTGCCTTGAAATCAGGCTTCAGGGTGATTTCTGCATTTTTTTAAAAATACAGTCATGCTTCCTGGATAACTGAGTACAAGATGCTTACCCATTATAAAATATATATATGCTCAACTGCCCCTGAAATACATGAAGGGCTCAATCCTGACCATCTCTTGCTATCCACAAAATGCTTGGCTTTATGATAAAGCAAGTAAGCGCTGTACCATTCATCTCTGAAACAGCCTTCCATTCCCACAGAGCAGCGATGGCCCTTGGAATTAGGGCTAGGCACCTTGGGAGACGTGTGAAAGGGCGCGAAGAAAAATACTCCTTACAGCTGCCATCAGCCATGATGCTTTCAAGCTGCTCAACCCAACAGCAACTTTCCCACCCCCCTTGCAATATCTGTACCCAAATACCACTATGCTCTTCTGCTGTGCTCCTTCCTCTCTCCTGGCTCTCCTACTGCAATTTTCGCCTGCTCCTAGTTAGTGGTAGTGGTGGCAAGAGGTCTGTCCTGAACTACTCCTTCCTGGCATGGGGAAACCCTCCTCCCAGATGCCCTGCTCCCCAGATGCTTGGGAGTGATAAAATTTAAAGACTTGGCTGATTCACGTGCACAGAATTCCAGCAGTTTGGGGGGCTCAAAGTAGAAAACATTTCAACAAGGCTGTGCTACATCTCAAAGGCATATTAACCACAAATGGTTTTCCATAACATAATAGCACCAGTAATCTTGCCTGACTTGGTCTTCTCTGCCTGAGACACATCAGCATCACTAAATATGAATGAGAAAGTTACACATCAAAATCACACTTTCCAAACTCCGATTCTGCTCTAACCGAAGTAATTTAATCACTATAATTATTCTAGTTTCAGGTCAGTGTATAGGGAATAAAGCATATTCCAGCAAGCACTGCTGGTCCTCACTTTGACAACACATTATAATTCTCTCAATAATTTTAACTAATGCAATTTAATGAGGAAGATGGAACTAGAATATGGAAACAAGTCACTTTAAAATGAATGCATATATAATGGCTCCCTGTAAGCAGCTTGCAAGCAATGCAATTGTTCATCCAGAACAGAGTTATTTTTTAAATTTTATCTAGTCCTGATTTAAATACCATTTTAGTGACTGTGAAAGAAATTTAACACTTGATTAATTTTTATGTCATTATTTATAAATATTTTATATTATTTATTCCAACATTTCTTAAGCTTGCTCTGTTAGATTTTGATTCCACTTACATTTAATTTTCCACTAGTTTTATTTCATTAGTCAAAAATAAATTATTCCAGATTTTTGTCAGGATAACTTGGAACAAAAAAAGGACTTATATAATTTTTAAAAATCATTAATACATAATACAACTTTTATTCACTCCTGTTATTTACTCTGAAAACAGGAGAAACCTAGCAACTCCAAGGAGCTGAACAGCATGTAAAGCATGATTTAAACACTACTAAAATGCAAGTCTAAGTAGGTGACTTTAATAATGTCATTAATTTTCTCCTTTTTTAGGGTGAACTGTTGAACAGACAGCCAAAGAGAAGCCATCAGGAAAAGTCCATACAAAAGAGGCTTCCAGGAGGCTGGGTTAATGCTTGACTTCAACTCTGGAATCCCACAATTCTGTTAGATATTTAAAAAAGAAAAATAAAAAGGTTAAATCATAACAAATTGTAAACAAGGACTGAATATAGTGATCACTTGGAGATGTGCCTGATTCTGCTGCCTGCATTTACAGCTCTGAGACGTGTCAACCCCACTGAGCTGGGGCCTCTTTCACCTCAGCAAAGATGCTGAACTGAGCCTCCACAAGTAAGACTTGGTTTTTGGAAGGGAGTAACTCTTTTCTCAGGAGTAAGTCGTTCCAAAATGCCCAGATGGCAATGTTACCTAACTAACATTCTAGAGTGATGCTAAATTTGCAAGGTGGCCATGGCAAGGATATGCAGACAGTCATCTGTGTCTCAACGATGCTTCACCAATAGTTAGAATTATCAGTAATAATAATATAGGAAAAATAATATTCCCTCACTGGTACAACTTACCACATTTCTGACTGATAAAATATTGCCAACCAATCTTCATTCAATTAATATTCACTTAGTGAATATAGATGTGATCTGAATAACCCTATACCTCTCACAAATCAGTGATTCCTTGTAAGGGCTGGGGAAGCAAAGCATGATTGGTCATGCAGGAAATGCAAAGAGCTCAGTTATGGTCACAAAGCTCCAGTGACTGATTTAAAACTGGTGACACACCAGAGGGCTGTGCTGCCATTCAGGAACAGACAGGCTGGAGAGCTGGGTGGGGAGAATTGAATGAAATATAACAAGAGCAAGTGAAGAGTCTTGCATCTGGGAAAGAACAACCCCAGGTACCAGTATAGGTTGGGGACTGGCCTGTTGGAGAGCAGCGTAAGTGAGAGGGACCTGGGGGTGCTGGTGGACAGCAGGATGACCATAAGCCAGCAATGTGCCCTCCTGGCCAAGAAGGCCAATGGCATCCTGGGGTGTATTATAAGAGGTGTGGTTAGTAGGTCAGGAGAGGTCCTTCTCTCCCTCTCCTCTGCCCTGGTGAGACCACAACTGGAATATTGTGTCCAGTTCTGGGCCACTCAGTTCAAGAAGGACATAGAACTCCTTGAAAGAGTCCAGTGCAGGGCCACCAGGATGATTAAGGGAGTGGAACATCTTCCTTATGAGGAGAGGCTGAGGGAGCTGGGTCTCTTAAGCCTGGAGAAGACTGAGGGGTGAACAAATTAATATCTGTAAATATATGAAGGATGAGTGTCAGGAGGACAGAGACAGGCTTTTCTCAGTGATGTCCAATGATAGGACAAGGAGCAACAGGTGCCAGCTGGGGCATAGGAGCTCTATGTGAACATAAGGAGAAACTTTTTCACTGTGAGGGTGGCAGAGCCCTGGCACAGGCTGCCCAGAGAGGTTGTGGAGTCTCCTTCTCTGGAGACATTCAAAACCCACCTGGACACGTTCCTGTGTGACCTAATCTAGGTGATCCTGCTGTGCCAATGGGGTTGGACTAGATGATGTTTCAAGCTCCCTTCCAACCCCTAACATTCTGTGATTCTCTGAAACACGTGACAGACAAGTGAGAATACAGTGAGAGCTAGACAGCAGAAACATTCAGCCACACTAGAACTTTCTCAGGAAAGCATATAACTCAATTTCTAAGCTCATGGTCTCTGTATTAGTAGTCAAGAGTTTTGTGATTTTTTTCAGTGTATTGCTTAACAGCCACAGGATATTCTAGATTTGTAAACACTGAGAGGTTTTCCTGCCATATTATTTCACAATATAAATATTAATCTACATAGACACATAGAGCTATTTCTCTGACTTGGAGCATATAACATACGACTGCAATTACGCATCACTGTAAGATAGGTGGAGAACCAAGTATCTGAGCCACAGAGCTGGTTGTGCAGCAGCTTATGTAACCTAGTCAAGCAAGGGAGTAGTAGTGATGCGGCAACTGCCTGTAACAGCTCAGTGAATCCAGGACAGGCATGCAGCAGAAGGTGGTTTGCACCTTGTAGGTACAACCACCACAAACATCTCACCCTTGCTGGAAAGTAAATTGTTCAAATGTGACCAGCTGTTAACATACATTATTTAAAATTTCTGCAGCTAGAAGCTATACCATGCATGCTCTGAGGCTTGCAAAGTGTCTCTACCTGCTAACGGGCAGAGCTGCTAAAAAAAAAGGAAAGCCTTCTCCTTCCAACAGCAGAGTGTCTCCATGCAAGAGGCAGTTCTCTAGCAGGACACAGTTCCTTAGTGCCAGGAGAACAGGAAAGGATTAGACCTTAAGGACTGAATTCATGAATAAGATCAGCCTGCACTTGAATGTGAACGACTGAGATGTTCGAGCAGTTTTTAACAGAGAACCACTCCAATGCATAAACTACTCTGTTCCACTTCTCTGGCAGGTAGTTTTCAAAAACACCAAACATTGTAGATATTTGAAGTTCAGCCCATTTTGTCCAGCACAGTAGTGTCTTCACTGCACAACAGTTTGTTTGAAGCAGGTTTAATGATGTTGCTACTACAAACAGACTATGAACTAATGGGCACAGGTCCCCTTTTCATTAGGTTTGTTTTCTGGTCTGACCTCCAGTTATTCAATACAGATTTATTTCTGTTATCGGATTTCTCTAGCAGTTCCATTTCCCATCAAATAGAGTCTCACATCATTACCAACAGAGGGCTAGTTATGTTGCATGAAGAAAGGAGTACATTTTTATTGAACTATGGTTACAAAAAACACTCAGTTTACTTCTTCAGTCATTTCAGCATCTGTCTTTATTGAAGTCTCATTAATTTACAACCCGTACTTCTTTTATTTTTGCTAATCCTTCTGCTGTTTATGAAAGGCTTTAGCATTCACCACAGTACTGGATTGTTAATGCACCCATCTTTTCCCTGTTTTCAATCCACCTCAGCTACCAGATGATGCTTCAGAGGATGTTTCCGCTAACGGATTCCATTAGCACTGTTTCCCACATCAAATGTTTAATGTACACTGTCAGATTTAATCATGTGTTTGCTTGAACAAGAGCCATTATTGTCTTTGCTTGTATTGCAAAGTTGGCTTAGTAAGGTTTCTCACTACAGAGATTATTGAATCTTTTTGATGAACTGCGCTGTTTGTAGCCTAATAACTATAAGCTTTCAATTATTAAGAATCTTGGAGAATTCTGAATGGTACAAGATAAAGGCTTTTCAGTTAGTACTTTGGACTCTGACTTTCACCAGCATTTCCTGCCTGCCCTGTGAAGCATGTCTGAATACACAACAAAAGGAAGGATCAACTATTTTCTGTGTCTTACATACATACACAGAGAGAGAGAGAGAGATATCCCTGATGCCCCAGCTAAACCAGTTTTGGCTTAGGCAGTGTGGTGTGACAAATATACACGTGGACATTTGCTTTAAACACTTTCTGAACAAATTCACCTCTGTTGAGCATCATCACCAGTATGTTAAAGTGCTTGTTAAGACTGCATGTAGCCCTCTGGTGACTGGGATGATGGATGATAGGTTTCTGCTGTGGGAAGAGATTGAATGCCTAGGGCTGATTCTTTCACATGTGTTAGATTTATTTTTTTCACCACGAAGTTTTGTTCATATGCCAGTATCTTAGCAACAGCAGACAACCTGATTCAAGTAAATTCACTGTTTCCTCCCTGGGAAATTAATACAATGATGATATCCCAGTTTAATCTTCCATTCCATTGCCTTTTGGGGTATAGAAGATCAATTTATTTAGTGCTGTGCACTACAAAGCATCAGCTCCATGAGCAGTCAGCCCAGAAAGGGTCTGAATAATATGGCTGTGATAGAGTAAGCAATCATTAAACTGGAAATACAGCATTGGTAACCCATAGCTCTTTGGCAGGCTGGAAAGCTTGCAACCTAGGGGGTTTAATGTCTTAAAGTTAAGGACCAACAATGACAAGGTACCCTGCAACTTGATGAAATACAGGCCAATATATTAAATAGCATCTGCAAAAAATTAAAAGTTCATGAAATTCATGTATTATGCTACAGTGGAAAGAGAAAGAAAGTCTGTGGGAAATTGTACCTGCAGAGCAGTAGGACTACAGCCACATTTGGTGAAGTAGAATTTGAATTGCTTGGAAAACAGCATTCATATATATGTCTCCACATATTTTGTGCTTAAGCAAAGTTTAGAAACCAAGCATAAGGCTCCATTTCCTTCCAGTACTGCTGGCTCCTCCATGGAAGGGTATGTCTTACTGTGTGGGAAGGCACTGCTAAACTTAAATTGAAGAATAACATGACCTATTTTAACTGCTTGTTCCTAGATGTCAATCTAAATGCTTAACTTTTAAAAAAAAAAAAAGAAAAGGAAAAAATAAGTTTAGAAAAAGTGAGAGGTGAGTGGTACAGCTAGGTAAGTTTGGGTTTAGGGCCTCGCTTTAAAAAAAATAATTACTTACCTCTTTGTCATCAATATCCAAAAGTTTAAGGTTATGCTGTAAGGTATGTGTTGAGAGCCCAGTTTTGCAGCTGTTTACAAGAGCAGTCCTGAGGAAGCAAGCTGAGCATTATCTATGGTCTTGTGTACACAAGATAGACAAAACCCCCAGGTATGGATTGTAGGCTGATAAGTTCTTGTTCAAACAACATTATGGTCTATAATGAGGTATTAATATCTGAACAGCACTGTCAGCCTGTCTCCATCTCCTCCTGTTCAGATTTTCCAGATACATCTAGAGTCTGGAGCCACATACTTGGTTGCACTCAGTGTCTAACAAACTAACATTTTTGTGTGAGTTTCAACAATGCTACATGTCTGATGTTACCGTAAGAATCCATCTGGCCAGAGACTTGTTGAGTGTGTGCTAACCGACCACGGTCAACTTGTATGGGAATCTGAGCAGCATTGGCTCCATCTCCTTCTGAAACTGCAACACACATTTCACAGCTCCCTGGCTGACATTTTGCTTCAAAACTCAACATTTGCACACTGTGACTGGAGAGCCACCACAAGAGGCCTTCCTGCTGCATTGGCACCATTCTAAAATTGGAAAGCCAGAACATTAAACGTGTTCTTGGTCATGAGACCACACCATGAAAAAGGGATTAGCACAAAATGCAAAGTGTTTTAACAGGGGTTCTTGTATATAGATTTTAATGTTCAGAGAAGTGTCTTGATATCCAGGAAACACAAGAAAAAAGAAGGAAAAATGTGGGATTTGTGAGGAAATCCTTACTGCACTGGATGCAACATGCTTGAGGCCTTGGCTCACTAAGTGCCTTGGAGTACTTCCAATTTATTCCATAGAAGCATTGTCATTAGTAGAAAATTAGCCAAATTTTGTTTGCAAACAGTTATTTTTAGGAGTAAAAGTTAGATTAGCATGGGGTGAATGCAGAACAATAACAAAGACAAAAAAAGGATTAGTGTTTTTTTTAAGGAATTAAAAGCCCACTTTTAAAAGAATATACTTTGAAAACACTTGGATGTGTAAATACATGTATCAGCCTATATTATTTTCTTTGCCTGACCAGAAAGAATTAAGACATCAAATTTTAGTCTAAAAAATATTCTTACTCTTACTGCTCACAAGAATATTAATAATAGAAATCCATATGCCTATTCTGGAATATTGTGAGAGTAACTTAAGCACATGTAAAGATAAAATGCCAGACTGCAATGTTAAAACAAAATATAGTTGTTCTGGAACAATTATTCAACTAATACCTAAAGGTACTTTGAAAAAACATCCACTGCAACCCCTGAATGTAGTTCTACTCTGTTTAACAGAATGTTTTATTTGACTATATCAATGTGCTTTCTCATGGGCATGAGAACATTGCCTCATGTCTGACAGCACATTTTTTGCTTCTGTGGGGAATGAGAGACTGAGTTTCTGCCGCTCCTATCCTCGGTCTGTTTCTAAAGATCTCCATGGAACAATGTGTTCATGTTCAAAAACATCAAAAGAAGGCAGCCAACAATTTGACTTTTTGAGGCAAAGGGTAGACAAACAAGAACACCTTTGTTTACAAATCTTTCACTGATGTGAAGATACCATGATAATGCAGTTTTCTTTTGGAAAAGGAGAGCAAGGCACTACCTAGACAATGCTAGTAAAATCCAAAAGGACACCACCCTTAACAGGGCTCCAGAATTAGGTGTGCACATCAAGAACAATATTAGGATGAGCAGAACAGCCATTACTTAGGAATTATGATATCTACAGAGACAAAAAATTTCCCATAAATATTTGCAAACAGCACATACTGCTACTTTACACCCTTCACCCTTCAGCTAACATCCTCCTTTTGTTCCACTGCTCCTTTCATCTGCTTGGTCTTATACCTAGAAAAGTAATAAGAGGACAAAACAGTGACTATTGTGTCAGTTTTGTCTTCCTGGGTAGTCTTTAAATCTCAAATGTAATCTCCTAATTTTCCTAACTAGAGTCATAAAACCTTACAATTTAAAAAACATATTTTGGAAATTAAGTAGTCTAATCAGGATCATATTAAGGAAATAGTCAGAGGTAAAATAAATATTTCACACAGTCAGGACCCAAACTAGCTTTATTATTAATAACAAGATAAACCAGTGAGGACTTGATTAGGGGAGGTAGAAGATAAGAAATGAGATACAGGTGTGGCTGAAGGGTAAAGCCATAAGCAGCTAATTACCATAGGTTTCAAGACAGAATTTTAATGTGATTAAGATCATGTTCGTTTAACATCACTTCTTCATTTGTAAATATGCCCTTGCAACTCTTCATAATTAGTATGACGTCCATTGTGGAAATATAGAGAACAGAATGCAAACTTTAACTGGACCCTCTTCTTTAACCATTCATTGTGTCTCTGTCACACTGATCCTCTTCAATTCACACCAAAACTGATGTGCAGTGATGGAGCTATGGAGACACACTGTGTAATCAAGCTTTGTACAGGGAACATGGACATGTATTTCTGATACAGCACTGCAAAAAGAGCCAAAAACCTCCATTTGGTGACAGACATATATTACTACCTAAAGCCCCATCAGCTGTCCACTGAAACACAGTGAAGAAATCCAAACCCAGGCAGCAGCTTTGTATATTGATTTTCTGGACACCTTGACCTACAGCAGCTCTTCCAGTTCATAGTTGTTCTAAGTCTTGTGGACCATTTGAACGGGAAATTCTGGTTACTGTAGAACATCTGGGGCCATCCCACATAGAAGGACAAGGGTCAACGGGCACAGACTGCAACACGGGAAGCTCCATCTCAATATGAGGGATAACTTTCCACTGAGGGTGGCAGAGCACTGGAACAGGCTGCTGCTTGTTTCTCAGGAGAAATTCAAAACCTGCCTGGTCACAATCCTACACAACCTGCTCTAGGGTGGTTGGACTAGATGGTCTCCAGAGGTCGCTTCCAACCCCTACCAATCCTTAAAGAGGAGGAGTGTGGGGTGGGAAATAAGAAGTTATGGGTGGAAATTTAAGGAGCATAAACCCCTTTCAGCTGTGACTGCCACTGAACTACTGAACAATGAATGCTTTAAATTCTGAAACTTTCTGCAGTGCTGGAAATTGAAAATATGCTATGTTGTTTTGAGCAGTCAGGAAATCTGTGAAGAAACATGACAGGTCTGAGAGGTGCCTCTGTAAACCAGTGCAGTCTTAAAATGAAGTTCTGCCTGGCTGAGGGAATTTTACAAGCACAACCCTTTCTGGAAGCATCTGTTAGAATCTATCAGCAATTAAACCTCTGAAGCAATTTATAACAGTTTTAAAGGAGACTCTCCACAAAACAGTGAAATACGATATTTCCCTGTCTCGTACTTCTATAGTCATCTATTACTTTATAAATTGAATGAGTATTTCATTCTAATGGGTATTTCCAATTCATATGGAAATGCTGTTCTAATTTGACAGCTTTTCTATGCACTTTTTTATTCACAGACAGGAAGATTTTTCAGTTAAGGCCAGAAATTACTACCATGCCATTTAACATAAACTCTTTATCTTGGACTCCTAAACTTTATTCCTTGCTAAGACAAGTAATTTATTTGATCAAAGCGTAAGTTGTGCTAGATAGCTGCCACAAACTCCCTTAATACTGCAGCAGTTGTCTCCCCTACTGTTTCATCATTGTCACAGCGGTTTCCTTACCATCACCAGAAGACTCTTCTGCTTCTCCTGATTTTTCTAATACTCAGATCATTCCATACGGCCTCAGTGCACTTTGCCTGTGCTGGAGTGCTGAGTATTTCCTAAGCTGAAGTGCCAGTGTGCTGTGGTTCAGCTTCTCCACAGCCTGAGAGTTCAGTTACCAGTGAAATCACATTTAAGACTCAAGCTGTTTACAGTCCAAACAAAAGGATTTCACTCTAAAGCATCCAAAACCGACAGAGTTACAAGTGCTTAAGCTTTTTGCACTAAGACGAAATATATATTAAAAAAATAAATAAATCTCTTCATATTTCCTGTGGTAACAGTCTTTTGCATACCATATAGCTTAGGCTGTATCTACAGAGTCTCCTTTTATGTATCACATAAGCTTTTACAGATAAGCTCACCCTTCTAATCCTCCGAGGGTTTCATACAAATTTAGTCTTTTTCCTTCTAAACTTCTTAATTTCTTATGTATTCAGAAGATATTTCTACACTTGACTTCTTAAAGACTTTTTCATTTCCTTGGAGATAGAGTTGGGTTTTTTTGTTAAGCTCTGTACCTAACTGACCTATGAATAAATTTGTGATTTAACAAGACAGTAAAATTCTACCTGGTTTGATTGTGCCTGCAAGATGACATAAGGAGCACGTTAAAACCTTTGCAGTCAGATGAGTGCTGCTCTCATTTATAATCACCATGTTCATTAAAATTTGTTCCAAACATCTTGGCAAACAAGTTTTGTATCAGATCAAGCAGCAGGTGCCTAGATCAGAATTTCCCAGACCACACACGTCTTTTCAGGACCCTTCTCATTCCCTTCCCACTCCTTGACTCCTGAGCTCATGACACCTGGTTGCAGCTGCTCTTCTGCAAAGGCAGGCTTGGACCATGCTCTTTCTTCCTGGAGCCCCACCATAGTTACCTCCCTTCTCTGTCACACTTTGCACACCACTTTGCATCTTTTGCTTTGGATGCCCTGTTTTGGACCAAGCTCTTCTGCTTTCCCTTAGGCCTTTTCCTGAATCACAGGTATTGCATCTAATAATTTTGGCATTGCCACTGAGCCAGCAGCAAGCCCTAGCACAGAGCCAGACTTGCCGTAAGCAGCATTCCCTGGATGCAGCTCAGTGCACTGAGATGCTCATGGGAGCGAGCAGGCAGGAGAGAAAAGCAATCCCTCCTGGCAATCAGACAGTGAGGAGCTTTGCTGCATCACTGGCAGCTGAACATACCAGTCTCAGTGCTAATCTGACCTGAAGCAATGCAGGAGACAGGGTCTGAACAGGACACACCAAGGGACCATGAACGTCCATGAAAACTCTACTTCTGGGAGTGTGACATGCTGCAAGCTCCAGGAGCTGGTTCTCATCCTGGTGAGAAATACAAACATAATTCCTGCATGTAGTGAAGACTATGGCCCCTCCCCATATTTGGATCCATTTCTCCTCCACGAAGAAAAAGGAACCATCCATAGCCAAGGAGCACACAGCTATGGGGAGGAAACCTTTGAGAAAAGCTGGGCTACAGGTACCTAGGGACTCTACGGTTACTACAGGGCCTGAAGACAGATCCAAGTTCAAGACCAGATAAGAAATTCACTGTGTGGGAGCTTTGCTAACATTCCTGTTTTCCATTCTCTTCTGGTGATACAGCCAGACTTCAGGCATTTGACCAATAGTAATCTCACGCAACAACCAGGAGGATTTCTCACCTCCAACAGTACCCAGGCTTGTTGTCTTCATCATGTTCCAGACCCATCCAGCAGCTGGTCTCATGCTTTTAACAACATCTGCATTTAACCTGTACCACATATGCTTTGGCATGTCCCTTACTAATTGATATTTTTGTTGCCAACGATGAAAAACCAAACTCCAGTGCCAACAGACTGAGGCCTATCTGTTCCATAGCAGACCATACCAGATAAAATTGAGCAAGTTCTCACACAGCCTGTCTTTTTCACTGAGTACCAAAACTGTCCCAGGACTGCCTACAACTTCAGATGACCAAGCCACAGCAGTGTGAGGACAGGACACAGACTGCAGCAGTGCCGAATAGAAATGAAGAAGTGGCTTTTGATGATCTTACTAGTGGTGGGTTGTTCTGTGGCAGCCATTGGAAGTCATGTGGCAAGTACACAAGTTTTGTTTGTTACAAATAAACATAATATTGGTCTGGAAAGGTAAACAGATAACAGAAGTTATCTAATCAAGGCCCTGCAGCAGTCACGGAGTCCTTCTGTATATTTCTTACTGCTTCACTGTTGTCTTCTACACTATACATGCAGACTTCTACAGTACACTTCTACTGGCCCTACAGTTGGAGCTTTACATGCCTCTCCATGCAAACCTTTGAACATTCACTTCATGCTCTGGTTGACTGGGTAGCAAAAAGCATAGCAGAAGCTTAATCCAACCCCTATTTGGGATACACTCTAGAAGAGATATATTTGTCCATCTTGTTTGCCCTGTTTAGTGCACCTTCATGTTTCACTCATCTTACAGTATTCTGCATTTATTTTACATACTAATTTAAATAAAGCCCTTAAAAATATATCCTTGAGTTCAATACATCTCTGCACAGCCCTCCTGAGGCTCTCAGCCCTGCAGAGCCAGCCAGGATATAAGAACGACCTAGCTGTACCTGAGACTGCTGCTGCAAATAAGACTGGGTGAGGTGGTGGTTCAGCCAAAATTGCCAGGCAAGAACAGGAATTACAAGGAGAAAAGGAGAGGGGTGGGAAAGAAAGAACCCAAATATAAAAAGAAATGACTACTCATAGGTCCCCATGCACACAGTGCACCAATCAAATGGTTACTGCAAGGGAAATCTATCCACACTACAAAAGACTCCATAGTAAACATGGGCTTCGCTCATGGACTACCTTCCCAACACTGACAGGAGGTGGAATGGCTGCAGCTGGTATTGGCACTTGCACAGCAGGTTCCCCTTGGGTACTCTGGTCCCATCCAACAGCCATCTGTTCTTCCTTGGCCTCTCAAGCACAGACACAGCAGATCTTTTTTCACGCACTGCAGCTCAAACACAGCTCTGACCCTGAGGGACTCCCCATCTTTTCCACAGACACGCTGCAGCTGCAGACACAAAAAAATGAACACTCAGAGAGGCTGCCCGTGAGTGGCTTCATAAACTGTCAGGGTTAGGCAGGAGTCACAGAAAAATAACCAGCAACACAGTGCTGCTCTTGCTGCCAACAGACCCTGTTAACCTGCTTGCATGGCTGGAGCTGTGGAAGATGGGGGCATCGCCTGTTTTTCCATGAGTCAGCACTGATGCTGGCAAAGCAGCTGTGGCGATATACTATACTAAAGGGCTGTTGACAAAAGCCTGCTAGACTGGACAAGAATGGGAGTTCACCAGCTTGTACATTCTTGCCACAGACTCTACAAGTCAAACACCAACCTCTCTGTGCTCTGGCATGCTCCCCACACAACCACAGTATAAACAGGGGCTTTGTGTATGGCCATGGCTCTCTCCTCTCCAGCACTGACCTCTTTGGCAATGGTTACAGGTTTCTACATAGCCTTCCTCGCTGTGCCCCCTGGGGTTCCTTACCCAGTGCTCATGACATCTCTGTTAATGCCATTTCCCCACCAGTAAGTGGTCCCTTCATTTGGCAACCTCCCAAACTCACAGCACAACCCTTCAGCCAAAGTCACTCCCTCATGAGTATTGCGGTGAACAGTACAAGCATTGCTCTTGGTAAGTTCACGAAGGGAGTCCAGCTGCAACACCGCACTGCCTCGCTGTCTTGCACAACCTTTACTGGAAGAATCTAACACAAAGTAACATATTTCTCCCCGGAATGCTGCACCCTTTTTGGGTGGTCTGCCAAGCAACTGTTTCTGTGGGAAGCACACTGCTTTTGTCCAGGATTGAGTTAATTTTATCCATGGGAGGTACTACAGGGACACATTTTGCAGTTGTGCTGAAAGCAGCATTGACAGCACAGGGATGTTTTCGTTACTGCTGAGCAGTGCTTACACAGAGCCATGGCCTTTGCTGCTTCTCATTCCACCAGTGAGTAGGTGCTGGGACTGCACAAGGAGTTGGAAGGGGACACAGCTGGGACAGCTGACCCCAACTGGATATCCAAAGGGATATTCCATACTGTATGATGTCATGCTCAGCATATAAAGAAAAAGGAGGGGTGGGACACTGGGAGCGATAGCGTTTGTCTTCCCAAGTGACAGTTATGCATGATGGAGCCCTGCTCCCCTGGGGATGGCTGAACACCTGCCTGCCCATGGGACATGGTGAACAAATTCTCTGGTTTGCTTTGCTCACACGTGCGGCTTTTGCTTTACCAATGAAACTGTCTTTATCTCAACCCACAAGTTTTCTCACTTTTACCCTTCCAATTCTCTCCCTCATCACACTGTGGGGAAATGATGGAGTGGCCGCATGGTGCTCAGCTTCCACCTGTGGTTAAACCACAACAGAAGCTCAAGAGGCACATTACTTTTAGCACATCAGCCTGTTGTCCAGGTCCTCAAGGACACAGCTGCCTTTATCTGAAGCTGACTCCTAAGATGGCAGCTGACACAGATCCAATAGGGTCTGTATGTTACATCAGATTTGTATCCTCAGCTCCCATCTAGGTTGGAACACTTTTTTTTCCACTCCATTAAGACACACTTCAGTATTAGAAATGGATGCAATTTTCCTGTCAAAAACACAAATATGTTAAAAAACTTGGTTTGATTCAGGAAAACTTTTTTTTTCAAATACATTAAATTATTTGCCCCACAGCTAAAGTGCATAAAAGAATAATTTTATGTATTCAAAATTTTCCATTGCATTTTACCTCACCCCTCATGTAAAGGAATAGATCTCCTTTTGCTAAGAATTAACAGAAACAACTGTTCATTTATTTATTTACATTTTGTGCCCACATCATGGTCTCTGGAAACCCATCTTACAGGTTGAAGCCATAAAGAAAACCTTGCCTAAGCTCCCTTCATGCCATCTGCCAGGAGCATCTGCAAAGATCTGTGCGGTGTTCTGGAGCCCAGCTGAAGTCAACGGTACCCTGGATAAACATGAGGAACCCATTCTAGGGATTTGGGGAAAACAGCATGGGAGGTGCCAGACTGAGACCTTTAAAAATTATTTTGGTTGTTAGAGAAAAAGGATGCCAGCACACTGTCTATTGGTTATGTGACTGCATTAAGTAACAAACGGTGTTTATTCTGAAACCTGGCACAGATGGTACAGATAGTATCACTGCAATAAAGAGCCCTCTGTGCACCATCCCTTTCACTGTTTACATTACTGTTAATATTTACTGCAGGCATAGAAATGTTAGCAGGCAGTAATAAATCCATCATTTCTCTATGCCTCTGTAAGGTCTTTGCAAACTTCAGTGGGACAAGAAGCCTAGTATATTTTATTTTCCACTAAGCAAGAAACCAGTTCAGGAAGTTGCAGAGTTTCTTCCTTCTCCTCCACCAGTAGTTTAAAATTCACATTTATTGAACACACATAAACTGTTACTGATAGCATCAGGTAGCACAGCTGTTGACTGCTTTGCCCAGCATTTTTCAAGAAGTGACAGATTACAAACACACCTAGTTGTTAAGCCTTGCATTTGTTGCTCGTTAGACACTGCAGACACAAGTTTACCCTTTGTCCAACACCAACTCCGTGTTGCTGCATAGCTTACCATTATTCCTATACAAAATGTTGAATCATGAAATCAGTATTAAGTGATCAGTGTATCATTTCAAGCCCCCTTCCTGCCAGAGAAGCAACTGCATAGAAAGAAACCTTGAACCTTAAAAAGAATGGGAGGCTGGAAAATGTGGACATACTCATTGCCTAATAGCATAAATCCCAGCATAGTGAATAAGACCCTACTCTTTCAAATCCTGTTTCAAATGCAATGCTTTCTCTTGCTACAGTCCCTTCTTTCCTGTGCAATCCCTGCATACACATGTACACTGATCATACAGGCGACACGCTATGTCACTATGTATTTGAAGATGCCATTAAAATGGAAATGCTGGGGAAATAAGATGGCAAGTTCTGTTTGCAAGGCCAATCTTAACTTTGGTCTTTCCCAGTTTTCACACTCCTGATTATGTATGCTTAACGCTTGTAAAAATCAATCAAAAAACCCAACCACCCCCAAAAATCCACCCCCAAAACAAACAAAAAAACCCCCCACAAGATCCCAGGAAAATAACTACATTGCATGATCCCTAGTAACTATTTCTTTCCAGTCAGTAAGGTCTGTTTCTATAGCTTGTATTTGGACAAGAACATTACTTGAGTAAAAGAACATGCAATTAATTCAAACAATGCTGAATTAATTTAATTATTTTTGATAGAGTTTTACTAAAAACTACTAGAGCAAAGTAGACTAGAGATCATAAAAAAAAAAAAATCAGAGATTCTTTTTGGTTTCCATTCCAGACATCTGTCTTGGTCATAAACGCAGTTTCACACTCCACCAAACCTACCGATGTGTGAAGAAAAAGCATAAATTAAGACAGGTAGGTCCTTAACACATCCCTCAGCTAGGAAAATGGCAGGATTTGCTTCATTTTCCTGAATGAAATCTTAACCTCAAGCCCCTTTCCTACAGTCTGTAGCAAAAAGGGGCTGCGAGTCCTAAAGTTCCCTGACCAGCATGTGAAAATCAAGATTGCTCAGTAACTGAGCCGTTAATCATCATAGAACCACAGAAAGTGTTAGGTTGGAAGGAGCCTTTAAAGGCCATCTAGTCGAACTCCAGTGCAGTACGCAGGGCCATCTCCACTAGATCAGGTTGCTCAGAGCCCCATCAAGCCTGACCTCGAATGTGCTCAGGGATGGGGCCTCCACCATCTTCCTGGGCAACCTGTTCCAATGATCTGCTACCCTCATATTGAAGAACTTTTTCCTAATATCCGACCTAAATCGACACTCTTCTTGCCCAAAACCATTACCCCTCATCCCACTGCCTCACAACCCCACGAATAGCTCATCCTCAGCTTTCCTACAGGCACCCTTGGGGTACTGCAAGGCTGCTATGTGAGGTCCCCCGGAGCCTTCTCTTCTCCAGGCTGAACCACCCCAACTCTTAACAGCAAATCTTCAGAAATTACGTAGCAATTTATGCCAAGAGCAGCTTCCAAACGAAAGCTCCTTCCCGGCCCGCCGAGCCGCCCTTCCAAGCGGCCTCCGGCTCCCACCCCAGGAGCCGCGGGCGGCGCAGCCCCCGCAGGCCGGTGGTCGCGCTGCCGGGAGCGGGCAGGAGCAGCTCCACCGGACCCGCGGCTGCCTGGGCATACGTGCTCCTCGGGTGCGAAGCAAAAAAACCCAACCCAAACAGCCCCCAGCCCACACGTTTCAGGAGAGTCCGGGGGTGAAGACTGGGGCGCGGTATCAGGCGCATCCGCGGCAGAAAACAGAGGGACCGGTGCGCTAACTCCCCCGCCCCTCAGCCGAGCCCACCGAGAGGGCGGCGGGACATGCTCAGTGCGACTGGCCGGGCTCCGCCTCCCCTTGACCCGGATACAGACGGCAGTGTCGCGTGGAGCCGGGCCGGTCGCGGCAACAGAAGGAAGGGAGCGGAGGCGCGAGCCCTGACTGCACCATGGGGCTGTGGTGAGCACCCGGCGCCGCTGCCCGCCCGCCCCCCTGCGCTGCCGTGCCTCCTTCCCCCGCGGCCATGGCCCCCATGGGAATCCGCCTCTCGCCGCTCGGCATGGCCGTGTTCTGCCTGCTGGGGCTGGGCGTCCTCTACCATCTCTACTCCGGCTTTCTGGCCGGCCGTTTCGCCTTCTTCATGCTGAGCGAGCCGGCAGCCGGCGGTCCCGAGACCCCCCGGGGCTCCGCGCCCGCTGGCTCCGTGGACTTGCGGGAGCTGCTGGCCGTGTCCGTCCTGGCCGCCGTCAGGGGCGGGGAGGAGGTGAAGCGGGTCCGTGAGGGCAACGTCCTCAACGCCAAGGCGAAGGGGAAGACGCGGGAGGGGGCCGAGGAGCAGCTGACGAGCGGCGACCTCCTCTCCAACCGCAGGATGTTCTACCTGCTGAAGGGCGCCTTCCCCGCCGTGCAGGTGGGTGTCGGGCTCCCCCCCCCCCCCGGTGCGTGGGGGAAAGCGGAGAGGCTGCTGGGCCCGTGGCCGGCCCCTCCCGGGTGTAGAACCGTTACCGACCCGTAGCGCCCTGAGGCGAACCGCCGGGCTGCCGTGCCCAAGGGCTCTGCCGTTAGCGGGCAGACACGTGTCACCGCGCCGTGTCGCAACTGACGGCGGGAAGCGATGCCTTTTTTTTTTCGGCATCTGTCCTTCCTGCCTCGCTGGTTCTGTGGCAGTGCCGCCTCACGGTTGTTGCCGTGGGTGTGGGGTGGCGGGGGAAGGAGCTGGGTTACCCGCTAGGAAGCCGTGCCAGGTGAAGCCGCGCCTCTGAAGCGGTGTGGGCAGGAGGGGGGAAGCAGCACCGGCACTAGACACTGTGAGTGAGTTGTGCTCTCTCAAAGGAAGTTTCCTAGAGCCGATTCGGCGTGTGTTTATGAGGCCGAGATGAGCGATGCTGCTGTCGTCTTAAATTGCCCTTCCTGCCAGCTGACCTCCCTGCCTTAAGTTGCCGGGGGAGCCAGGAGTGAGGAGAAGGGATTGAGAATTCGAGGTGTGATACACTACGCTGCGTCCCTATCTCTCGAGGCTTTAGTTCTTGTGACTCTGGGCCAGCAGATAAGCTGACAGCTGTGTCCCGCTCTGGATCGCTGCCTAAGCGAGCAGATGAAGTTCCTTTTCTTTCAGAGGTGTACACCTCCCTCTGCTCTCGTTTGCCTCCAAAATCTGCCTGTAAAGCTTGAGGTTGCACCCAAACCGGAACCACAGTTCGAGGCTTTTCTGTTGATAGAGGCTTTGTGTCTACTGCTGTTGTTGTAAGTGGGAACTTCAGTCTCTTGATGTGAAATTTCTTGGCTTTTTACAGTAGTTTGAAGTAAATAGAAAACTTTAAAGTTTGGATTTCAGAGGTGGTGATGGCATGTTTTTCTGAGATAGGTTGAGAGAAGAAGTAGTGCAGTTAAGCTTGTTTTGCTTAAGTTTATTTACTACTCAGTGAGTTTTCAGTGGCTGCTCTGGAAGTTCCTTAGGGTAGTTTGAGGTTCTTTGGTGTTTGGGTTTTAAGTCTTGCAGAGAACACATTGCATAAGAAATCTAAAGAAAACACTAAATTCTTCAATATCTGAAATAAACTTGATATGTGATCAATCTTCTCTACAGAAGGATTATGAAGGTTATGTTCTGAAGATTGCTGGATTGTCTGTCAGTGGCAAGCCACCTCTGCAGGCCATGCAGTAAAGGAAGAATTGTTGTCCCCTGCTCTCTTTTGCTGTTTGGTGTCCTCGTGGCACTTGGCATTACAGCATTGCTGCCTGACACCTGCATGCATTCTCCCCTTCCACACATGAAGGGACGTACTAGTTTAGACGTGGGAGTTGTCCTTGCTCGCAGAGTAGGCTGGGGGTTTGGTTTGGGCTTGGAGAGCTTGGTGAGTTGTGGTGTCTGTTCTGTGTCTGTGGTGATGCATGTGAACTGCTCTGGTTCTTGGGATGCATAGCGGTGACAGTTGAACAACTACTTTTAAAAAAACTTTGGGTTTTGGTTCCTTAGAGTTGACTCGTGTTGTTAGTCTTTAAAAATAGATGGTACTTTCTAAAGCACAGATGCGTTCCCAAACATAGTATGAAGACAAAAATGTGCATGTACATCTGTGGGTCTGGAAAAACAATCAGGCATACATCCTTCTTTTATTTTCTCTTTTTCTCTGTATTTCCTTTTTCCTTCTCCCATCCCCCTCGATTGTCTGAGCTTGAGTTGAGGATGACTAGGAAAAGTTTATTTGACAAATCATTCAGTTGATCTGTTATCCAATCAGACAAATCATCTCTGGGATATTTAGTGTTCCGAGTACATAATCTGGATAATAACAGCTTATCTTTTGCAGCATTTAAAAAATATCCTCTAAGCTGTATATACTGATAAGACATGCTGGCTCTTAAAGTCTATACTATGGTGATGATGTATTTATACACGTTTGTCCAAACCAAAAAACCCCCTTTGTTTTACCATACGCAGGTGGCACTGCACACTGCTCGAGTGTGAGGACAAGGTCTCATCTCAGTCTCCAAGTCCTTTGTGTGCACCCTCAGCACAGCATGCCTAAAACAGCTACTCTTTCGTAGAACAGAACTGTTGTCCCAAAAGTGGGATCGTTATCCAGTGTGGAGTATGCCAATAGAGATATCAGACCTGCTGCAGTTTTAGTGTGAAAGTGAGTATTCTAGAGGATTTCCTGAGACACCTTTCATGTGTGGCAATGTAAGACTGCATCTTGTGAGAAGCATCATACTTTCGGCTTTATCCCCCCCAGAGGGATGCTCCAGAATTAACCTGCTGAAGTCAAATAAACCTCTTGTTACTAGAGAGGATGCTGCTAACAAAAGCTGTCAAACACAGACTGAAAGAATTCTGTGAGTAGAGTTATGCAACATGCTGATTTACTCATATAGTGGAGTCCTTGAACCTAACAGGTACCTCAACAGTTAAATTGGTGCCAAATATGCAGCCAGGGAAAAAAAAGTACAAAATCTAGGTTCCAAATCACACCTGTAATGTAAAGGAAATGATCCATTAATTATCCTCTAAGAATAGCTATGGCTTTCCAATGTTTAGATGTAACCCAGAGAAGTCATTTGACTGAAATAAACTTAAGTCAGTGATTGTGCTGCTGGACATAGTAAGGGAATGCATGCATGCACTCTGCCTGAAGCAGATGTTCAGGTGTGATTGTCAAGAGGAGGTGGGAGAGTTGGCTTTCTCGCTTATGGAAGCTGAAATAAATCTGGAAAGAGTCTTACAGTCCTGACAGTTGAGATTTATTGAAGAAGGCTTTCAAAAATCTGAAGGGGGGAAGAGAAGGAAAAAAACAACAGTGAAAACATTTTGTCTTTGTCTTTTAATTTAAGTAAAGCCATTGTCTCTATATATAGAGGCAGAGGAACTCCACTGCTTACATCACCTGCTCCATTTGATATAAATAGATGCGTTTGCATCAGTTCAAGACTTCTTACAGCTAGATTAGGTAAGACCAAAGAGGAGCACATCAATTCTGTGTTATCACAGTGTAGTAGCTAGATCAAATGGTGCTGAGTATTATATTGCTCAGAAATAGACGTGAGAAATACAGGGGAGGAAGGGGCGAGTCAGCTATTTTTAACTGGGGTATTACCCAGTGTTGTCTGATCACACAACATCCAGCAGTGAATATTTGCATGTTTGTGCAGTTGATTTGAAAATAGATTTTGTGTTAAAATACATGTAATAGTTTCTCTTGATGAGCTGCAAGGTTGCAGTTACAGGCTTGAGGTGTTTACTACTCCTGCACTACCAGCGTGCTGACCTTGTCTATTTGTTTGTTGTGCTGAGAACAAGTTAAACCTCTCATCCAGCTATAAACATCACCTCCACTCCTTTATTTTTATTTTAATTTAATTCTCTTATCTTTTCTGGTGTTACTTCATTGCTTTCCTGGTTGTTTCTCCGTGCAGCCCTGTTTATTCCTTGTGCTAGCACAGTGGTGGTATAATAAGGATTGGAATAGGAGTCAGGTGAGGGGATTAAGGACATGCTCAAACCAGCCCCGATGCTGGGAGGAAGAGGGGACTGAGGAAGCAGTGTTTCCCAGTCGAGATTGGCCAGAAACAGTGGTGTGTTCTGCCCACAAGAGCTTATCTGAAGGGATGATCTCATGATACTGGGGTTTCAGCAGCATTACCTGGTAAAGGAGCTTCTCTCTCAGCACTGTGCAGTGGGTCTTCCAGTCTTCTAATACCACTTGTCTGTGGGTCAGTGTCAGGAGCTTGATATCTGAATGTATCCAAGGTAAAAAAGTAAAATAAAGGAATTAGGAATACTGTGGTTCACGTTATGACCTTACCAACAAACTCAGCGCATCTGTAGGAGCAGCACTACCTGATCACAAATACAGGAGTGATTGACAGAGGAAGATGTGCTCCTTCCTAGCACTTTGGCCAAAGTACCTCTGTCCTTCAGCTGATTTAATGTGACCCACACAGTTCTGCTATTTTGTTTCTGTACTCTGCTATTGCTATTTTCAGAGGATGCAGACTTCAGTCTTACTTACCAGAGTGAATTCTGCCTAGTATTCTCATTTTCGGCTCTTGGGGCTTATTTTTGACATTGATTTATGTGTTATAGGTGCACCAGCTATATGTCTTGGTTTCTAGTGAATAGAGAAATATCCTTTGTTTCTTTTTGTATTATTATTTTATTTATTGTGACTTGGTGGAAATCAAGTCTTCCTCTGTCCCAGCCTTTCTCTTCAAGCATCTTTTTATTGGTCTTGCCCCTGTCTTGAATGCTAACATTTTTCTTTCTCTTTCCCAGTTAAGACAGATGATAAATACCTCATTTCAATTTTGTGCATGATAACGCTGGAATCAGGCATCAGTGTTTGAAATGGAAATTTAAGAACATGTCAGTTTTAATGAGACTTTCTTCTAAATTAAATCCACTTTTTGCAGAATAATGTCTCTTAAGCACTTTTTTTTTTTTTAATCAAGCTACCTGAAATCCTTTCTAGATTTAAACCTGCTGTTGACAAGCTTCTGACCACTCTGCCAACTAGAAACTACTTAGAAAACGGGAGTTTCATCTGAGGTGGCAAGCTCTGCAGTTGATACTGATTCTGTGAGAAAGCTAGATATGTTACAAAAATTGGTTTAAAAAACCAAAATGCTACTTGAGCTTTAGAAGTAGCTTTACTGAATAAGTTCAGTAATTTCTCTCTTCATGATGGGAGAGCAGCATCCTCGGGTCTTTGGGTTTTTAACAAAATTAATGTTCTTCCTACACAGATGACTTCAGCAACTGCCAAGAGAATTCTAAGTAAACCTAGAAGTGTTGATATGAATTGAAATCTCATTAATAGGTGCTGTCTGGAGATGCATTTCTTCACATGGGTTTTAACTGATTCTAGATCATTTATACTGGCTCTTTACCTAAAATGAAATCAAAGCCTGTAAAATGTAATCAAAGCCTTTATGGTAATGAGTTCAGTGATTATCTTTTCATATGTAATTACAAGTAGTTAATTTGGCTTGTGCCTGTACTGGGGGGTGTTTAATCTGTCAGTTGAGCATCTGAGGATTTGAGTTTGTTAGTAGGGTCGCTACTGTCAAACAGCAAAAGTTTTCTAGGTGTTATTGTGGTGGTAGTCTTCTAATCTAACAGCCTTATTTGGCTGTTTTCTTAAAGTGAAGTGTCGGAACTCTCATTGCAAGTTAGTCACCCCTCTCTTTGCTAGACCGGCATCTGTACAGAGCTGTAGCGGAGAATTCATCCGCCTACTGAAACAACGTGTGAGCTAATGGCTCTATTACTTTGACTGCTTTTAAATTCTAGTTGTTTCAACAGATGACTGGTATAAACCATGAATGATGTGACCCATGCTGATTTCCTTTGGTTTTTCTGTTTGAACATGTCAGTGGAAGCAGAGCTGTCATACGATGCGTTTTTCCCATTTATGAAAACCTGTTTGTTTCACTCTGCTTCCTGCTGGCTTAATGACTGAAGCCATGTAATGAGTTTTGATAAGCAATAACTGAGCTTTTTGACATTTAGGCTTGTCCATAATCTTGGCAGATCCCATCATTGTGTTCTCACATGAAGTGACTACTTGTCATTAAAAATAAAAGATGTAGCTGATGGTAGAGAACTTCAGTCTGTCTGCACTTCTGTGCCTTGACAAATGTGTGCCTCCTTTATCTGTGCTGTGCCATTATTATACAAGTATTTGTTGTTTTCTTTTCAAATGAACGACAACATGACACCAGCAGGTTTTTATACCTTTCATTATTTTATATATTAATATATTTTTATACATTACAAATTTATATGCAAGTATATTTTATATTTTTATTACGCTGTATTACCTTTTAACAAGTTATTCAGCAAGGACCCCTCTATTCTTTCGTAAGAAAATCTACCATGCTTAAACTCTTCCTAAATTGGACCCTTGCAAAAGGAACGTTTATGAAAGGCATAAAGATAGCTGTAAAAACTATTTTTTAAGTTCCTTTTTTACTTTTCTAATATGTTGTGGTAATCTAAGATGGAAAAGAACCCTTCCAAATGGAAGCAGTGGCTTTAAAAATGTCAGTGCATTAAATAAAACTTGAATTTTTTGACTCTGCTGTCAAGGCTACTGTGCAACTTGTTTAAAGCTTAAATGCATTTAAAACTTAAAAAGAAAGTGGTATTTCTATTTCTGAGTTTGCATTCTTTTCAGTGTCAAGGAACATAAGCTTTCAGGAAGCAGCTTTCATTCACAGTGAAAACTGCTACTTGCCACCCCCAAATTCAAAAGTTGGAAGGGAGAGATTGAGTGGTCCTGGCTGCAGGTGAACTCAGTCTTGGTGTGAATGTGAGCCCTTCCTTCTGTAGGAGATTTTGGAGCCCTGGTTTGTAACCAGGGTAAACTGGATACTTTCCTCAGTTATTGCAAATAAGGTGCTTTGTTTCTTGCTTTCCTGGAGAGTGCTCTCCTCTTGTGCAGATTTATATGCCCTGACTTGTTGAGTGGGTGTTTACATTCAGAGGTTTTGGCATCTGATTCCTTCACACGGTCTGTGTATACGTGGATGCTGTGAGGAGACGAAACAGCTTTCATCTCTGATACACTTGAGGGGAAAAAAGCAGGGAGTAACTGAGCCAATGGAGGTGAACCAGCCTGACTTGTAGTGCAGTGGGTGTAAGGGCACATCACTCCTTGGGAGTAAGGCGATGGCAGTGATTGGAGGGGTGAGGTGTGAGGCTTGGCCTGTAAGCAGGGGAAAGCCCAAAGGCTGCTGGTTGAACTTCTCTCCCCTGAGTTGTGACATCACTTAAGCACAGTCAAGTAACAGCAAATCAAGTGCAGTCCTGTTCAGCCTCCTCATAGTTGGTTGCTCCGGATGTTAGTCCGGAGGGTACATGTAGTGATTAAAATACCTTCCACTGTCCACAGGGGACCTCTCTCAGTTACCCAGTAAGAAGGAATCAGAATCATTGTTGGTTCATTTTTTATAAATGTTTGCATTTACTTATTTACTTCTGTGCCTCTGCTCCTTTCCTCCGTCTCCTGTCAGGTGAATACAGATGGCAGATAAGTTCAAATCTTGGGTATGTGTAATGCTTACCTTGTGTAATCAGTCATGAAGTGGCTGTGCATGTCATGCAGAGTTAGTGCCTTAACAAAACAGGAAAACAAACATCTGTTAATGTTTAACTTAACATGTTCCCTTGTACACTAGTTTGCCTGGGCCTCCAGGCTTTTCATTTTCATAGTCCCACTCAAATCAATAGACTCATCCACTGAGTCATAGAATCGTTTGGGTTGGAAGGGGCTGCTAAAGGTCATCAAGTCCAACCTCCCTGCAATGAGCAGGGGCATCTTCAACTAGATCCAAGTTCCTCAGAGCCCTGTCCAACCTGACCTTGATTGTTTGCAGGGATGGGACATCTACCACCTCTCTGGGTAACCTGTTCCACTCATTATTCTTGAAAAGGAATAAACTTAAGTTCATTTTCTGACTAGTGAGTATTGTCTTTTGTTGTTATCTTGACTGTGGGGTTGTTCTGTTTTGTTTTTTCCTTGAACAGATTAATTAGTGTTTCTTCTTTATAATACAGGTGGAATAATACTTGTGTTTTTTCTATTCTAATAAAACAGCTCTGAGATTTGCGTTTGAGAGGACTTAAATCAGATGGGGATATTGATGCTCGGGAACAAAGAGCTGTGCTACTTAATCTTTTTTCAAGATACTGTTTTATTTGCATATTGAAGTACAAAATGAATATTAGGTTGGGTAAGAACATAGGGAAGGAGGGAGAGTTAATACAAGTAAATAAAATTCACATACCATCACACCCTTTCTAAGAAAAGCATTTTCATGTAGTGATGTTTATTAACAATAAAAATCAATCGTGTATTTGAACAGAAACTTCTGTTTAAGTTTTTTGCCATATATTTTTTTTTTCAGTTTAATTTATCTTTAATGGGTGAATTCAGAGGCAGGACTACAGCTGTGTCCTACTGTTTCAAATCAGGAAGAAGCCTGAGTTTGCTCACCTCGTCACAGACTGCAGCCTAGTATTCAGACAGATTTGTTGGTTGGTGAGCTGTCATGCGGATATCGCAAAGCACTGGTAGTGAGCGGCCCCATACAGGTATACAGCTCAATGGGCCACTGTCAAGTTCCCTGAAGTCTTTATGTCATCAGGACTATTGACTGTTTGGAACACTGTATTTATCCATATGTTTATAGCACACTCTTGAATTGCTTCCTATGTCCCTGAGCAGATCTTATATTCCAAGCACCAACGTGCCCAAGGAGGGAAGTTGCTGTGCAGTGGGTTGCCAAAGGCTGGGAACACCCAGGTCTTTAGGAAGGCACACTGTGGGCCAAGCCCCATGTTGCCACTTGACCTGCTGCTGGGTTCTGCAGGATGCATCCTGCTCCATCATGGGATTCCTGCATCTCACAGGTTCACTTTGAGGAAGCTCTGCACTGGCAAGATGCAGCCAGACTGCCTTGTTTATAAAATAACTTTTTTTTGACCTTCCAGCAGTAGTCCATTCACTGACTTACATATATTTTATTAAATCCCTGTTTAATGCATTTATTCCCTGTGAGAAAGACCTCCCTCTCAAATATAACTGGGAAAGATTGCTGAAATGTCTGGCAGCAGCTTACAGTGCTTCTTGAGATGAGCTTTACAGCTTACAGCTCTTAGGTAGTTAACCTCAAATAACTGTTTATTTCTGTCTTCTACTTGCTGTCTCAAGGTATTGCACAATGGGTTGCTATCTAAATCTGACCCTTAGGAGCAGGCAAAGTTACGCATGTGATAGCAACCATGCAAACTTTATAACTGTTTGCACTAACATAACAGTTTAATTGACTCTGAGTGTATTGCTGGAACAAGCTCTGTGGTTTGAGGCATTGTGATTGTCTTCTTACTATAGCTGCTCCTGTCTTCAGAGGGAAGGCTTGGGAATGAAGTCAACCATGTATCCATATGACTGCAGAAAAGCACAGAATCGCAGAATGCTTTGTGTTGGAAGTGACCTCAGTCCCCCTACCATGGGAGGGTCATGGTCTCTGGAAGCTTCCAGAGAATGACAAGTAGGAATGTGGAACATCATATTAACACAAAGGCATGTTTTCTGGGTATATTCTCATGCATTACAAATAAATAAATTCCTAGTGTTAAATGGTTAGTCATACTCTCTGAGGCTATTATGTCTTGCAACACCTATACCCTAGCTTTCTAGCAATAAATAAATCGAAGGACTACAAGTAATGAAAAAGTTTAATTACTGAATTTCTACTTGGATATGACTTCTGGAGTATTCAACCTACTGAGGCTACAGTGTAAATGATCATATGAATGGAAGAACTACTGATGTGGGGTTGGGCTGGTTTGGTTTTGTGGTTTTTTGGGGTTTTTTGTTTTTCTTTTTTTTCCAGAGGGCTTTGCAATCTTAGTCCTATGAACACACGCCACCCCCCTGCATTCTCTTTCTTTTTCTCTGGCAGAGTAACTTCAACTGTTCAGTGAGACTCCTCACAAGCATTATGGCTGCTGCAGTGGCAGCAGAGTTACAGCCACTGCTACAAAATTTGAACTAGTAGAAAGTCTTCCTCTGGAATCAATAACTTTCAGATAGCTTCAGCATTGTAATTTTAGTGTACTGTAACAACAGGTTTAGCAAGGTATTCTTCCTTTTGAGGATTGGTTCTGACTCAACTTTTTGGAGGCCTCTTCCTTCTGTTGAGGAAGTGTGCTCCTACGAGGGTGCATAATACACTCTAGTGGAATTTGAACTGCCCAGGGGCTGTGTGGAGGCTGCCAAGTCTGTGGGACTAGTCATCTTGACTTTGGAGGGCTTTGTTCCCTAAGGGGAGAAAAAATCATCGGGTTTATTGTACAGTGACAAATGTTTAGTTTGTAAATGTCAGGGCAACTTCAAGCACTCTGTGTTTGGCATACAGTGCTTCAAATACTCTTTTTTTAAAGTGAGAAGACAGCTATAATGTATGGCTGGAGTTGCAACAGTTCTGCTGGCTTTCTTTTTTTAAATTTTCTTGGAGAAGATGGCCCTTAAGCCTTTGGTAGTAATCTGCTATGGTTAGGTGTGTGATGTCTTTACTTGTCATGTATTATGGCAATTAGGTATTGTCATAATGTATGTACATGAATTATGTAGAATCCCTGTAGATGCAAAGTCTGTAACAATCAAATGTAGCCTGATCATTTCTTTAATTGTCATTCAATGTCACCTGCCTACAACATCTGTAATAAATCCCTTCTGACTAAAACAATTTATCTACTCTTATCAGTCAGTTGCCTGAATCTGAGCCAACAGCCTTGACACCGTCTGTGGTGAGTAAAGGGAAATTGGTGGTTCTAGGTTGTAGATGCATTTGCATCCTACTTGCACCTACTATTTTACTTGACTAGGCTCAGAGCTAGTCAGTTCACTATGCCTTTAGAATTATACTAGAGGAAGCCACCTTTAAAGTTAGCAAGACTAAAAAAGCTTGTATTACTAATATTCTGAAATGCCCTGAAGGTCTAGATTGGTTCCACTCAATTTCAGACATATAACCAACACATCTAAGCTGTAAGCATCATAAATGGTGTGATGTGTTTCTGAGGTTGAAGCTTGAAAGGCAGAGTAACAATGGTTTCCTTCTTATAGTAGTAGTAGTAGAAATACTAGTCTTCTGATGTAACTAGATTTTAAAAGTAAATGGGATTAATTTGTCCAAATTCCTGTTAGCGCTGCTTATATCCAGTTGCATTACAGCTCTCCTGTAAACCATGTTTGCAGTGGTAGTCAGCTGATATGGA
This sequence comes from Laterallus jamaicensis coturniculus, assembly GCA_022605575.1. Lineage (NCBI taxonomy): Eukaryota > Metazoa > Chordata > Aves > Gruiformes > Rallidae > Laterallus > Laterallus jamaicensis. The sequence goes on along the minus strand of JAKCOX010000002.1, from coordinate 51,345,668 downwards.
TGGGTTAAGACAGATTGATCTGTATTTCCCCAGTGGTTCCTCCTGCTGGGTTATGTGATGTTTTGTAACATGAGGGATCACTACATACAACCTTTTGTGAAAACTGCATCTCCTCTGATCCAAAAGTACCTTGCTGCTGCAGTCATAGTGACATTGTATTGGCTTTTGCAGAATGGTATTCAATCAGACAGATTGACACTGTGTGCTCCACTACTGGACCAAGCTCTGTTTGGTATACTGAGATGGCATTTGGTCCCAAATAAAACTCCTTAAGCTGGACAGCAAGCGACAACAGGCTTAAATGTGACCTTCGACTGCCATTTATAAATGTTCTTCATGGGCCTTCTTGGGTCCTTAGACCAACCTACCCTAAAGACAGATAATGGAATGTTATTAACTTCTTAATACAGCTGTCAGATTAATGGTATTTTATAATGGTTACATCCAGTTGAGCTGCTTGATTTGCTGATTGTAACTCAGTGCCAGAAGCAGGAGTATATGCTAGAATACCTACTCCTCCAAGTCATACCCTAGTCTGCAAAATATTTGTTGATAAAATATCTATCTGTTTCAGTCTTCATCTACTGGTCTGTATAAATGGATAATCAGACCCTGCTTTATCTGTATACCACATGCTTCTCCAAAGTAAAGTGTTCTGTGTGCAGTCTTTGAAGCAACTAACTGCATTTAACTCTTGGTTTAAAATTCAAATATAATTCATACTGTGAGAAGGTTCAGTAGGAAGAGCCACAGCCAAAGAAACAGCGTCCAGCTGTGGGAACAGTTTACAAGGTGCTGAAAAAGGACTAATTCGTGCATTTAGCTTTTAGACTTAATCCCACTTTCAGCTGGAGGTGGAGGTATAAAGAAAAGGTATAAGCAAACCTGTAATTTTCCCAAGTTACCAGTTACTGTATCTGACAAGATAATGCATCTACTCCTGTTGTCTTACTGTAGATCAACTCTGAAGAACGTGTTGATACAGCTGATCAGGAGGCAGTCTCTTGGGATCGCAGTATTCCTGAAGACATAAAACAAAAAATACAGCCTAAAGAGGTTCCAGCAGAAAGTGTTACTGTCTGGATCGATCCATTAGATGCTACACAAGAATACACAGGTAGCTGATTCTTGTTGACAAATCATGTGTGTAATTCTGATGCCTGCCTTTTGTACTGGAGACAAAATAGTAAGTATTTACAATGGCATCTCTTGTTAAAGTGCACTGTGTCAAAGCTAGCGTGATTTTAATTAAACAAATTTTATAAGGAATGTAGTTACTGGGCTGTAGCATTTACTTTTATACATCCCAACTCTGAAATACTTTTGTACTCCTTGCAGCTAATTAATTGCTAAAATCAATTGTGACTGTCATTTATGGATTCTGCAGGAACTGCAGGGTTTTTTTATTACTGTGGCAACACTATGTCAGAATATTTTTTGTTGCTTATTTAAAGGGAGTAAGTGAACATTCTATTTAACTTGATATAAAAAAAAGTTGCTATAGTTTTTCAAAATAGCATGTGTAATTCAATCTTCCCCTTTTTGTATTTTTAGGATGCCACATGAGCAGTTCAAACCAATCCAACTGTAACTGTTGCTGATACGTCTTGCATAACAAATAGAAAAATTGAGGGTTTTTTAATTTTTGTGAATATTTCATCGATACAATCCCCTTTTTCATGGGAATGTTTTTTGGTATTTGAATTACCAGTTTTGAACCAATAGAGGATAGGAGGTGGGGCAGAAAAAGGAGAATATGGGGACAGGGATTTCCATGAAAATACCTGCTGCATAATACAGAGCTGTCCACATTCAGTCTGGTAGGAGTATAGGTTACACCTACTGAGCAGGAAAAATCCCTGAGGAACTGAAAAGCCTTCAAAGCCTTTCAAAAACCACAAGGTGATTTGAAGATACAACAAAGTTACATAATTGTAAAAGGCAGAACGTAGACTGGGCTTCAAAGAACAACATTTCTGTAATGTCAGGTTTGCTTTTGTCTGCATTCCTGGCATCTGGCTGTGAAGTTGCTCACTTTCTCCTTTTGCCCACAGAGGATCTTCGGCAGTACGTCACAACAATGGTGTGCGTGGCTGTAAACGGTAAACCCGTCATAGGAGTGATACACAAGCCATTCTCAGCCTATACAGGTACCTTCATGGCTTCACCTATTTCCAGCATCTCCAATTACAGTGTTAATTTAAATTGAAAGGGTGCATTTTAAACTAATTGCAAATGTGTTCAGGTATTAAGATCCCTTCAATCAGAGAGCTTATAGCAACCCAAAGGAAGCGAAATCTACCCATACTGACCAACCTTAGACTTAACAGAAATGTACTTTGCTCATTCAGGAGAACAGGTTGGGTCTGTGGAAGTGTAGCCAGGAGATGGTGTTTATTCAGAGTGAATAGCAAAGATGAAAGATCTTAATGGCAACTGTAAGTAACAGGTAAGAGCAACCATCTAACATAGTCCTACTGATGTACTTTCAGTGCCACAATGCAATTAATTTGTTAGCATTAATGTAGTATCAGTGAGGATGGCTGCAAGTTTTTCATTGTGTATGCACCAGAAAGCTTCAAGGTAGTTTTAGTATTCGCATCTTACATACTATATGTTTGAATTAAGAATTTCTGTTCTCATTTTCCCTTAGGCAATACTGACCTCTAGAGTTGCGAAGTTACACAGTAGCTCTGGCACAGAAACTAAGACTGAATAAATGCACTTCTTAGTTTGCTCTCTCTTTTTTTTTCTCCCCCCACTGAATGCTCAATATTCTGTGTTAAATATTTTACTGTCTTAAATGACTAGAAATTATGTCCATGTTTACTGTGTGTGCTATATTCCAATATGCTTTGAAAATCTTGAGGTTTTTTGGAACATATTTTTCTAACGACCGACATCTATCTGATTGGGGGTTTTTTTAGCACTGTAATTTTGAGAATTAACCTCCTTTAATATTAATAAAGTGTAATATATTGAGACATGGCATCAGATGAGATTCAATGTATTCTGTCATTCATTGTGACAAGTATTCATTTCCCAAGTTGGAAGTACCAACATGTTGTGAGTAGGATGGTGCCTAATACTACCACACAAATATAAGGCGATCAAGGGCAATCAGCATTGTTATTACACATAACTCGGTCTGTTGCCATACAATCTGTCCCTCTACTGAGATGAAATTGCTGGTTAGTCTGCTAAGTATATGTCAGATTAATGGTTAGGGGATGCCACCTACCAGGCTTGGCTTTGAACCTCATGATGAAACAAGTGGAAGGTTGTTTATTCTAAATCCAGTCCTCTGAAACATGCCATCACGTGTTTTCCTCAGTATTCCTATTCTCCTGAGCTATTTCCTTCCTTAGGGTTGCTATACTTTGAAAGAGATGACTCAGTAACATTTTTACTTTCTGCTTTGAAGGGTAATGGGGCTTTCTGTTCTTATAAAAAGATTGTTTTAGGAAACATTGTATCTATTTCTGACTCTGAGCCATCATTTTAACTCCTGTGGCTGTCCAATTGCAAGCACTACTTAGGACTTTTCCCTCTTGCTCTGTTTTTCTGGTTTGTTTTTTTCTTTTTTTTTTTTTTTTTTTAAGTATCACAGAAGAATAGCAGGCATGGAATAGTGCCATATACACAAAAATGGGCGGGGGGGTGGGGTGTTTCTTTTCCACTTGCATATACGTGTAGGGATGCACCCCTTCCATCTGTCAGCCCTAACTTTCTCATTTAGGTCAGAGGCATAAATCCCATTTTCTCTTATAAGTATCCTTTAATCTGTCCACTTAACGGAAATTGTTCTTTGTAAATCTGAGCAGAACTTGTGTTTCTCTTGTAGCCTGGGCAATGGTGGATGGCGGGTCGAATGTAAAAGCTCGTTCCTCCTACAATGAGAAAACGCCACGGATCATTGTGTCCCGCTCCCATGCAGGGAAAGTTGAGCAGGTTGCACGGCAGACATTTGGAAATAAGACAGTGATAATCCCCGCTGGTGGAGCAGGTTTGGTTCCTTAAGCATTCTATCCGTTTTATTGCTTCCAGATGATTTAGTGGGATAGCTGATATTAGACAAAGGGATATAGAACTGTGGCGTCTCCTCTTTTTCCTCTTACATTTTGTTCTTCACACCTCTAAAAGCAAGCACTTAAGAGTAGGGACACAGTTTTTCCTGTATGTAGAAACCTATATGCACACTTAGTTCAGGCTTCAGGCTGTTCACAAGTTAGTATGCTGGTGAATCTAAGCCTGCACCAGCAAAGTTATTGTGGTCCTTTCATTTAATGCACTGAAGGTACCAATGCCTTTGTGGAGAAAAAAGGGTTGTGTGACCAAATACAGAATCATGAAGTATAGTCTGTTTGTTCTTAGTGAGCTGGTAGAATGTTTAATTAAACTAGTTTTTTTTAAGAAAAATCCATTTAAGTTTGTTACTATTTCTTGCATTTATGTCAAAAGAGAAAGCTAATGTCACTGAAGTCTGTTTTCATCTGCTTCATATTCAGACCAAAGAGGTTTTAGGTTACTTTTTGTAACCTTACACAATATCCCCATGCACGTTACTGACAGAATGCAAATATTTGATGCACTAGTGTGAAGCAATAGCAGTTTTAAAGTCTCAGAAAAGCTATGCATAGTTTTAATTTTGTGGAAGTGTTATTCTCTCTGTCTTTAATATGGCAAGCTAGAGCTCCTTTATAGGTTGTTTAGTCAAGAAGGTCTTGCGTAGTTTCTTGATGATGAATCTAAACAAGTTTCCTTGTGATTAAGGAAGTGAAAGTGTAACTGACTATAGCAGATCTTCTCCAGGGCTTGACAGTATTAGATATAGAAAGGAACAGTTTAGCAAAACCAAGGATAGTGGTTGAACAATTGAAAAACATTCATTATAGAATCAAAGAGTGCTTTGGACTGGAAGGGACCTCAAAAATCAGGTAGTTCTAACTCCCCTGCCATGAGCAGGGACACCATCCACTAGACCAGGTTGCCCAAAGCAAAGAAAGAATACTATTTTGAGCTGTGACTCTGTATTGTATAATGTATGATAGAGGGGAACATCCTGGGTTGAGTTGCTTTATTAAAGACTGGTGTTTGCATCTTCCTGCTGTTGTAATAAAAACCCAGGAAGAAAAAGGTAGACGTCAGCGTAACACAGGTTGAGAAATCAGAGAGGCAATGTATAAGCAAAACTATTTGAGTTTCTGATCTTGTTTTTTTAATGTGTCTCTAGATAAGGCTGTGTAGCATATTAATTAAGACTGCATAGAAAAAATGTGTCTCAAATACCCAAGGCTTTAATTGGAGTGGAAAAATCTTGGTGAATCTGTGTGGGGGTGTTCCTTTTTCAAGTGTTCTTTTCAGGTCAGAGGGTAGACAAAGGTGCCTCCACCACTATTTTACAGGATGGTGTGATATAATTAATGACATTGCTTTCTAAAATCTTGCATGTGCCTACTATCTGTTAACACTTACTAGTACATTGATCTTTGTGATGAAGAGGAAAACTTGGTTTGAGTTTTGGGTCTTCTAACTTCTGTCCATTTCTTCTAGGTTATAAAGTGTTGGCCCTCCTTGATGTGGCTGAAAAGAATCAAGAAGAAGCTGATGTGTATATCCATGTCACCTACATTAAGAAGTGGGACATATGTGCTGGAAATGCAGTGTTGAGAGCATTGGGTGGCCATATGACTACCCTGACTGGTGAAGAAATCAGTTACACTGGCTCAGATGGCAATGAGGGAGGACTTATAGCCAGTATCAACATGAACCATAAAGCACTAATTGAAAAACTTCCAGATCTGGAGAAAACATCACACAAATAAACCTGACTGGTGGAGAAGTACAAGTCGTGCTTTTGTAGCCTCCAAATGCTCCATCTGAAGAAGCAGGTGCAAAGCCCTGCTGGGAAAGATGCGCAGCAAAGCAAAGCAGTTTGGTGTGGGTTTGGGGACTATATTGTGCATTGGGTTTCTTCAGTGGTGGTATTTAAAAACAAGAATAAAATAATAATAATCAGAAGTAGGAAGGGGACTGACTGCCTCACACCTCACTTTCCACGTTTTATTTTTTTCAGCCTGTTTTCGTGCAGTTCTTTATACTCAAGGTGCATATGCCAGTGAGCATAAGTGAACTAAAGAAAAATCCAAATTGATTCATAAAATAACACACCTAGTGCTCACAGGAATTTCTTGGAACCTTTTTCATCTTGTTACTGTAGCTGTAGCAACTCCATAATGAATTAGGTAAGAAAAAGGGTTGATTTGTTTAGGCACTTGCCAGCTCTGGAAACAACTTATCAGGAAGCATGACCCTGTGTTCTCTATCCCCTGAACAGAAGCACAAGAAGGTTGACACAAATTTATATGCAGCAACCATGTATCTTTGACAGTGTGGCACACCTTCTGCTTTTTAAGAGAAAGAAAGAAATGTTCTGTACTATTTTGAACTTATTTTTTTTTCCCTGAAGATGTAAACCAGTTTAGTTCAGATGGGTTGTGAATATCAGTATTTTATTAGTCAGTGTAATTATTTCCATATACCTTTTTAAAAGAAGGCAATGTTTCCTTGTAGAGTTTTTAACAATTACTTCTCGTCCTTGATTTCCCTGTACGGTGTTGAAGATGCATGCCAGATTTTTCTCTGATGTAGGACTTGTCCGTCATTTGGTGTTTGTGTCTGTAGAAGCAGCCTCTTCCTTCCATACCTGTGGGGTTTTTGGTTGGTTTTTTTTCCATTGGACAGAGTCATGTGGATCAAGTTTAACAGAAAGAGAAAATCCATCGGTTGTTTCAATTCACAACACGAGATATAAACCAGCAATTTTTCTACAACCCCAGGAATAACTTTTTATCCTTTTAGCTTAAGGTACCACCTTTTCTGCAGGAAGCTCTTAGGCTATCCCAGACAGCTTGCAGTTACTTGGTTTCTGGAAGTTTCACACACACAGAGATCGATTGAACTTGTTTCTGTTTAAAGAAGTCTGAAGAACTCATGGCACTTGGAAGTAGGGCAGGGTCTGTAGAGCTTTGTCCGAATACGGGTGTCAGTCCAGCGCACACAGTTCAGAACATGGGCCCTTTGATATCGAATGACAACTTGTTGCACCTCTAAAATATGTGGCCTTTTATCTGCAACAGTGTAACCATCTTTATTGTTCTGTGCACCATTCTGAAGGGGTTTCCGGAGGTTTCAATGTACCCCTTGTTTGAATTATCAGTAGATAAGCTTCCCATCTCTCCTCAAGAAAGCTGAAATTCTTAGTTAATATAGATATTTTCTGTTTGGAGTTTGAGTATAAGCTTAGGCTGTCTAAACCAAATTCTTACTTTCATTTTAACTTTCATCATGCTGCTGTTCTGATTAAAAGGAAGGGTTTCCTCCTCACATTGTTAATGGAGCATTTCTAGGTGCCTCTTGACTTCTAGCTAATGTTCACATTCCCACAGTCTCCTCAGATGTTGCATAACTGCAGATACATAGTCTTATTTTGTAAACTTACTGGCAGAGTAGACTAAAGCTTAGTCCTACTAGCCTTTTGGTACGGGTAGGTTGGTTGGTTTTTTTTAAATAACTCTTTTTTCAAAATTGACACTGTTGCTGCTGTTTGAAAATAGTTTTTACACGTGTAGACAATAGACAAAGCAACTTAACTTCCAATTTTTAAATTTAAGAAACTGCTATATGTTATGACAAGTAAGTGAATATGCCCTTTTTAAATAGGGGCTGATCTACTTTGAAAAACTTGCTCAGCTTCCAGACCTCGGCGAAGAGTAAAAATCCAGACGTTTATCAAGGCTTTAGTAATGTTTTACAAGAAGACTGCAGCTTTTTTTCCTTCAGGCTGATTTTTAATGACTTAAAACCTAGTTAAAAAAGCAGCTCTTTTGTTTAATAAAGAATGTGGATTAAAATTTAAATATGATAAATAGCCATAGGTAGCCTCGTATGAAAACCTTAATTTGTCACAGAGGTTGAATGCACAATATTTAAATAGACAATTAAGACACAGTCTGTGGCAGGTTGTGGTTTTAGGTTCAGGTTGAAATCATGTGTAAACTTACATTGTGAAAGTGTGACTTTATTTGGGGTATAATTCTGTCCTTTCCTTGCATACGCTGTGATCAGGCTTATTTTTCATTTCTCATAGAGAAGCTAAGACGTTACATCATACAAGGGATTGCTTGCATCTTAGCTCAAGGTATAGAGCAGTAAATGCTAGTATTTGCCTAACTTATTTTTCCTTAGGAAGGTAAAGTATAAAGAGCTTAAGCCCTACTTTCCTTTCCCACCCCACCCCCCTAAAAAATGTGTGCTTGTTTAGACCCTTCTGTATCCCGAATTGCTTTGCTGCAGCAGATCTCAGCATTCTGTACCTTTCACTGTGGACTCTCACTGGCCCAATCTCTCCTCTGATGAAAGTGAGGAAAAGGTGAGAGTGAGGTGCCCAGTCGATGACTTCTGGTACAGCTTGAGTTCACACAGCTGTCCCCACAGCCAAGGCCTGAGGTGCTGCTCGGGGCCTCCCAGCCTAGGTTAAGGAGAAGCTGCTTTGATACGAGAATAGATAAGCGCCTGGTGAATATCAGTTTCTGATGTTATTTTACAAGAAATGCAACTCCTATGCAGACCAGCAGGTATTCAGAAGTGCTTGCTTAGTGCACGTGTGCCAGTGCACTTGGGTATTTGTTTGTATGGTGTTAACACTCAGTAGGGCCTGTTTGACTGTGTTTACGCCCCATTCTGAAACTTTTTGCTGTTCTGACTTAAATATTTGGTATCAGCTGTGTGGATGTGACTGAAGCTTATGCCCAGAATGGTAGGAAATCATTCTGTACCCACATCTTGCTGCTGGGATAGAGCATTGTTTACATTCTAGCCTTTCCTATATAAAACTGTCGTACCATTTTTAGGGATGCTACTTAATTGTATGGTATAGATGGGTCATACAGAAGTATTTCTCTTCTAAAAAATTGAATTAAAAAGAGTTTGTGGTATCATTCTGGCTCCAAACAAGGAAAGTAAGAGAATGTATTGTTTTAGTGTTGGCTTTCCAATGGTAGATATTTTTCTTTGAGTGGCTATTATGATTAAGGTAATTGCAAATTAAATTATTCTTAAACCATATGTATTTTCTCTTTTTCGTTCTGCTAAAAAGGGTGGATGGTAGCATAGATGATACCTTGTACTGTACCAAGAGTCCTAACTTTCATTCTTTGAAAGAGTGTTTTTCTAAATAAATGGACACAGGTAAAAGGGTTAAATATTGTACTTAATTGATTTCAGGTTTAACCTATTTGCCAGACTTTTACAGGTGGACTTAAATAAAAGCCATTTGTTGTGATCTACAGAGCATGTAGTAGTTGAATAATAATGAAAATATTTAGCAGAGGTCTCTTACTTGGATGGTGCATGAACCATCTAGGTGAAGCTGCAAAGTCATTTAGTGAGTTGTTTTCCTGTATTTGCTTTTACTTCATGGTCATTTTCAGGGCTTTGTTGTAGAGATTTAGTCCCTTTCACAGAGACAATCACAGATTTGACTTTGCCAAAATAACCATTCAGAGTCTGTCTTCTGGCCTGCTATCCTCGATGATAAAGCTGCCCTGTGTCCTCTTCACTGTAATGTAATCTGCCAAGACAGGGCTGTGGTAACTCCGAGGGCTCAAAGATTACTTGACTTTTGATCCACACCTTCTGTATGGCAGGACTTACCATGAGGTGCTAGCACCTGCTGCCAGAGTCTTCCCACCCCACAAGCAAGTCATGCAACTCGTGGATCGTATCAAGAAGCTGTTGAAGCCTTATATACATCATGGGGTTTAGTTGCCACACCAGCTCTTAAAGCTCTTCTGAGAAAGGTACAGAAGTGTTCATCCAGTTCCCTTCCAAGGCTCCCTCTGGAGCCAGCAATGAGCAGCCATTTTTCCCTCTTTGCTGTTCCTCATTTTTATGTTCTTTCCTGCTCCTTGCTCCTTAGTCTCTCTAGACAAGAAAAATTAGAGATCAGAGGTGGAAATAGTTGCAGAATGAGAGTCACATTCTGGGCTGCCCATGTTAGGGACCAAGGTCTAAGGTGCTGATCCTACCAAAACTGATAGGCCTCTTGGAAAGGTTCATGTGATTGGTGGTGCTGGGCATGCATAAAAGATGTGAATGGACCAAGGAGAAGTTAAGCTGTCTTAAAAAGGAGGAGAAGAAAACAGCTTTTCAGTGTAAGATTACAAGCATTCGGCATTTCTGTCCCTCTGGGTGCAGAACTTTGTTGCTTATGAAAGAGGCTCCATTCGCCCTCTGTGAAAGGCCCGATTTTGCCAAGGTCAGTAGCAGCATTCCCTCTGAACTGAGTATGAGCAGGAGCCAGCCAGATAAAACATGACCAGCAAGTTAAGCTGAGTTCTGACGAGCCTGGCTTCTGCCAGTACAGCAAACAACGTGGGTTGTGTTAAACTCCCCTCTGGCAGCTTATGTTACTGGAGGACTTGGAATCATCCTCTTGGTGTCTCAAGGTTCTGTGTTTTTCAGGTGGTTTTTGTTTGTTTGTTTATGACCTACAGCTGATGGAGCCCACTTTCAGATAACCCTGTTTTCAACCCTGATTGTTCCTTATTTGTAATTCACATTTCTTTTTTTCTCCCCAGAGGGCCAGCAACACTCCAGCATTCTTCCTGTTGTCCCACCAAATTGTATTAGCATTTTCCAATTGTGTGCCAAATTGAACTAATTCTGTAAATAAACTCACCAAAAATACTGGTCTGTGGTGGTGTTTTCCTCTACCTTGTCTTTCTGTTGGGTATTTATTGTTTGTTTGTGCAACAGGTAATTTTGTTTTTCTGGTAATGCCATGTCAGTTGTGTGTGCAGGGCTTTTTTTTGCCTGAGAGTTTACCATAATTAGTAGGTCCAGCCAAGTTCTTGACAAATACATTTCAAGGTCTCCACTGGTTTTGCTCTCATACATGTGTGTTATGTTGAAAGTTGGTGGATTTCTCTGATGGGAAAGTGCTTAAAAGGCCCCCATATAGTATTTTTCCTTGAATGTGAAAAGCTTTCCTTCCCATAGCACCTCCAAAACTTCCTAGTTATTTAACTTCATTCTGCTCAAGTCTCTTGGTTGCATGACTTTCTAGTATCTGCCAAACTTTACCATTAGTAGCCCTTTTTCTAATAGTGTGCTACTCTTCATAAGGGAAGCCATGGAGTGAGTTGAAAGATGCTTTAATATCCCACATCAGTATGGCATTTTGGGCTCTTCTTGGGTGCAGCTGTAACTATGTTTGTTGTCACCCCTACCAATGTGTATGGTGAAGCCTTGTGTCATCCTGGTGTTGTGGTTTAACCTCAGCTGGCATTTAAGTCCCACGCAGCCACTCAGTCCCTGATGTGGATGGAGGAGAAAATTGGAAGGGGAAAAGTGAGAAAACTCAGGGGTTGAGATAACAACAGTTTCACAGGTGAAGCAAAAGCTGCACATGTGAGCAAAGCAAACCAAGGAATTCAGTCCCTGCTTCCCAGAGGCAGGAAGCTCTTCAGCCATCCCCAGGAACGTGAAGCTCCATCCCTCACAGCATGATAATGTCATGCTCCAGCACTAACACTGATTATACAGTGTACCTCTAAGCACTCTCAGGCTCTAAAACAGGGTGGCTGCAAGTGGAGTGCTCACTGAGAAGTGTCCTGGGTTCATGCAGGCTACAGAACCATGCTTGGGAAACAGATGGAGCTGGGTTGCTTAGGCCAAAACCATGCTGAAGATCATGCAATAGTATTGACCAGCAAGCTGTGGAGTCCAGGACCATTCTGCACTCCATGGATGTGGGTGATGTATGGCACAGGAGCTGTACATGGATGTTTTGAAAACCTGTGTTGATTATATGTGATCTAACCAGATAATCAATGTGGAGTGTTTGGCATAAATTTGGAGAAAGATGTCTGTAGTGATGCTCTGAAGATCATTTTGGGGAAGGACCAACCTAGATGTGCAGGGATTCTTCCCATCTTGGAAAATGTGTGTGTGTAAAAATGCGTATTTGGGTTTAACAGTGACATTAATGTTTTGCCAGCTGCCTTTGATGACACTGTACAATAACCTGGACAGCCCAAGTGCCAGGCTTGTTTGAGGAAAGCACAGTGCATGTCTAGTTGCTGTTTCACATGACTAATTGCTGGACTGGCTGATCCTTACAGCCCATTTGGGAATTTCAGTGCCCTGGAAATGCTGTCTTTTCAAGCACACTCATTAGGGTTGTGTTAAGGCACAGAGAGGACAAAAGCATAAGTATGGTGATGCTTGGACAACAGAGGAAATTGCAGAAGATGAGTAAACATGTTGAGAGTTGGTAGCTAGCTCGTTAGAAATGGTTATATCCTTTGGGAGCCATGAAGGATTGAGTTGTAGGCTAAGGTCTACTCTGCCATCAGGCATTTACATGAGGCTCTCAGCTTGTGTTTCCCCTGCTTGAGCCATCACTGCAGTACAGCATGAGGGCTGAGTTCGCAGTGCTTCTCCCAACGTCCGAGTGCTGCTGTGTTATACTGGTATCACACCAAAGACTTAGACCTAGAGAAGGTGCAAGTGGCAGCCTCCTGCCTCACCTCAGCAGGATTCAGCTTTGTGTGTGCCACAGAACCTGCACCCAGGCCAACTTTTTTGCAAGTTCCCTTACACAGAGAAGTGGGATAGGTAACAAGTTTAACACCATGTACAAAAACTAAACAGCCCCCAGTGATACCCTACTTCCTGGGAGCAAAACCCCAATTTAAGGCTTCATCTGTTGGATTAGGTCATTACATCGACACTTCCACCTCTGTGTTTTCATTGTCTTCTTTCAGGTGGTCATTGTCTGAATGCTATTCATAAATGCCAGTTTAAAGCAATAAAAATGCTCTAAATTCAGGGCAAGTTGTGCATGCCTAAGAGCCATCTGCACATTTTCCTTCATACAAGTTAACGCTGCTCTGGGTAGACCTCTTGTCTGTTGGCACACAAACATTCCACACACTAACGTAGTGTCTGAGGGCTTTTCAGTCACGGTCGCTAGTTCAGTTGTAGTGCTACAATAGTTGAACTCTGTTTTTCAGGAGAACGCTGCATAGCACTACTTTAACTTCATCTGGACCCCCTGAGCAGCCCTGAGGAGAAGGACTTAGGGGTGTTTGTTGGTGAAAGGCTCAACGTGACCCAGGAATGTGTGCTCACAGCCCAGAAAGCCAACTGTGTCCTGGGTTGCATCAAAACACTGCTAAGTGTAAGGTGTTGCACTTGGGCTGGAAGAATCCCAGACATAGACTGGGAGAAGAGCTTCTGGAGAGTAGCCCTGCTGAGAAGGACCTGGGTGTCACCGTGGATGAGAAACTTAACATGAGCCAGCAGTGTGCTCCTGCAGCTCACAAGGCCAATGGTATCCTGGGCTCCATCAGAAGAGGGGTGGCCAGCAGGGACAGGGAGGGGATTGTCCCTCTCTACTCTGCCCTCGTGAGGCCCCACCTGGAGTACTGTGTCCAGATCTGGGGCCCCCAATACAAGAAAGACATGGGACAGTTGGAGAGTATTCAGAGGGCCACAAGGATGATTAGAGGGCTGGAGCACCTCCCCTATGAAGAAAGGCTGGAAGAGCTGGGCTTGTTCAGCCTGGAAAAGAGAAGGCTGTGGGGAGATGTCATTGCAGCCTTCCAGTACCTGAAGGGAGCATACAAACAGGAGGGGAATCAACTTTTTAAAAGGGTAGACAATGGCAGGACAAGGGGGAAGGGATTGAAGCTAAAGTAGGGGAGGTTTGAATTAGATATTAGGGGGAAGTTTTTTACAGAGAATGGTGAGGTGCTGGAACAGGCTGCTAAGAGAAGTGGTGGATGCCCCGTCCCTGGAAGTGTTCAAGGCCAGGTTGGATGGGGCCCTGGGCAACCTTGTGTAAATCCAGGCCTGAGGTTGGTGGCCCTGCCTGTGGCAGGGAGATTGGAGATCTATGATCCTTGGGGTCCCTTCCAACCCAGACCATTCTATTGACTCTGTGAAAACCAGCATGACCAAGCAGGTCAAGGGAGGGGAATCTCCCTCTCAGTTCTTGTGAGACCCAACCTGGAGCTTGCACTCCTTTCATCTGAACTCCACCCAGTCTGGGTTAGTCTGGTGTCTTTGTATTTGCAGAGAGCAAATACCACAGTGCACGCTCTATTTCTGCAATAGATGGTGTCCAGCTTAAGACAAATAAAGGGAATGAAATACATAGGAATTCTCTACTAGGGGAAAGGCAAGTTTTTCAACCTGCTTCCCGTAATTTCCTGAAACCTTAGTACCTGACTCTCTCAGAAATATTTGCATCAGCAGCAAAGGCTTTCAATTAATTTAGCCAAAGAACTGCATCTCACGTGTGTAATGCTTCCTGCAGGACTGAAAGGCCCCAGACCTGCTTGCTGTTCTGGTCAGATCTCATCTCTTACAGGAATAGTTTTATGCAGGGGGGAACAATGGCTCTTGGAACCTAAATTTCACTCCATCCTAATAAACCAAGAAAACCAGACGTGCCCTAATAACTTCACAGCACCGACACTTGGATCTCAAGGACTGGAGAAATTAGGGGGGGGGGGGTGGTGGTGGTGAGGGACCGAGTGACGGAGCCGAGGCCAGTAGAGGGCTCTGTCTTTTCACAAATGCTCTCAAGAGTCAGAGGGATTATGAGGACTACGAATTTACCTGCCCGTCTCATTTTCTACTGAGGAAAGTCTTTCAGCATTTTTTTTCCTTGCTTGTGTCACATGTTTTCAGTTCAGAAGGCACCCCCGGAGCTCTCAGGTCTGACCCAGAGGGGTGCACTCAATTGTCACCGTGCAATTTGACAGCATGCATATTCCTAATGCATGCTTTCTCTTGAATTTTTAATCTGATTTAATACTGCAGAAAAAGTGCAGGCTTTTGTACAGTGGGGTTAAGTTACTGGCAATATACTTTCTGTTAAGTAGCTCTTTCACAGGCTCCTTAAAATGTATCCCATGAATTTGCAGACATCCGTAGCTAGAGTTTGAAAGTCATGGTGTAAACTTCCTGTGAAGATGTCTGCTCGTTTCCCAGCAGTTTTGCTTCTACAAGTCATGAGAATAAAGTCAATTTTGATAACTGCATATCCAGGCTATGTGTAATTTTAAGTACCTAACCACTCTGCCTGCTACTTCAGGCTAATTGCTCACATCTGATGTCATAGAATCACAGAATCACAAGGTTGAAAAAGACCTTTGAGATCATCAAGTCCTACTGTACCTGTCCTCTACTAAATGATTTCCCTGAGCATCTCATCTACCAATTTTTTAAATAGGACAGATCTACTTTTTAAATACATCCAGGGTCGGTGACTCAACCCCCTCCCTGGGCAGCCTGTTCCAGGCCCTCACAACTCTTTCAGTAAAAATTTTTTTCTACCATCTAATCTGACCCTGCCCTGGTGCAGCTTTGTGCCATTTCCCCTTGTCCTATCTCCTGTCACCTGGCTGAAGAGATCATTGCCCACCTCTCTACAACCTCCCTTCAGGTAGTTGTAGGTGGTGATAAGGTCTCCCCTCAGCCTCCTCTTCTCCAGGCTAAACTTCCCCAGCTCCCTCAGCTGCTCCTCATATGATTTGCCCTCCAGCCCCTTCACCAGCCTGGTTGCCCTTCTCTGGACTCACTCGAGGACCTCGATGTCCTTCTTATGGTGAGGGAGGGGCCCAGAACTGGACAGAGCACTCATGGTGCTGTCTCACCAATGCTGAGTACAGGGGTACAATCACTTCACTGGACCTGCTGGACACACTATTTCTGAAACATGCCAAGATACCATCAGCCTTCTTGGCCACCCAGGCACACTGCGGGTTCATATTCAGTCAGTTGTCAACCAACACCTCCAGATCCTTCTCTGCCAGGTCATTAAAGGACCAACTCCTTCACTTCCATCAGCTCAACCACTTCTACATTTCATTTTCATGGAAATAGTATCTTCACTTGAAACCACCACCTCCTGTAAACCTAATTGTCCCCCCACTCTTTTTTTCTGAGGGGGTGTCTTCTTTCTTAAAATCTAGGTGCTTCCCTACCAGAAAATTTTTTTATCGGTTTAGTTTAACAAATAAAAATGTCTCTTCTGTTGCTTAAGCAATTGAAACACCCCATCTTGCTACTGCTGAAATACCAAGACATGGTTCTCTAGCTAATATAAATTGCCATGTTTTGGTTTGGTTTAGGATTGTTTTGGGTTTCTTTCCACTTGAACTAGCATCCATTAACACAGAAATGAATTAAAAAGACAGAGTTCATTCTTGTATCCTTCAAGATTTTAGTATCATACTGTAAATATATAATAGACAAAGCACATGGAGTTAG
Source organism: Laterallus jamaicensis coturniculus (assembly GCA_022605575.1). NCBI lineage: Eukaryota > Metazoa > Chordata > Aves > Gruiformes > Rallidae > Laterallus > Laterallus jamaicensis. Next base: position 51,329,321 of record JAKCOX010000002.1, on the reverse strand, counting down.
CTTGAATTGAGGATGAACAATTAATGTTCTAGTTTACAAGTGACCCTATAGAAAAGAAGGGACAAATAATACAAAATAAAGACTCCCAGAACCAGCCGTGCAGCCTTCACAGCATCTCTAGAGAAGTTTTTCTCTTAATGGAAAAATCTTGCATTTCACTGTATTAAATATTTAAATTTCTTTACAATAACAGACTATTCCCATGTCTTCCCTTTTCAGCCATCAAGGGCTGGGGTTTTTTTGTTTAGTTGGTTTGGGGTTTTTTTTAGCTTTTCAAGGGTAAGGATCTGAAAAATATTACAAGTATCATAACACCTGCCTTTTGTTAACATTTCTTTCTTTAACAAATGTGGAATAAAATAGACAAGGCACTACCTGAGATTCATGTGATCATATGCTTCTTATTTTAAGTAGTTCATTGTAGTATTCCTTTAAAAAGACTGCTTTGCCAATAAATATCTTCAAAGATGCAGACTCAGCATTTTGGTGTTGGCAATATTTTACCTAGCTAGTAGGGACAGAGGCACTCAAATTTCTCCTACGTCACCATTATGGTGTCTCTGGTTACGGAGCAGATGGAGCTTCTTGGGTCTAAGGCACTTGAGAAGATGGTTTACATCCATTTCCCACTGCTTCAGTACAGTAATTTTTCCCTAAAATAAAATTGAGCACTAGCCAAAGGGCATAGCAATATTGCACTAAGTAGAAACTCAAGTTGTCTGCTGTGTAAGTAGGACATGAAGTGGGCTCAAACCATGTTTCCTCAATGCTCCAAGTTGAAACCCTTCCTGTTTATGCAGGTGACAGTAGAATCATAGAATTGCCTTGGTTGGAAGGGACCCTTTACATCATCAAGTCCAACCATCACTCTAACCTGCCAACCTCCACTAAATATGTCCCTCAGCACCACATGTAACCCTCTTTTAAATACCTCCTGGGATGGAGACTCCACCCATGGGCAGCCCATTCTAATGCCTAACAACCCTCTCTGTAAAGAAGTTTTTCCTAATATCCAATCTAAACCTCCCCTGACGTAACTTGATGCCATTTCCTCTTGTCACTAGGGAGAAAAGATCAACCCTCACCTCTCTACAACCTCCTTTCATATAGTGAGCAATCTGGTCTCACCTCAACCTCCTTTTCTCCAGATTAAACCACCCCAGTTCCCTCAGCCGTTCCTCATAACATTTATTCTCCAGTAGTTTTGTCTCAAGACTTTTTCATGTCTTGAAGACTTTAAAAAATATTTGCTATGACTGCCACTGATCGCTACAGTGGAGGGGTTTGTGAGTCTTCAGTGAGAACTGTAAATAAGTGAGCCCTTTAAAAACCCTTCCAGAGTGGATTTCCACAGAAGTACCTCAACAAAAACCTCAGTCTGAGAATTTGAAAGAAAATTAAATCAGCGTGTTCCAGCTTTTGTCTCAGAGGTATAGCTGTGTGGTTTTTGCAGGAGTAATTTCTGAGTTCCCCTTCTCTGTGTGGATGGTAGAATAGGCATATTTCTGAGCATTTTTATCAATAAAGCCGCTTGACATCTGAAACTTCAGAGACAAAGCTGCTTTTCTCTTTCCTCTCAGAGCCTTTGGGGACTCGGAATACTCTGCACATAAAAAGGAAAGAGAACAAGTCTGAGGAACAATTTCTACGATGGTGAAAGTAGATCTGAAGAAAAACAATCTGTTTTCAATTTCTCTCTCGTTGTGAGTCATTAAATGATTTATAGCTGATCTAAAAATTGAAACCTTTTGAAATTGCCACTTCCTCCCTGGCCACCGAAGTTCATGACACGTGTGCAACCCGTCCTAGGGAACCTGCTTTGGCAGGAGGTTTGGACTCGATGTTCTCTCGAGGTCCCTTCCAACCCCTACCATTCTGTGTGCATCCTCATAAGAAAAAAGCAATGCTGGGAGAAGGTAGCTTGGAATCAGGCTGATGGTAGGTGAACTTGAGCAGCCTCAGCTGTTTCTTCCTGCACTGTAGAGAGAAGTGGAGGTGAGAGTGCATTTATCTAGCAGTACAGCACATCCTCCACTTCGCACTGAAAGGGCTACATTTTAGGGAATTACCATCTCTTCCTCTTTGCAGAAGTGTGCATGGAGTCGGGGGCTGACCTGGCTTGTGTGCTCAGGGAGCAACTGGTTGTCCCCTACCTGCATTTTGATCTGGAAAATTTTGAATTATATTTAGAAAACTCCCTTTAGAGCACAGTGTGACAGCAACTTTGATAAAGTAAGCCATTTTTTTCACTGGGTTGGTATTTGCCTTGTGTTTTGCAGTTTGTTTTGGTTTGGGTTTTTTTTAATGTAAATTTCTCACCAGTTCTTTACTCAGTGCCCAGTACCTCAAAATAACAATACTAGGAGCAGTCTATGTGAATTTCTGTATTTTGCAGAGGTAGGACCTTTACTGACAGTCTCTGTATGACCCAGTTACTGCTGTAAACTGTCGCTAAGCTACAAACAATGCAGTGAGAAAGGAGAACAGGCAAAACTAGGATTATTTCCAATTTCTGCCATTTATTAGTGGAAAAAATGGAATTTAATAAACCTCCTTGTGCTATACATCCCCAGCAGAAGAGTTGCAGTTTTTAAGGAGTGGCCCTAAGAAGGGAAACGTGGTTTGCCCTCACAGTTGAGGGGCTGTGAGGCTGACTTGCACTGGAGTATTTACTTTCTTTGTTCTGTCTCTGTTTCTGAGGCAGATGCAACAGACAGAACCTTCAGGAAGATGTCCTCAGTACCTACAAAGGCATCAGGTCAACTCCTAGCCACACAAAGGATGGTTTCAGACCTTTCTTCCATTTGCACATGACATCTCCTCTCCATCCCATACCCCGACCATGGAGCCAGGCACTACCCTGCTGTGAATCCTGTTGTGTTATTGCCTCAGCAGAACACACCCATCTGACCACATCTGCTGCTGCCCCTGCTGCTGCTGCTCTCTTTTCCCTTCTTGCTGCCTCTAGCACTCACCTGACCCCACACAGAGCTCTTGAAGCTCTCTAAGACAACACAACAACTCACCTGACAAAAAAAAATAGGGGAATGTTTCAGGTCAGGAACAGGCAGCCATTGGAAGGGGGGTGCAGAAGGCAGAAGCTGAATTGCTCTCCCTGGCCACAAAACTGCCTGCATGTCTCTGACCCGCTGTGGTTTTGTGCTCCTAGCTCCTGAAATGCAATTGTACAACCATATTCTTTTTCTATTTCCAGTGAAGAGGCAATGTGTAGCTCTTCTGGCACCTTTGTTATGTCAGTCATGGAAAATGCTTCACCTTCATATTGCTTGATAGAGGAGTTCAATATACTAACAATTAGGAAACAACCATAGATCATCTTTATAGCTTCATGACTGGTCTCATAAAAAGACTTACAGAAGATGCCTGTCTGAGAAGGTCTCTGCAAGCCTCACAGAGGGTTGCTTTTTAAAAATCCCAGGCTGACTCTCTGCATTTCTTGAAGATGTTGTTCTGTTCTTTCAAGTTTTGGATTGTGATCTGACAGCATCAGTGTCCCAAGGACCAGAGAAAGGAGCTTGGACTGCACGCTTCCCAGTTTCAGTTGTAACACTGATCTTGGGTACAGACAAAATGTTAAGTTCTGACTTTCATAAGCAAGTCAAAACGTGAATGCAATGGATTACAATTCTAGAGATTTAAATTCCTGCCTCTACTTTATCTGTGACTTTGGGCAACTTTGTTACCCTGTACAACCAATAGTAGTTTCCCATTCACTTCTCCCAACTCTGCCACAATCAGGGTGCCCACATATTGTCAGTATATTTTATACATTTTACTATATTTGATGTGTTCAAATCCTTATGCCTCTATCCCATGACGGTCAATTTTAAGTGCTAGTTTTAAATCTATCCATATACTACCAGAGCACAGAGTACACTTTCAACCAAATCCTTATATACAGATCAGCCCAAAAAAGAACAACTGGTTAGGAATCTCCCAAGATTATTGTCTTTCAATTCAGACATCATTAAACCAGAGCATTTCTAATGTCCCGTGTTTGTTCATTTCTGTTTAAGGTATATGGAGAAGTCCAGCATTATTTTCTCCATCTCATTTCCCACCATGTAGTGTTAAAAATCATGCCCCCCCTTCTCCCCCTTATTGCCCAGCCAGTGGTTCCTTTAGCCAGGAACAGCAGCTGCCTCACCTCCTGTAGTGTCAATGCAAACTTCCGACCGGCCTGTTCTGGGTTTTCAGGATATCATTCCACCTGTTCAGGATAGGGAACTGCATCACATTCCTCCTGACCTACCTCGGATCTGTGCTCACACTAGGGCTTAAGGAAGAAAGGAAAGCCATGAGCAGCAACTTCTGCAACAGCACATCTTCTTTTCTAAACACTGTGTTTTGGTGCAGCTATGACAGAAAAACACTATGTGAAAACAGATGGGAAAGAGTAAGATACTAAGAAATGGAGTGACAAAACTGTTCTATAAATCACTGCAAAAAAGGCAACAAAATACCAGAGATTCACTGGTCTATATTTAAAAAAATTAAGCAGTTCCATTCTTAATTATGTACTTACTTGCGTTATTAAAAATGCCAATATATTATGTTTCCCAAGACACCATAATAATTCACTTTCAGCCCATAGTCATATGCATTTTCAGGAGACATAAGGTACTTCCAGATTAATGACAGATGTTTGAATTCATAAATTATAGAGAATCTACCCCCCACAAAGAATTGAAGATATTTTTAAAATTCAGGGTCCTAAAAGAGCAATGAAATGAAAATATCATTCTTGATATTTCAAAGAAATAGAGTTTCTGCAAATGCATCACCACATTGCTTAAAATTAAACACTGCTTTCTAGCAACAGCAGAAAATAAGGAAACAGCTGTTGCCAAAGCGTATGTTTGGGGTCATGCTTAATTAAAGCATTTTTAAAGTTATGAGGTTTTCATCTGCCTCCTGGCTGTGCCTTGTTGGGATTCTCCCTATAGAGAAGAGTTACTCGTTTGGCTAATTAGCTACGACTCTCCACCCCTGGAAAACATTGACTTGTAACCCTGGGACCTGGCTTCCTTATGCGAAAAGGAAATGGCACACCTGGACAGACCTCCTGTCACACACCTTACAGCAGACCCTGGAAAAGGCTCTCTGTGGCTGCCTCTACTTTTTTTCCCAGCTTACAGCTTCGACACAGAGCTGAGATGAGATGAGGAGCATGTCCGCTGCATGGACCAGTGCTGGGGCAGGGAGCCCCAAGCAGCTGCCCCACCACACAGGTCCAACTGTCCCACTACAGCAACGTGCCGCAGCAGGATGTCACATGGGTGACACTTGACTGAGCTTCGCAGCAGCCCGCAATTAGGGCAGTGCCCAAATCAACAAGCCCCACAATGACAATGGTGTCTCTTTCACCAAGGTGAAAGGCTGGGGGTGCTGAAGACCCCAACCTTCCTCACTGACATTCATCCTCTTCCACACAGCCGGGAGCCTGAAGCTCATAAGCACAGTAATAACGGGAGGGTTGTTAAAACCTGCCTGGAAGTGTGATATACGGTGACAGAAATAGTTTTGAAACAGGAGGAGGATGGGAATAAAAATGAATGACTGTAATGAAATGATGAATGCTACCGAAATTGTTCTTGCTAATCATTCTTAATTTCTTTTCTCGTCAAAATTCTTTAAGAAGCAGAAGTACAAACCTCCTCCGTTCCTTGCTGTGGTGCTGCATGACTGGTGAGCTATCAAAGTCTGCCACAGAGGGGAAGTAGAGGATCGTTGTAAGTCCACATCAGCACAAGCAGCAGCTCCTGCTCTCTGATGGAGCCTTGTCACTAAAAGATGAAATCCTGAACCTTTCCCTGCACCAAACATGTTTATTTATTTACTTATTTATTTAGAGAAAGAAAATAAGAAGCTCGCTTTTCTGTATTGTAAGCCAAAAGTCTGGCAGTATTGCTCTTTCCTGAGCAGCTGCTACGAACGAAAGCAAACTACCTGTAAACAGGATGCTCACAGGCTGGTTCTTTTTTCAGGCTGTATGGACTGGCTGGTTTCAGAACTTTCCCAGCCTTCTGCTGGGATGTCAGGGTTATGACTTAAAATGAAGACCATTATGCTAGAAGGTACTTATTAACTGTTAAGCAGGTACCTTTTCACTGAAATGGCTGATGAGGAGCGCAGAAGTTTAGTGTCAGGGGAACATAAACATCATTAATATCTAAGGAGCACTTATTCGTGTTAAGTTGCTCACACAAACAGGCTCACTAGTGTGACTGCGTTATTGCCTGATGGCTTTTACAGTCAGACCTTTGGGTAAGTATTGCCTAGAACAGACATTTACTAAGGTGAACGTGACCCTGACCAAGCTGTCTCCCTACAGAACTTCTAGAGAAAGCTTTGAGCTCCCAGGGGAACCTGAAAGTTCATGTGCAAAGGGGATGTAGCAACACTGGATATTAGGTATGGGAAAATCTTGTTGCTTTTTCTCTCTAATGCTTGCACGTGCACACTTCAGAGAGGTTGAAAATCACCTGGGAAGTTGACAGTCTGGAAGGCTGCAATGTACTTGCATGGAGCTGTTTTGCCTTTGGAGGAGAGGAAGAGGCTGCAAATGCGTATGTGGCAAGAGGGGTAAATAGTAAAGATAAAAATTGCAGAAGTTATTTCAAGCAGCCTCTGCTATGAAGGAGCTTAATTTGGAAACTAGGTCCTACTAACGCCATCAGATTTACTGACGCCATCAGATTAATATTCTTATTCTTTTAGAATTACAAGTGTATCGACACGGAAAGCTAATAATAGCCCTGCTGCCTCTGTAGGGACCGTAATGTGCTCTCAGATAAGCATAACAAAATCAGTGCTGCAGCCCAAAGAAAATCTCATGTGGAAAACTGTCCCCACTGAAGTGAGTGGGAGGCATTGTTTTTTGCACAGATGTTAACATGGCAGGACACTCTCCTCTGATTCAGGCATGCTGCTTAGGGCTTTGCTAACAGGCAGCAAAAGCTTTCCTTGGAACTTCTGTTTTATAATTTTTTGCCTGGTGAAGGCTAATGCGAAAAGCCTGAATGCTAATCTGCATGAGGCATTACTTACTTTCTTACTTCTTCCTGGCTCACAAATTGTGGAGTCTTTTGAGAGCCCGGGAAGCAAGAAATTCACCTTAAAAGAAAGGAGTTGGAACATGGCATCTGCACTAATGAGCCAGCAGATGGATGGTACTCCAGCCCTGAAGCATCCCAGCGCTGTACCACCCATGTTCCTGGTTTGAGTACAATTCTTCTCCCAGCCAGGATACCAGGACGGGGTAGGATGATAGATCTGAGCAACTGAGTCAGGATTGAAGTCTTCCATCTCATATGTAAGACATGGAGTCTGTTCCTGTAATCCCCATAGTAGCTGAAGAGCTGTTTGTCCCTGTGGTCTTTAGTGAAAACCTATAGGCATCTTAGTTGCTGACCTGTAAGCCTCAGGGATATTAAAATAACTTTCCTCCCATTAGCCCTCCACTGCTGTAACGAATGCATTTAGCCCATGTTAACACTTCCTTAACAGTATTTCCAAGGCTGATGTGTATTTCTTTGGTAGGTGGCACTATAGCACTGGTGGTGTTGCTGCCTTTGGGTATAGAATTGGGTCATCTGTGGCAACTCAAATTCCAGAAAAATGAGTTTTCCTGCCACAATAGGGTGCTCAGCAATGTCCACTTGAACATGAAGAGCACTGTGGCCTATGCCACTGGCATCACAGGAGTGCATATCCACACTGGCACCCTGGCAAGGCTAGCCAGCCTCTACCAGCTCTCCCATTACTCCCAGGGGTTTCTGGGACTCTATTTAATTCCCCATGTAACCTTGTAAGTGAACCAGACTCGAATGTCCTTACAGTTTGCCTGCTGCTGACAGCTGCGTGTTGCCTGTTTCCCCATATTTCAGGAAATATCTGTAGAGTAAGGACTGCTTGCTGGAAGAAAAAGGAAAAAAAACCAACTTTCAACATCCTTATTCCTCAGAGAAGAATCATGGGAGCCACTGCGCGAGGAGGTACATCCTATTCAGCCAGAGAAATGCATGTTCATCTTATTTACTTCCCTGGAGGGAATGGATTAAGACAATTAATTTCCATCCCAAAGTTTCTTTTCCTTTGCTAGGATACAGAAGAAAACTCCTGAAACTACAGGAATTTACTGTTGGAACTGCTCCCAGAGACACACTGAAGAATTAGTACCAGAAATGCTAAATACTTCCTTAATGAGAATTGGTAACAGAAAGGCAACCACAGTAGGCTCAACACTCACTTTAGGCTTTATTTAGAAGCCTTTCTGTAGCCATATACCAGATGCCTGTTCCACCAGAATCCTACCTGTGACTATTAGTTCCCTGTTTTGGCACCTAGCTCAAATGACAGGGGAGATATTGTAAGGTTCCTCTAGTTCTACATGACTTCTTTTTATTGCCTGACATATATCCTGCGGAAAACCTGGAAATTATTTTATAACCTCAAGGTCAGAGACCAGTCTTTTGCAGAAAGAAAGTCATGTCTCCTTGACATCATGCAACCAGTCCTTGCTCTAAGCACTTTCACTATGGTTTCATTCAACAAGTGCCCACTCTGTGTCTGGGACGGTGGGTGGGTGGGTGGGTGGCCTCACGGCACAGCCAGGAGCTCCCTTTTTACTCTCCCTTTCAGTTACAATTTTCAAGATGCCATGAATGCTCCACCTTGGATGACTCTCGCTTTCTGCAAGTCAGAGATGTATCAGTGGGTTTGGAATTAACATTCTGGGTTTGTGATGTCTTCCCCTTCCTTGCTGCTTGACCAACCTCTCATCTTTTTCTTCAATTAGGAAAGATTGCTCTGCTGATGCAATTGTCCACTCAGCTGGAGTGAGGCCGATTTCTCATCACTTCAACTCTCCTTGATTGCTTCCTGCCCAAATTCTAAAGCAAAAGTTTGAACATGAATTTCAAAAGTGATTACAAAATCCCACAAACCTTTCGAAAGAGGAGCTTGGGTTTGGTTTACACCCAGAAAACACTGAGGATTATTTAATAGAAGAATTAAGTCATAGTTGGGGTAAAGGTTTTGTCTTGTAAGGGTTTTCTGGGGTGGCGGTCACATTTGTTTTAAAAGGAGAGATTTTATTCGAGGGTCCCAAACACTTCAACTTCACTACTTCAGTCAGATTGTTTTAATTTTCCTTAATGGCTCTGCCTAGCCAAGATGTTAGCAGAATATTTGTGTCAAAATAGAATGTAAACTAAACTCCTAGTATAGTACTGGAAATCCTGAGCACTTCTGAAAGCAGAACTGCGACGGACATATAAGTTTTAAATAACTTTTAAATTTCAACAAATAGCACATATCTTTGATTATTATTTTATGAAAATATTCAAATACAGCTGATAATATTTGTTCTGACCCTCATCTTCCTTATGATTCTAATTCAAAGTAAGATAAACTTTGGACTCCCGTGTGTCACAGTTATCGAGTTTCTCTTTCTCTTCCTCATCAACCACTTCTAGCAGAAAAAGTGACAGAGCATCCAGATCTCAGGTGGATCTGTTCCTAGTTGAGGGTGACAAGTGTGCCTTGCAACAGAGCAATGCAGAAATGCCATACCATACCATATGAGATTATTGCATCCTGGGTGGAAAACGAAACCCTTGCGATCTAATCTACCCACCATAAATCATGCTATTGCCCCTTTTCAAGTTGGACACATCAGGAAGGTGACTTCATCGTTGTTACACAGCAAAAGAAAGGCTCTGGGGCTGGGAAAAATTCTGACCAGTTTTATATATATACATCTAATATATATATATATATATATATGCATGTATATAAGTATATGTGTATATATGTGTATATATATGTATATATATGTATATATATATGGGGCTGTGTAAAAGTATTGCTAATTATTATTGCTTCAGTATTATCCACAGGCTAGACTAATGCAGTGGTTTTAAACGGACAAATTTGCCTTGTCAAGACGTCAAAATATTGGGGAGCTTGCTGGTATGCTCCAGCTGTGAAGCAACACTGTACTTGCTCATGTTACATCTCAGAGAACTTCAGCACTTCCATTTCATTTATGAAATGATTTTAGAAGAATGAAGAATAATGAGTAGTTTCTGTTCCTTTAGTAGCACAGGTTTTGGTTCAGTGTTAAGCAAAACCTAACTAGTAATCCCTCTACTTCCCAGAAAGGCCAAATCACCATCTGTAAGAATAACCCCTTCCTCTTTTCCACCTTTAGAGGCGAAAACCCTTGGACTTAGAAAGGGAAAATGGTGCAGTGAATTGTCCTGTTTAGGGTCTGTAGCTGAGAGCACTCATGAGAGCCGCTACCCTTCGCGTGCTCTTATCTCCCCACCGCCCCTTCCAAAGCAGTTTTATAAGGAACCATGGGGTTTGATGAAGCACACTGTGCCAGGCATTCTGTTTCACAAATAGCATTTCAGCTGGTCACGATTGTTTCTCTGACACTTGGAGTCACCAATAAAGAACAGCACAGGGAGAACAAAAAGGGTATGTTCAATAAAACACTACCTTTTTTTTTCAGGGGAAAAAAAATCACCCAGTGTAAAATTATCTCTGTCGTTTTCATTGCTGCTATAAATGTCCAGCAAGAACTGGTGTCATTTATTTTTCAGACCTTGGCTGTCACCTTTTGTTTGGTTGTGAGGATTTTGACATCAGCTCAAAGTCCATGGGTGACAAAGCTTTTACCAGGGCAGCTCCAGAGTGGTGTAACTCCCTGTTCCCTACAACCTAGCTTCTCTTTTCTCCATTCTGTCCTTGTTTTAATGAATATTTTAATTTCTGAAGTACTGTTTGGGGTTTTTTTTTTTCTTCTTTTGCTTATCTTTCTGTATTTGGGGATATTTTTCAATGAGGAAAACCTATAGTTTTTATGTGTAACATTTGACATTTTTGGAGAAAATGCTGCCAAGCTAATGTCCCTTGTACCTGCAACCAGCATGGAGAGCTGCAGGAAGGGCTCTGTGCTGGGAGCTCACCCCAGGCTCCTCATAAGGACTGCCCCATAGCATGAGGAAGAAGCATTTTTTTCTGCTGACCTGCAAAAGTTATAGGACCCCAGTCCATCAATGAAGGATTTCTAAGAAAATAGGGAAGCAACCCTTCTCCTTACCCCTCCCACAAAGATCTACTGCTGTGTTTTAGCTGAGGCTGCTCTTTAAAGAGATTTTTCCCCCTGTGATCTGTAGGTGAATAGATGCTGAAGAAAGTTCTGCTCCCTCTGATCTCCAGCCTTGATGCTCAGAAGCAGATCCCACCTTTCTTGGGGAAACCTATGCTGCATAAATTACAACAGGCAGGACCTGGGCACTTCTGAGAACAGACACAAGGGGGAATAACTAGTGCCACATCCTGGAACATGCACCTAAGGCAAATTTAACACTCTTCTTCCTCTGTCTCTGGCAAGCACAATAACCTATGGCAAGCTTCAGTCCCCAGATACAAAGCATCAGTTTGGTGATTTTAAAAGAAATACTGAAAAGAAAGCAAAGCAAAAGAAAAAGAAAACTACCCCTGGAAACCCACCCTTCTAACTGTAACCAGAACAGACGCAATTATAGTCCCCAGTCCAAAATGAATCCTGACATGCATTTAAACCAATGGCGAGTCACTTAAAAATAGAATTAAAGGCAATGTGCATGGTATATTATTATTACTATTGCTAATAATGCTGGTATTTATTATTATTATTGTTATTGTTTTTGGTTTTGCTGTTATATTATTATCATTATTTTAATTATTATCATTATTATCATGATTATTTTTCCCTTAGGCAACAACAGAATTTGAGAAGTTCAGTAGTATTTCAAACAGACATTTGAAATTCTGCTCTTTAAACATTCACCAGTATTGTCATTTGCCTGGAAGCATCAATGCCAAAAAGTTACCATGGGAACAGTATGCAATTCTGTCATGCCTTTAACCTCTCTAATCCCAGGGGTGGAAGATTGAACCAGAGTCCTGAACTCTGGAAATTATACTTTTACTAATGGTTTTCAGTCTGGAAGGGAAAATATTCAGTGGGGGGAAGGGTAATTCTGATACATTAGTAATGTAAAGTCTACCTTGAATTGTCATTAAGAGCACCACCCTCTTCTACTAAGATTAGCCAAGTAACCACATTACTTAGATTAAGAAAGCATTTTCAAAAAATATAAATCCCCTAGAATAAACCTGTCCCAACATGAGCTGCTGCAGTAACTCTTTATTAATTACTGCTTCTCTCAGTTAATACTAAGAATGTTCTGCATCGCCTCATTTCTTCTGTTTTATTTAAAGAAAATGTCTGTTTAAGTACACAGCAATTTGGATAATTCATATAGGAATTATATTTGATGCAATGTATGCTTCTGGCCTAATTCTGTTATTTACCAAGCACATGTGAAAACAGAAAAAACACAGTTTGAATCTAAAGGTCTCAGTATCAGACTTCACATCCAATATAAATGGCATGGTATTTTTGTTTTTAATAGCTATAAAAAGATGCAATTCATTATTAATGTTCAATCACTGCAAACACCTCTCATATTTTCTATGCAAATCTTGAAAGAAATCATGGGAACAAATGGGTAAGAACAGAATTTAATCCTGAATTTGTAAATGTCCTTACAGTAAGACACGTGCAGTTTATTATAACATACTTTGGCAAAGTGAAAAATTTGGTAGAAGAAAGAAAACCATTGCAGTGCCTTGTAAATAACAAAAGATCTTTTGTCAGTTGCAAAGCCAAAATGAGCATTTGGAAAAGCTCTCTCTCTTTTTCAGTCTCAGCAGCACTTGCAAACTGTTCTGTGCTTTCTGGTTAGTTTTGGGAAGTCCAAGTTGCTTCTTACTTTCTTTCTTTTAATTAATCTATTGGATGCCAAATATATATCCTCTGAGCTAGGAGGAGTTAATCATGCTATGGTCATTCTGTCCTGGATGAAAGAACAGCTCAGGACTGTGGAAAGATGTGTATATCCAAACAGCGAAAAAAAGGGTGATAATTTTCAAGTGTACTACAGCCTCTTTCTGCTCTTTCTACATCTCTAGCCAATTATTAGGACAGTATTTTTTGTAATTTAAATGTTATAACACATATAACACAGCCTTCCCGTACCTGAAGGAAGATTATAAACAGGAGGGGAATCAACTTTTTAAAAGGGCAGACAATGGCAGGACAAGGGGGAATGGATTAAAGCTGAAGGAGGGAAGGTTTAGATTGGATATTAGGGGGAAGTTTTTTACGGAAAGAGTGGTGAGGTCCTGGAACAGGCTGCCCAGAGAGGTGGTGGATGCCCCATCCCTGGAAGTGTTCAAGGCCAGGTTGGATGGGGCCCTGGGCGACCTTGTGTAGATCCAGGCTTGAGGTTGGTGGCCCTGCCTGTGGCAGGGGATTTGGAGCTCTATGATCCTTGGGGTCCCTTCCAACCCTTGCCATTCTATGATTCTATGATATCCAGTCTTTCTGCTGTCTTATTCTTTGTCACAGACTCTTCTATTGAAGTGATATTGTTTTGTACCCTACGATTCCCAGACAGCTTGCAGGAAAGAGGCAAGAAATCTGTATTAAGACCTGACAGGTAAAGAATTACTGGTGCCTGGACACAAAAGGTGTCACGGAGCATGGAGACCGCAGAAAAAGTGGTTTGAGCACAAAAGAGGACAGGAATAAAGTAGATGAAAGCAGGTCAATTTTAGATTAAGAAACGCAAAGCAATTTATGACTCAGGGTCAACCAGGTCTAGTAGACTTTTGAAATAATCAGATCTGAATGAGTACTTGACTCACAGGTGGACCAAAGAACTGCTTAGATGTGAAGGTTAAGTCAAGACCAATAGTATTTCTCTTGCATTGCCTTTAGCTGTATTACAATCCTGCTTCAGGAGCCTGTCTGGCTCACATGTGTGAAATTGGTCAGCTTGTCAGAGGATCAATATCAGACTAGATATAAGGAAGACATTTTCTACAATGAGGGTGGTGAAACACCAGAACAGGTTACCCAGATAGTTGGTAGATGCCCCATCCCTGGAAACACTCAAAGCCATGTTGGACAGGGCTCTGAGGAACCTGATCTAGTAGAAGATGTCTCTGGCCACTGCAGGGATTTAGACTACATGATCTTTAGATGTGCCCTCCAACCCAAACCATTCTGTAATTCAGCAGGTCCATGCTTGGGGGCCAGGACACCAGCTAGGAAAGCATAATTACATGCAAAACATACCAGGTTCTGGCAGAACTCAGGAATTAGTATCAACAAGGCCTGTATATATGTATATATGTGCACATGTATACGTATATGTACACATACATATATAATCCTGAATGTGAATATATGCAAATAAGGAACTTAAATGTAGGATGTCCCAGTTTATAGATGTCTGTTAGAAACATGTGTATCTATGCCTCATGGCAGATATTCAGTGAGTCCAGGGCATCTACATGAGTTTGACTAACCACACACATGCTGCACAAATGGCTTAAACACACACAGAGAATGCACAGGGCCTTCTGGCCACACCCTGGGGATATTGCTCAGGGTTTTCTTGATATCCACCAGTTTAATCAGGGACTCTGCCCCAACAATACTACCAGATGTCCAGGAATCCCAAAGAAATAAAGTCCTAATTCCACCCACACAGAATTTCCAGATGAAAAATTGGTGACTGCATCCAAAGAAAGCACACACAGATGGTGACCGTACTACCAAGGCACCTTTTAGGTGTCATCATGGTACTGCATGGTGCAGAAAGGTCTTTCCTGACCCCCCTGGTCACCTGGCACATTTCTGGCAGGTCAGGATGCATTCCTGATTTCATCACACCTATATTCTGGGCATGGCTGGAGTTATTTTGCATCCTCTCCCCCTGACCTTAGATGTCAAAGCTATTGCAGCACTGAGCTTTCTGTCAGCTACAGCCCTCTCTGAATCTTGCCAAAGCAACTGGTCCATCATAGTCCATAGGGATTCTCGTGTCTGGGGGTATTCCTGTGGACACACATCTTTCACAACATTTGTTAGAAAAAGTAGTATAATTGTCATTGTTTTGGACCTGGGAGATAAAACACTGGTCTCTCCTATTCTTTCATGCAGCAGATTTTGTAACTCTGCAATTAGAAGGAAGCAGAATGAAAATCTAAAAATTGTGTTCCTTGATCTTATTTTGCACTAAATGAATACAAATCATTTGGAGACAGAATGTGAGAGTTTTCTTGGAGTGCTGATGATTATTTCCTACAAAAGTCTCCAGTAGAGACAATCATGAGCAGGAGCGGATAAAAACCAATGCAAGGCACAATAGCTCCTTTTATGATCACAGAATAAAGAGAAGGCAAAACTTTGTGAAAGATATCATAATCGATATGATACCAACTGAATAGTATGTTGACTAGGACTTCTAAAACTCCTGGGAAGTTACCACACTCATTCACACATTACACAGCTCCTGTAAACTGCTTTCACTCTATTTTGTTTTGCTTCTTCCATGCTCTAGAAGTCTTTTTGAAAATTAAAGAGACTTCAGCCTGCTATAATAACTAACAATCATGACATATTTTAATGGCTTGTCTTATTTGTCTCTCTGAGTATGTATCCTTCCACAAATAAACTGAAAATACAATTAGTTAAGAACAACGAGTTTATTAGTTTCTATTAATGACATTATGTGTTTCCATTCCTTGTCACTGATTTTATTAAATCTTTGCAGAGAACCATTAGCAGTAGTGAGCCCTCAGGCTAAAACAGCCTGGGAAAGTGGTTCTCACCATGTCCTGCGTTTATACCATCTTTATAGTGGGAAAAAGCATAGGAAGAGGTAAAATCTGGAAGGCTAGGGGAGGACGAGGGTATTTATTTGATGTCAGATCTGTTACTGCCACTGAGATGAATGACTTTCTGCATGGACTGATTCTTAGGCCCATTTCAATCTCCAATATATGCACCATTGGATGGAAATACTTGCAAGACTGATGATGATCAAGCAGAAGGGAAGAGTCAAACATTGATTAGGCTTCCCTTAAATTATGCTGATGATCACTCAAACCAACAGCAGGAACAAGAAAAGAATTTTTTAATTCCTGTTTCCTTCTCTTTCCTCAACTAGATTTGCCAATAAATAGGCTCCTCTCAGGAATGGACACTCTGCATTAAAATCTTGAAAACTCACCACTTCAATTCCACAGTGATGGTCACGTATCTGTCTCAACAGCAGGGGACACACAGCAGGAGCTGTCAAATTTTTTCTCAAAATTCTGGGAGCATTTTGATAAACAAGTTTTATCCCTTCGTCTTGAGGAAGAGCTGTCAAGATATGGACTCATGTTTATGAACATGAGTTTAAACTTCGAGTAGTGAACTTTCAGTTCAAAGTGGATCTTCCTGCGCTCTGTGTATGGAGTGTGACATGAGAGACTTCTATGTTTGCGGCTTGTACGCAAATCCAAGTGACACGACTGCTCCGTACTACACTGCTTACCGCATCGCTTCTGTGTGAACACAGGGATACATGTTCAAGGAGATGGGCAGGAGAGTGACATGAGGAACAGAAGCGAATAAAGCTTTTGAGCTCAACCTTGACACTCAAAGCTACTTGCTTTACTCTTCATTGTTCTGCTGCAGAAATATGGCATGTAAATGTAAAACAGGTATTGGTAAGAAGTGAAGTTTGCTGTAATTTTAAAAGGGATGAGAATAAATGAGAAATGTCTTTCTTTGCTCTTGAACTATTTTTTCATTTGAGTCAAGAGGTTGGTGTATCTTTAGAGAAGCAGGACACAATACAGCTTCCATTATATGACTTCTAAACCATTACAATATTGTATTACAGTCACTAGCTCCAAAAGGGTACTCATATCTGAGTTCAAAATGGATTTTTGCATCCCAGTTGCACTCTCTGCAGGCATTTATCTGCATAGACATTTGCTTGTCATGAAAAATGTATGATCTGTATTGTGAGAATAAATGAAGAGAAGCGAAGCAAAGTTCCATTTTCAGCTAATTGCTGTCTGACAGACAGTGCACTATTTCAGCTCTTGATTGTCCTTTGGTCTCTGTCATCGCTAATATTCATATTTTTTCAAACATCCTAAGCTTCAGTGTGCAGATTCAGCCTGGCTCAGAGGAACTGCGCTGTGGGCCTTGCTCGCCAAAGTTTCACTGAGGTCACCAGCACCTTTTGCAGCTAAGGAAGCGGTACTGAGTGATGCTTTTGCAGCTTCTGCAATATAGCGTGGATTAAATTACAGAGTGAGCCAACTGACAGGGAAATGTATTCAACTTGCCCATCCACCTCTCTGAGAGATGCCACCCTGATGCTGTCATTGCTCAGCAGGAGGTCTGGAAGTTCCACAGTTTTCCAGTGACACAGTGAAGCAAACCAAAGGAAAATCTTTGCCAGTTTACTGAAGACAGCCTATTACAGGAACAGCTGCATGGTGTCATCAGCCATCCCAGAGAAGGTGAACCACTTCAGCCTTCCAGCCTCTACTTGTGAGCCTACAGTCACAGACGCTGTTAGGAGGTAAGTTTGCAACAGGGCCTTTCAAGGAATTTCAAACCTGTGCACACGAAGACTTCATGCCTCACTACAGGACAAATTTATATCCAACTTGCTTATTTTCTTCTTCTTTTCAGCTTGAACAGGACAAGGCATTCTAATCAGATCAAAATCCTGTTTCATTAAATTTCTCTTTATTTAGTTTGCAGTAGTATCAAGAACCTTGGAAAACTAGAGGTAAAACATTGCAGCGTACAATGCTCACAAACATTGTGAGCCAGGTTGTTTTACTTCAATCTTTCCAGGACTTGGCTGATTTCATCCCAGCACCTTACTGATCATTGTATGGCAGAAGGACAGTGATGGATAGCCTTTTTCAAGTGAGTTTGAAGTTTTAGCATGTTCAACAGCATCATTTTGGTTTTTCATGTTAGCAGCTAACAGAGAAGTAAAACCTGTGCTCCAGCTTTATGCTTTTGAAGGCTTTTCCCAACTTGAGAAATTCTCCAGTGGCAAATGTAGTCTATTGCCTACTCATTTTACAGCGCAATATGTGAAGCTTTCCCTGTTGATACAGATGTTGGTTAATATCATATACAAAGACATATATATATGCTTTTATCATAGGTGAAACCGCATCCAAACACTGGTGATTTTGTGGACCGAACACTCATCTGGGATTAATTTGTGCCATTGCACAGCAGGTTGTGTTTGTACACTTTACAATACAGGCCATGACACCAGAGGACATCTTAACATTCACTTCTTGAACTTCTGCCTCTATGATATGTTTTGTTTCAGGACATGCCCAGCAACTGGCAAGGAGGAGTTCAGGGGATGCAGAGAGAGCCCTCACATCTGTAGCCTACCGACACACGGTTACATTTAACACTCAGTCAGAAAACTTTTCCTAAGGTGCTTTTTTACCTTCAGCCCACACAGTTATTTCTTCTATGCCCTAGTATGGTTTGAAGGATAAATAGTTTCACATGCCAGGTATTAGGTTCACAGACTTGAGCAGCTCTTTGTTTAAAAACAGAATCCAGGCACCCTGCCCTAACCTTTCATTCCTGCTCAAAGAACGGAGCGCCTTTTCATTTCTTCCTTCCTTCATTTAAAAAAAGAGCATGACATTTTTGGAAAATTATGCCCTGCTGCCCTCAAAATGGACCCTAAGTCTTTCCCATTAGCTCAGTAGATTGGGGAATAGTTACTTTGCACATAGTTTTCATAATGCATTCCTAAGAAATTGTTTCAGTGCTATGTGGTAGGTTGTGCTTTTCATTAAGACTCTTCATAATTTTCAATTGGTTTATGATAAAAAGTTCAAGATAATGAAAGCCCAGTATGTTCAACCAAAAGTTAATAATAAACCCAACTTCTTCACAAAGAAAGTATCATCCTCCTGTTTTAAAATCTCTGTAGTTCCTGAGCTAAATGTTCTTCAATGCGAGGAGAATGATGATAAGATCACTGAATTATTGGACCTGCATTATACAAAGCCCTCTGAGTGTCCCTCACAGTTCCTAATACTTTCCTGCACATCAAGAACATGAGTGAAGTCATGGTTTTGACTATCATTTCCCATCCATCCTACTCCATTTCCCTTTCTGTACTTTCTCACAAACAGATTTTTCATGTGGCTGCAGAAATGTGTGCAACATCCTGCTGCAAGGAATGTATAAAAATCTATCATCATTATTACCAGTCCTTATGAAGTTCTTTAGTCTACCTTTTACATGGCTCATGAAATGCTAAAAATTCAAGAGAAGTTTCCTAATGGAGCTTTAATCCTGCTTTGCCTGTCACAAGAATTATACAGTAAATCCTCACCTAGAAGGTTTTATGTTTTATCCTTAGAGCGTTTTGTAAAAGAGCTGGCTCACCTAGCATGAATGAATCTCTTTTCTGTAGCATTCTTGTGTTTTTTGTGTTGAATGATGTATGAAAACACATCAATCAAAGGGTATATAAAAAACAAGATAAAGGAACCTCTGAGTGCCAAAGATCTCTTCTGCATGGCTCCACTTAAACACCCCGGTCACAGCATGTAACGAGACGTACTTGACAATATTCAGTGGAGCAGTAGGTTTCTTTGCTTCACATCATGCATACACCACTGCCTTCACTTCAAGCACAACACTTACTGTATTTCATATGCACAGATAGGGGACTGCCACAGCTAGAAAACTTGAACATTATACCTTAGACACATTGTTCCTCTATTAAGACAGTGGCATAGCACTGGTGTGTATTTCAAGACATTACCAGTTCCTGTATGTGCATAAATATCCGAGGATACAGAGGACTTCATACTATGACATATAATTTTCCTACCATAGTGTAACAGTAGTATACTGTAATATAACTTCACTCACCCTCAGCAACTTACTAAATAAAGGATTAGCTACCAGTCGGTCACTCTCTCATGTCAGATTGCCATCAGAGATCTTTTAGGAAATAACCATTCTTCACTAGTGTTCTCCCATTTCTCCTCTTAGAAGGAAGGTAAATAGCCCTTTTCCCCCTCTTCCCTTTCAACCTCTCAGCTGTATCAGCCAGAACATATTGCAGCTTCTACTGGGAGTTGGTGTGGACTGTCTGAAATCTGACATGCTGCTGAAATGTGTTACAGAAAATCCACCCAGTTTCATGGCTGCAAGAGTAGAGGGGCTCTGCAGTGGGGCTGAGGAGATCTTAGTCCTGCTGGAAGACTGGAAGCAACAGGCATGGTGTGGTTTCAACTAAAAAGAACAACATAAAAAGGCTTCTTGGTTTAGTTTTAGGCACAGATGAAAATCTTCGCAACGTACTGATTTCTTCAGTATGGACTCAGAAATAACCCAGTAATTTACTCTGTGCAGAATGGCTATTTTTGAATAGCATTCAGAACGGTGAAGAATGGCTACTTTCATGGTAGATAAAAGAAGAAAGTCGTGAGGAGATCCTCAAAGATATTTTCTACTGAACAAATTTTGTCCTTCTAATTATAATGTCATAGGGGTGATTTACAAGCCAGTAGCCTTCATTTGTATCTGCACTCCAGATGGAAAAGTCAGAAGTATTTCTTTCAGATTATTAGCTGCAAACAAATGGAAGATTTACTAGGCTGATTTCTGTTGAATATCCAGAAATTTGTATAGTTGGACTGGTTTGGGCAGAAAAATAGTCTAGAAATCTGGTGGAGTAATTTTACTAAACTGGCTAATTTGGAAGTAAGTTACTATAGTTTACTGGACATGTTTCAAACTATCAAAAATGTTTACCTTTTATATAGTTGCACTATAATTCTATTATTGTAGTATAATATCTTGTATAATATTTGTCTGTGAGGTATATGATCTTCTCTACACAAGCTTGCCAAATGTTTCCCAGAAACATTATTACATACTTTGAAGAAGTTATTTCTATTTTTAAAAAATTAATATAAGTTACATTTGCAATTTAATTTTGGGATATTTTAAATTTAACAGAAATGCTTAAAACAGCATATACTCCATGTTAAATTTAATTTTTAGTAAGTTTACACAAAATATAATTACATGCTATAAAGGGCATACACAGTAATAAAGTCCATTTATGACAGTATTTATTTACTCTGCAGCAGTGAAAAATTATACACAGATTACTGGCAGGATATGTCATTTGGGAATTTATTCTGAAAATATTTGATATTTTGCTGAATATCATATGTAGGACACCCAAATGGACACAATAATTGATGCTACGTTATAGTTATTCCAATCTAATACTCATTTTGGGTGATTCATTAGTGACAGCTGAAACCAAGAAAGTCATTCTGATGAAAAAACTGTATGCCTCTAAATACAGTGTGCTACACAGTTGCAAAGAAAGCATTTTAAAAGCATTTCAGAACTTTTTAAAATACCATCTTTATCTTCTAAGCCTCAGTAAAGTGCCTAAAAGAATAACTCTCAAAAGAATAATCCTATCTAGCAATTATTGAAAAATAACATCTTTTCTCTTTTTTTAGATTATATATGTTACTTCACATCCATACAATGCAGTGAGAGCAAATAGGATACTGAAAATCTTTCCAGCATTTATGTTTCCAGGCATCTGTGGCTGTGGATTTTGACTTAGTTATTAGAATGCACACAAAACAGAGTCAGTTGTTAACCCATCTGAAATAAAACCAGGAGAGATTTCCCTGCAAAATTTTAAAATAGCAAACCAAATTTTTTAAGACCAAACCAAATATTTACAGGAATGGTTTTTTTTTTTAGCTTTCATAGACTTAAAACATTAATTTTTAGAACTGATTTATGTAATGAAATCTTTAAAATGAAATCTCAAAGTATTCGTGAGTTTCAAAGAAAAGGGATGCACCAACTTTTGGGAGTCATCTGGTCTGGCGCTCGGTGAGGGAGTAGGGAAACCTTTGCCTCGTGGTGTCACTGTGTGTCACTGTCACTCAGGAGCCTGGGTTCTCCCAGAGCAATCCATTCCACTGCCCTGGTTAACTTTAAACAAAACAAATCCATTAAGAAAATGGATTTTCCTAATGGCCTTTTCCTTCCCTGCTGTATCCAACACGTGAATTTTCGAGGAGGAGCAGGGGGGCCCCAGCACCAGTCAACTACACTGTCCATTGCTCTGAACCTGACCTCTCTGCTCCATCAGGGAAGCCCAAGTACTTGCAGATGGCATTCTGGGTGCTGCCTTTACAAGGTCAACACACAGATCAAATGGGAGCCAGCCACCCACTTGGTGCCAAATTTTTCCAGGAGAAGACTTGTAAGATTTTACAAGGGGGTATGTTGCACTGAAGAGTTTGAGCTCTCTGATGCTAGATCTTATGGCACAGTCAGCTTGCCAAAAGCAAGAGGGACTGGAAGCACCAATGGATTTATAGCAAATGCAAGCTCTCCCTGCAGGAGTGACCTGCGAACTCTGCTGGGCTTCTTGGGTTTTTTTTTTAAATCCCAATGTTCAGCACAGGGTGGCTGAACTGTGGCATTGAAAGACAATTTGACATGACTTTGCTCCCGCTCTAGCATATTTTTGTTTTAATTGTTTGTGAATATGATAAATATTCATTAATACTTCTGATCACCCAAACCCATACTTTCTGGTGAATAAACTTAAGGAATAAAATACTGATCTAAAGTTTGCTCTTCTGGCTTTCTCATTCCTTGGGAGTTAAGACTGTGAGACAGAAGCCAATTCTGTTTCTAGGAAAGGTGGAATATGTGCCCCTCTCCCAAAATGTTTATATGAACATAACGAACTTCTTTCTGAAGTGAAATCTTCTTAACAGTTTTGGTTTTATGGAGATGTTTTATTTGAACACTCATCCATGTTTTTGTGGGAGCAAAGTGAAACTGCGGTGTTTAAAATCCCCATGCCTGGAAAAATAAATCGTTCTCACTCAGAGATATCTCGTTGCTATTTCTAACTAGTTCTGCCAGAGTTTTCACCTGTTTTTTCCCATCTGTTGTTACTCAGATAAGGTTTTACAAGCTTTCTCAGTTCATGATTTTTTGACAGGTTGATAGACACCCACATGGTAATCAGTGCATGTTTCACCAGGACCTCTCAGCATACTGGTGCTTACTTTTACTATTATCATCTATTTTTTGCTAGACATATGACATGATAGGGAGGTTGCTGTAGTCATTAGTCACCTACAACGTTTTCAGTGGACCTCAGGGAAGCCATACAATGAAAAGCCTCTGATTTTTTAAAAAAAAATATTTTTAGACTGTTTGAAAAATAATAATAATAATTTTTAAAAAGAGCATGTGTATCTTTTAAGGTATTTCTTACAGTCATGGCTTTTAAAACCAAAATACCAGCATATAAAATGCCAAAGATATCTAGGCACAGAAATCACAGTAAAATCATAAGTAATGAACTAGGCTGTCTCCACAAGCTGTTCAGATGATGTGTGGTTGGACACTCAGCGGTGCTGCCTGTAATTGCTTTGCTGGTTATGAAGGAAAAGGGTCAGAAGAATTTCCTGTTGTAAATGTGCTGCTGAAGCAAAGCCAAATATACAGTATTAAAAGAGAACAATGCGTGGCAATCAAATGCTAAATTAATTTATCTCGAAGTCAGGACAACTTAAAAAATACAATTGCAACATGGATGAGAACAGAGCCTGAGGTGGTTAATATGTCTGTGATGTGAAAATCAATTTGCTGCAGTGTGAATGCTAAAGATGAAACAAGTAAAATGTATCGTCCTGCACAAGGGTTTGAGATTATCAAAACACTTGTAAAACAAAAACTACTTTTTAGGCTGAAGCTCTGGGGTTTTAAAATGATTAACCAAATAAAAAGTTTTGCTGGTTCCATTATATTCCCCTCCCTTTTTATATTTGTAGAGGTTGCTGAACAGAAGCTAAATGACTGATGCAGAAGACTAAATACCTGAGTAAACAAATTACCATAATCCTTGAGTAAATTCATCCTACTCAGCCTTTTAGCTGCAGGAACTGTAAATTCTCTTGAACATACTAGTGTCCCCATCCTTTTCTTTCTGTCCCTGACTCCAAAATTGTAGCAGTCGTCAGGATTTATACCTAGCAGCAATAAAGGGACCATGACAGAATTTTTTCTGGTTTCATTCTTTTTTACTATCTTTCAGTTATCATTTAGTTTTAGTATATAAAAGTAGAAAAGCTCCTGTGGAGATTGGTACCCTCATCAGAACCTCAGCCGCACTGATTTATGTTGCTTGCTGGGACCCACGCTGTCCCCTCCATATGCATGGGAGCCTCCACAGCTCCTCCCATGTCCCCCAACAAATAACTGGCTGACACTTTTGGTGGGAGACCTCCATGGCCACATCCTGGGGATGCCCCGTGACAGACAACTTCTGGGATCAGAGCACGGGCTGGGATGTTTTGATCAGCAGCTTTCAACCCTTGTTTGGAGCAGAGCCCAGGTCTGTGTTTATTTTTGGATCATTTTGCATCCAGACGGCACAGGCTCGCTCCAAGACTGTGCACTTGCTCTTCTACCATGGGTTCATTTCACTGAATATAGCTTTCTGTCATACTGGGCCATAATGTGCCACAGACTGCACTGGCCGTTTCGCAGTTCAAAAGCCTATTGCAGGTTAAGAATAAAACCTGCTATCTTTTGAATTTCAGGGAAAATGTTTTTCATTTCTTCTATCATGTGTTATTCATAGGTCAACTTCTTTCTGTTAACCTGATGGAGACAGACTGGGGAAGTACATTACAAATAATAAATAATCTGCCACAGAAACAAAGAGAGAAACAAACAAAAGCCATGGCCAGTTCATCAGCTACAGTGACAGTGGCAGCTTAGACCCCTAAATCTCCACCAGACTCTAAGACAGGACAATGATATAATGCACAATATATCTATAGTACCCTGTAAAACTGAAGTTTGTCTCCATCAGTGCTACCATTCCTGTGAGTGCACTTTCTCCACACCTAAAACGTTTGGGCTGAGGCTGGTTATGTTGTAACATGAATGCTTTGTAAGAAAACCCTAATAGGATGGGGGAATGTTGGGCAGATCTGGATACTCGATACCCTCTTCCAATAGTCTCCTGCTTCTGGGGCCATCCCTAACAAGTTCAGCAGAAGGGATTGACCTCTAATATCACAGAATCACAGAATCTTAGGGGTTGGAAGGGACCTCGAGAGATCATCGGGTCCAACCCCCCTGCCAAAGCAGGTTCCCTATCTCATATTACATAGATAGGCGTCCAGACGAGACTTGAATATCTCCAGAGAAGGAGACTCCACCACCTCCCTGGGCAGCCTGTCCCAGGGCTCTGTCACCCTCACTGGGAAAAAGTTCTTCCGCATGTTGGTGCAGAAATTCCTGTGCTCCAGCTTACAGCCATTGCCCCTTGTCCTGTCCCCACAGACCACTGAAAAGGGGCTGTCCAATTCCCCCTGCAACCCATGTCTAAGATATTTATAAACACTAATTAGGTCCCCCCTAAGTCTTCTTTTCTCCAGGCTGAACAGACCCAGTTCTCTCAGCCTTTCCTCATAGGGGAGATGTTCCAGACCCCTAATCAACTTTGTCGCCCTTCTCTGGACTCTCCCCAGAAGGTCCCTGTCTTTTTTATACCAGGGAGCCCAGAACTGGACACAGTATTCCAGGTGGGGCCTGACCAACGCAGAGTAGAGGGGGAGAATCACTTCCTTCGACCTGCTGGACACACTCTTCCTGATGCATCCCAGGATCCCATTGGCTCTCTTGGTCACCAGAGCACACTGCTGGCTCATAGCCAACCTGTCATCAACCAGGTCCTTCTCCACAGAGCTCTTTTCCAACAGGTCATCCCCCAGCCTGTACTGATACAGTTGGTTATTCCTCCCCAGGTGCAAGACTTTACACTTGCACCTGTTGAATTTCATTAGGTTTCTCCCTGCCCAGCTCTCCAGCCTGTCCAGGTCTCGCTGAATGGCAGCGCAGTGTTCCGGCGTGTCAGCCACCCCTCCCAGCTTTGTATCATCAGCACTTGCTGAGGGTGGATGCTATTCCCTCATCAAGGTCGTCAATGAAGATATTAAACAGGACTGGACCCAACACTGAGCCCTGGGGAACACCGCTAGTCACAGGCCTCCATTCAGATTCTACTCCACTGATCACCACCCTCTGAGCCCGGTCTGACAGCCAGTTCTCAACCCACCTCACTGTCCACTCATCTATCCCTTGTTTCCCTCAGCTTTTCTATCAGGATGTTGTGGGAGACAGTATCGAAAGCTTTGCTAAAGTCAAGGTAGATGACATCCACTGCTCTCCCTCCATCCACCCAGTTGGTAATGACATCATAGAAGGCTATGAGATTGGTCGAGCACGATCTCCCCTTGGTGAATCCATGCTGACTACTCCTCATGACCTTCTTCTCTTCCAGTTGTTTGGAGGTGGCGTCCAAAACAAGCTGTTCCATCACCTTTCCAGGGACAGAAGTGAGGCTGACTGGCATATAATAGAGAAATATGACCAGCGTCAACCAGTCCCTGTCCCGGTAGCCAAAAGCCTAGGAAGCCCTGATCCAGGCCAGACCATTTCCTTGAAGGATGCCACCTTGCAGCAATATGTGTCAGCTCAGCTGCCCACCCACCCTGGGCAGTTGATTTCATCGCAGCTCAGACAGACACAGAACTGAGACTGGGCTGTGGGACAACTGGCTTGTGATGGTCAGGGAGAAGGAATTGAACTGAGGCCATGGCTCAGAGAAAAGACAACCTACTATCTGCTCTTGGGATCCCTGGGATGACTCCAGAAGGCAGAAACAGAGATTTGATGTTAGCCGCAAATGGGGTACCTAGTAAAATGACATGACTGGGTTAGCGATGAGACCAGGTGGCTACTCCGTGTTTGTCATGAATTATTTTCTTTTTGTTAACTTGATGGATAAATATTGGAGATGGAAATTTCAAGCACTAGATGAAAATAAGCCATCAGTGGGAGGGCAATGAACACCATGGAACCAGCTCTTCTGACCTGCAGGAAAAGCAGCTGGGGATGTCTTTTCTGTGAAAATATTAAGTGGTCCAGTATCTCTGAGGGTATCTTGGAAAATATATAGACCATAAATCCCCTAGGTTTTTTCCTTAGCAATGTCCTTTTTGTGTCATCTCTCTCAAGGAACAGTCCAACATTAGGGGGTGTTCCTTAAACACTGATGAAAGTGACCTCAGGGTTTGATTGAAGGTCTGAAAATTCTCAAAGTCCTCATAGTGATCTCAAAATGTACTATTTAAATTTTTTCTCATGGAAGACATCTCCCTTTTTAGCTGACATTGTGCTGTTTCTCTCTTACAGTTTTATTCCTAGAGAATGCTTTAAAAGAATCTAAGGGCACTGATAAAAGTATACACAAGAGCAAGGACATTCAACATTAGGGACAAATATCCAGGCTGACACTCCATTATTAACATTTGCCTTTTTGTCCCTTCCTTAATGATGTCAGGAGCAACGAGGGAGTGATGGAGAGATTTCAACCCTGACTGGGTTTATTTGTGCTTCTGACCTCCGAGTGTTTTCTCTTGGCAGAAAGTAAATATTTTTCTAAAGAGTTAACAGAGAAAAGGTTTTTAAATAAAAGTGGCCATTGAAAGTTTACAAGTTTACTTTCAAATGTTACCAAGACACAAGTAATGAATAGAAAAGGGTTAATTGACACTTTCATTACTCCTAAATGTAGTGATTTGAAAAATAAGGGAACAAAGCAGGCATTTCTGAAAATTGCATTCTGAAATCTGGCAGACTGAAAGAGCACAATACCAGTACTGACTTCCCTACACTGTAATTTGATAAGTCTCTTGAACTTCTTTTTAAATCCTCATGATGGCAAGTTGTGAACATTTGTCTACTAAGTAGTTTGTATTTTTTGAAGGAAGTTATCCCTTGAGATAAAAGAGTTGCTGCTATTAAAGTTCGCTAGAATTCATTTCTTAGAGAAAGGATGAAGATGAAAATATTGGCCTTTTCCTCAGATTTTCAGCTACATAAACTGATCCTTGAGCAGCACAAACTAATTGGCTAGCATATGGCCTTAAAACAGACTGCTATATCCAATATTTTCCTTCCTCTGCTGTCCTTGCTTTTCTACTCTACACCTTCATCCATTTTCCAATATTTCAGAGGTCACATTTATTTGAATAAATGAAATAAATGGACCTCCGAAAGCCCTCTGAGGGCTGAGATTGCAAACATCGTCTCCGAAACTTGAAAATTGAGCTGAATCATATGTGATATATTCAGTAATAAAAGATATTTCCCATATTTAAAATGATGACTGGGTTTTAAAAGTGTGAAAAATGCAGTATTTCAAATACCTACACTTTTGGAATGAACATACAGATGAGTTGGTTGTGATTTGGGAAAAGCTATTTTTAGAACAGGAGAAACATTTTCTATTTGCTATTTTTGAGAGAGCTTTCCTGGATGGTAATTTACATCTGGTTTTCTCTGGGTTCAGCAAATGTTCACCTTTGTTCTTCAACAAATTTAAATAAAAGCTGTCAGTAGATAAAAAGGTCAAGAGCATCTTGGAGAGGTTTTTCTCCTGTAGTTTGGACATAAGTCACAGTGTCCATGCCATGGTCTCTGCTCTTGAGTTCATGGTCCCCTGCCACATCTAGCTGTACTCTGGCCTAACTCACAAGGTCATCTACTGAATGCTGCACCTTCTACATATGAAGTGACTAAAAGTACCCTTAATTACTTCACTTAACTACTTGATTTTTTTTAATCTGATGTACTTTCAGCAGGTTAGGTCAATTTAGACAAGTATATTAAGGCATGAAAATGCAATTGCAGCAGTGTTTTTTGTAAAAACACAGAAATAAAATGTGTAAGCCACCATTCAGTCACAAAACATCATTTCCAAGGAAATGCTTTGACTGAAAGGATGAAAGGCTGGCAGCCAGTGTGCAGTCCATCAGTGTGTGTGTGAGCTTCCCCTGGCTGAAAGGCTGACTTAGTGACAATTGAAAGTCACTGTCCTCTCCTGGGATGTGGGAGCACCCTGGGACAGCAGTCCTTACCCACTGATGGGAGTAGAAACCAGTAACCCTGGCATGGGATGAGCCACCTGGTTTTAGGGACCTCTGTTCATCAGAAGATAATATTTTGATGTATAGAGGTGGTGGGAGAAATTTGAAAAATAAGGTGGTGGGTGAATGCACAATATTTTTACTTTTTCTTTTCATTTGGTGGCAAATGTGCAGTTCAGGTGAAAAGCCAACTTAAAGAACCGATGTAAAAACCAACTTTTGATTCAAAAGTTGGAGATTTAATTGGACAGCAGCGTGGCTAATGGTTTGTGCTGATAAAGAAATCAGATTAAATATGTAGAAGGAAAAATTATTTAAGTGTAATAGAAAAATTAAATTTCCTGCTACATTGCCATTAAACTATTGTATTCCCACTGGAACAAGCAATTCAACTGCTTAACTCTTGTCCTTTTACAGGCAATTAATACTCCAATGAAAATAAGCTGTTTAGAGAGATTTATAGTCACAGCAGAAATTAGTGTAATTCTAACTGCGATGGGAAGATAACTACTGACCAACAGAAAAACTCAACTGTTCCTATGTTTGGTGTAAGTCTTGGAACTATAACAGGTTAATCTGGTACTGTGCATGCAGGGCATTTTCCTTTGCCTTGCAGTTTCTGTAGGCGTTGACCTTTATAGAAAACACATCAGCCACTCCTGTTGTGCTGCAGTAGTGCCCTGCCCAGGTGAAAAGAAAGAGAGAATTAAAGAAACTGGCTTTTTCTTTGGGGCAGACCTCTCCTGCTGTCCCGTGGAAGAACGTTGTAAGGGACACCTAAACTCAGAAAACATCAACTAAAACAAACCCAAGAAGAAGAGGGTTGATAGAACAATTGGCTGTGCAGAAAGTGACGTTTACAAAACATCAGGCTAGCTTAGCAATGCAAAGTGAAGAGATGGTTCTCTAAACACATTTGATGGAGATAGACATCACAGAAAAGAATTATTTCAATGTAAGGGCAGTTTTTCTGCAGCATCACATGAGTGAATGTATGCTAAGCCTGACTGAACCTATACTGGTATCAGACAGCTTAAATCATCACAGTAGTGAAGGTTCTGGAGCAGCTTTTTAATTGGACTAGTGGTAAGAAAGCTTTTGTGTTTCAAGATAGAGCTCGGTGAATGTAATAACACCTTTTGAATAGTTCAACTGACTGAATAAAGTCTTTGCTATCAGGCCTTTGTTGCACTGCCAAAACAAATAATTACTGTATATAATTAATTCCCTGCTTCAGTGCTCTGCTGCTGATCTGCAAGGCTCGGCAAGAATTTTTTCCACCCTTAAGGAAAAGCAAAGCTCCTGGGTTTTATTCACTTGCCCTCCTTGGAAGCAGTAGGGATAAACCATGGTGTAGGAAAGCAGGATTTCGGTTCCTGCCTCTTGTTTCCAATTAAACTGGTGACCAGGTATGGGGACTGAGAGGTGTTTTCCCTCAGAATTTCCTGAGGGAAATCCCCAGGACTTCATACTTCCTTGCAGAACAAAGAACGTGCTGCTTCCTAGGACCAGTTGAACATTTTATCTGACAAATTCCTCAGAAATCCAGTTGGGTAGATTTTCTGCTGTCTCCTGTTCCCCTTTGGTACACAGAAGATTTGTTGTTTCTGGTCTTTTGTGCTAAAAATCCTGAGGATTTTACAAGCCACAGAGAGGCAATTGGTGCTCTGCGATTTAGAGGACAGAGACTCTGTGCTGTACAACCTGCTGTACTAACACATCCAAGGCCATCACCTGGGGTAGTGGAAACAGTCTCAAGAAACAGGGCCACCACTCTACTTTCCTTAGCAGTTTTTCCCACAGCCAGTGTTCTGCAGGAAGAAGCATCAATGCCTCGTGTCACTCCAACCCGCTCTGCAGCATGTCGACGCTTGTGTTCAGTCCAGGGAATATCCCTGGCAGTGTCAGCCCAGCTGACTTTCAGGCTGCTCATTGCACATCTGTGTCTGCGCTGAAGCCAAAGCAAGCTGCAGAACCTCCCACTGGAGTATGAAGCTAAATGGCTTGCTCTGAGCCACACTGCATTACACAGACAGAAGCCACCAGAAGCTGGAGAGGGAATATTGCAGGCGAGCATCACGAAAAGCTTAACGTTTTTCTACAAACCTCTAACACCATCCTCTGCTGAGGCCAAGTTGCTGGTCTACAGCTGTGTACATCGCAGTCACAGCAACATCTCCTGAACCAGGAGATTTTCTGGGTTTGGGACCTTAGTGCATCCCTTAGTGATGGGACAGCAAAAAAGCAGCGAGTGTAACTCAGACTTCACCCTAAACAGTCTGTCAGTCCTACCCCTAGTAACCACTCTCTCCCTTCCGTACTTTGACATTCCTTCCTTTCCATTAGGAAGCAGATTAGCAGCAGCAACACTGAGACCTGGTCTCAATGGTCTCCAAATTGGGCCAGGGGAGGTTCAGGTCGGATATTAGGGAAAATTTATTCACCAAGAAGAGTGGTGAAGCATTGGAACAGGCTGCCCAGGGAGGCAGTGGAGTTGCCATCCTTAGGGGTGTTTAAAAACAGGTAGGGTAGACATGGTGTTTTGGGAGATGGTTTAGTGGTTATGGTGGTATAGATCTAACGGTTGGACTTGATGGTCCTGAAGGTCTTTTACAACCTTGATGATTCTATGACCTCCTTTTGGTTCGGTACACCTAGTTTCTCTTCTACTAGTTCTTTAGTCACCAAAGCCTCCCATGTTATTGTAACTCCACCAATGTATTTTGCGAAACAGCATGTTTTGATTTCATGTTGTCTTTTGGCTGAAGATGCCGCTTTGGGCCTAATGAAGCTCTGATCAAGCTCTGGCCCATAGTCAAATGGGTGAGAGAAGTCTGTACCTCTGACACTGTACACTGGGGATGGGTGTGCATTTAAAATCTGGTGTGAGCCTGAAAAAGGGAGAAATCGATCCTCTGCTTTTATGAAATTCAAAGGTTCACAGTGAACATTGAGTTCAAACATCATTCAACCCATACGAGAGTTTTGTTCTCTTTCTCTTGGCTCCTCTCTCTAGCTTGCTCACTTAAGGAACGTACTACCTCTATATAGCTTTCCATCTGAGAAAGTCATGGCCACAGAACAGAAATTAAGGCACTAGGAGGCAGTGAACTCCCACTTGAATTAGTATTAACTAATGTAATATTTAGGACTTTATCACACTGCTATCTTCAAATGCCCTTCAATACTTAAAGATAACCCTGATCACGGCCTGTGGCGCAATATTTAAAAATAACCCCATGGTTTGGAGACTCTAATAGAGATCAACTCTGCAAGCAGTCTCATTAACTGTGGTGCTCTTCAATGCAAATAACAGCAGAGTTTGGTCCTAAATGAGACTCCAGGAATGCAACTGCCTGGAGTATAACACACATCATTCTGACCATACTATTATTTCTTTAAAATTTGTCAGAGCTTAACATTCGTGCTTTCCTTGAAACATAACTCTTCTGTCATTGTGTCCTGATGACTCATTGTTCAAGCTACTCTAATGATTCATAATAGCCAAGTGTTCTCTCAAATTAAGGGTACAAATAAATATGAATCTGGAGTACAGTTTCAAAACCTTTTCCTAGACAAAGTTTACTCCCTTTGTTACCAGGATCTGTTCCTGAGAACTTAACAGCTTGAGAGTTCATATGGACAAGAATGACTCAAACAAAAGGTGGGCTGAGAAAAGCATGTTCTCACATGCATAGTGATGGGTCAAACTTTAGGGGGTTGGAGGGGTTTTTTGCATAAAGGATTTATACTGAGTCATCAGAGTATTGGATAAGTAAGGATCTTCAATTTTTCTGTGTGTAAATATTTTTAAAGTGTCATAGCCATCACAGTTACAGACCGTGGTTTGAATTGATAAGATTGCCACATAAAACAAGAACACCACTAGAAGGGTGGTGTTAAAACAGTGCTTTACATACTAGCTATCTCTGACTTTGAATCCTGAGTTCTGAGAAAGTGATGCCACATGGTAAGATATTTCAACTATTTAAAAGATTGATAAATGCTCATTACCCACTATTCTAATGGTAAACACATTGTTCTGTGACTTTTGACTTCGCGGAAATGAATTTGATTCCAGCATCGCCACAGAAATGAATGCTTCCATTTTCCTAGGTACAGGAAAAACATAATTGCTGCAGCTCCCTAAGCTTTGCTTTTGGGGAATTATAACAATTTTCCTGTTCAGTGAAAGAAATTATTTTTATCTAACCTTTGGGACACATTATAATGTGACAAGTAAGTCTGAGCAAAGAGACCAAGGTTTTTTGCACGTTTTTCTCTTATATGTTTGTCCCCTTTCTTCCTCCTCCTCTGCCTGAAACATACCACTTAGGAAAAAGAGCACTGAATTTTCACTAAGGCTACTTCAAGTGGTACTAATAGCATAAAGGCATTTACCTGCATAAAGTGGATTTAAATATAATTTGCTTTCAAATGCCCAGAGAAGAGAAAGTAATGTTTAGAACAGCTCGGACTATTTCTCATGGCACATTTTAATTCAGCTTCTAATTCTTTTTACAAGTGTCCAGTGGTAAGAAGAGCTCTGTAAAAGCTGATTTTTAGCCATCTGCTCCTTTTTTTCAAACACTGCCCATTTTTCCCAGCCCTTCATCCTGGGCTTGAGAGCAGATAATTCCCTTTAAGCCTTTCTTAAAGCATTCACTACCACTGTGGTCCACAAATTCTGCTTTGAAAGGCTGCAAGGAAGTACTGTGCAGAATAATCACGTAATCCACATCTTGAGCCAGATGAGTTGTTTCTGTTAGACAGCTACCTAGAATTAAAGTCTGACTAAGAATCCTTTCCCTGAAAGGACCAGCTAATACATAAGGTCACTTCGAAAGAAAAAGCACTTCTTATCTAAGAGGGCATCATAACATCCTTGTCACTCTTATGCCCAGATAGAAGAGCACCATACAGCATGACTTAATCAGAAAATCTCCCACCCTGGGCATGTTTATGTGGGTGTTTAGCCCCTTCAGTATGGTCTCCACGCTGCTGAAATTCCACTCCAGCCGTGCCCTCTTGGTACGCTGGGGCTCTCCACAGTGAGGTCTCCCACTTTAATGAGATGCAATGCAAGGCAAAGATGCATGAGATTAGCCTGACATCTGCTTGCATGAGTTGAACAGGGAAATCAGCAGAAGGTTAACATAATTAGATTTATGTGTCTTAGAAGAAGCTTTGTGGCACTCCAGAAGAGTTAAAACTTCTGAGTGCAATAACACTCAAGATATATGAAAAATTTTTAGGGAAGGCAGTGTTTTGGGTTTTTTTTCTCTTTCTGATACCCTCCCCACATGCTGATAAAAGCTTCTCCCTAAAGGCCACACTTGTATCTCAGCTCTACTTTTTTTCTCACTAGGGCTTCTTTCCTGCCAGCATAAAATATTGCCTAGCATTTCTATCTCACCCTAGCCAAGTTGAGACTGTTTCTAACACTGCCTTAAGGGTTTATAAAAATATATGCAGTACTATTGAGAAAGGTGATGCAATTATATAGGGGGAAGAGAAAGCTGGATGCCATGATGAAATATGAATATTACAATAGGAGATAACACTGTGTTGAAAACAAAATAGATAGATGGGTAATATTTAGTAGTACCGCAGAAACTTTTTTAAATCAGGGTTTGTTTCTTCCAGAAGTTAAAATAACCCCAAACAAGTGAAAAAAATCTGAAGTACAAAGTACAGCCATAGCCTCTCTTCTGTAAAAGCAATTTGCTCCCCTGAAACTTTATGAAATGGCCTCTTGTTTTCTGGACACCCACTAGTCCCAGCTACCAGGATGCCCAAGTCCCTGGACAAACAGCCACTGTACAAGTAAACATCATCCGCAGAGGCAGAGCAGAGGTTAATACATCTCAAATGCACCACTCATGGAGACCACATGCAGTCTGACTATAAGAATGCACCAGGTCTTCCTTTGCCAGGTTTGCCAAGGTTGGTAGTTCTGACTCTAACAGAAGCTGGTGCAGGCAGGTAGTTTTCAGGAAAAAAGTAAATTTGTCCTGAATGTAGTGAAAGAGACCAAGTAGCAAAGTCGGTGAAGACTTCCCCCTCTGGACTTCCTTACCCAGAGACATGTCAGTACTGAAACTTGCTGACATACAGCTCAAACTGGCCTGTACCTGAACCTAGAATGAAAGCTTTGAGTATTTGAGAAATAGGAAACAACAGAAAGACAATGTGACTAGAGTTTTCAGGAGTCAGTCATCTAATTCAGGTCACTTAGTTGTGGAGATTTGAAACCTGACATCAAAGGTCCTGTATTGATCTTGAGCCAGAGAGAAGCTTGTAACAAAGCTCTGCAAATTTTCTTCAGTCACTTGAAAGAACAATCTCATTACTGATGAATTATTAGGCACATGCAGCTCCGGTAATCATTACTGCGTGCAGACTTTCCAGATGAATCCTAGGAAAACTCAGTAGTGAAACTTATGGCCTTCCTAAAATCAGACCTGGGAAACTCAGGGCTGCAGAAGGAGGATGATTGAGATGACGTTGCTGGGGACAATGAAAACTTTTGTGGCCCATTTCACACCTGAAAAAAAAAATTCATACATAAAAGGCAGTGTCATAAAACCTCTAAAATAGGAATGAGCATACATGCCCAGTTATGGGGAAAACACTTTCCAAACAGGTAGCTGTACTGACAGAAAGCTTTTCAGCACATCAGTTCAATGTTTTCCCTCCATCTTCGCAGGAGTGTCTGTTGTCAGAAAACACAGATTGCAGAGGCTTCTGCTTTAGTCAAAAGCTATAGCATGCTTTCATTGCCATTCTCTCACTGCATGCCAAACAGATCTGACAGACAACAGGAGCCTTGTGTTTATTGCTGTGGGTACACACTGGAAGAAATCCCACACGTGACTAGGAAATACATTTTGTCTGTTTCCTCATGGATGAACATCAAGCTCTAACCACATACTCCCCCCCACTCACCTTTAAAAAAGGAAACAGATATAGGAAACTTCTAGGTAAGAGAAATTTAAAAAAACAGAGTAAACCATAGAACAGATGCAAGTGCAGATGGGTATTTTAAGTCAAGTCATCTTCACCCAGTAACTCCTCAACGCTGACTCCAGCCTTGGGATAGTTGTGTTGAACTCTATTTCCTCTAAGTGAAAGGTGTAACTTTGTAAACCCAGAGGAATACATCAATAGCAAAAAGCTCAGTGTTTAAACACCAGAGGGGAAAAAATTCATTGTCCCACATCTTCCCTTATTAAATGCCGTATGCCTGGCACTGAGGATGTGCATTTAAGTGAGCCTTACATGAGGAAGCATGTATTTGCCTGCATGAGCAAATATCCTGCCTCATATCCTTCATCATTAAAAATACCCTTTAAGTCCTCTAGGTTATAAAGAAATAGGTACACCTTTAGACTAAAACTGTATATGCAAACCAACAGAGCTCAGTATCGTAGTGTTGCAGAGCATAAACAGGCAGCATCAACAGACCGTTCAGAAAATGAACTGAGGGGTGTTTCTTCTGTTTGTTTTCTTTCTTTTCCTTCTCCTTTACATGACTGTTTCACCATGACAATTTTGAATAAAGTGTTATGAAGTGGTTTTCGTTTCAGTTCATGCTGTTTTTTAAATGATCACAAATACGATAAATAATCACTAAGCCATGAGCTATTAGTTAACATCAGCTTGCCTACTGAATAAAGGCTAATATGAAAAGTGAACAGAGACAACTGGCAAAGTTGTAAAACCAGTCCTGATGTAAAAGGAGGTACAGAAAAACCATGTGTGTAACCAGAATATATAGCACTTGTGCTTTGACCACGGCTGGAGGCCAGACACCCACCAAAGTCCCTCTATCACTCTCCTTCTCAGCTGGACAGCAGAGAAAATATATATTGAGAGGCTTAGGAGTCGAGATAAGGGCAGGGAGACATCATTTAGCAAAACAGACTCAAGACTGAATAAAAAAAATCCATCTAATTTAGTACAGTACACACACAGAGAAACTAGAGTCCGATAGAGAAGTACAATCAGATCTTAAAACATCTCCCCCCCCACCCCACCCTTCTTCATGGTTTTAACTTGGTTCATTTCTCTCCCTTCCTCCCCCCATCTCCGTGTATCACAGGGGGAGACAGGAATGGGGGTTGCAGTCAGTTCCTCACAAACTGTTTTCCTTCTTAGCTGGGGGGCATTCCTCACACCCTTTCCCTGCTCCAGCATGGGGTCTCACCCATGGGAGACAGTCCTCCACAAACTTTTCCAGTGTGAGTCCTTTCCCATGGGGCTTCAGCTCTTCACCAGCTGCCCCAGCGTGAGTCACTGCTATGGGGTGCACTCATAAAATCATAGAATGTCGTTCAGTCCAGACTGCTCCAGCCTGGTCCTCCACAGAGTCACAAGTCCTCCCAGCAAACCTGCTTGGGCATGGGCCTCTCTCTCTCCACAGGCTGCAGGTCCTGCCAGAGGCTTGCTCCAACTCAGGTCATGGCATCTTCCACATGATATCCACATTGATAGTATATTTTCTTAGCATGAGATACCATTACTGAGATTATGTGACAAAGTATTTTATTTTGATCACTCCATCATTCTCTCCTTGAGGCCCTTGTGCCACAGGCCAGGCAAGCCCCAGCACATGGGACATGGTGACACCTGAGCTCTTGTTAGTCTTTCACTAAGCAGCTGTTTCTCTGGATTGGTTTTCAGCTATGTATCCTACATTGCCTTATGAGATGTCTGAGGACAGTTTACCAGGCCCATTCCTTGTTAGCAGAGCACAAAAATGCTGCATAAGTCTGAAGGCAGCCTAAATGTATGCCATTCACAGCAGTGCCCACAGGGAACACAGATCATGTGTAAGTTGGGTAGCCTAACATGCCTGCACTCTCTGCCATATCCATTCTCATCTGAATATTGCCTAAAGTGTTCTGATGGCAAAAAGAAACAATGGTTTCCAAAGGTATATTCTACAAGTTTTGGTAATGTAGGAAATTAAATGTAGAAGCATTTTCCCTTGTTTAGAAGATCATTAAGTCATAACTAAAGCATTCTGCAAGACTGATTAACCAAATACAAGTTATTTTGACTCAGTGTGACTGAACAGCATCTAGTTACGCTCGTGAAGGCTATTTCTCAATAAGTCACGTTTTTCTGGAACAGAAGATTAAATCAACTAGTGGAAAAAGTTACTATTTTGTGGAGAGAGTGGGTCAGCATTGTTCTATATTCTCTAGTTTGGGTTGAGAATTAAGTTTTATGCAAGAAAAAAATCTGAAAATTTTAAATAGTGATTTTATGAATAGTGGCTCCCTGCCATGGTCTTGCAAATTGAGAGGCATGTGCCCAGTACATTCTCTGTGTGCTGGGGAGGCTCAGAAAGTAAGCTCCAGTGGTGTTCACAGCACATGTCTTTGGTTTAGAGTAAAATTATGTCACAAGAGACAGCACAGCAAAACCAAAAGTGATCAGGTACTGCTAGGACAGAAATTGTCAAAGACATTCATTGCTTACAAAAGGTAAGTCCTGCCAAACTAACCTGAATGCCTTCTATGGCAAGGTGACCATTTAGGTGGAGGAGGAGAAGGCTGTGGATACAGTGTACTTGGACTTCAGCAAAGCCTTTGACA
The DNA here is from genome assembly GCA_022605575.1 of Laterallus jamaicensis coturniculus. Lineage (NCBI taxonomy): Eukaryota > Metazoa > Chordata > Aves > Gruiformes > Rallidae > Laterallus > Laterallus jamaicensis. The sequence goes on along the minus strand of JAKCOX010000002.1, from coordinate 51,290,700 downwards.
CCATTTCTCCCAGCATTCTGATTGAGAAACTGGTTGCCACTGACCTGGACAGGTGGACCTTTTGTTGGGTTAAAAACTGGCTGGATGGCCAGGCCCAAACGGTGGTGGCAAATGGAACAAAATCCAGCTGGAGGCCAGTCACAAGTGGTGTCCCCCAGGGCTCAGTCTTGGGACTAGTTCTGTTCAATGACCTCAATGAAAGGATCAAATGTTCCCTCAGTAAGCTTTCATATGACACTAAGATGGGAGGAAGTGTTTATCTGCTTGAGGATAGGGAGGCTCTTCAAAGGTATGTGAACAGGCTGGATCGATGGGCTGAGACCAAAAGGATGAGGTCCAACAAGGCCAAGTGCAGAGTCCCGCACTTGGGACATAACAACCCTGTGCAGCACTGCATGCCTGGGGAAGAGCAGCTAGAAAGCTGTCTGACAGAAAAGGATCTGGAGGTGTTGCTTGACTACCAACTGAACATGAGCCAGCCGTATACCCAGGTGGCCAAGGCTGCTAATGCCATCTTGGTTTGTATCAGAAACAGCATGGTCAGCAGGCCCAGAGAAGTGATTGTGCCCCTATGTTAAGATTTGGGCCCCTCGCTATAAGAAAGACATTGAGGTCCTGGAGCATGTCCATAGAAGGACTGGAGAGAAAACCTTACAAGGAGCAGCTAAGGGTACTAAGATTGTTTAGCCGGAGAGAAGGAGGCTGGGAGGGGACCTTATCACTGCCTACAACTACCGGGAAGGAGGTTGTAGAGAGGTGGGTGTTGATCTCTTCACCCAGGTGACAGGATGAGGCGGAATGGACTCAAGCTGAACCTGTCCTGACACAAATTAGACATTAGGAAAAAATTCTTCACTGAAAGTGTTATCAGGCATTGGTACAGGCTGCCCAGGGAGGTGGTTGAGTCATTATCCCTGGATGTATTTAAATGGGTAGACAAGGTACTTTGGGATATGGCTTAGTAGCAGACAGGTACAGTTGGACACAATTATCTCAAAGGTCTTTTCCCACCCAGTGATTCTGTCATCTGCTGGATACACAGTGTGAAGTGCCACTGAGGCCAGCCCACTTCTGCATGAAGCCAAGGGTCAGTCCACACTGATTAAAGCACAGGGTTGGAAGTGAGGTACGACTCACAAAGTGAGCCTGCAAGAAAGAAAAGGCCATAGTGCTTCTATACAACAGATATGTTAGACAACCACAGAATCAGATCCAGCTGCAGTTGAAGCCAGCTGTGAGCCCCCTTGGACTTCACACAAGCATAAAACTGTCACAACCTCTCTTATGGGCCCAGATTTGCTTTGACAGCAACATCAAACCCATGGTAGACATCAACACCAAATCTGTGTATTGCACAGTACTCCACAAAGCAGGTGGAGTGTTTGCAAAGAGAAGGGCAGTGTAGGGGAATGATTTTAAAAATCACCAGTTTACTATTCTCTTCACCCCATATCCGCCAGATGATGTAAGCTAAACAGCCATTGATCTCACATTCAACAACATTTTCTGAGCTTTTTCATAGATCAATGTCTGTATCACAAGAACATAACCTCTGAAGGTTTTGCACTAGGTTAGGACCAAGCATACTTTGACACCTCTCATCTCCCATTCCCTCTCTCCTGGCACTTCTCAGGCTCCTGAAAAGAGCTTGTCTAACCAATCCTCATATCAAAGGCCTTCAGTCTCACCACCAAGCAATTTCTAGCTCTCCCTCTAGCAGGTAAAATAAATATGAAAAATCAGTTCCTGTGGAAATGGTTCATCTCTTTGCATTTCTTATGGCATGGGTGTATTCAACATCTTCCAGAGACCAGGTAGGATTTGCCATACTTTGGTTATACTGCAGCCTACTTCACATCTGCTTTGGCCATGCAGATAGAGTTCTGGTGTATTAGAAATAGCTCAATCAAATCAATAGTTCTGGAATCGCTTAGTTATTATGAAGATTATATTGTTGAGCCAGTACTTACAAAAAGCCCTAGTCTCCTTCTGCCAAAAAGCCAGCTGTAAAATCCCAATTCTCAAACATACAGTTGTGAATTTTTAATTTTACAGAACATTATCTTTCCCAATAAGCTAAATACATTATTGATATTATTGCACAAGGTCTAAAGAATTAGCTATCTAAAAGACTGGGAAATAACATTTATTTTTAATGCATTTTAGAAAAATGCTCATGTGAAAGTGCATGAAATTCAAGTGATCATTCTGTTTGTTTCTGCCTAACCTTAAAAAACCCAAACACTGTCATCCAGAAAGGAAAACAGTACACCTATATCAGATACATTTCTACTCCTGATGCAACAGAAAAATTGCAAAGACCTGCTAATTATATAAATGGATATGAGTGGTCTTATCAAGGAACAACTTTTCCTGAACAGGTAAATACACACAGAATATCATGCCTGGGTGAACCTAATGAGGTTCAACACTGCCAAGTGTAAGGTGTAGCACTTGGGCTGGAAGAATCCCAGACATAGATACAGAATGGGAGAAGAGCTTCTTGAAATTAGCCCTGCTGAGAAGGACCTGGGTGTCACAGTGGATGAGAAACTTAACATGAGCCAGCAGTGTGCTCTTGCAGCTCGCAAGGCCAATGGTATCCTGGGCTCCATCAGCAGAGGGGTGGCCAGCAGGGACAGGGAGGGGATTGTCCCTCTCTACTCTGCCCTCGTGAGGCCCCACCTGGAGTACTGTGTCCAGATCTGGGGCCCCCAATACAAGAAAGATGTGGAACTGTTGGAGAGGGTTCAGAGGAGGGCCACAAGGATGATTAGAGGGCTGGAGCACCTGCCCTACAAAGAGAGGCTGAGGGAGCTGGGCTTGTTCAGCCTGGAGAAGAGAAGGCTGCGGGGGGACCTCATTGCAGCCTTCCAGTACCTGAAGGGAGATTATAAACAGGAGGGGAATCAACTTTTTAAAAGGGCAGATAATGGAAGGACAAGGGGGAATGGTTTAAAGCTGAAGGAGGGAAGATTTAGATTGGATATTAAGGGGAAAGTTTTACAGAAAGAGTGGTGAGGCACTGAAACAGGCTGCCCAGAGAGGTGGTGGATGCCCCATCCCTGGAAGTGTTCAAGGTCAGGTTGGATGGGGCCCTGGGAAACCTTGTTTAGATCCAGGCCTGAGGTTGGTGTCCCTGCCTGTGGCAGGGGGGTTGGAGCTTTATGATCCTTGCGGTCCCTTCCAACCCTTGCCATTCTATGGTTCTATGCAAAATAACATGCAATAAGCTCCATTCAGAAAACTGAGATTCAGTGACAGGCAACACTTGCCTTATTTGCTGCCCACACTATTGTAGGTGGCAGCATTTTGCTGTAAACTAGCAAGTTTCTTCTCAGCAACACAGATTCACTGCTGAATCTCTGTGAGACCAGAATACAGCCCAGAATCAGGAGGCAGCAAAGGCATGTCACCTGGATGTAGGAGCATTTGAAATACTTGAGAGACAAAGGGAAAGCACCATGAAGGTACAGTTCCCTTTCTCCAGCCTCTTTACCTTGGGAATAGTTCTCATATTCAGAAAAAAAAAAAAAGCAAGCAGCATTTTGACTCACACAAAGACTGATCTGAGGAAACAATCCCACTTACAATTCATGCTGGGATGCTTAAAAGTGATTCCACAAGAAACATCCTTCTTTGGAAATAGTGCACTTTATTTCTCAAGAACTGCAGGGTGTTGTTTATGCAAAGCCATCTTCTACACAAATGGCCAGGTGAGCCCTCAAAAGGGTGTTGTGATGTGAACAGACAGCCATGCAGTTTCAGAAGATGTGTTCAGAAAGATCAGTTCAGCTTGCCAGTGCATCTTGTACTGTTAAATGATAAGACCTTCACATAAGAGCTTTTCTCACCCTTTAGCGTTACAAGATGGAGTCAAGGACTGAAGTCCTACTGTGTGCAACATTTTTATACTAGTAGTGCCCACTCTGAGTTTTTCAGAGGAGGCACAGTTGCACTGATGATGAAATTGATGTTTGGAGATGATAGCCTAATTTAAAGCACTTTCCCAGACCTCATGAGAGTACTCCATCAATCCCCAGCACCCCACAGTGCACAAGTTGAAAATACCCAACTTGGAGCTCTCAGTCCCATTGCTGGAGTGCCCTCCAGCTTCACAGAAGATAGCACAAGCTCAGCACTCACAAAGAACAACAAAAAGTACTATGAAAAGTATTTTTTCATCCCTAGTACTTACTCTTTTTTGTATTCTTCCTTCTAGAAGCATGTGGATTGAGTGATGGGACTAAACCAGCAAGAGACAGCCCTTTCAATTGTCTCTATTTATAGGGATACAATCATTTAGCTCAGCTGGGTGGTTGGGTGGAGAGCAGTTAAGCCATATACCTTGGAGATGCAGGATGAGGAGAAAGACAATCAAAACAGAGGGGAAAAAAATTAATTAACAGCTGAAGGAAAAAGGCAACAGTAGCAGTTGAAGACTCTTGTTCCAGAGGCTGATCAGGATTCACCCAAAGTGTGTGAACATCCTGGAATACATGGTCTCTTCTATTTGAGATTAATGACCTTGAATGCCTTCCATAGTTATGTTAATGAATGCTCAGTGATGTCACAGTTTTTATTTGCAGGAGTCTGCTAGCCTCTGAAGTAATTGCAATCACAGTAAATTTGGTGCCTTCAAGCGCAATCATCCTACGCAGACATTTTGTGACCCAAAGATGAACTCTGCCTAGGAAAGGTTACAGCATCCTTCTCTAACTACCAGCTAATCCAAATTCAACAAATTCAATGTTTTCTTACATTTCTAGTTTCTTCCAACTTATCCTTCCAGCCTGCAACTTGGTGGCACCACAATAGCTTCTTAGCACTTTGAAATCTCACCTCCCAGTGACTGCCAGTTGTCAGTTATGAAAAAATTTTGTTCAGCAAAATCAGGCTGGGCTTTTATCACCTCAAACATGTCCCATCACTGACATTCGTAGAACAACCTTCAACGTATGTGCTTGAATGTCTGCTCTTCCAATCAATGGACACTGCTTGGAAAGCAGATTTCAACTTCACATGCATAAAATAACTTGTTTTAAAAGAAGAAAAGAAGACAATATTCATAAAATGTTTCCGATAAGTACAAATAGCACCAGGGATATAAGGAATTAGCACATGTAATCTGCTATTACTGTGACTGACTAGGAAAACTGAAATAAATTATTGTACATATTGACTAAACACCAGTAGTTTTCTTGAATTTTATTTTGAATTCCTTATTTGCTGGCTCTGTGGTTTCATGTGAAGCCTTCCCCAAAGGCAAGCACATTCGTTTAATAGTAAGCAGTTAAGAATTTCAAACAGCTTCAGAGACAGTCCATAACAATAAAAAGGATATACTTAATCTCGCTATGCGTATTTCATCAATTTCTCCAGGGCAGTGTATTCCCACTGCAGTGTTTTGCCAGCTTAAATGTCAGCACAGCTGTCTTTATCTTTCTCCCTGGGTACCAGTTTTTCCTCTTAATGTTTCAGGGCAGGAAATCAAAAGGGAACCTTTGTAACAAATTGTTTTAAATTTTAAAAGAAAAGAGAAGCCGCATCCAGGACTGGCACTCTGCTAATGAAGCTTTTCACTTGTTTGTAGGTCATTTGTGGAAGAGACCTTGTTTCTCAGGCTTCTGAAACAGCTCTTTAGGTCTGTTAGCATCAATAAAGCTAGAGTTGCATACATAAAGGCTGAAAAACAATTAATTGTCTTGTGCCATCACTGCAATTCTTGAAACATTGAGTCATGCCACTTTTTTTTACCTGATCTCACCAGATAGCTTTTTCATACAAATTCTGCCCTTAAGCAATTCTGGAGATTCCTTCTGTGAATGTTGTACCAGCGCAACCAGGTGTTTTTTCTTGTCATTCAGCTCCCAGGCTGCCTTTTTGAACAGTCCAGTCTTCCACGGCTTCTTACAGTTACTACAGCATCTATTTATCCCGAATACATACTGAAACCTTCAGCTGATCAGCAAATTTAGAAACTGAGTGGAGATCCACTGGGGTATCTGAAGCAGCACAAGATTACCCAAGCCTTCCTATTCAGCATGCTGCCTTGGAGACAATAAATGCATGATGCTCTGAGTGTCATTTCAGCTCACTGCAGTGCCACCTACTCAATAACAGCCTGGTGTCCAGGTGGATCCAACTGCTTGGCACAGGGTCAGTAACCAAAACATTTGGTCTCAGGAAGTACAGAGGATTGCATGGCTCTTTCACCAACATTTGGCACTGTTTCATGGTTACACAGAAATCATTAATTTCACCCCGTATGCTTTAAGGTGAAGGAACCCTATTCGGTACTCATCATTTTGTGCTATGGATGGAGGTAGCCTGTGAGTTTCAGTAGGAGATGGGGGTTGGAGACAGCACCTGAAGAGACCTCTGTCTGCTACTGATTTCCATGTGATAGCAGCACTTCTACTACTGCTCTTTCAGGCACTTCTCTGGCCTGGAGGTGATTTAGAATACATCAAAGCAGTTCAAGCCCAACTGGAAGACTCTACGGCATCAAGGAAATACCTGGATGTGGATACCAACTTATATGCGTAGCTTGCATCTCTGGTGCATCCACAAAGACCAGCACAGAAAAGAGACAGTATAGTGATGACAGCATTTTATCTTTCCTGGAACTAAGTACTCTCTAACTGACAGGCTGTAGGGATCAGAGCCATTTTAACTTTGAGGAATGTCTAAAAATGGACTGTCATTATAGCTCTGCAGCACACCAAGAGTGCTACGGTTATTGCTGAGGTATTCCTGACACACGCAAGAGCTTATTTTGGAGACAGCATTATTAAGCCTGACCTTGTAAGTTACTGCACAGCAAGGGAACAGTGTTGGGAAAGTAATATATAGCTAGCCCACAGTTAATCACAAAGGTCTTCCATAGCTGTGTTTTATATATCTCCTAAAGCCTACCTTAAGTAAATGAATAGAGTCAGAGGCATTTTTTAAGTCAGGAAACACTAAATTATAGTAAAAAAACATTGATTCATTTTTAGGATGTGTGAGGCCATTCTTAATATTTTATAGTATGAAAAGATCAGCTTTATTTAACATCATGCTAAATTTCACAGAGGGAATGTGGTGGAGGATTCTCCAAGGGGGAAGGAAAAGCAAGGCTAACAGAGGTGGCAGTGACCTTCTGTACCTGCATAACACCATCCCCTTTTCACACAGCACAGCTGCTGACCAGACTCAGCAGCAGGATATGGGATGGAGGATGGGGACAACCTAGCTGCACTACCTCCACTTTGGGTGTGCTATATTGCAGCCAGGCAGTCCTGGCAGGAGGTACAGGGAGCTTCATCCATTCCACCAGGAAGGAGGGGAGCTGTATGGTGAAGAGATCTCATTTTCTTCTTCTCACTGGGGTGACTAGATTCAATTTTCATTAACCTGCTGGGAAGTTTGAGGCATCTTTGCTCATAAGCCTCCTCTTTTGCTTTACTTCTTGTGCATCTGAAGGTAAATCAAGGTGAAATTAATTAAAATTATGTAACTAGGTGAGACCAAATACAAGCACAGCACATCCTCATTTTCTTATCCTTTTTAATTACTCCTTGATATCAGTGACACATTACAGAACTGGTACTTTAAAGCACAATGTTACTCCTTCTTTTGATGGTTTTGTTGACGTGCCAGTACCTTTTATTCACCAGGAAAAGTGACTAGAGATCAGAGAAGTGTGAATCTGGTCTGCAGATGCTATATGTTTTCTGCAATGTTCCTTTTGGAGAGAGAAAAGCAAACACATGAGGGATTCATATCTTTCTTTGGAGTTTGGTCCGACGCAAACAATAGTCAGTCAACTGTCAGATAATCAGAAGCTAAAGAAATTTGGAGAAGTCATTATTTGGATAGGAAGCTCTCTGCAAAATACAGATCGTAATGCAGAAAGCATTTTTTGCAGCTGAATGAAACAACTCCTTTTTTTCATTAGCAGTACCAAATCAATACTTCTGCCACCTGTTCTTAGGAGCTATACAGCTTTACTTTAAGTCTTAATAGTGAAGTAGGTGTTTTATTATTGGCTATGCCTTCACCATGTAGCACCACGAAGAGAAAGGTGCAAGGCAGATGACAGTAGGACAATCTGTAATGGGCAGAAAATGATGTTGCTATAATCCACTATTAAGAACAGGGTGGAGAAAGGACTTTTGTAGTACATAAGCACCCTCTAGGACATCTTAGTTAGAAATTTCTTTTGCATGGTGTAAGCTCCCAAACCCAAATTACATTTTCCAGAGATCATTGCTGAGAGGTTGTTTTATGGAGGAGGGATTATCTCCATCACAGATTGACAGCGTATTTCAGTTATCAGCTCCTAGTCAACAAACCAAACATCTCAGCAGGTGTAAGCCCCTGGATTTCACCCAGCTCTTGTGCTCACATTCATAATTCATACACTGATTAAAAAAAAAACACCACAACAAAATGATAAAACCACCCTAAATCTAGAAACGAGTTTGATAACTGCAGAGGTAATATATATGCATCTATCTTCTGACTGCTGGCACGTGGCCTGAGTGACTGATTAAAATCAATTATTCAGATCTGGCTATAATGCTTGCTTAATTACTCATGCACTCCTAACACAGATAAGTACACTTATTGCACAGTGCACTATTGCTTCCTTGCATTTCTGCTAGATTAGTGACTATTATGAGTTTGTACAGGTTGAATATTACATACTCAGTTCTGACTTCAAGAGGAGTTCAGTTTTCTCCTTGGTAAATAGTCCTTTTCAGCCAAACGAATAAAAAATCTGACTGTTCACCCTTCAGAACAAACACATCTCAGTTAACACATCTGTGTGGTAAACGGGCACAGGAAATTTCAGTTATGCTCCCAAGTAGAGTTTTAAAGGTCACAAAGGTGTCTTTATTTTGCATTTTGTTTTACCTCTGTGCTTTGAATTGTATCTGTCTTTTCTTACACAAATAGATTGCTGATGATCCATTTGTTTGGTGCGATAGAAATGTGGAGGAGGAAGCAAGTAAAACAGCAACTGTAAAATAAGGTATTATTTGAGAACAATGGTCATGGTCATTTGAAATTTGGACAGTGCATAAAAAAAAAGCACAGCTTCTATAATGAAAGGTGCTAAAACACTGAACAAAAGTTAATTTCTGAGTGATTTTGCTATGGTCTTTCAACCTCAGTAGAGGATATACAGCACTTTTGGAGTTCTCCTCTTTAAACGTCAGTTCTGGATTGGGGGTTGCTATGCTACAAGCTATTCAGAGTGACAACTGTTTAGGAAAAGTTCACAAGAATATTTCAGTAAACTGCTTTGCAACTGCAGGGGAAATCACATAGAAAAAAAGAGTGAAATTAATTTGTAAATCTTGAGTATATCTGAACAATTTCTGTTGCTGATGAAACCAACTAATACGAAAAAAATAAATAGGAGAGACTGGGACAGGCACCACTGTAAAATGGAGTTTAGGTTAGTTAAGATGTCCTGCCCCAGATGAGTGCTTTAACTCTAAACATATGTAACAATTGTTTCATTGCTGATAACTTCAAGTTAGATCAAGAAAGGGTTTTTTTTACCATCATAGTTTATGCACTGCAAAACAAAATTGTTGAAGAGGCAGCTCAGGACATCACAGAGCAATATGGAAGAGTGAGCACCGCAGAAAGATGAGTAAATTCTCCTTTAACTGTATTTTAATTTATTCTTGCATTTAATTCTTTCTGGGTTTTTTTTTTCTTTATTATTTCTTTGATTCTTTTCAGATCTTTGAGTGTGAAACTTTGGTAGGTTAAGAGCAAAGCTGAGCACTTCTGAAACTCTGACTGACCTGGAGCTCTGCTTTTTTTGTCTGCAAAGGAGACACGAAGCTGTGAGACTGAATTTTTTAACACACTTTATTTAGAGGGGTCATGAGTGAAATGGCTGGAAAACACATCTCTATATATGTCATGCTCTGCATTTTCTACATCAGTAATGTGAGCTGATTTTATCATTCTTTAGAACATATCCAGTTTATGATTTATCAAACCAATGGCACTGAAGACAGCATTCTTCTTTATCTGAATGAAATATTGCTCCATGATAATTTCTTATGCTTCCACTCTACTTCCACAAGCCAATAATTTTATTTTTAAAGGAACTTTAAGACTAGGAACAGGCCAGAAATTTCATGGTGCATGTTAGATTGATCCTTGTAAAATTTTACCACCTATAAAAGAAAATTAAATTACATTGCTTTTAAAAGGTGAACCTTTGGTTGATGGATCCATGTTACATCATGGTTAAAGAAAAGCCTTTCATGTGGGAACATATCCAAGTTTGAGAAAGAATGATTTCACCCACCTGTAATAGTCTGTTCATGGTAATGATCAAAAACATATCTCTAAGATTTTACTCCAGAGAGGACTTCCAGCAGCAAATTATTTATATGCATCTCATTATATAGGCAAAGTCCCTTTCTCAGTTATATGAGGTATGAGATTTCTAGCATTTATCAAAACCAGGAAGAATTATGTGTATTTCTATGTGCATTTCAGTCCTTTATATCTTTTTTATATTTCTTTTTAACAGCCATTATCCTTCACAGGTTTGTCTAACTGAGCAGACCAATTATGCATATCTCCTAGAAACTGGAAGCAGTTTAACCCCTGAGATATGAAATACTGGAAATATTTTGTTCTCATCCATGGAAGAACATTTTATTCAAAGAAAATAATGATGGTTTTTATCCCAAAAACTTTTTAAAGTTCTGTATTTACTGAATTTATAGTAAAAAGATTCTTTACCTCATCACTTTTGATACCTGACAGAAGAGTTAAGTGTCATAAGACATGCTTGATGATATGCCTACCTACAAGACCTGAGTTCAGGATGGTCTGTCAGAAAGAATCTGACCTGCATGTTAGTGGACCAAGTATCAGTTGAGGAAAAAGAACTCAAACATCAAAACTGGATCTGCTAACCACTAATCACATCTACATTTCACCTCTATTCAATCCCTGGAAGCATTGTGCTTCAATGACCTCCTCTTAATATTGGTGATTGATCACAAAATGGCACATCAATCCCATGTGGGGCTACCTAATCAGAAATGCTTAAGGACAGCTAGCTTTCAAGAGGTCTGTAACATTTAGTGGTCTGTTTATTACAGGGATTAGCTATGCAAGTTGTACTCCTCCTAAGACCAAATGCCATTGTAGATAAAACCAGAAAAATCAATCATAACTTTAATCAATGTGCAACAAATACACATCCCAAGATCCTTCATCAGGGGCCCAAAAAATCTCAAGTCATCTCCATCAAGTGCTCAACTGAAATGGCTCTATGCAAATACACATAGCATGGGGAATAATCAAGAGGAATTGGAGATGTGTGCATGCCTGCCAGGCTGTGATTTAATTGGCATCATGGAGATGTGGTGGGATGGCTTCTATTACTTTGTTAGAATTTAAGAACACAGGGTCTTTAGAAAGGACCCCTATCATCCTGTGATTCTATGACAAACAGGGGAGACAGGACAGGGGTTGTGTGTTATCCTCTACATCAATGATCAACTGAGAGTAGATGAGGAGCTGACCAAGAGCTTATGGTTCAAGGTTAAAGGGAGCACAGGGACAAGGGACATTATAGTGGAGTCTGCTACAGGCCACCTGACCAGGGACACCAGCACTTTTTAACATCTTTTTCAGAGACATATACAATGCGATTGAGTACACCCTCAGCAAGTTTGCTTATGACACCAAGCTGTGTGGTGTGGTCAGAACGCTGGAGGGAAGAGATGTTCTCCAAAGGAACCTTGGCAGGCTTCAGAAGTGGGCCTGTGTGGAACCACAGGAAGTTCAACAAGACCAAGTGCAAGGTCTTGCACATGGGTCAGGGCAATCCCAAGCACAAATACAAGCTGGGTGGAGAATGGATTGACAGCAGCTCTGAGAAGGACTTGAGAGTGTCGACTGATGTAAAACTCAACATGACAGCAATGCGCATTTGCAGTCCAGAAAGCCAACCATAACCTGGGCTACATCAAAACCAACATGACCAGCAGGTCAAGGAAGCTCCCTACAAGGGACTGTTTACAAGGGTATGTAGTGATAGGACAAGGAGGGGGTGGTCTTAAATCGAAGGAGGGAAGATTCAGATTAGATATGAGGAAGAAATCCTTCCCTGTTGGGGCAGTGAGGCCCTGGCACGGGTTGCCCAGAGAAGCTGTGGTTTCCCCCTCCCTGGCAGTGCTCAAGGCCAGGTTGATGGGGCTTTAGGTAACCTGGTCTAGTGGAGGGTGTCCCTGCCCATGGCAGGGTGTTTGGAACCAGATGGTATTTGATGTCTCTACCAATCCAGACAGTGCTATGGTTCTATGACAATCTGATTGGGCTACTAGATCCCCATAGCATTTAAGTGGAAAATTAAAACCTTTGGTTTATCACCAAAAATATCACTAACCTTATCCACTTTCTTTTCCTGAGTTAAGAACATGATGAGCAGAAGGAAAAATCTGTTTTTAAAAAAAGCAGGAAAACAATGAGAACACAAAACACACAAGAAAATTGCAGTCCTTGATGTTCCATAACCACAAAATCAGTTCTGAAAGAAAACTGCAGCTGTGGAAGCAAACAAGGATTAAGTTTCAGCTGTGTTAGAGCTGAGACAATTACATATGAGGCTTATCCTCTGAAAATGGTTAAGACCAAGTCTGAAAACAAAGATGATGAGGAAAAAGAGAAGAAAATTCCTAGTCAACCTGTAATTATATACTATCAGAGCAATAGATCTGAAACTTCTATCTGATGAAATGCTTTTCGGATATTAGCGTGAAAGAAGTAGAATTCCAGGTTCATTTCCATTTCCATCTGACAAGGATTTAGCTAAAGTAGTTTTTTTTCTAAATTAGTAGTGACTAATTTTAGTTTTAGTGTTATATGCCACATAACACAAATAAGCCCCATGCAGTCATCATTCAGGACACATGTAAATTCTACTTCGACTGTCCTCCATCCCTAGGGTTTGAGAACTCACTCAAAATGCGGGGAGAGCATTCCTTCAGAAGTTCCAGTTTCCCTTGGAAACCCAGCTGAAAAACCAACTCTGCAGAAGTTATAAAAGAAACTTTCTTATCATTCTCTTTGCTTGCCTCTTAATGGAGAGCAGCTTGAGGAGCTGGAGCACATCCCTCTCATCCTGAGGGCAATGCCTGCCTAAGTGAGAACCCTAAAACTGCTGGCAACCCCCTACCCCTTTAAACTATCTGACAGCAGCCAAACCCTGCCTCTCCACAGCTGGGTATTGACAGCTCAGGACAGCTGAATCACTGCAGAAAGCCTCAGGTTTTGGTGCCGGAGGACTCACCCATCTGCACCATTGTATGTAGGCATGACAAATCCAAATGTAGCATTAAGAAAACATTTTCTTTTAACAAAGCATGAAAACTACATTTACTCAGACATCCTTAATTAGAGCAGCTGCCCGTAAAATAAGTGCTTTGACTAGAAAAATAAAGAGATCTGCTATGCCTTTTGCTCTGCTCAACCCACTTGAACATGGCCAAAACATAAGACAAAGATATTAATTGAATTCATGTTTTACAGATTCAGATCTATTCAGCTGCTGAGTACTCTCAACCCTAAATAATAGCTCTATTAATTATTACCCAGAATCCTCCACTTATAGCCACAGCTGTTTTTCTGTTTCTCAGACGTTTTTCACAAATTACAAGACTACCTAAATTAATAAAAGCCTAAGCACATATAACTACAATAGCTGGAAAGAGTTTCAGCTCACAAGCTGTGTGATTCCCCCATATTGCTTATTTAAAACATCTGAGCTACTTTATCAATCAGCTTTTGTCTCTTAATAAAGAAGTTGCCCAAATATTGAAAAACATAGGTGTCTTTATGGTGGTGGGGAAATGTCTATACGAGCAGCTGCCATTTCTAGGATCTTCTGGAACATGTATCTCATATGTTCCCCAGACACCTTACACTTTGCAGTATCATATATATCTTCCCAAAAGGATTTTTACCTAACAGGAAATTCGGGTTCTAAGTCTCTCAGAAACCTTTCAGTGGCACTTGGGGAGGAGAAGACTTCTTTGGGAAAGCAATGGCAAGTGACAAACGGCAAGTGACAAAAACAGACTTGGAGACAAATGTGAGAGCTGATGCTACAACTGTTTACACAGTTTTACTTTTCCAGAGTAGAGGTGATCTGGCATGAACAGAACTGTGGGCTTGCAACTTTTCTTGTGAACTGTAAGAGGAACCACCCCACTGCTGTCTCTGGACACAGTGGAAAAGAAGCATGTGAACAATACGAGGGGCCACATGTTATTAATTTTTCTGGGGAAATGCCAGTAAATTAGGGCTGCCTTTCAGCATTTCTGTGAAAAGCTGTGTGCATTTAACTGCAAGGTTTGAAAGGGCACATAGGTCCCTTGATGAACGTTAATGCATCTGATTAACATGAAAAATCACTATAACAAACCAAACCCAAGAATTTACTCTCAAGTGTAGGATTCACCAGTTATTTAACTGCAGTAACTGTGACTGCAATGAATGTGTTTGCCACTGAAGTGCAATCCAGCATCTATTGCTATATTTAACAAATTTGGCCGTGCAATACCAAAATCATTGCTCTAGGGAGACTCATTTGCTGTATGTTTCATATCCATGGTTATGAATGGGATGTTAACTTGATTCCTTAATATACCAGATATGGTAATATCTAAAGATGGCATTAAAATTGTATTAATAGAATACTTCTTGTCCCATATTGACAATTAATTGAATAGAAACTTTCATTACAAAGCATGAATACAAGGGACAGATTGAAAAAACTTTTTTAAAAACCCCAACTTAGCTGGTCATTGTTTCAGTTCACTCATTGTGGCATTTTTGTGTGTTCCTCCTAGCTCCATATCCCCTGTGTCCACCTCTGGCTTTAATGTAATACTTCTCTCCTGAATGAGGGATTTGGGCTCTGCTTTGGGTAAGGCCATAGGAGCCATACTCCCAGCAAAGCCAAGCACCAACCTGACTCCCTTTAACCTCCACAGCAGCCACCTAGTCAGTCCCACTGCCATCTCCCCATCTTTGGGTGCAAGACAATATGAACAAAGAATCAGTAATTCTAATTCTGAGAAAATATCCATTTTCTCCTCCCATTCCCTGCTGTTCTACCCCAGCTACATTTCATATGTCAAGAATACACTTTTTGGGTCAATGTGAACATGTTCTTATGTAGAAGGCTTATTTTCCTGTGTTTGTATTGCTGAATGCTCTCCCAGCCTATCTTGTTGTTCTTCCTGCAAACTGAATGTGCTCTTCAAAGATGAAGGGGTCGGGGATTTTTCCCCCTAATACACTCATTTTCTTGATTACAGTAAATCGGCCTTTCTCCTGCTGTGTGTTTCCAGAATGCCATTTTCTGATTAGATTTGCAACAGTTTTATGATACGGTTTACATCATGCCAGTTTTCATCCCTCGGGATTTTAAGCTGACATAGTGCCCAGAGGGTACTTGTATTTCCAGCAGATGCTCAGATCATGCTTTCTTCATCTCAGACTGTTGAAGAGTGTGGTCAGAACGAGGGAGCCAACTGAAGATCAACTGTGAACCAGCTGTAGTTCAAACTAATTTATCATTTTTCCTGTGAATTCCCTTCAAAAAGCAAATGTACCTAAGTACAGCCAGGAAAGAACATGGAGACAAAGAATGATGGGGATGCAAACACGTTTTCATTATTCCTTGCTATTGACTTCTAAAGGATAAAGTGATTACACAGAAAAAAAAAGGTGGCAGTACTTATAAGGCAGGGCAAAAGCTGTACCATAGATCTTCTTGGACTGCTGCCTGCTGTTTCCTCTTTAACCTGCCTAGTCATCTTTCTGTATGTTTTTTTTCTATCCAAGAATTAAATGCTTGGGTTTTGATCAGGTCCCATTTAAAGACCCAGGGCAGTATGCAGTATTTTTCAAATTCAAAGCCACCTGAAACAGTGGTCTTGCATTTTTTATGTTGATTATAAAATAACCAGCACATTTTGGTGCAATATATTAAGCCATGAACATGAAGAGGGATGTTTCCTCGACCTCAGATACCT
This sequence comes from Laterallus jamaicensis coturniculus, assembly GCA_022605575.1. Taxonomy (NCBI): domain Eukaryota; kingdom Metazoa; phylum Chordata; class Aves; order Gruiformes; family Rallidae; genus Laterallus; species Laterallus jamaicensis. Next base: position 51,274,621 of record JAKCOX010000002.1, on the reverse strand, counting down.
AGTTTGAAGTGCTGAAAAATTCTCTAATTAGACAAAAGTGATAGAAGGCTCCAGAAAAGTCCCATTACAACAGGAATGGAGATGTTAGGAGTGATATAACTAATAACTACTGAATGACAAGTAAGTGAAACAGAAAAATATAGCCAAAAAAAGATTAAGATGTATTGATGACACTTAAAGGAAAACCATGAAAAGCATACAGGCACAATATTTTCCTTATCCCCCTTTTTTTTTTATTTAAACTTTTCCACAAAAACAAAAGAGGATACTTTAGGAAAAAAAACAAACAATTGATTTTTTTTTAGGGTGAACGGGATTTGAAAACTTAGCCCTTTTCATACTTTTTCACTTCTAGCTTCACCAGGTACTGGAATATACTTAGCATTCTGTACAAATACACTGGTTTTATTGAATACTACCTTCTAAGTGACAGCCTCAATCATATCAGACAAAAACTGAGTGAGGCTTGCATTAGCAGAATACACTAAACATACCATGGCCTTCATTCATTGAAGCAATATTTGCATAATTGCCCTAAATTAAAGACATTTAATTTTAAATGAATTACTAAAAGCTTAAAAAGACCTTTTTATTCTCAGCTGCATATAGTCTGATTCATGACAAATCCTTTATTGTATGTCACACAGGACTTACCTGTTTCTTGTCAAGATATTAAATTGATAGCAACTGTTCTATCTGAGAAGCTTGGGGCGGTGGGGGGAGGATTATACTGTGATACAGTAATCTGGATACTTTGACTTCAAAGGTAGAAAGGACAAATTGCTATTAACATTTAAAGGTATTTAAAGCTTTCCGCATAGCTGCTATAAGCAAACACATAAGGTTATAAACTATATTTATTTTAGATGTCTTTTAAGATTCATGTGCCTTGATCAATTCCTGCCTCAAGACAAGCTAGTTCAAGTCTTTCTCAACCAAGGATCAGTTCTGATGCAGAAACGTGTATAAACAGGGACATGGATTCAAAGGTTGGAGGGCCTGTAGGAAGATTTAGAAACTTTTCTTGTGAAACGTTCTTGACTGCATCTGCTATCTTAACAGGAAATTAATTAAACAGGGTTTGGGATGGACCACATCCAATGTCTTCCTTAACAGGACCAGTTCAAATCTACTGCCTGCACCCAAGAAACATCATGCTCACATAGCACTATGCTTCCTACCAACCATCGTCTTTGGGCTGGCCATGGTGACACCAGGCTCCAGAGATACCTGTGGCCTTCTGGGCTAGCAGCAGGTAGGATACCATCCCAGAGCTTGTTAAGTTCCACTAGGCAGACAACTAAATGTAGGCAACAGAGTCATGTCCTCCATCACAGATTTTCCTGTCACATCCAGTCAAAACCCCTGTTATCTAGTGTTTGAGCCGGAATGGCTTTAAATAATGGCACCTGTGAGAAGTGATTCAGCTGATAGGTCATGTAGATGAATCATTGAAGAGGAAGAACACACGTGATTAGTGAGGATGGGTATGGAAGAAGCTGAGAAATCTTCCCAGATAGGAACAGTAAAGGTTCTCAGATTTTAATCAAATCAGACATCAGCCCACTTCTTCAACACCAGCCTGTTAGACTGTCGCCTTGCCTCAGGCTCTGTCAAGCAGGGCATGTCACAGCAACATCTACATGCTACATCTAACCTGGATCACCAGCAGCTCATCCTTCTGGATGCCTGGGGAAGAAGGACCATACATCATGTCACGGCACATACTTACATGCCAGCTTGCACATAGTAATAGGAGCCATATCCCTTCATTTAGAACTCTGTTCCAGATAGGCAACATTTGTAAAAACTGTAACAAACACTACTTTGAATTCTATGATCTATGAAACCCCTCCTGGTTTTTCGTTTAGAGAAGGTTATAGTTTTCACAGAAGATCTCAACAAGGCTTCTAAGACATACAGATTTTTTTTCTGGAGGGGGGGAAATTATGCTGTGGTTTACAATGTAGTGAAGCAGAAGTAATGTCATTAGCTTCCAACAGATATCTCCTTATTTAAACCAGCGTATCTGATATCAAATTTTGGATACACTTGTAATTATATATGCTTTTTTAAACATCTTCAGATTTGTGGAACAAATTTTATTTGTTTTCCGTTTCTACGTCCTGCTGGCATGGTTCTTCCATCAATATGTCTGGGATGAAAATGCTGGTTTTGCAGTAGATAAAGGTATTCAGATTCTAGTTTGAATAATTTCATAGCTACTGCATGTTGCATATGTGATTAATTCTGTGGCATATTAACAATGCAACTCTAATTATACTATATATCACAAGAGATTAAATGTAGGGAAGAAAATTTCTTCTGTGCATTGTATATATTTACAATGAAGAATGGCATATTAAGAAAAGTAAATAATTTCTAGAAGGTAATAAACCAACCATTTTTTCCCATGGAATTATCTCTTTTGTTTTTTCTTATGAGACAATACATATTATTATCTTACAGTCTAGTGAAGGACAAATTGGAGAATATTCTTTAACAGTCTAGGAACCAGTACAGTGCAAAACCAAGATTCTGATTTGAAAAAGGCAATGTCACATAACCACCAGCACATGATGGGGAAAAGTGTGACATGGTGATACTTTCAAGGTTTGGTCCTTTTACACCACTCTTTACAGAATATGGCTTATCAAGGGCAAGAACATAGTCTTGATCGATTCCCTGGATTCGCCCAGCTAAAAGATGGGCAGGAAGGGAGAAGACCTGCTCCCTATTAATTTCCTGAAATGATTTGGTAAATTTTGCATTAATTAATCCTTTTGTGAATGATGTGATTTGTGTTCCTAAGCAATTTATAAATAAAGATACAAAAATCTTTCTGCTGCACAATGGGAACTGCAGATTGCCAAACTCAAATGATCTGTGACATAAATATACAAATATATTCACTTTGAAATTAAGACAATTTGGTAAATAAAATATCAACACTTTTAATAAGAAATTTACTGTCTGTTACTCCAATATGCAGAGTATTGCCATGCTGATGAAGACACTGACAGATGAGCAAGATCTTAAATTATCTGTTGGTCATTGTTTCTGTCTTCTGTTTTTCCTTCAGTTCATAATAATTATGTTTCAGACTGCTTAGTGAAGGCACAGGGGGCTCAAAAGGCTAAAGAGAAAGATCAGTAAGTAGCATGTAAACAGGAAAAGTTGCTCATGTTTAATAAATTCTAAAAAGTCATCAGTAGAGGCATTGCTTCCTATGCAAGTAATTCCCATGGCAAAATAAGGTCACAGTGACTAATGTGATTAATTGTGTGACTGTGATTGTGTATTTAATTTCATATTAAGGCCATATTGACCCATTCGTTTAGGTGGATAAGATGTTAAAATAGATCAACTTACAAATGTACAGCATACAGTCTGATTTCACCATTATCTACGCTTCCTTCTGGTATGAGTTGGTGCTGGAAGGGAAGGAACTGCATGTCTGTATAAACCAAAATGCTAGTAGGTTGAGAGGAATCATCCCCCTGATAAATCACAGGACGCTTTCATTAAAAGAAATAGGGGGGAATTCATGCCACCTCAGTATTAACTCTGCTTGATGCTTTGCAAGGACATCAGTCAGATTGTTGATGAGCTGCTCTGTGGGTAAGCCAGGCTACGTTGGCAAATGGTGAATCATGCAGCTTGTGCCTCACTGAAGAGCTATCTACATCACTGACCTTCAGCTTTTGGGCCTCCCTTTGCTGAATAACATTTAATTCACTAATTTTGAGTCACCATCTCTATTCTGATGACAGCATATTTACATGAAATAAGAAATTTACAAGTGATTTGCAAAGTCTGCTAGATATTAGCCTCAAAACTCAGCACCTGGAAAGGGTAGAAACTGCTGCCAGTTCTACCACAGTTAGGAGGAGGAAAATAGGGGGTAAAAGCACAGAAAACCTACTTGCATTTAATGAAAATTGCTAGCTGTATTGTCAAGACATCTGTGTTTTAAAGGTTTACTCCTGTAGATGGTAACAGCCATTTGGGCAATCCACATTTGGTTGCAGTTTTGAATTTGGCTTTAAACAAACCAAAATGTAACAGGAATTCAGAACTTGATAGTATAGTGCTCAGAGAGGTCAAGCCCAGCACTTTATCATACTGTCCCCTTAAATATTACCTCATCAATCTTTCTCAGATTGCAGCATTGTGACAGAAACTTCTTGGTGACTTCACTGGCGCACTTCGGTAGACATGAGTGAGCTTGCATACTTAGACTGAGAAGATTACAGCTTCAGTACCTGGAAAGTTGCAGGAATTTCAGGGTTCTTCCCTGCCAATTTTAGATTGCTACCTGACCTGGAAGGGATAAGCATGCAGGAAAAGCAAATGAGTATAGAGGGCATATCAATCACTAACAGCAGGTTCAGGACTAGCATCTATACAGCCCACACACAGTCCTTAGAGTTAAGTAGAGCTTCGATTTTGTCTGAAGCTTCATGATGAACATCTTTCATACTCTGATGACTAGCCAGATCACTGCCTTTCAACTGAACCTTGCCATTTTCCCCAGTATGAGCCCATGCAATACCCTCTGAGGTTTTGTCAAGTTTTTTTGTAGTCAATGTCTATTTGCTTACAGCCAAGTTGTGGGAAATTTTATGAGTAAGCAGAATACATGAGTGGCCTCAAAACCTTAGATTGGTCAAAACTAATGGTCAGAAAGATCTTTGGGGACCTCTGCAGGCTGCAAGTTTTAGATAGTTTAAATTGCAGAAATATATATGTTTATTAATATGGGTTGGGATTTTTTTTTCAAAAATGCCACAGATAGTGGAAGGGTTATCCAAAAGCCTATTGATATGGCATTCTTATAAGGTGGCACTGAGGAAAATTATTGTGCATCCGTCAATAGTCTAAGATTAGGAGTCCTGACAGAGATGAAGATGTTACAGGCTGTAAAAGGTGTACACGGCCTGGGATGAGCTCTGCCCTGGCATCTTCTTAAACACAGTTGCTTGACTTGCTTCAGCAATATGCCCAAGAGTAAACCAGCACATGTGTGATGGGGAACCAGGACCCGGGAGATAAGCAAGGACAGATTCACAGAATGGAAGTGGTTGGAAGAGACCTCTGGAGATCATCTATCTAGTCCAACCCTCTGCTAAAGCAGGATCATGTCCAGGCAGGTTATCTCCAGTATATCTGCAGAAATGGAGACTCCACAACCTCTCTGGGCAGCCTGTTCCAGTGCTCTGTGACCCTCAGAGTAAAGAAGGTTTTTCTTCATGTTGAGGTGGAACTTCCTGTGTTCCAGTTTGTGCCCATTGACCCTTGTCCTGTCACTGGGCACTCTTGAGAAGAGTCTAGACCTTTCTTGTAGACATCCATCCTTTAGATACTTAGAAGCAACAATAAGATCCCCTCTCAGTCTTCTCTTCCCCAGACTAAACAGACCCAGCTCTCTCAGCCTTTCTATATATAAGGGATGCTCCAGTCCCCTCATCATCTTTGTGGCCTTTCACTGGCCTCTCCCTGACTTTCTTGAATTGGGGAGCCCAGAATTGGACACAGGACTCCAGATGTGGCTTCACCAAGGCAGGAGGAGGATAACGTCCCTCAGCCTGCTGGCCACCCTTTACTTTATGCACCCCAGGATTGGCTGCTTTCACCATGAGACCATAAATCTGTGTCAAGGACAGCTGCGTGTCCACCAGGACTCCCAGGTTCTTTTCTGCAGAGCTGCTTCCCAGCAGGTCAACCCCTAACCAGTACTAGTGCCTGGGATTATTCCTCCCTACATGCAGGACCCTACACTTGCCCCCACTGAGCTTCATTTAGTTCCTCTCTGCCCAACTCTCCAGCATGTCCAGGTCTCACTGAATGGCAGCGCAGCCTTCTGTTGTGTTGTTCACTCCTCCCAGCTTTGTATCATCAGCAAACTTGGTGTCCCCTTTATACTCTGTCCCCTTTTCCAGATCATTGATGAATATGTTGAATAAAACTGGACCAAACACTGGGGCACACCACTAGATACAGGCCTCCAATTAGACTGTGCTCTTCATACCACAACCCTCTGACCTGTGCCATTCAGCCAGTTCTCAACCCACCTCACTGTTCACTCATCCAACCCACACTTCCTAAGCTTGCTTACAAGGATGTTATGAGAGATAATGTCAAAAGCCTTGACGAAATCAAGACAGATATTATCTACTGCTCTCCCTTCATCCACCCAGCTGGTTATACTATCATAGAAGGCTATCAGATTGGTCAAGCATGATTTCCCCTGGTGAATCCATGTTGACCATTCCCAAAAAAACTTCTTCCCATCTCCATGTCTGTTGATTACCCCCAGAATAAGATGTCAGCTTCCACTGGATCAATGAAGACAGTAAACAAGGTCTCCTTTTTAGCCTGAGTAACTGTAGCAGTTACTGTACTGAATATCATGTCTCTTAGACTGGCTTTATGAACTGCAGGGAAGCTTATGCAGCTGGTATTATAATTTTATGAGAGATCAGGTAAATTTAAGAGCATTTTTATGAACAGATCAGATAGTATTCTGACCAGAGGTGAACGTCAGTATGCCACACTAATTGCCACATTATAGGTTTTCTTCTTCTTGACTCTACTCCATGGTTATAAAGATGTGATTTTTCAAATTGTAGGTGGTTCTGTATTTTTTCATCTATTAAGAAAAATATTTGCATAAGTCTTTCTATGGCTTAGTGTTTAACCATTTTGTCAGCTTACAATCAGTTATAGAAACTTTTCCTTTTTAAAAAAAATAATTCTAATTGATTGAAAAGCACAAAAATAATTCCTGGTTGTTTAGTGATCAAAGTAGAAGGCAGTGTGCACATGTCCAAAATATCTACCAGCATAGTAGAGATTTTCTGCAGTAAAAATTGTTTGCCATAGGATGTTTCAGCAACTGGGAATGTTTTCAGCCCTCATCCAGCAATTTAGGTCCAATGTGCTGGATTCCTGTTGGTTCCCTGTGACTGCAAACCCTGTAAACTGTTGCTGCATTTGAAAGAATAAGAGATATAAGGGGCAGTAGTTCTAAACAGTAAGGAGAAACAATTTTTCTGTAGAAATGAGCCTACTGACCCACTACAGATAAAGCATTCCTCTCACTTTGTCTCTGTTAGGGGTTAAATGAATGCTGATTGCAAAATTAGAGTCAAATGTGGATGCATCTGAAAGATCATCTGGTATTCCTATGGCTGCCACAGAAACACAAACCTCAGGCATTGCTTTTCATTACTTCTGCTCCAGCCATGAACAGAGAATGACAAGAAATAATTTCAGGAACTTAGAAAAATTCATTTGCCTAATATCACACTGGTTAGTCTGAAGATTTTCAACACAAGAGCTGGCAGGAGATTGACAGCCCAGCATTATATCACCAAATACTACAGCACTGGCAAAGAAAAGATAAATGAAATTATAATGCTTAGTGAATCATTCAACTTGCAAATGCTGACAACTCTCCCTGCCTATCAGACCAAAAGAAAACATCACAATTACCTCTAAGATGCAAGTGATGGAATCTTGTTCAACACTAGAGTAGAATGCAAAACATGGCAAAGACTGCTGCAGATAGATCTTTTTCAGATCATTTTCCAGTCCTAAGGCTAAACTGCTGCCACATACAGAAGAAACATGTCTCATATCAGCATTTAAATCACCTGGCTATCTCACCAGAAAATACTTAAATCCCAAACTAGCTGGCTGCAGCTTTAGAATAGCTTTACTGCTGCTGTTTCCCATACGTATGACTCTTGAACCTGCAACACAGAAAGAAGCATAAGAACCAAGATATTAATTTGTGATTGGGTAAGTTACAAAACACAAATAGTGACAAGGGGGGGGGGGGAAGAGCAAATATTCTGACTAAGTTCTCTGATTACCTTTGGTTAACAACAGAGTATTCTGTTGTTGGATTCTGTATTTGGTTATCACTTTGTCTTGATAGTGCTTTTATGATTTTCCAATTCCATTCTGGTTTTTGACTCTAGTTCACTTTTCAAACTGTAATATGCCAAACCAAGCACAAAGAATGTCACTGTTAGAATGAGTCAAGTCTCTCTCCAAATCAGGCATGATGTGGGTAGTCCCAAAGTAATTTGCTTGACTTTTCCATCTATTGGTAGATGAGATGTCCGAGTACCATCTCTTGTTGCCCAAATTAAATGTCCAGGACTTGGAATCAAGGTTTGGCAGCTAACTTTCCAATATGTTGTTACATTTAAAGTGTATTGGCCCTTTTATCTGTTACTTTGGTTAACAACAGAGATGATACAAAATCACCCCAAAACTTTAATCCAAGGCACTAGGAAAGCACCAAGTAAAAACAGAATCACAGGATCATGGACTGATATAGGTTTGAAGGGACCTCAGGGAAACACCAAGTCCCACCTCCTGCTCAAAGCAGGGATTACTGCGATGCTCTGGGTCACATAGAACCTTGTCCTGCCAAGTTTTTAGTAAGTCCTGAGATGAGGATTCCATAATGCAATGAAGAACAGCAAACCCTGATGCAGCAATTCATATTTACTGATCTGGGCTTTTAACTTTCAGGCTTTTAAAAAGTTCATCTTGAGCAATTTTTACAGATTCACAAACACCTCCAAACACAAGAAAATGGAACCTTGCAACTAAAAATTTTGCATGACATGCATGAATCACAATTTAGAATGCTTCATGAGAAGTTCAAAAAGCTGTTGCCACGTTATTGGCATTTTATAATACAGTGTGACAGCAGGACACCCCTGCACCACCACCACTTTCACTTGCCAAGATCTTCCTTTCTGTTATCATTACAGCTGGGTAAGGCTGAAATATTGATGTTTTTGTGAAAAAGGATAAGGTGTTTTTATAATACTATTTCTTTTATAAACATATGCCACTTTCACAGTACAAATTTCTGGAGAATAGAGGGTTTGATGCTTATGAGACTATACTTTTAGAATATTCCAAAACCTGGGCTCTTCAGCTGACAGGTTAATTAGTAAATGAGAAGCTGTGTGAGTCACTGTGCACAAGCTGGTAGGGAACATCTGCACAGAGAAGTGTCCACAGAAAATATCATTAAAATAGACTTACCTGGGGAACATGCCAAATCTGAAAAAAAACCCCACCTTTTTTTCCCAATGAAAACTTCTGACTGGCTCAAATTACCATAACTGATTGCTAGTACTTGCATTTCTTCATTGCAAGTGAGAATTATTAAGGGCCCATCTGGAACGTCTGACTCTCAATTTGAGAAAGGCAAAGGAGATGGTTTATTTAGGAGAACTGGACTTTTTATCCTTTTAATTATTGTTTCTTCTTTTCTGACGGAAATTTTGGGGTCCCTTCACCAGTACACCTTCTTGAGTTGTACCAGTAATGCAAAGTATCTTAAAAGTTGATTTACAACACTTTTAAATGCAGAGGTGCAAAGCAGAGAAGAAATTAGCTGATTCAATTTTTAGTTGGTTTTCTTTCCCAAGGAAAGTTTAAAATCTGCAAGCCTGTGAGTTCAGTAATACAAACAAGCTGACCAAATGCCTTTTTTTTTTTAATTACAGTAATCTTTTTTATACTTGAATTTGTTTGCAGACAACGTAATAGCACAAACCAAAGAAACCTATGAGAAGGATTGCAGTACTTGACTCCAATAATCATGTTTTCTTAATAACAGATAGCAAATATGCAATAAGCAAATGCAGATCTCACGCATTCCTATTTTGCCAAACAGAACATTGATTTTTATGAGTCCTATAGAAATTCATTATTATGGTCAAGATCCACCTTTGAATTTTTAATATTGGTCAGTACAAAGAGAAGGGCCATTATTGCAACTGGGAGAAAAAAGGTGATTTCTATGAAACTCATTCCCAGTATTTAAAAACAATAAACTCTTGCAAGTTACCATAGCAGTAGGCAAAGAAATTATCTTCATCTATTGATTTTCATAGTAGTATTATCATTGGTTTATTCCCTGATCTCTATTTGTATATTATTGCAAGTTGTTAAAAAGAAAAAAACCCCACAAAACAACCCAGAAAACAACACCCCCCACCACCACCAAACAACAAAACCCCAGAAACCAAATTGGTATTAGATATATTTAAGTCCTGGTTTTGTTGCTGTGAATAGCTATTCAGCAACCAGTGTCCTCTCCTGCCAAACTGTTTCTGTGGTGTAGCGGATGTAGAAATTGCTTAGCCTACAGCTGTGTACCTCCTGCTACTGGAGAGATCCTCATGAATAATTCAGGAATCAAATCCCACTGACCTCACATATAATAGAGATGTAGTCAAACTCACTTAAACAAGAAAGACAATTTTGTCACTTTTTATTTGACTCAACAGTTAATTTTCACTGATACTTCATTATAGTATTCCTTTCTTGCCACATACTTTTAAACTTAGCTATTGAGAAACATCAGCAACAGTGAGGAACAGCATCTATTTATTCTGTCTCCTCAGTAGTGTCAGGGACTATGCATCAATTTACTTCAGCTGTTATCAAATGTATGTGCACGTCCTCACTGCAAATCTGATGCCACAGCCTCTACTATGGTCACTGGTACCAGAAGAGCAGATGTTTTAAAGCTATCTGCTGGATAGTATTAGAAAGCTATGGAGTACATCCCTGTGATAGGCTTGGGAGGTAGTTTGGAAACTTTCTGTCCTGTTCGTAGTTCCATTCGAGCTGCAGAGATATCTAAAGCCAAGTGGCAACAAACTCCTCCTAAAGAACAGCCATTACATCAGTTTTGACTAGAGAATTTCTCAGCTGAGACTGTCCTAGGCTGTCAATGTGACATTCATGGACCTCTGAGATCTTTCATCATAAGGAACTGAAAAGCAAAACTAAACAACCCCCCCACATATTTTCTCATGAAATATTCTGGCTCTATCACAGCTGGATATCAAGCATGATTACTAGGAGGACAGGATCATCATCTCCTTGAGACACAAGGCTATAGAGGTAAAAGGTTAATCAATGTGTTCAAGACCAGGTTGGATGGGGCTTTGGGCAACATGGTCTAGTGGTGGTTTGGCCCTGGCTGGAGGCCAGATGCCCATGGAAGTTGCTCTATCACTCCCCTTTTCAGCTAGGCAGGGAAGAAAATATATACTGAGAGGCTTAGGAGTCAAGATAAGGACAGGGAGAGATCATTCCACAATCAGCATCACGGGCAAAACAGACTCAACACAGAAAAAAAACCCTCTCCAATTTATTACACTACACCCAGTGAAACCAGAGTCAGATAATGAGAAGTGTGACCAGATCTTAAAGTACCTCACCTCACCCCTCCCTTCTCAGCAGACTTCACTTTAGTCATGATTTTGCTCCATTCTTCCCCCTCATTGTAGCACAGGGAGGGGCAGGGACTGGGGGAATGGGGTTTTGGTCAGTTCCTCACGAGTTGTTTTTTTTAGCCAGGGAGGGGCATCCCTCACACCCTTCTGCTGCTCCAGCATGGGGTCTCACCCACAGGAGACAGTCTTCCACAAACTTCTCCAACATGAGTCCTTTCCCACAGGGCTTCAGCTCTTTACCAGCTGCCACAGTATGAGTCACGTCTATGGGGTGCAGACATAAAGTCACAGAATGTCTCTCAGTCTCTCAAGTCCAGACTGCTCCAGTCTGGTCCTCCATGGAGTCACAAGCTTTCCTCCCCCAGCAGACCTGCCAGTGCAGGAAACTCTCTCTCTTGCTCATCTCTGTGGCTCTGTCTCCCCATAGGCTGCAAGTGCTGGCAGAGACTTGCTCCAACGCAGGTCACAGCGTCTTCTATATGTCTCCACCTGCTCCTCCAGCATGGGGCTTCTCCACGGGCTGCAGGTGGGGTCTCAGCCTTTTCCATGGGCTGTGGGAGGACATCTGCTCCACCATGGGTTTAGTCCATGGGCTACAGGGGCATCTTTCTCTCTGGCACCTGGGACGCCTCCTTCTCCCCACCTTCCCTGGCCTTGGTGTCTGCACAGTTTCTTACACCTTTTCACTCCTCCTCTGGGGGCAAAATGCAGCTGCTTCTTTTTTTTTTTTTTTTTTTTTCTCCTAAATGTGATTCCCAGAGGCATTGTGACCATCGCTGATGGGCTCAGCCTTGGTCAGCAGCGGGTCCGGCCTTAGACCGGCTGGTGTTTGCTCTGTCAGGCCTGCCAGGGAACTTCTGGCTGCTTCCTGCAGAAGCTGCCCCTGCAGCTCCCCCTTCTCCACCAGAACCCAGCCATGCAAAACTACAACAGGTTTCCTTGCCCATGGCAGGGAGCATGGAACTAGATGACCTTTGATGTCCCTTCCAACCCAAACCAGTCAGTGGTTGTAACTTTGAAAGCAACAAGATTTCTGATGAGGGAAAAATGCAGCTCATATGTCACAGCAGCTAACAGTCTCCCTCCATCTCTAAATTGCCCTTTAAAGGGAATGGTACTTTCTCCATTGGCTGGGAAAGGAACCCACAGTGGGTTAACCCATGCACTTCCTGTGTGTTTGCTCTAGACTTCTAACCTTTGCATGTGGTAGTATTACTAGGGCAACATTTCAAGATTTCCCCTGTTCAGACATTTTGGTAGAAGACAAAGCAGGCTACTGGTTAAAATAATACCATCATCATCATTATCATCATCATCTTCCTTTCATCATTAGAAGACAAGTAGGGGAGCCAGGCAGGAATGTAAAGTCTTGTTTTAGAGGTGCAGAAAGGAGATTATTTCTGTATTAGGAATATTATGAACCAAACTGAGTAAGAAAAATTTGAAGCCATTGAAGAAAGTCAAGGAGGATGGAGAGTATGATGGCCTGGAGGGCCAGAGGCTGGAGCTGAGGGACATAAGTGGCTCTAAAGGAGAGGAACAGGGAATGGCACAGTGAAGAAAGAGTCATGAAAATGAATGCATCAGGAGCAAGTTTTGAATGCTGGGGATAAAAGGGTGGGAAGCAGGGCAGTGAGGAACAAACCACTCACTTCCAAGTGCTTGGTACCATGACATGTCTTAGATTTATGGTCTGAAAGGTAGAATGGAAAGAGACAAAACCATAGAGAAGATGTTTACTCATCTTTGCCACCAAACCCTAGCCTTCCTCCATGAAATATTTCCTCAGCATATCACATTGCTGATACCCTCCCTGCATCCCCACAGGTTGTTATAAAAACCCAAAACTCTGTGGTTTAAAAAGGTTCAACATGAAGAGGAGGCTCAGTAAATCAGGACTTTCTCAGTTTATGCTGGCTACCAGTCACTAGCAGGATGCAGCATACTCCCCAGCACATAGACCTGCCCTGTACAGGTCTGGGCTTCCTTTGAGTGGGAGAGGGGAGACATCTCCTGAGCTCTGAATACCAACTGCTGTGCCAAGACACAGGAAAAGTCAGCAAAAAGGCACTGCCAAGCCCTCTGAAATAAAGGTTGGTTTTGATAATGTCTAGTTTTCAGTTCTTTTCCCCTGGCAAAAAGGAACTACTTCTTTCCTGTAGTTCTTTAAAATCTGTTCCACTGCCACATGATTACTAAAACCAGCAAATGCTCAGTGAAAAATAGGCTGGCCATAGACTCAGCAGGAAGCTGCAATCTTTCAGTGTCATGTAAATGACCTATGAGTGCGGGGCTGATACTGATTTTCAGTGGGACCCTTGTAACCTCACAGATTTAATGCTGCCTTATTTGTTCTCCTCTGCAACAGAGTCTTCATCAGTGGTGTCATGCTTAGATTACACTGTGAAAACTCTGGTCCTCTTTTTGTCATATGTGATTTAACTAAGACCTGTGAGATGGTACCTCAGGAACATTCAAGTCCCTCACACAGAGTCCCAGGAATCTTCTGTTTTTGCAGACCCCGTATGCAAGGATGCCAATGTATAAACATGTGGGCATTTGTTTGTGCATGTATGAATGCCAGGGGTGAACACTTTTGATTATGCATGTCAGATACTGTGCATTTTGTTTTGTAAGGAAGACTACCTGAAGTTTGTTGCATTGCAAAAGGTGCAGTATGATGTGGCACTCTTTTATCAGGCTTTGGTGTATGGACTGGGTAGAAACTTGAAAATAAAATCCTTTCAGCATGTTTGGTTTGGTTCTTAACTAAAACTGAGAGGCCTCGTTTTGGTCACATATTGGCTTTATACTACTGAGGTACAAAAAGTGTAGAAGAGGCAGAATTGGATGCTGCAGCAGCTGTGGTGAGTGGAAAGCTGCAGGCTGGTGGGATCTCTTTCTGACAGGATGGCTTTGACAAATATCGCTCCTAGATGTTTATCTTTTACTTCCTTTACTGAGCTTCATTTAATTTTCAAAAAACTTTTTTTTTTCCTATGTTTTTATTCTGCTTTGAGCTCACTCTGTACAATGTAATGTCATAATCAATACTCAGCAGAGTATTTTTTACATTTAGTTGCTGCATTCAGGGATCACCTATAGGTTAAATTTACCGACCTTGTTGCTCAAATTAAAATACTAAAACTATGAAAATAGCCTGGTTTTGAAAAGTGCAGTTGATGCCTCCAGTGGAATCAATTCTTGTTCTTACCACAATCTCTGCAGACATTGCAAACTTAATGATGTTATTCCTGTATATGCCCTTCTAATCTCATGCCCAGTGGTATAGCCTATAAGGTGGCTCAAATCAATGAAATCTAACAATGTGAAACAAGAACAAATTACATTAGAAATGGATGCTTTTTAAAAAAAACTTTTCTATATCCCTTTCAGCTATGTCAGTGTATTTTTTGTGTTTCCCTGTTTTGTTAATACCTTAAGCATGCTCCATCAATTAATTCATTGCACTTTTTTTCCATTTTCCTTCCCTGGATAACATACTGGAACGCAGCCTTCCTCCTGACTGTGCTGATTCAACCATGCATGTTGTCATTTTTATTCTGGTATTGAAGAGGACTTGGTAACCTGAGGGTATGTGGGAGGCCATATCTGCAGAGATACCTACTATCTCTTTGTAGAAAAACTTGGACAGCTGGAAAAAAATTGGAGTGTCTCAGTACCTTTTTCCAGATCTGAACCAGAAACAGCAAACATTAAAATAATTAATGTTTGCAAACACTTGTTCTGGCTTAAACTTAATTATATTTATCTTAATTATGTTTATCAATTAGACAAGATAAAATGCATGTTTAGCCCTGTTAGCAAGGGAAAAGCAATAAGTTATTCAGTCTTCAGGAGAAAAGTTGACAAAGAATTATTGCTTCTAGCACTAAATTCTCATTTCAGAGAAAGGTTACTTGAGGTAAGATTCAGTGAAAATGCTTGTATGTCATCAAAATATTATCTGCACCAAGCCATTGTGTTTAAGCACCCCTACAAAGTCTGAGCTCCTCTCCAGCATCCCCATTATTAACCCAGACCTCATTTCCCGGGCCTTCTCCTGCCTTGTTTGTAAACCCTGTAGGCAATTCTTGCTGCCTGAAGGTTTTCCCCCAGCTTACTTGTCTTCTTAGTCTTTACACATGACCAGGATTTATGCCAGTAGATTTTTGTCACAAAGATCCATTGGTATTGATTGGTTTGCTCCTGTGGAGAGCTTTTTCCAGTCCTGGTTGATTTGGCATATGTTGGTCCATAGGGCACTTGCTTCCTGTGATTTCTCTGAAAATTTTGCATTTCTGGTTGAAACTTCAGAAAGGGAAAAATTTTGCATATTCTAATTTTATTTAAAAGCAGCTAGTAAATGTTAAATAAAGTTTTAGTATGCATTTTGTATGAGGTGGCAAATTCAAAAGCGCATCTTGCCATTACAGAGAGGTTAGGTTTTGTGATGAGTACATTTGCACATAGTATTTTGTGGCGTCTTTAGAGGTTTAATCTATTTTAGTAGAGGATTTTCCTTACTTGGTTAAGGTAAACACTTTAAAGGAAGTTCTTTTGTCCTTACACAGTTTTATTTAGGTAGGACTTGGTTGTATAACAGCTTTTGGGTGTGCTAGGCATGTGGCAGGATTTAAAGAGTAAGATTCATTGGTCTTTGGACTTTTGCTATGTACTATTTCCATTTATATGTTGATTCCAGCATCCGGATAGTTGGGTATTGGAGTACTTCAGATGCATATTGGATGATGGTGAATATTCATCTTGCAGGTGAAATCGGTGACAGTGTTAAAGATACCAGGTTGGTATCTTATGTACAGCAGGGATTTGTTGAGGTTTTAGGTATTAGTTCCTGTCTTCTTTTCTTTTGACTATTGATTTGGTTAGTAGATGGAAAATCAACAGTTGTCTGGATTTAATCATATTTATTTAGCTTCCTCCTCTAGTCCTAATAAAGTCCTTGTCAGTAATGTGGGCTTACAACTATGTTGTATAGTAAATACTACATAGCATTACAACATATGATTGTAGCTAATTTTTAACCTTAAGGACCATAACTACTTTTTAAATTCTGTAAGAAAATAGCAAAATATAAGTATAATGATTACTTTTGTACTGACGATAATGTGCCAAAAGTGGAGCCTTGCACAAACCTCATCTAATAAACAAGAAGAAAAAAATAGTCTCCATTGATGATTCTCATTAAACAGGGATAAAAATAAAATAGTATTATAAATGTATCCTCTAATAGCTTCCACTACATAGCCTGTCTCCACCTATTGTATCACTTTTTTCTTTTAACCTATTACTAACTCATCAAGATAAGCAAAAGAATTAGAGATTTTCTCTGTCCCTGTAATCATAATGAACAGCAGTGATTGCATGACTCCCATCTATAGCTGTCCTTGAGATGATTATGTGCCTGGGTTTCTAGGGGACCAGCAACCCCTCTGCAAATACTTTGAGCAGTGTTTTGGATTTTAACGTATTTTAACCAAGGTTCCTTTCTTCTCTCTAACACAATGCTAAATTTCCTCCATGCAGAGTTTTTCACTAAAACCTTTTTCACCAGTTTTGGTATTTTTCAGCCTTCCCCATAGTTTTTCTTGGTGACATGCAATAATTTTGTAGGGACCTTTTGCTCCACAACCATCTCTCAATGTTGCACAGGGGAAGTACCCCACTGAGGCCTACACAAGGATCAGTCCTTGTGAGTATATACCAGAATTAACTGTATTAATCTCACTGTACTCACAGCCCTATGGGAAGTGCCCATCTGAAACCTCTGTGCATTTTCCAAGCATTACTTTGCGAAAGACATGGTAATGATAAGGTAGGTAAATACCTGTTCCTGGCCATGGTTGTGCTGCCTAACCTTTGCTTGTACCTGTGGAAGGTCTCCTGATGAATTGCTCAGGTGGTTGATCCCTGACTATTTTTTTTAGTCAAAATAAGCTGCTTAGCCCTAAGCTCTTTAAAGAGAGGTTCTTTATTACTATATAATTTAGCTCAAGCAATTTTATCTTTGGTGTGAGGATTTACGAGGAGAATTGGGTTAATTAGCAAGTGTGGGTGTACAGTGTTTAAAGGTGCTATACAGCCCTTCCTGCTTTTTCCATCCTAGACAGCAATTTGCAACAGCTGTCAGAAAAGGCCTCCAGCAAACTCCATTCACTGATCACTGTTGTCTTTCCTCCCAAAGGTTGAGCAATGTGACATTAACAAGGCACATAGCTCTCTCTTGAGCCCCTGCCACCCCCTTTCCTATGACTCCGCCACCCATGTTTTCCAGATTTGCCCTTCTGCCACCTTGCACCTAATTAATACCATGAAAACACATCCAAACCTGAGAGCTTAGGTCACTCAAGGGATCCCAGGACTATCAAGCTGACCATCCTGGAGGTGGGCTGCAGGGGCAATGGATGTGCTAGATGAATCAGGAGCAAGTTCCCAGAATGTTCTTCAACAAAGCACTTGACAAAAACACTTTCCCAGGAATGTTTTTATTCTATTGAAGTGGATTTTTCTAAAGAAAAAAACCCCAAAACTTTAGAGGACTTTTCAACTATTTCTATTTGCACATTAGTTGTTTCTTGTCTTCATCTTCAGCTCTTCTTCACTCATGTGTTTCTGCATAGGCCATATCAGGCCAACTGCATATGCATGTCTGTCAGGGCAAGGAGACATATCTGGGGATGACAGATATGGTGACAATTGGAGTTCTGATCAAACAACAGCCTGTCCTCACTACTCTCACTATCATTAGAAAGCACTTTTATTCTGAGGGAGAGGGATTTTTTTTTTCCCACTTAAATGCACTTTTCAAACAGCTCGCCTAATACTCTCCAATCATCCCTTATAATTGGACTATAAATAAATTACTTAATCTGAAAAAGCTTTCTTAGCAAATTTTTATAAACTCATATATAATGCAGTCATTGCACAGCACTGAAATGAGTGAAGTTAATAAAAGAGACACAGAAGTGTCATCTTAGAGTGAGGAAGCATTCTCAGGGATGTCAGTAATACAGCATTTCTAGAAATGTCAAACTTTCTTCCAGAAGAAATGAATCCTTCCAAGGTGATATACTGTTGGTATAAGCCACCACTTAAAAATATAGTGATAGCTGCATGACAATGTGAATGCCAGTTCTCTTTTTTTTTTCTTTTTTTCTTTTTTTCACCCCTTAAGTCTCTTGTGTCACAGCCACAGGTATCAACCTGGACCAAAAAGGACTAAATCCTGACCTCTGGGTAAATGAACAATACCCTAACGATGAAGTCAAATGATCTGAGACCTAACTTCCTGCAGTGGAACTGGTTAGTGAAAAATGCAATTCCTGCAGCTTATGTATGGGAGTGAACACTTGACTCATTAGGATTTCCAACTCAGGAGTCATGCTGAACTGGGTAACATAAACCTTACATTTCTAACATGGATAAATGACACTGGCCAAGCAAATTAAGCTATTTATAATATTTTCCATGTTTGCACAACTTGGCTATGTTAATTTTAGAAAAAAAATTTAAATTCCACAGGTAAAAAATAGCACTAATCTCACTTTATTCTGAGCAACACCAGTAATTCTCTATGACCTAATAATAACAAAGAGCTAAATGTTCTCTTAGGAAGGAAAAGTCACTAATCCATATTCACTAATGTTGATTCATAGCCGACAGCTGGAAATACAGCAGCTCTGGCCCCAGTCTTGTTGGGACAAAGTACATAGAGAAGGAATGGAGAAGAAACACTCATCTGACTGACTGCCCAAAAGCAATAGCCCTTAAAAATATTATAGATTCTGGTTGACGTTACACTTGTCATGATTTTGACCACCTCTGCATTGACTGGATGTCTTCTGTTACTTTTTTCTCAGGAAATATGAAAAACAGTGTTGTTGCAGGTTTAATAAAGAACCAGGTATGGCTCCGTGAGCTTCCACATTGTCCAGTCTGTTAATATTGTTTGAAAGTTGATATGAATGTCACCTGGATGTTTTGGGATGACACCCACCTCTCATTCCCACTACTAGGGCATTCTGAAGATAGTATTTGCCATAATTTTCTGATTCTGGAATTTTCAGTCATGGGAAAAATACAAATATATTAATGAGCTTCATACCGCCTTATGAGGAAGAAATTAAAAAGGCTAAAGCATAAAGTTTTTATAATGATTCAATTGACTTCACCAACAGAAAAAGGAGATGTGCAAAGATTGGGAGGCTTCAGGGTTTTTATTTTGACAGCCAAAAATGCCTGTGGGGTTGAAGTAAAAAAGAGTCATGATGGAGGTCTCAGATACACACACACACACACAAAGAAATCTACAGGAAAAAATCCCAAACAAAACTAAACCAAACCAAGAAATGGCATCATTTAGTCTGCCTTGCTAAAGATAAGCTCAATATCTCACTACCTTCTAGAGATCCCTGCCTCCCTTCACAATATAGCTTCCATTTCTGCTGTAGCATCAACTAGAGAGCTGCCTTCTGCACACTTGCTTGTTCCTCTCACAGAAGTATGAGGAAGACAAGCTTATTTGCTCCACAAAAGAAAAATGTGCTCCATGTGCAAGTAATTTCACAAAGTGCAAGCTGCAGGTGCTTGTTGGTATGAAACTCTTGCCACAGCTCAAGCAATTACCAAAAGGCAAAGCATGAGAGACTGTATGCATTTAATAAGCGAGATTACACCCTCTAGGGTGTATTGGATCATCTTTACACAACAGTTAATCTTTTAGGTGTGACAGCATTTGTGACTAATATTGTAGGTGCTAATGAAGAGTGTGTGACCTTCCTTAATGCTTTTAGTATGACAAGCAGAGGGTAATGCTGGATACTGTTGTCATGTGCGGAGAGGGTAAATCTGCCATCCTTTCTGCTGGTGCAGCACCCAGATTGCCTGAAGTCACTGCAGAAGGTGGGACGCTGGGCTCATCTTCTTGATGACAGCACCAGTGAGAAGGGTGGCAGCTCCCAGAGGAAAAGCTCAGGAGTGAGGAGAGATGCATGAGCAGGACAACGTGATATTACCTCAAAATTAAAGGTTCCAAAAGTTCTGACAGCTGGTGCCAGATGTTTAAGGCACTGATATATATATATAAAAACCCTACAGACATTGTTATGTGCTTCCAGCAATTTCACTTCAGCTCAGGGGCTTGAGAAATATTGGTATTTTATTTGGTTAAAGCACAGCCACAAAGCTTTACTTAAACATTAGGGTGATGAAACAAAATTGCAGAAATAGCCAGACTGCAGCATTAGACAATGTTTGCTGGTATATACATAATGGTGCCTTCGTTATATCTTATTACAAGTGATTCCTACACCAAATTTTCCCAACCATAATCAAAACTCTAGGTCATAAAAACACATCAGAATGGGTAATTAGTCCCACTGAGTTTGGGGAGTGAGTTCATCCAAATGAATTTTTCAAATCTGCCCAGGAAGGAAGACATTTGTGACTAGCCCTTCCTGCAAATGCATAAACAATTATTTGTCTTTATGCTTACCGAGTCAGGCCTTAAATTTGCTTTCTTAGTCATCCTAAGTACCAGCACACTGAAACATCTACAAATTGCTACTCTGGTCTCAAAAAATGTGTACAAAAACTGCATTCTTCATAATTTGAATGCCTAGAGTTTTAGTGGTCAGGCTATCCTCTTCTGTATGCATCTACCACAAAAACTTTGTTGTGTATGAGGAAACAACATGCTCGAGCTTTGGGAAGTGGAGAGTGGAAGAGCCATGGGGGATTCATAGCAAAAATAGCTGCCAATTGCTCTCTTGCTCCTGGTCATCTGTGCTGTAATCCACCTGAAAGCATCATATGAAGGAATTGGTTTGATAAGACCACATGTCAGAACTCTGCTCTCCTGAAACCTCAGAAACTGTGCTTCTCTAGAGCCCTTTTCTGCAACATCTGTTACACTGTTCAAGACTTTGGAGCAATCAGTGGCAATGAGATGCCTCTGTTTTCTTAGAGCCCTGTGTCTGAGCAGGGTGTCTGTGTTGGATCTGACTTTGGAAAAGGGAGCTTTGTTACTGTTTCTCTTCAATAAACTTCTGACATTGGATTTTTCCCTCTTACCATTCCCGCAGTCCTGTCTGCATTGTTGAAAACCTGGAAGTCAACAGTCTTTTGAGGTAATTTGGCTCCAATACAGGAAGCTTTATGAATTTTTAAACATTACTGCCGAGCATACATATGTGGATCTTATCCAATCTGATTATGTGAGTCTGAACACATACAGCAATATCTTACATTGGCTGTATTCCGAACCTGCAAGTCTGAGTGTATCTGTGAGAGCACTGTCACATATTGCAGGCACTAATCAAAGACTGTGCAGCTTCATTATTTTTGTGGCAAATTTCTGTTTCCATTAAATATGCTGCAATTATGTAAATATTACAGGATAGACTTGGAGAGAAAGCTAAGAGCTTGTGCATGTTTTGTTTAACAGCTGAATGAAAAAGTTGCGGTGAAATTGCTCCCCTAAATGAAAAGAATTTTATAAATTGCAGGTGCTAGGGAAAGAGTTTTGGTGGATTTGATGTAATCTTCAAGAGATTGGCAAGATAATCTTCTGTTCTCAAAGGATACAAAATGCCAAATAATTTTTATCTTCCGTGTTATTACTGAAGTTTTATGTTCAATCAAGCATATGTGTACAAAGAAAAGGTAACACATATCAGGCACATGTCTTACAGAGACATCAAAGATTACGAAATTAACCCTGCTGAGAAGCAAAGCAATCTTCCAGCATCAAAACTATCTGCAATTCCGAACCTTCCACAGAAATTACTTTCAGGATTCAGTAACATCTGAAAACATCTATTTACAAGATACTGTCTTCAAAAACCTCAGTTTCAGGAGAATTTCAACATCCAGCCTTTGACTCCTTGAAGCTTTTTGTAGGAAAGTCAGCAACCAGATCAGGCAAAGTTCTTAGACCTACTCATAACTCACAGCGACCTCCAGAAACAACCAGCCAGGCTCTCAAGCTTTGCTTTGGTAGACGGAGAGAGGCCATCAGACAGCAAAAGATACAGATGAGCTCTGCCAACCTGCAGGTCTAGGACCATAGTGCCAGCACAAGCTACAGGGTAGGAGAAAACCAGCTGTGATGATCCAAAACAGCCTGGAAGGGCCTTAAAATCTATTTATTCAGACCAACATGACAATAAAATATGATGAAGCCCACTCTATGTATTTGGAAGCTTATTTAGCTGGTTAGGTTGTTGCATGCCTGCCCACCCCCAGTGACGCAGTAGGCCAGCAGTTTCAGGTGGAGACAGCTTCTTCACAGCCTTCATTTCCTCCCAAATCTGTTACTGTTTTTCTTGTTTCATTCCCCATTTCTCCTTAAAAAGGAGCTATGGCACATTAGAATGATAGATTATTCCTCTCCATTAATCATTCAAGGGTTTCAGCAGTCTTCCATTACCAAATACATTGGGGTGAGGTGGGAGACTGCAAGCACACTGCATTGCTCTTCTGCCCCTGAGGCTACTACGGCTATTTCTGCTCTCACACCTCCCTGTCCCGTGATGGTCAAAGGGAAAATGATGCTGAATTTATGTGTTTAGATGGGAAGGTTTGCTTTTGAAATAGAAGTTATACTTTTGAAGTGTGAACTGATCAGCTAATGAACAGATCTAACTGCATAAGTGAAAATGAAGAAGTACTTAATATCATCAGAATAGATAGCAAAAGCTGTTCTATTAGTACAGAAAATTCTAGTATCAGCTGTTCAGTTAATTCAATGGTTTGGTTTTCCTCAACCCTTCTGAATCCAATGCACACTATGCAAATATTGTTTTACTTAAATGATTAAGAGGCAATAGCAAGACTGTGCCTTCATATAGGTTGTGAGAATTTCCACATTAAACTTCAATAGAACAGTTGCTTAAAAAGGATTATTTTTTAATGTGTCCTAGAAGACCACTTCATTGGATTTCAGGAAGCCTAGGAAATTACAAGCCCTCAGTGTGAGAAGTTTCATGGGTAAATCAACAAGCATATTTATGTTCTGTCACAATTTAATGTACTACTAAGAGTGCTGCATAAATTCCCATGTAGTGGAACTACTAGAACAGTTGTTTCTGAGTTAAGTGAACAAGTAATTCTCAAGATAATTTACTAGTAGGCAGCAGTATATCATTTTATTTTATCTTAGCTGTTTTGCCTTTCAAGTTAAACCACTTACCACAATTATACTTTAAGGTTCCTACAATGGTTATTCATGTATCTTTGGCATTATTTCACTGAATCATCAAAGGAAAACCAGTTAGATTGATTTCTGCAAAAGATGAGTTTTTGTCAAAGATGAGTTTCAGAAGTAAAAGTGCAATTTTTTTCTTTGTATCGAAGCAAAGTTATTAACAAATACACAGATAATTATGCTCTAACAAAGTTCTTTTGTGTGTAAAGAATAGCCTTTTACAAGTAATGCATAGAGAGCTAAATACATTAACCACATTGTTCTTTTTAATATGATTTGTCCATGTTTCTCCTTGGGTACTGCAGTGAAAGTTCACTCCCGCAGGACCCAGCTCAAAGGCTTTCTCCTAAAGACAGCACTGCACTGGGTGGAAAATGCAAAATGGAGAAATTGGCTTCAGATGCATCAAAGAGAACATGAATTTTACTGTGCTTAATAGAGTCTAGATGAAAGGGAGAAGCGTTATTGCACTACAACATTCTGTTCTCCCTAATTATTGTCATAGCATGAGAAGTGCACTATACTGCACATCTCTTCTTAACACGGGAAAGATCTTTTAGGTATTCTTTACATAATTATCCAATAATTAAAACACAACCAAGGACTATCAAATTCTGAAAAAGATTTTTTTCATCAGATTCTGTGAAACTCATTATAATGAATCCTGAACAAAAAACAGAGAAGATATATTTTGTACTTATTTTCTTTCTGAAAATCAGGGGACCAACCTATTCAAAAAGGTTGAAACCAGGGTAGCACTAAACACTGCTAATATTATAAACCAGTTAAATCTCAAACCCATGTCGGGGAGCAGTTCAAGACCCAAACCTACATTTGGCATAGTATTACACCGTCTAAAAGAAACCTGGAATTACAATTTGGATCACTTTTTAAATATTCCCCAACCTAATAAATTCTTACACTACCACGTGTGTCTTAATAATTCAAGCTCTTTGATTTCCCACTGAATATAGAAAACACCAAGCGTGAACTCCTGTTCTTAGACCAGGAAGACCAACCTGCCCTTTCAGAAATTGATTGCCTTTGTCCATACAGCTATTTCTTTGAACCTCCTATGTGTCTTTTTTCACTGCTAGAGAAGTCACCAGAAGGTTTTAAGAATGCTCCTGATTTTAGCTGAGCAGTCCCTGGAGTATGGCATGTGGGATATCCGTATTGCACTAAATGCCACGGAACTTACACAGCACTCAGTCTGGAATATTTTGAAAACGAAACAAAAATAAAAGATCCTTAGAAGATGACATCTGCTGGAAAAGTTTGCAGAAGTAACTAGGGCACTGACCATCCAGCTAGAAGTATTTTTTTATAATTTGTTTTCTAGGTTTAAAACACCAGTTAGAGTGTACTGGGAATGTAGGACCTTCCATCGAGCAAGAGTAAGGGGTCTAGGGGAATGCTTTGAAGGCACCATGAGCTGCACCACTATAGAAGGAAGACATTGTTCTTCCACTGACTGTACAAATCAATATTTTCACAGCTGCTGTGAAGAATAGAATGGGCAGCTGTCATTCAAAGAGAACAAGACACACAAACCCTATTAATTTGTTTATTTTCAGCCTGCGGATCCTAGTCAAACTATACAAAATAGTCAAATGTAGCAAACAATATGCTTGAAATAAGAAAACCTGAGGAAAAACAGGATAAAGGGTCATTAGGAGATTTCAAGGCCCATTCACAGCACAAAGAGTTTCTGCAATCCTCAATGCAAGCAAAAGGAGGCATGCTCTTTTTTTTTAATCTCCCCATAAGAAGAAATTTAGTAGGGGAATCTATGAGCCTTCACTCTGGGTAGTTGGTTATGTGGTCTGTGAAAAGCAATAAACCTTGTCCTTCACCCCCCTTCTGTTGCTGCCAGCTATTTGTGCTTAAGTAAATCAAGACAAACAGTAAAGATGTCAATTATGTGGTATTTTGTCATCTCAATCTCTTGTATTTTCCCTGCTCTAACTCGTTTGAATTTACTCCAGTATCTTCACTACAAGACCTTTTATCATGAGTGTCAGCCTCCCCAGACTAGCAATATTTCCACAAGTAAAGGCCATGCAATGTCAGAAAAATGGATCTTAGGCTACAGTATTAAGAGCCCAAAGGAGAGCTATGTTATCCACAGTTGTCAGTGACAGTTGATCAGTGATCTGCTCTTCATTATCTATTTAACAGAAGCTATTTAAGCTGCTACAAGAAGGAACCACGTAATGGACAGAGAAGATGGACCTCTCATTTCTTGAGGACAAAAAGGCTCTTCTGACCCTGATTAGACACAAGTAGCATACTGGAGAGCTCATCAAATATTCTTCATGCTGACAGAAGAGGGACTGGATTCACCAGCTAAACTTGCTCCATTTCCTGAGGTCACGTTTCAAACCCCTTCTCTTGGCTATGTGTGCATCTTCAGAAGGAAAATGACCATTTTTAGGTTACTTTACCTGTTTGTTCCAGGATTCCCTGATAAAACCTGTTCTGCCTCAATTCAGCTATTTTTAAAAACAAACATTGAAGTTCACAATTAATCTGAATCTGACAGATGAATGCCTTGGTAATAAATACTTCTTATGAATTAACTTACCTTCAAAGATGAACTTTAATGACTGTCAGAAACTGATTCCATAATAGCAAAATCATGAATTAAAACACAAATTCCTAATTGCAGTCAGTCCCCACTCTGAGAAAAGATGAGCCAATACAGACTGTGGGAACTTTTAATGTTTTTTTAAATATCTAAGTCGCTATGATCTGTCCACTGACTAAGGGAATTTCATTTGAAAAACATTAGATAGGAGGTTTATATAATGTAGTTCATTTAAAATGCTTCACTAGAACTTCCCAGGTGAATTTTGCACACTGGATTTGAATACAATATTGCTCTTAATTTCTTTTTCTTAGGCTATTGTCACAAATCCAGAAAAACTGCACGTTCATCACAGACTTTTTCCTTTCAGTATGTTCTTTTCTAGTTTGAACAGTTTGCAATGATTTCTCTTTGAATTTGGTGCCATATTCAAATGAGAAAACAAAACTCGGGTATACATTTCTTTTACATTCATTTTAATTCCCATTCCATGTGCTTTTCACAGCTGCTCATTTTATTGCATTGCTTGTCCAAATGAAAACTCCAGCTGCTCCAGCCTTGCAAGCCATATAATACATGCTGTATAAGCCTGTTTCAGTAGATCGTTCCAGAGATTCAATGGTTATTGTTTCATCGTCTACCTCTAGCCAGGAAATTTAGTGTTTAAGTTTAAGTTGAAAATGCAGCCTTTGAAAGTCCCAGTAGTTTGGGTTTTTTTCTTTTCACTTGGATTCCTCAGAAAACGAGGCATGACTGTCTAGCTTGCTTGCTTTATTCTCCTTAATAACTTTTAGCTTATGGGTCAATTTTAAACAAATTCAGCAGATGCAGATGTTTCCAGCTGAGTCAGTTTCCATATGCCTAATGGAAAAATATGTTTGGGTTGAGACAAGAAACTCTTCGGCTACAGCATTAATTCAACCCTTTTCAGACATCAAAGGCTCCATGTTCATGTACAGCCTTGACACACAGTCCTTTGGGGAGTAAGAGTTATTGATCCTGATTCTGAAGTACTTCTATATGTATGAAAAGGTTCACCTGAGAACCCTATAGCTCACTGGGTTGCCTGGCTACAGGCCATTGCCAGTCAGTGTGTCATGAGGAGATGTGTTTGCAGGAACCCCGCAGTTTAACATCCCCCACGAAGCAGTTCCATAATACAAGTGGTCTGTTTACCCTAGAGAGTCTCAGCTCCAGGGTCTACTCACAGTTTTCCAGACACAGCTTTGGGACACCAGGGAATCAACTTTACCAACAAGATAAGTAGATCAGGCTCTGAATTCAGTTAGTTCCTAAACCAGAAGTAGTAGGTAATGCGCAAGAAAACTGAATCTGGTTTATTTCTAGTTAATATGCACACTTGTTCTTCTTGAGAAGTTAATGAAGGTCATGTTGGTTTGGCTTTTCTGCCGAGAAAGCATCTCCTGGGATGGTGCTGGGGAATCAGTGTAGCTGCCTCACAATAATCCTGCTCATTGCCACAGACCTCGCCACCTGCATGCCAGTATTTTATTTATCACCAATAAGCAAACTTCTAGATACCCTTGCCACAGAACTCTGCCAAGTCTTTGCAGCACTGCCAATCTCTTGAATCCTCTCAGATTGTCATGACCAAGTACAAGCAGTACAGATCAGTCTAGTGACACTGACTGATTAAATACCTTTGACTGTAGAGCCCATGGGGAAGATTTTGAAACAGCTCAGTATAAATTGCCAGTGATACAGCAGTGAGACCTGCTCTGCATCATCAACGTCAAAACAGCACTGTTTTTCAGGTTCCTGATTGCTTGATCAAGAAATGAAACTGCATAAGCAACTCTTTGAAGTAGTACTATCAAAAAGCTATCCTAATGCCTCAAAGGATACATTTCCACATCTTACTCCTTAGGGGACAGATCTGAACCTACCTCAGGAGAGCAGACAGTGGCCTCACACATAGCACAATCTTTGTGTGGTTGCAGAGGCTCAAAAAGTCACAGGCATAGAAAGTTTTGGTTGGGGTTTTTTTCCATCTATGCATGCTGAGAGGAAACATCTGGATTTTATGCGATTTTTGGTAGTAATAAGTTGGTTGCAAGCAGTAAATGGGTCCCTAACTTCCTGCTTTTAACTTTAGTCTTCTTTTTGCTTGAATCACTGCAATATATGTAACCTCAAGGTATCAAAGAAACTCAGTGATGATTTGTTGTCAAAAATTTGGTATCCTGAATTGGTTGTTCAGTGGAGTCTGCTGTTTTACCCCAACACAGAGGGTGGGATGAGTGAAAAGCTGCCTCTGTTTTTCTAAACTTGTCTTGACAACAGCAAAAGATGATAGAAAACAGGCCAATTAAGCCATGCTGTTCCTTGTCCTCATTTTTTCTTTTCAGCTTTGCCATTGCCTTTTCTGTACAATACTACAAACTTTATCTTCAGCTTTTGGTTTTCCTGCACAATGCCACACACTTCAACTTCAGCTGTTTTCTACAAATAACATTTACAAATAGTGAATGTTGTAGTTGCTGCATAGTTTAGAAGCATCTGTACTGTGGAGTTGTTCAGTTTAAAAAAATAATGCATGTAATTAAATAAACCCTGCTCTATTTCCAACTACTGAAAAAAAATTTAAATTACTTTTCATATGCAAGAAAATTCCTCCAGATTCATTGCCAAACATTGATACATTTATTTATCAAATGCATTAACAACCAACTCTTGAATACAGAATTACATTATTGGATTGATTAAATATTTAACATTCTTGCCATGCTTTCTTTTTCTTTTGCTATACAGATGAAGATTGCTTCTCACAATTTCACATTTACTTTATCACCGCCAGTTCTTACTTGCTACCATGATTTTTCACAAAAGATGCCCTCCAGTCAAGTTTTGGACCTTCAGTATCTGCTGCTTCAATAAACAGCTCCAAACCTGAAAAGGTGATTAGCTTCCAAGACAGAAATACAATATGTGACACTTGAATTCTTTAATGAGTTATAATGCAGTAAATTTATTTGAAATATTCTTCAGTCCCCTCCAAGCTACCCCTTTTCTATTCCAATACAAAAACTAATCCTTTATTTATTGCTTGTGAGAGAACACAGGATCGATGCTAAGAAGCCAGGCGATTTCTCATAAGAAAAAATACCAAGGAAATAACAGATTCCTACTAACAGCTACAGTTACAGCTAGAAGACCCAGACTCCCCTCATCTTTCTATCATTTGAAGATAAGCTCCATGCATTTGGTTGGGTGTTTTTAATTTTCTCTTCAAATTTTGCCCTTAGCCTTCGAGATTGTTGTGCAAACGGTTTAAGATTTACAATTAAAACTTAGAAGTAATCCCTTCCAGAAATGACAGTTCACAGAAAAAATAAATGTATTTCACAAGTGATGGAAAGCACCGAGTCTGTCTCCTGAATTGCAAAGCTCAAAAGACACTGGTATAATACAGCTCAAACACCCACCTGCTGAACAGGGTGAACGTTCCATTGTGCTCTTTGCTTATGGTGTTGTCTATAACCTGTCATCACTGATGTCTTGATGCAACTTACCAAAGAAAATGAGAGAAATCATTATGCCACTCATTACGAATAATTACCTGTTTGTAAGAAACACTCATTTGTGACAGCCATAGATTTTTTTTTCCCCTCATGCTCAAAATTCAATGAAATTCCACTCCCCTTCATTGGTCATCTGCGTTGCTGTGGTGGTGATTAAATGTGATTATCTACTTGATGTGTTTTTTTCTCTCAAGTGACTAAATTTCAAAATTCAGATTCAATACTTTTGCAACAGGTTTTTTTGGTCAATTTAGGATACCAGCGGTGCAGTAAATGAGATACAGCTCCATACTTCAGTATTCTCTCATTTCTGAGGCTCCGGGTGTATTGATGGCTTGGCTTTGTGCTCATTTGAAATAACTAGGAACTGAAATGTTGAATATTGTACTGTATTATATATAGCAAAACCAATCCACGTAAGTGGCTGAAAATGGAAAAGGACATTTTAAGGGAGAAGGTGAAAGCTATAGCACTACCTGCAGGAAAGTTTTTCCTGTAAGGGTTAATTAAAATAAATAAATCCCATTGAGCTCTTGCTTGACCAGCACTTTCCCAAAGATTACCCTACCAACTGGCAACCAAATCCAAATAAACATCATAAACCGGGACATTTCCAGACTATCCCAGGTGCATCCAAACTATTCCCTGTGTTGAGTATCTTGAGCCACAACAATGGTCTTACAAGCCCTAGCATATTTCAGGACCAGCTTTGTTTTCAGTTCCTCTCTGTAAGGCATATTACAGGGATTCAGCACATTCCACTGCCCTGTATCACCCAGCAGGTCTCTAGATCACTTTTGCACCAGTTGTGTGTGCACTTCCTTCCAGCTGCAGCCTGACCCTCAGGTGGGATAGTTCAGCCTGGAAAAGTGTCAGGGAAGACAACAGGCCTGCTAGCGTCCTAGCTCTCTTATCCCAAGATTTAGGACCTGACAATATTCTTCTGTTCCCATGAGGAAGGAAAAGTTACTCATGCAGAGAGGATCTTAATAATCACATTCTCAAAACGCAACGGCCTTGTTGATAGGGGTACAGGCTCCCCTAAACCAAGAAGCAGTTATGGGAAGGTATTTGGGAGTAATGGAACATGTTAGGAACCAACCATAACAGGAGGTTGAAAACAGCAGGTGTGTGGATACTTTTAGGCATTAAAGGTAAACTAATGATATTTAGCTATAAGATAGATTTATCAGAACTCATTATAATTACTAACCAATCAGTGTGGTGTGAACAGTGTGTGCAACCAATTAGCAGTTTTTTAGCTTGCCACATTTGCAGTAATAAAGGTATATAATCTGTGTGATTTCACCTAATCAGATGGCTTCATCTAAAATTCACATCAAATTGCGTGTTGCTCTCTGCCGGATGCCACAGAGAAGTGTCATCTTTTTACAAATGAGCAGTGACACCAAGTTTGTACAGAGGCAGAAAAGTGCATAGGAGGACACTCGCAGCACGACCTGTAGCACTGCAGCCCTCGAGGCATGGCTTAGGGGCACAATTCAGGCATAAGCGCTGTGGAAGAGGGACCCTATAGAGCACAGGTACATCCTGGGCAGTGCCATGTGCTGTCCCAGCTCTCCCACAGTGCCTGCAGAGCCAGTGGGTGCACAGGGCACTGTAGCGGAACAGCGTTGACCAAAATGTGAAGGTACAGACAGATTCATGGGTTTGGATGATTAAAACATGGAGGAAATGTTAAAAACATCTATATTTGTATACTCATATTCCTCTTTCTGTCGTTATCTAGCACAGACCTATCCAAAATCAACAGGTTAACAACTAAACATTCTTTACATTCAATTAAAATCTGAATGAATTTTCATCAGACATAATGGTAGCAAGTAGCACTGCAGAGTAGACAAGGGAACTGCTGGGGAACCTCATGTCTTTTGTTTTGACTTCTGCATCTTCACCTTAGATAAAAACTAAAGTAACGAAAGGATGAGGGTGGTTCCTCCCACAGTTTTTCCCCCCATATTTCTGTGTCACTCCAAACCAACTACATTTCAGTCTGAAAAGGAAACATATAACAGACTGGAAAGAAAAAAGTTGAAATATTCCAGGCGTTTTGGCACTTCTAGCCTTACTTAAAAATGCAGGAGCCCAGGAGAGATGACTGGAAAGTGGCCAGCTGTTGAATCCATGTGCTTTTGATCTCTGTCAGTGAGCTGGTCATTACAGTTCAAATACTGTGCCTTCTCCATTGAGAAGGACCTAATCATCCCAAGGTCTGCTTGGCAGCAACCGGTCTTAGACATATCAAAAGCATCAAAACCAAATGTCGGTATGTAATGTTTTAATTATGGTTCAGGTATGGGAAGTATAGATTCTTATGCAATTTTCATCTTTTACTTGCTGGACTTGCTCACCATTTATTTTAAAGTAATATAAAGCCCTTTTAAAACCCACACTCATAACACCAAGTTCTCATATCCACTGACATCAGAATTTTTGTAGTGAGTCTTTTAATGGTATATGTAAAAAATCACTTTGCTAAAATCAAAGAGATCACCTAAGAAGCAAAGGTCTCTACAGTGACAGAAAAGACAGAAGTTGTGGGGATTTTCTGTTTTCAGAACTCATTATCCTCTGCTTAGAAGCCATGTCTAAGATTACCTTTAACTCAGAATTACATATGAAAAAAACCAAACCCTAACAACCAACAAGATAAGGAGTCAAGCTGAATTTTATTCCCCAGAGAACAGATATTTGAGTGAATTTCATCTTGAGTTTAGATGTGAAGGTCAAAGAAAGTATCCAGTGGACATAAACCTCTAGGTGGCATATTCCTTGATTTAGAAGTTCCATACTGAACTATGTATGTAAGTTCTGTGTCTTGGGTGCAGGGACACACCTCATGTGAGCTATATTCTGCACATATATAGGAAGTTTTCTGTGTCCCAGACCACTTATGCATCACATGGCAAGTTATGTCAGTCCCTCTCAGATCTACTCACGTGACAGAGCTAATCTAAGCAATCCAATGCACCAGGATTCTTACAGACCTAAAGAAAACCCATATTTGACATATGCATTACTTCCATATGTCTCTACAGAACTACCACACTGGCCACGATGCCAGGAATCTGGAAATCTCAGACAAATGACCAGAGCCCTTGAATTTTGATACTACAAAACTTCTAGAAGAAAGAGAAGCCACCTAAAGAAACACAAGTAATGTCACCCTAGACACAAAACATTACATGTTGTACTCTGTTTCAATGTTATGCTGGAGTTCTCTCTTGGATTTTGACTTTTAGTTTTCATAAGTCTGCAAGAACTTGCTCATGTATGTGTCAATATGCAAGAAAAAAAAAACCCACCACATGATCTGCTTTGTGCAACATTTACTTTCTGGAGGAAATTCAATGTCATGATAGAGGAAATAGCTACAATAATTTTGAAAATAAATTTTCAGGTGACTTCTTTGATTTTTTCTGTTTACTCCTTAAAAACAGGCTTCAGGATCCTCATACCTTGTTAGTGCATTTTATGACCGAAATTTCTCTGTTCTTTTACAGATAAAGGACGTTAATGCATTGAGAGTATGGTGAAAGCAACAGTGACATTGCAAAGAGAAATAAACGGTTTGTGGGGGAAGGCATGGAAGGCTGCAAATTTAAATGACAAAGTCCTTTCATTCTATAAGGACATCATGTTCCTCTTGGTCTGGTCTGGTGAAAGAGAAAGAAGCAAGGAAATTTCTTCTTAGATTTAGTTAGATGCTAGTTTCTATGGAGACAGGTTTCTCCAGTCATTTTTATTTGCAGGCATTAATAACATAGACAATACAGAGCAGCAAGAGTTTAACCCTGGATTGAACCCCATATTGAGCACATTCTGTAGGGAGAAAAATGGATCTCTAAATTAGATACAAGGGCCATTATACAATCTTGTTAACATACAATCTCGTTAACTGGACTCTGGCAGTACAAAGTAAAAAAAAAATAACCTGAAGAGTCACGTATCTTCATACCCTGTCTCCTCTCTTTCAAACGTGTCTGCTACAGAGACCTGAGCAGGCTGCATCGTCTGCACTCTGGCTATCCCTGCCCAGCTGGTCACATATATTGATGCGCATTAATTGTCTAACCTCTGGCTGTGCTGGCACCCACAGAGAGGTTGGTGGTTCCCAAGCCTGTGGCAGCGACTGCCCATACCAGAAGAGGTGAAGCCAATGGAATAACATAACCTTTTTTGGAGCGCAGTTGAAGTAATTTCATGTGAATGTGAAGACCCGTGTCATTTTTGTGAACTGTAATGATCAAAAGGTCAAAAAAGAGCAGTTCTTTCAAGTAACAGGCAGAATCAAATTTATTTCAGAGAGGGTTTTTTTCAGGCTTTCCTTTCTCCCCTCCCTGCACAAACGTTCATTTCTTCTATATTATTTTAAAATGAACAAAAAATTTACAGTGATAATTTAACTATCACATGTGTTATATGTTATGTATGTTTTATCATACATTGGTGATGGAATATGTAGATCAGAGTATTCATTTTCTTGAGTTTCTTTTGCTGGAATTAGGAGGAGGGAGGAGCTGTTATTGTTTAAACACTGAACTGTGTGGCATTAACAGCAATACTTGATACTTGATACCTCAGTTTCATTATTTATACATTTAATTACATGGAGAAATCAAGCCTATAATGAATAGAATCTCCAAGGAGGCTGGCAGAGTAGGTAAGTTAGATAAACACTTTATTTTAAATTCTTCAAGAATACACAAAGATTGTCTGAGACCAGATTCTTTTTTATTCAAGTTACAGAACTTTAAATGTAGGTACCAACTACAAGTTAAGTAATCCTAGAGGCTGCCCAATCTGAAGAGTAATTATCATAGAACCACAGAAAGCTTTGGGTAGGAAGAGACCTCGGAGATTATCTATTTCCAATTTCCCTGCCATGGGCAGGGACACCCCCCACTCGACCAGGGAGCCCAAAGCCCCATCCAACCTGGACCTGAACACTGCCAGGGAGGGGGCAGCCACAGCTTCTTTCAGCAACCTGTTACAGTGTCTCACTGCCCTCCTAGTAAAGATTTTCTTCCTAAAGTCTAACCTAAACCTACTCTCTCACAGCTTGAACAATCCCCCTTGTCCTATAACTAGATCCCCTGGTGAACAGTCCCTCTCCTACTTTCCTGTATGACCCCTTTAAGTAATGGTACACCGCAATTGGGTCACCCCAAAGCCTTCTCTTCTCCAGACTGAACAAGCCCAACTCTCATAGCCTGTCTTCACAGGAGAAATGTTCCAGCCCTTTGAGAAATAGAACAATAGAAGAATTGGCTCAATTTTGGCTCGACCTTTTAAATATACAACCAGAGTCCAGCCCTCTATGACCTTTAAATGCACAGAATTACCACAGTGTGATATCCAGAAAAAATGCCAGAGATAATACACGGCCTGAATGCCCTGACTTTGAACAGCTCAGTAACTCACTTCATTTTCTCTGCCAGAGTGCTGGGAAAAGGCCACTGCTAGTCTCTTGTGACTAAGAATTCCACTCTGCCTGCAAATTTTACCAGTTCTGGGTCAAATACCTGTTCCTGCCAGTAATTACTTGTGAATATTTTAGCATTGGTGTCTGGATTGTCCAAAGCTCTGAATTTCAGAAAGCTGAAAAAAGCGCTAACTGCATACCAGACATGTAAACTTGTTACTTGAACAAGTTACTGTAAAGGGGGGAGGATATTCAACCACCTTTGTCTTCTTTAGCTTTGACAGAAAATACAGTTATCAAATATGCAGGAATGAACTTTCTGTCTCCATTTTTCCAAAAAAATGACATCTACACGGTGGCCTTAATCTAAAACACAGAAGGAACAAATTGAGGAGTTAGGTATTCAGAGTTAAAAAGACTTACTAAAGATCAGCAAAACACATGCCAAGCATACACCTTTAAAAGAGAAGAGATAGGACACAGATGGCGTTTGCACAACCATGTGCTTTGAGAAGTTCTATAATTAGCAAGCAAGAGAATCTGTGGAAGGTAGACAAGTGAAAGCTGGTTTCCTTGTGCCCTTTAGTTGGATTGTCTGGATCTCATAGAGCATGAACCCTCAAGGAAATGTCTCCTGCAGTCAGACGCTCTCTCATCGATTTCGGAGAGAATTCTGGTAAGTACTCAGTTTGCACAGCAGCTTTCTCCTCTGCAGAGGGACTAAAAGCATCTCTCCCTCTTCCTGTCAAGAGAGTCTCTTTCTTCTATCCTTGAGTCTGCTGCTACCCTGGTGCGTCTGACTGAAGCTGAACAGTAGTTAAGAAGTGAGGTTGAACAGCAGACTAGCAGATGCAAAGACATCATGTTAACCTCATTACTGTGGTTTATCCTGTCTGCAGATAAAACAACCATGTAGCCATTCATTCATTCCCTCCCTGGGTTGGTCTGGTGGTTTGACCCTGGCTGGAGGCCAGACACCCACCAAAGTCAGTCTCCTTTTCAGCCAGACAAGGGAGAAAATATATATTGAGAGGCTTAGGATTTGAGATAAGGACAAGGAGAGATCATTCTGCAATTAACGTCACAGGCAAAACAGACTCAACACAGACTAAAAAAAAAAAAAAAAAAAAAAGAAAAGCATCGAATTTATTACCCTACACTACACACAGAGTGAAACCAGAGCAGGATAATGAGAAGTACAACCAGGTCTTAAAACACCTTCCCCCACACCTCCCTTCTTAGCAGACATTACTCATTATTTTTCTCCCTTTTTCCTCCCCAGGGTGGCACTAGGGGAGCAGGGAATGGGGAATGGGCATTTTGGTCAGTTCCTCATGAGTTGTTTCTTGTGTTTTCTTAGTGTGGGGGTATGTGGGGGGTATAGGAGTTGGGGGCATTCCTCACACTCTTCCCCTGCTCCAGCGTGGGGTCCCACCCATGGGAGACAGTCCTCCTCAAACTTCTCCAACGTGAGTCCTTTCCCATGGGGCTTCAGCTCTTCACCAGCTGCCCCAGCATGGGTCAGTTCTATGGGGTGCAGCCATAGAATCATAGAACGTCTCTCAGTCTCTCAGGCTCAGACTGCTCCAGCCTGATCCTCCACGGAGTCACAAGTTCCCCTAGCAAAACTTCTCTGGCTTGAGTGTCTCTCTCCGAAGGCTGCAGGTCCTGCCAGAGGCTTGCTCCAACTCAGGTCATAGCATCTTCCGTAAGTCTCCACCCACTCCAGCATGGGATCTCTCCATGTGTGGGATCTCTGCTCCCCATCACCTTCACCCTTCTCCATGGCCTGCAGGGAAGTCTCTCTCTTTCTCTCTCTCTCTCTGGTGCCTGGAGCAAAAAGCAGCTGCTTGAGGGGTTTTTTCTCCTAAATGTGATTCCCAGAGGCGCTGTGACCATCACTGATAGGCTCGGCCTTGGTCAGTGGCAGGTCCATCCTTGAGCCCACCTCGTGTTTGCTCTGTTAGGCCTAGGGGAAGCTTCTGGCTGCTTCTTGCAAGAGGTACCCCTGCAGCTCCCCCTCTTCCACAAGAACCCTGCCACGCAAAACCACAACAGTTGAGATAGACAGTTTAATATCACAGAAAATTAATATTAAAATGAAAATCACAGAATTACAGAATTGTTATAACAGTAACAATAATAATAATATGCAAGTGATGCACAGCCCAATTGCTCATGCTCTGCAGACCACCAATGCCCAGCTAGCTCCTGAGCTGCAGTCGAAACACTTGACCAGCTTCCCCCAAGTTATATACTGAACATGATATCATATGGTATGGACTATACCTCTGGCCAATTTAGGTCACCTGTCCTGGCCACATCCACTCCCAGCTTCTTGGGCATACTCAGCCTACCTGCTTGTGGGGCAGTGTGAGAAACCAAAAAGTTATTGACTTGGTGTAAACACTGCCTAACAACAACCATAAGGCCAGTGTGCTATCAACATTATTCTCCTCCTAAATCCAAACCACAGCACTGTACGTACTACTAGGAAGAAAATTAACTGTCACAGCTGAAAACAGGGCACTCGTTCTCTTAAGAAAATTACTACTAAGTAATTTGAACAAATTATTTTCCCTCAGAGCTTAGCAGATTGGAGTCGCAGAGAACCTGATACAGGGATAATATATGTGAGGAGTTAATTCATTCTGACAACTGCTTGTATAGTTTCTAAGGATGTATGAGCTATATATTTCCTCTTCTCCCTTCACAGAGAAGCTCTCCCTTAGTTTGCAGACTCATTTGATCTAACCTGCCCAGGCTTCTTCATAACTGAATCCCATCAAGCTGTTCAAGGTTAGATTTTTAAAAATACATTTCTGGAACTTAGTGTGGAAAAGACAGGTCTGAAATTGCAGCAGGGCTGTGCAAAGGGAAGGCGACTGCCAGATAACAGACTGGAAGAAGAGAAGGAGGAAGTGGGAACTGGTCTGCATCAAGCACATGCAGGAAAAGGCAGCACTGTCCAAAAATTAGGAAGTCAGGCAAATTGCCTGAGAGGATCAAGCAAGACTTTCAGGGCACTGGGTGCACACAGGAAGGACACCCATGCTGGCCACATGCAATTTAAGGAGAAGCTCCATTGCAGTGGTGGCCACACCATGCAGGAGAGCAAAGGTAGAAAGAACCAAGAAAACATTTGGAGAAATAGTGTGGCTAAGCTGGTGGTAATGAGCAGTTTAACAGTGAGATGGTGAAGGCTCAGGAGAGATGTCAGACCTTGAGGAGGTGAGAATTCAATGACAAAAGCGGGAGAGGGAGAGGGTGAAGGGTTGGAGGGGAAGAGAATACAATAAATTTGAGCATGCTTTTCATACCTCAAGGAACCACTTCCATTTTCAAGATGTCCTAAGAGAGGAGAAAATTGGCATTTTCATGAAAACCTAGCTCTTTCTATAGATTTAGAAGCTATCATTTTTTTCCACTCAGAAAGACTGTCTCTCGGTATCAGTTGAAACCCTTTCAAAACCTACTCTAAAATGCGTCTCTGTGGGTAACTGAAGAAGGAGCAGAAAGCCTAGTGCCCAGGGAGGAGAGGGGTACTCAGTCACAAAAGGAACCAGTGATCTGCTCTTCCCATTCGGCTCAGCTGCACAACTCCACATCTCACAGTTAACAAACTGCTGGCTTCCTGATGTGTATGCAATTTGTCTTTGAAAATAACATATATCCAGGGCATTAGAGCTTTCCAAAACCTGTGGCAAAGCAATTAGAAAGAAAATTGGCACATTATTGATTGCAAACTTGGCAAGGTCTTATGCAGTTATTTACAATGATTATACTGCTCCCTAATTTTCCACTTGAGTAATCAAGAAATCAGTTTAGATTAAAGACAGAGTGTGTTTGACAACTTTGTTACCCAGATGCTATGCTCGGGAATTCAAATGTATCTGATATGTCAAGGAAGACTTCTCCTGATGCTCTTTTGTTTTTTAGCAAACTTAGGTGGCTTCTTGTGACAGCCTCAGTGATGGCTCCATAGGATACACTGTGGTCAAGCTGATTGGAATGACAGTAAGCTGCCTTTTTTTCTTTACTTGGCAAAACTGTGTTTCTTTCCACACTGTTAGAACAGAAAGGATGAGTAAATAGTTCCCAGGCTGATTTTAGTGTCGAGTATTGTAAATGAGCATGCAATCTGCAAACAGTACAGTAGTGACTACCCTTTAATTGGGCTTTCTTTTTGCTCCTAACAGACTCTACACAAAACACATGAAACACTACATAAAACGTAAACTTATTATTAAGAAAATGAAAAGATAAGCAGCATTTCTTCATTTGGGAAAAGAATGATTAATATTTTTAGAAAACTTTAGTGAACCTCTACAGAACTGATCCAGGCTAAAATTTACCTGTGAACTACAGGATTTCCTCTCAAATGATAGAGCATAAGAATGTGGTCAGAGATTTAACTCTAACTCCTCAGCATTGCATTCCCAAGGCTCTCATTACATTGAGGGGACCCCTGTACCCAGCAACCAACAAGCCACCATTTTCTCACAACTTGACCAGCTCTGAAGTGAAAACCGGTGCTGGGTTCATGCTGATAAGCTCATTATGTTTCACCACCCCAGAGGGACCCTGGTGTACCTGCCCAATGGCTATAACAAAAGGAAACAGGGACACAATCTCTAGAGCACATGACAAGATTTTGAGGCGATAAATGCTTTGGTCCAAACCACAGGGATTATTTGATGAAAAGTTCATACTTCTCACTACCCCCAGAAAAAACTCTGTCTAGAGACTCTGTTTTTGATACTGACAGATAGAAAACACTTTTGGCAACTGCTGGAAGACCAACAATCAGTTATTGCCTCTTACTCCATCCTCATAAGCAGGACATTCCTCAGGAGAGAGCACTGAATAATATGAGTATGGATGTGAGGGTTTTGCAACATAAAGACTTCAATAAAAATAATCCTTGGTCCACAGGTTTCAACATTAACTCTGTGGAGACGCCCAGCAGCCCAAGAGCTATACAGTGCACTGGCAGGGATGGGGAAGGCTGGGTAAAGTGGACAGAAATGGGTGCTTTTCATTAACACTTTTTTCTGGTGAGGAGTGAATCTCCTCAGTGAACCACTGTGGCTGACTCCCACAGTATCTTGGAGCATTATCAGCTAGCTGCTCTTGACAGGCATCCCAGCAGCACACTGCAGCCACTCATGTGCAAGGAGGTACAGGGGACACAGAGGAGCTGGTCCAGAGCAAAATCCCCAACTGTGCTGGGCGCAGGTCTCTGCTTTGCAGCACCCCCTCTTCCTGCTGTGCATTGCAAGATAAACAAATGCAGCCAAAGATCCAATAAAGTGCTACCCCAGGGAGCAAGAGGATGGACAACTGGTCAGCTGCTCTCTAGTGGCTACATCTTCTCAACCTGTAACTCTTTACTAGGCATGGAAAACTGATGCACCAAGTGAAGAATACAGCAAATCAGGACAGGGATGTGGTGGGTTCACACGGATGCTTTATCAGTGTCATTCTTTGCTACATTTATCCTGTTTTACTTTAGGTTGCTGTCAGAACCTGCCACCCCAAGGAAAGCCTCAACCTGGAGACTCACTGCTTCTCCCATCATATTGATGACGGCCATAACCAACTTCTGGTCCAGGCTATGGAAGTGCTTGGAGAGAGGCAGGGGAAAGGCAATTGCTACAGGTCTGCATCCTGTCTGTACTGCTGTGAATACCCCTCAAAATAAACACAGTCTCTCTTGTAATTCTACAGGCTGAAGGAGGCTTGCAATATTATTATTTATTCTCTCAGTGCAGTGTCCACACAGATTTTGCTTACTCAAGCATGGTACAAGAGTGGTCCTGCTCTGCCTATAAAGTTGCAGCTGTGTCAAAAGGAATGGGATTTAGCTTGCTTGCCCTTTGCTTGGGACAGTTCAGCAATGTTTGGAGAAGCCTGCGTTCTCTCTCAAACAGTAGTTCTAACAGCTTATTCAAGCCAGAGTCCTTGATAGAGACAGCATCAACAGAGGATGTGAACCCACTAGTTCTGCGCTGGAATACAGAATTTTTTCTGTCTTTGTTAGATTTTTTTCAGTTTTCTGATAGATGTTGTTCTCACTAATGTCACCAGTGTTCCCCATCATATTGTCAGAAGACAAGAAGAAAGTAATCGGCAAAACTACCATGTATACAGCAGGAAAAGGATAATAGCTTCCACCTGACAGTGAAAACAATTTTCTAAGGCATGTGGTTAGAAAAACAGGAGTGAAGGAAATAAAAAACATTCCCTTGGAGGTGATTAAACAGACCTGTGCTGCAGGTTGAGCTAAGCAGTGAGGTTTCAAACTCAGCCATCAAAGCTCAAACGTCTGCTGTTCCCCATGTCTGCAGTGCCCATGCGCTTGCATCCTCCCAGAATACCTGGGCAATGAGGGGCCATTCGCATTAAGCTGTTTCACATAGCCATGATTAGTTACTCATTGAAATCTTAAAGATTATCTTTAATGGCTGTTGGTTTCCTAAAATGTTGTGATTGATTTAATATTGACATACCCGACTAAGGGTTTTCTTTTGATAAAGAAGATGTGGGTTTACTGGTGAGGACTGTCACAGAGAAAGACAGTATAAGAGCTGGACTCTGGTCCTGAAGTGCCTTAGGCATTATTTAACTTTCTCATGGTTAATACTTTATAAACCAGCTAGTTGATTCAATTTTTATTCTAAAAAATAGAACTTGGATATGCATGATTCATTTTTGTGTTGAAGGGATTTTATTTTTTAATACCACTAGTGAAGACAATTACTTGTGGTTTTCTTATGTAGTAGAACTATATAATGGACCTGAAATATTGATGGAGATTAACACAGTCACAATTGCCTGTACATACTTCTTTTGGCAACAAATATGAGTTAATGATTGAGTTATTTCCTATATTCTCTTGTGAGCAGGAGAGCATAATATCTGAGAATATGTTTCTTCGATCTTCAGTGACAAAGCAGATCTTAAACTTTTCCTAAATATACAATTAATTTTTGATCCAGATTTGAAAGATTATGAAGTCATTTCCTAGTTCATATTTCTGACAATATTGACTCATGAAGTCATACCTTTTTTTTTTTTTACTTGATTTTGACTAGCCTTAGTTTTTCAGAACTACTGAAGTGTTACTACTGAAATATTCAAGTTAATCTAGATTAAAATAGCAGCCCTTCTGAGAAGGACAATTTTTAAAAGTGTATAGGAAATCACAAATAATTTTGTTATTTATAGCAACTGTCCTTTTTATATCATGAGTAACTCGATTGCTTTGCAATTGGTTCTTATTTGTCAATGACCAAGAATGGCCTTACAGGCTTCCTAGTTCTTTTCAAAAAATGGCACAGTGATCAGAATAGCATAAATGAAAATTATTTTGAGCCTCAGAGATAAAAAAGGATAAATTTTTGTGATGAAGTCACAAAAGCATTACTTTCTTGGAATTATTGATAAATAATTTTTTAATGAGAAAATACTTCCCCTGCCTCTCAAAATTTTCTGTACTGTTAAATTTGGGGATTTTTCCTTCTAGAAAAATGTAGTCAGTAGAATGACTGTGCCTGGTATTGGTACACTGAGGGTTCTAACTTTCTTCTTTTAGACTACCAGTTCAACACAGGTCAAAGACTCCCAAACAATCTTTTCATCTAAAAATTGCCATGTATCATTAAGTGCTCTGTACTGTCAATCAAGGGAACGTGCATGTTGAAGCAAACTGAAAAGCGGCCTTCAAGCAGCACCCCCACCACTGTGAGCAGCTAAAGCTTAAAGTGAGAGGGCAGAAGACAAAGGGTGCAAGAGGAGTGCAAGGCAGTCACATTCCTCCGAAACTTCTGTGGGAATCTACAACAGTCCAAATCCATACTTGCCTATTTTTTTTAATTTTCTTTACACCCAAAAGATTTTCTTTTAAACTCAATAAAATTATTTGCTGTTTCTAAACAATTACCTACTTTGAAATATGTATTCACATCAACTAATTTTTAATATTTCTGTTTCAGGTGCTGCACATTAAACAAGGTAAAATTAATCCCCTTTGGCTGAAAAAGCATCATAATACATAGAAAAAAAAATTTCTGGCTAAAAATATTAAACATAGGTTAAAAAGTTAGCTGCTAGTGGTTTTTTAATGGCTGCCTTCTCGGGACAGAATTCTGGGATTCTGATTCATAATAATTACAGGATTTCAACTACTCAGATGCATTCATTAACAGCTAATTGGCCACAGCAGCAAAAAGAATTGTAATAGCCCCAATTTTAGGCAGGGAAGATTTACATGGGCAGCGTGAAGAAGGTCAGTAAATGCAAGCAGAAACAGGGCAAGGTGATGCATTGTAGGACTGTAACACATACAGCATGCAGCCCATGGAAGTGCAAGGACAGGGCTGGCCGAGGGGTCCAAAACCTGATGGGAATAAAAATGGATTTGGAAGAATTCCTTCATTACGCCATTTGTTTCTGTGTGGTTTAGGACTCATAGTCCTATCATTTCAAATTTAGCTGAACCTTGTTCTGCATTTTGCCTATGAACAGTTAAATGCAACTGTAGTAGGCTAGTTTGGTTGAGAACATCTAAATCAGTGTTCTCATGCCATCAGGACTTCAGGTCCACAGTGGAAACAGAACGCATGAAATTAATATTCTCCAGCATATATGCAGGCTGCTTCATGGCTAAGGTGCATCAGAATTCTCTCTCTGCAGCAAATCAATTTTGGACTAAACTGCAAAATATGTTGACCAGCTAGAGCAGTACGTGTTGCAGACAGCAGTGCATTATCTTCCTTCAGAGAGACTCTTAAGGAGGAACTGAGCTGTACAGTCCATCCCTGCAGGAGTCCTCACAAGGTACTGTTGAAATAAAAGAGCAGCAACCTGAGCAGAGGGCAACTTGTGAGACAGGGCACTTTGCAATTGCTGCATATGAAGATCCAGCTAAACTTTTTTTTAAGGAAAAAGATTTATCATCTGGTTTGAATGTATATGAATCTATATGCAGAGAGATTCTGCTATGAGGAAACAAACTAAGTGTAAAAATGTTTAAAACCTGTGTAACATCACTAGGAGGCATTATCGAAGGA
The DNA here is from genome assembly GCA_022605575.1 of Laterallus jamaicensis coturniculus. Lineage (NCBI taxonomy): Eukaryota > Metazoa > Chordata > Aves > Gruiformes > Rallidae > Laterallus > Laterallus jamaicensis. The sequence continues at coordinate 51,230,458 of JAKCOX010000002.1, read as the reverse complement.
ATTAAAGTTACTCAAGGGCTTAAGCCCCACTCCTTTCATTTCAGATGTGGGGTTCAGCATACTGTAGTATGGTTAGGAACCTGATCCAAAAATTATCCAAGCAAGTAGAAGTCTCCCCAGTGATTTGAATGGTCTTGGATGAGGCCCCAGATAACATAGGCAATAGGCCATGTCCAGACTCAAGAGCAAACATGGGGTAACATGACATGTGTCTGTGGGATAAGGAAGCAGCACAAATCCAGATCCTCCTGTAAAATCAACAGGAGAAGCAGCTGTTGAGCCAAGCCACATAGCTTTAGACTCTTCTGGATATTCAATCTTTTATAAAATACAGAGCTATGAAAAAGGAAGAACAGTCATCATAGTAGAGTCATAAGCAGCTGCCACTGGATTGTGATTTTTCTCTCTGGCATGCTGCAGCATGAATTCTGAGTTTAAATTATTAGCATGGGGTTTTCCTCTACCTCTCCCAAGAACAGGCATTCCTCCAGTGAATTTCAATGCAAAGACAAGACAAATATGTTCCAATTTTAGCCTAATAAAATCTTATATAATATGCACCAGCATCCCTAAGCTATATATGAAGAAAAACAAAAAGCAAATTCAGCCTACATCAAAGTTTAAACACAAACCCCTTAGTTTCTGTAATTTTTTTGCAGCTTTTACTTCTATATTGTCTTGTGGTTCAAGTTAGTGGTTTTTTTCTAGTTAATATTTTGCCAAAAACATATTAGGTGGACAACAAGGAAGTACAAACTCTGCACTTGTTCATAAATTTGACAAAGGTATGGCTTAATAGTCCTATCTGTATCCTGAAAACATACCCATTGCCACAATTTCCCTTACAGTGCGGACTATTGAAAAATTACACTCCCAGAGAAGCTACTTATGCTACCTCTGGCTGTTGCATTTACTAACTGTAATTCATTCTTCTGAACTTCTGTAGAAAACCAGGTATGTCTCATTTAGATAACAGAAGACACTCAGTATGTTTCTTTCTGCTCTTTTACAAGAAGAGTAGAAACATAATGTTGGCCAAAGAATATTGTTTTTCCTCAAAGATGAACAGTTTTGTGTTGTTCTATGATCTTCTAGCAGGCGCATTGTGGGTAACTTCCTTATCAAAGGCTTTCTGTTTTCCTCTTTAAATTTTTGTTCAAAAATCTCAAACTTCTTCATCATCTCCAAATTATGGATAAGAAAGCATCAAAGAATGTCTTCTGTTGTTAAAAGTCCCTGCCTGATCTGAATAATAATAAAAAAAAGATGAACAGAAGAAATTCAGAACTAAAATTGTAATTGCAGAATCCCTCTTCTACCCTTATCTACAACAACCTTCCCTAAAAGCACCCAAGTCCCACTTGAGTAGAAGATTGTTCTTTATGTGAGATAACAGACAGGATCCTGAAAATCTCTATAGGAGGCATATAATAATGTATCCTATGTAACAAAGCACAGGCTGTGTGGTAAAGAGAGGTGGCATCTTCCACAAAAAGAGGTTTACAGTGTGCTGTACCTTCCTGACTGTATCTGATAGATGATACACGTGTAATACATGTAATGTAAAACCAAAATAAAATTAATTTCACTTTACCTAATGTATATTTTTGCCTCAGATCTTTCTTGAAATAGGTGATTTTGAACTCCATAGGATAAAAGCTTATTTCATGCTAGTGTATATAGAATGAAATTAATAGACTAGGTGTCTCAGAGGTGTTTTGGCCCTAGCTGAACTAGTGATCTCAGTTCCTAGCAAAACATATGAGAGTACACTGTAGCCTGCAGCTACCTAATGCAGCAGAAAGGCCAGAGAAGGAGGGGACCAGAAATCTTCCCAGCCCAAGAAATCACCTCCATGAAGCCAGGACCGAAAGCCGTGGATAGGGACATGAGCAGATCCCCATTTTGTGCTATCTCTCTCACTGGAACTTTTGCATTTCACATGTCTGTAATCTGACAACTTTAATGAACAAATGAATAATGAAGAGTACAATGCTATTGTGTGTCCTAGCATTTAGCCAACACATTTTCAGAAGGAATGCTGTTCACAAAGCTGTAATGAGTTTAAATTCATGTCATCTATTTACTTCCCTTATTCTTCTTAGCTTGTGCTACTACTGGGAGATCAAATAAAATGGCAATTTCAAATAGTATTTTGCAAATGTCTCTGTTATTAGCAACTACTTGCCAATGTGTTTGAACAGTTTGTGGTTTGGGCTGTTTGTGTACCGTTTGCTTCAACTATTCATTTCTCAAACATCTGCTAGGTCCCACACGATTGTTTTTCTTCTCCAGAAAGTATAGTTGCAATTTTAAAACCAGGGACGAGTGAATAATGGATTTTCACTGGAAATTTCCAAATGAATAAACATGAGAACTGAGATCTGTGAGGTTTCAAAATTCACATAGATTTTTCTGAATACAGTGGGCTAAATATGAATAGTTCAACTTCTACTTTTTGCTGCTTTGGTTCACAGAGATGCTCCTGAATCAGTTTGTTCCTATCAGAACAGCTCTATCAAATGAAAGAGAAAAACATTTGGGCGGAAAATATGTTTGTTAATAAGCCAAAGGAGAGAGGTTGTACCACCTCAAACTTTTAAATACTTTGACACCCCACAGATAGAGATCATCTTAAGTAAAGTATGCATCATCATACTTAAGTAAATTATCATCAAACTTAAGTTATCATCATACTTAAGTAAAGTATGCACAAGTTGCAACTGTTTTGGTGAACTCATCCTATGATGAATCACATGATTATGCTGTTTACCAAGGAACAGAATCCCAGATATAAGATAATTAGTGGTCGTATTATTCTAATAGCCTCAAAAAGGGTTATTGGATGCACACTCTGATAGTATTAGATGCTCTTCCTCATCATTAAATAAAGTTTGAACAATGTGGTATTAGGGAGAAATCCTTTTGTGTACAGGATGATGGACACAGGATAATACATTTTACAACAGAACACATAATTTCCTCTCTTATTGCCTCCCATCATCCTAAATTAGTACATTTTCAGAGATGCACATAAAAGTTAAAGTAAAATTTCCAAAACCAGTCAGCAGGCAACACCTTAAGTAGGAAATACTATTGTATCTTCCGAATTGTAAAATGCTTTTGTTTTGTTGTCAATGACAGCATCCAGCAACACCATTTTTAGTGTTTGATTCCACCATATAGACTCTTGAACCTGGGTTAACTTTAATAAGGAAAAGGTCACTTCAGACCATAACTATATGAAAAAACCCAATTTTCAGTGGTTCAGTGATCGTTCTTCTATTGCAAGTCCAAATAAAGTGTTTGTTAACATAGATAAGTATCAAGGCCAAGTTAAGCTATGTTTAAAGCTGTGCACAATGCAACATATAACTTCTAGTAGCTGCCTTTGTAGACATTTGGATACTAAATTTAAAATATAATATAAAGTGTTAATTATGTTTACACTTTTTTTTTTTTCCATTAAGGGCTAAAGTGTTACCTCTTTGCACTTAATGCAGATATTTTTAAGAACGAATGAACACCCATGATGTTTCTTTTCTTAGCAAAGTATAACACTTTGTTCCTTGAATGCTGTTTATCCTGTTACAAGAAGCAGAAAATGTCTGTAATACCCCATGACTGACCCTGCAATCAAGCAAGGAAACAAACTGCAGGTGGCTGAAAAGTTTCCCAGCTGTGTTGTATATATATTTTAACGTTAAATTTTGTCAACTAGTCAAAAGCTATTTACCTCCTTCTGGAATCTGCTTGAAAGCAGTGAATTTACAGTGGTATTAATAGCCTCTTTAGAATCTACATAGCCTCTTAAAAGCTATCTACATAGATTTCTATAAATACTTGTAGAGTTTTATGCAGAAAAAAAAAAAAACAAAACCAAACCATTCTTATCAGCAGGTAAACCTGAGTCTTTGTGATAAGCAGTCTGGACAGTACACAGGAGCTGCACAACAGCTAAGGAGATTCATGAGAATTACTAACAGAGCTTCTGAAATTGGAGAGCAGTTTAAGTTACTCGTGTTTTTCTGCTGCTGAGTCTATTTCCCCAAAAATATAAATAAATGACACGTTTCTGTGTTGGTTATCAAAGCATGAGAAATTAGTGAGATGAATAGTCATATTAATTTTAAAAAATCCCACCTTATGCTTGCAGGAGGAAATTCAGGCACCAGTGCTCTGCAGATGACAGTTGATGCCTGCAAGGATGAAAGAGAAACTATCAAAGAGAAGAGCTGGTGTGGACCTCTCTTTCCCATAGGCTGCCCCAGTAGAAGCCCATCATGGATGGGAAAAAAAAGGGTTGGGACAGACCAGTGGCATTTGATACCCTTCCCACAAAATGCTTTTTTGCCTTCCTGACTCCATGGAAACATGACAGACATTGCACCCAAGTGTAAAAGAGCAGTGCCCAAAAGGAAAAGAATTGTGGAGGAATCAAGACTGCATTATCGCATGGAAATGTAATCAATCTGGGGATGGTGAGGTGAAAAAGTAGATGTCACCTTGGCAACCTGAGATAAACTCATGAAAAATGTAATGTGTTCCCTAACAGGGAGAAAATGACAATGAGATTAATATTGAATCAAGATGTTTTTATTCCAGTTCTCGGTGCAGATAAACAATTTGCAAAGTGATATGAATACATAAAATATTTTTCCTTCTCTTTGTAGAGAGGCCTACACATTCTAGCCATCATTGACGTGTCAATGTGTCAAACAGGTCAGAGAAATAGGCATGGAAATTGATGATGGTTTTATTCTACTATCTGGAAAGGAGCACCTCCGGAGGGTTGTTGCATACTTCATCACTGTTTCATTCAGTTTCGTAATCTGATTTCATAACTGATAGAAGAGGGAAGAAGACAAAAGATTTGTGATTAATATTCAACAGAAACTTTAGGAAGTGTTTCTCCAAGTTTTTGTATTTTCTTTTGTTCTTTTAAGGTTTGACTGTCGCTCTTTCTTCTCGATTTTTAATTTGCCTCACAGAGATTTGGTAGCTTGCTGAGAAATTCACTTTTCCCTTTTGTGCACACAGTGTTAGACTCACATGCTAGGTTTTGTTTCAGCTTGAACAACAGCCCAGAAGTATATATAATTTCAGTGTCACTGCAGTTGAGACTGAGGCAAAGTTTCTTACCCCGTTGAGACATGGCACACCAGCTTCCTGACAAACGCTGGTTCCACACGACGTCCTGGTGATAACCAGGACATGAACTCAGTCGTGCCAAAGCCCACACACAAATCGTCAGTCTATAAATTCAAAATACAGCTTTGTCGTTGGCATGAGAGACTTTGAAATATAAATTACAGACATTTTCTAAACTTTACACACAGATTTTCTTTGCATATTTTTTTTTCCTGACCTTTGGTTTCAGCATCACCCTCTAGCACTCATTTTGCATTCACATCTGGATGTGTTGTGCATACACTGCTTTTATAAAGTCTTTATGCATTTGTGTTAACATTCTATTCTTTGAAATTCTCAGCAATTTTAAATCCCATTCTTCTACTATAATTATTCCTCTTCTAGTTGTATAGACAGTCTCTTGTATAGCTTAGCTGCAGTAGGCTTTCCTTTAAGTTGAACATGAAGAAATACTTGGATGAATTAAAAGAAGTGGCTAAGCAAGCTAGTGCACTGCAGCAAAGCAAATATTATTAATTAATATGTGTTAAGGTATTCTTAAATCAATTAAAAATATTTTAAGAGCCACCAAAGGATCAGTTTTGATTGTTTATTCTGATTCTCTGAGACAGGTCATGAATTTTTATCAAGCAGTTTCCAAACCTCATCTAAGAACTGCAAAATCAGATTCAAACTAGGCTGTCAGAGAGCAATCTAGCACTGATATTAAGGAAGACTGGGAAACTATGGAAACTGTAACACAGGGACATATGTTAGAAAATTTATTATCTACAATTTTTCACTTAAATATGTATTTCAAATTAAAACACATGCTGTATACCCCAGGTCAGGAAAGTATCTGTTCAGAACAGTGTTTGATTCCTTATATAAACTCAAATAGTGCTGATTTAAGCTTAATCCTTATCTTTTAAAGTACGTATTTCATCCTGTTTATGTAGGGTTTCACTTAGGACATCCCTACCTCCTCACCAGACATGAAAAATCACACATTTTCAATCCACTGGTAGCACTCCACACTTAAAGGAAAGCATCTGCACATGTCTTCAGCAACACAATTTAAAGTTGGGATGTGTAAGATTTAGTCCAGGCAACAGCTTTCTCAAAGACGCTGGTTACCACTGGCAGGGAAACACCGTCCTTCAAACATGTAAACATACAGCTGCAGTTTATTGAAATACTGGTGGATCTCCTATATCATCTATCCTGCAATATTTTAAACCGCCTGTGTAGATTTTTCTAGCTCCTAACCTTAGAGACAGCCCTGGGATTGAAGCCTGCAGCTGAGCATGCCAGCTTCTGCAAGGACCCTCCGTGTCCCTAGCAGCATATTTATAAGAGAGCTTGCTGTTAGGCCTGCTTCCAGGCACCAAAACACACCTTATCTCTCCAGATGCATTTGTTTTCTGTCCCCCCAACACACTGGGGAGTAAGTCATTGCTGCCTGCCCTGTTCTGTGTAAATATCCATGACAGGCTGCTTTCAGTGGTGACTGGAGGACCTGAGAAGAGCTCACCAGTCCCCACATTCCCACGCAAGGTTGGGGCAGAGGTTGTTCTGGCTGATGTTGTACCTCTTCCCTGAGGACCAATACAGCAAACAGGGAAGCCAGAAGCCTTGTCTCAGACTTGGGGTCTGATGTTTTTTCTTGCACATTGCATAAGTCAAATTGAGCAAGGAATTTATCCTGGCATTAGAATGTGACAGTGGCAGGAATGGTATAGCAGGATATTGGAAATAAAAATTCTACCTTTTACAGCATCTGACTGTCAAATTCTATTAACATACCATCTCCTTGTTTGAAGCTAGTAACTATAGCTTTGTCACCCACATTGGGGCAAACTTACCTGCTTGGTTCTTCATAGAAGTAAGCAGTGACTTCATGTATTTATTTAAAATTAAGTCTTTAAAGTCAGATTTAACATGAGCACACACTAATCCAAATTCTTCATCACATTACATATTCATTATACTACATATTCATGGTAAAAATCTCCTCTAGAGTATAAATTAATGAAAAATTTAACATGGAGAACTTGGGAAAAATCTTTATCACGTGTACTTAGTGTTCTGTTTAACTTTTCACCTGTTCATGTCATACAGCACAAGCCAGTTATTAAAATATTTGGGGGGTTTAATATGCATGGGATGGGGATGCTATTATTAAGAAAAAAATCCATGTTAACCAGAACCTGAAAAACTGTTGTGTTGATATGCATTCCTGGAGTCACATTTTTTTCCCTATTTAATATCCATTCGTACAAATGTTAATTTCAAATACCTACAAGCCTAATCTTAGTAACAGGAGAGGTTCAACTGTTCTCATAAGGAATTTCAAAGAATACTAGCCCCAGCAGTAGCATACAAAAAAAAAAACCAAAACGGAAAAGAACACTATTTACAGTATCCCCTTACCATCTACAGAAACATTTGTGGTGCATTGGAGGTTAGTAACTTGAATTTGCTTTCATAAGTCATTTCAGAAAATCTATAAAGGCTTGAAACAGATTTTTCCATTTACCATTTGTCTCTCAGAATAAGGAAATATAACTAGACAAATATAACAATGTAAGAAAGCTTGGTGCTCTTCTGCATCATTATAATGAGGCATTTAAGTGCCATAAGATTATGTACAGAAAGGTGGTAGAAACTGTATCATTTCCTATTACCATTGCATGAAGATGAAGGAGTCCTCTGTATTCATGATTATGCTATACCGAATAGAAGATGAAGCAGGGAACATTTAATTTCTTCCTCAGACTGACGGAGATGAAGATGAATATTGGAAATTTTGAATATTTTTCATACAGTCATTAATTTCTGATAAGGTTCTAGCAACACACATGCATAAAGGCTGAGTGTAACTTAAACCCTTGCAAACAAAGAGGAATGTGACTTGGACCAGAGTTTTGCACATTAAATTGCCATGCAGTTTAGCTACAGCAGCACTAGAAGGTGTCTATGGTGGTTTGACCCTCACTAGGGGCCAGATACCTACAAAAGTTGGTCTATCGCTCCACTTTTCAGCTGGACAGGGGAGAAAATAGATATTAAGAGGCTTAGGAGTCAAGATAAAGACAGGGAAAGATCATTCCACAATTAGTGTCACGGGCAAAATACAGACTCAACATGGAATAAAAAAAGCATCTATTTTATTACACTGCGCACACACACACACACACACACACACAGTGACACCAGAGTTAGATAATGAAAACTGCAACCAGATCTTAAAGCACTTCCCCTCACCCCTCCCTTTGTAGCACCTTAGTCATGATTTCGCTCCCTTTGCTTCAGAGGAATCTTTCTCTCCAGTGCCTGGAACCCCTCTTCCCCACTTCTTCCCTGACCTTGGTGTCTGCAGTTTCTTACATCTTCTCACTCCCTTCTCTGGTGACAAAAGCGGCTGCTTGTGTTTTGTTTTCTCCTAAATGTGATTCCCAGAGGTGCTGTGACCATCACTGATGGGCTCGGCCTTGGTCAGTGGTGGGTCCATTCTTATGCCCAGCTGCTATTTACTCTATTGGGCCCGCAGAAAGCCTCCTGCAGCCCCCCCTCCTCCACCAGAACCCCACCACACAAAACCACAACAGTGCCCTATGGTTTTCTCTACATTCTGGCAGCAACCACACCCTCTCAGTAGGCTCCTGAACACAGTTCCTGGAATAATACCCAAGCTGAAAGAGTCCATCCTTGCCCTGTCTTGTAGGTTCATCTCAAGTCCACAGAGTTTCCAGTCACAACCAGGACTGCTGTATCTTTCTTCATGGTACCTAACCTACAGCTTCTGCACATCTAGCCCACACTTCACCATAATTTGTCTGCTCTATCTACACTTTGGCATCCCACCACCAAAATAAAAGGTACCATCTGATTTACACTACTATTCACTAGCACCTCTTAACAAAAGTGGAGGATTGTAAACTGGACCAGACAGCTGCAACCATCATTACTGTTCTTTGCTCTTCCAGTGCACTTCACCCTAGCCAGGGATAATATTTAGAGCAGAGGCTCAAACATGATGCAAGCCACATTATGGAAAGCCTTTTGCAAAACTCCTGCTTGCATCACAGGTGTTTTCCAGTTAGGTTTCTATGGTCTAGAAAAACATGGTTATGCAGAGCTTGAGAGGAGAGGTGAGGAGAAGGCAAGCAGGAACCTTGGTGTAATGAAAGAGCAGGCACATAGGTTATTCTATACTGTATTGTTGAATGCAAGATTTCTATCTATAAAATTCATCTTGGGATTGCCTACTCCTAATTGAGAGAACCTCCTGAAATATAAAATGATCTAGAGAGAACTGGAGAAAGTGGAAGCTCTTTTATGAAGTACTATGTGTACTTCCTCTTCTGGTCACCTATTTTGTTTTTGGTTTTTTTTCATTATCATTTCTCTTACTCCAGGGCAACATGCCCTCCTGAGATTTTTCTTCCAACCTGCTTCTCAAAGGGGAACCATGCAATTTGCCATGCTCTTTCCTCCAGCTATTCCCTGAAGTCTTCCTACTTTTTTATGTATCCACGTTCATTCCTCTCATTTGCTTTTCTGTAGCTGTATGTCCTTTACTCAAGCTTCCAAAAGGGCTGTCTTTCTCTAGCTGAAAGTCTCATTGTGAATAGAGGGACATAATTGAGACTGTGAGGACTCAAAACCAAAAAATCTATTGCAGATCAGATCAGCTACAGTAACTAATTCCACTTAGTGCAGAAGGCAGCTGAAGGAGGATTAAACTGAGCCGTATCTCAGTGGTTTTGCTGAGTTTGAGAAGCATAGGCAAGTATGGCTTCTGCAGCCTGACTGCAGAATAAAAACATTCGAGCTGAAATACAGGGATTGTGCGTTCCAACTTTTAAAGAGCTCCACTATTTACCTTGAAACTCTTGAGTAATGGCTTAATGACTGTGCCAGAATAACTTTCTGAGGAGGAACCTGATAATAGAGGCTTCTATTATCTAGTAGAACAAAAACTGATGATGGGAAGTTTTCTAGGCATGCTGTTAGGCTATTATTAAGGATATGGAAGAATTGTCAATAGTGATGCAGAATAAGAAGTATTTGCTAAACTTTCCAAGGTGGTGGTTGGTGCAATATAGATCACTAATTCCTCTCCACTGATGGTAATGATACTAATCAAATATTAAGCCAAAACAATAAATGTTAGATGTTTTTAAATAGTAGATAAAAATTATTTTCGTTTAGGAGCTCTAAAGATACTTAAGAGCTCTCTACAAAATTTATGTTGACTTACAATGTTCCTTAGAAGTTTGAAAGATTAATTTGTTATGAAAAATTAAAGAAGTAAACCGAACACTTTCAGGTCCAGGCTTGTCAATCTGAGACAGAACTGAATGAGACAAAGAGCAAATTAGTCTCATAACAAAAAACTGAAAGAGTAGAAAAAATGACACAAGCATCCAGAAAATAGGTCTTGTCAGCCTATGTTGACTTCACTTTTATAAGTTCAGTAGATGTGAGTTAAATTGATGGGATGTGCCTAGAACTGTGTGAGGCATTTTAATAGATATAAAATGGCATTTTGATCAGTAGAACAAGAAGAAGACTGATGATGTAAAATCAGAAGGAAGTAATGTAGCCACACTTGCACAATAGAGAACTTGATTCACAATGGCATCCTATAATGAACCAAGGGGCTAATGTGGTCTTACAGTGTTCAGACAGCAAATGTTAGAGCTTCCATATTTCTTACTGTGGCAACTGCCACCAAAACAGCCCTAGTTCAAGAAAGATGTTGATAAATATGAAAGCACTGGAAAAGAATAAAGGAATAAATAAGGAAATGGAAAGGATGTTTTATGTACCAATTCAAGGCTGACCAAAAGTTAAAGCATGATATGAAGTCCAAATGTCTCTTAAATATTGACCGGCTTGGTACATCAACTACCCCTCTAGGAAGCCTGTTCCAGTGTTCCTTCTTGGTAAATAAATGCTTCTTAATGTCCAATCCCTGGTGCAGCTTTGAACCATTCCCACAGGTCCTGTCCATGGATCCCAGGGAGAAGAGCTCTGCATCTCCCTCTCCCCTTCCCCGCCCCAGGAAGCTGCAGAGTGAAATGAGGTCACCCCTCAGCCGCCTGCTTACAAACTACACAAATCCCAAGTCCTCCTCCCAGGACATTCACCCAGTGTACTGTGAACCCACCCAACCCACAACTTGTCCAGAAGGATGCTGCCAGGGACACTACCAAAAGCCTTACTAAAATGCGGAACAACTACATCCACATCCTTCCCTTCATCCTCCACCTGCCAGGTGATCTTTATCATAGAAGGACATCAAATTAGTTCAACAAGGCTTTCTTTCCCTCTCTGAACACATTTTGACCGTGCCTGGTGATCACATTATTCTTTAAATGCCTTTCAATACTTAGTACCCAGTATAATCTTTTCCATAATTTTTCTAGGAACTGAAGTTAGACTGACAAGTCTCTAGTTCCATGATCATTACTGCAGATCTGCATAGAATTGCTTGGTCTAAAACCTATTGCAGTCATTGTCTTCAGTTCAGACCTCTGTGAAATGCTAGCCATAATAGCAAGAAGAATACATTTAAATGTATTAATGGAATAAATTCCAAGTGGTTTCACACTCCTAGCATATTTAAACTGGTATTTTTCAGGACTACTGAAGGGGTTTTTTTTAACAAGTTTGGGTGATCATACTTCAGCATGTTGGGGGTATTTTTGTGAGTCTTAAATTGAATAGTTCTTGATCTGGTTGGGTGAAACAAATATAAAGTTCTACCTGCCTGATACCAAAACACATTTGAAAGCATGACCTCAAAGTTCTGAGATAAAAGGGCACCATGATCTGTTAACAGGGATGTATAGACCATCCTATGGAAGAGAATTAGAGAGGAGGAAAGGATAAAAAAATTTTTTTTAATGAACTTAAACTCTTACTCCATTTTAAGGAGTGGGCTGGCAGAACTTCATCTTAGTAAAAGATAAGCAGCAATGTTACTCTGAGTACCCTGTATTTAGTCATGTATATAATCTAACCTTACTTTTGAGTTAAAGTGCAATGCTTTCTTTAGTTCTAGCTCCTTTCTAAGGCTTTATGGCCATACCAGTTTTCAGATTCAAAGTGCCAATATGCTCAAGAGTTACAGTCATATCTTAATTGATAGTACTAAGAGGAATATATGCAAGTATCTAAAACATGTCCCATGCTTGGACTGATCACATGAATGTTGCAGGTACACATTATTCTGCTCAGGGAAACAGAAAATTTCATCGCTAATTGTTCATAAAAGGTTTCTTTAACTGGAATTTACATTTCTTTAAGTGACACTTCCAGACAGAGAATGTCTAAGCTCTCATTAAATCACATTTTATTAATAATTAGTTAGTACATATAAATTAATTTGTCAAAGAGCATTTCTTTCCCTTCACCCTATCCTTTTTGTGTAACAGCTTGTCTGCATAAACATGTTTTTTGTCTTCTGTTCTAAAAAGTGCTTCTTAAGAGATAAAGATTAAATTACAAAGAAATAACCAAAGTATATTCACTAATGTTGAGCTAACCTTCTTAATGCCAGACTGAATAGAGAAAAACTAGCATGAAGAAGGCAGTTACCCAGATTTTAGACTCTGTGTGGCCTCAAATTAAAAAGCTTGAAACAGGGTCATACTGCTCACTATGTACATATCCCTGCTGCAATAAGCACTTGTGCAGCAAATGTAAACCAAGGAAAATGAGATCCCATTCTGAAGCATTTCATATCACAGCATAACTGGTAAAACCAAGGAGGAGCAAGGAGATGTATTCTATTAAGAACTACTGCAAATCAGTCTCACAGCAAGTTGTTGGAACTTTCCTGACCACAAAAGATCTTTAAGTTCTTAACTTGTTCCTGTGAGTCAACACCTTTACTTTTTATAATTGCAGAGAGCAATCCTGGACACCTAACATCCATTTTGTATAACCTGCACTTCAACTAGAGACAGACATATTAAATATTAATCCAGGTATGGGTTTTTTTGTTCCTGTTTTTTCTGGTGCAGTTAATGTCAGAATCTGAATGGCCAAACAGTTGCTTGATATGGCAAAGCAATGCATGGGGCAATCACTGCCAGTCAGGAATGCATTCAGGGTTGTCAGATCACCAAGACTGGACGCTGGGATGCCCAAGCAGTATGATCAGGCAGGGCTGGAGCAGTGTGGGAAATAGTGGCTGCTCACCTCTATTCACCACTACTGACATACTGGGGGTTTCAGTGAGAAACTGCACCTCATATAGGACGAAGACTCCCTGCCCTGAGACAGGAGTGATGGTGTGATGTATCTTTGGACAGAAAGCAAGAAATCTAATTGTCTTGGAAGCATGTGCACTGTCAGTAGCTGGAAGCAAGCCTTGAAAGGATGCCATTAGTATGGGTGACCCATTCTTCCAATATGTTGTTTTGTAAATGTCTGCTCTTGGCACACCTTAGTGTGAACTTAAGAAACTTCATAATTAACTGGGCTCACATCCTATATCATGAATATGCTGAGACTCCAGAGATTGTAGGGCAAAAGGAAGAACAAAAAGCAGTGCTGAATGAAAGGGTTTTTTTAACTTAAAAGGATTTGGGTAGAATAGGCAAACTGAATGCTGGAAGCCTGAGACTTGAACCAACTATTTCTCTGTCAGAAATTCAGGGACAAGTCTTTGCTAATGAAAATATACAGGGCCACAAGCAAACTTCCTTTTTACTCATACTCATCAGACAAAACTCCTGTGAGTACTAACAGGCAAGAGTTGAAGCCTATGGCAGCTAGGGATTAAAGTACTGATGGCCCCCTCCCCGGCTGCCTGTCCTGTGCAGTGTGCCGTGTCAGCATAAATGCATTATACACTATACACAGAAGCATGTAGCTAAGCCCTCCATCCTGCTCCATCCCCTCCACTGTGCAGGCAGCAAGTTCTGCTGGACAGGTGGGGAAGAAGGGTGGCATGGCACTGACCTATCCACTCCTGAATGACATCATCTATAGGGGAACACAGTATTCTTCAGCTCCAGCTTTTTAATCCCCGTATCTTTCCTGGATATTCCTGAGAAGATTAGTTTCTAGTTTTTTGAGGCAGAAAGTAGGGCTGAGAACTGGAGGATTTGGTTAGGATGATTGGGAATGTGCTAAACTGTGTAGAAATCACTCTTAAACTGCCATTTAGTGTGATGCAAGATGGGCTTTGTCTCTCCTTTTCTCCTTTCCCACGCAAGATGGGCTTTGTCTCTCCTTTTCTCCTTTCCCACTTACTTTTTTGAACACTTGATAATTACCTAAGTGAGGGAATACAAAGCAATGATTTGTGGCTTTCAGTCTGCCAACATAATAAATGTTCACATGGTTTTATTTGCAATCTTTAACAATAGAAAACCATATGGGATGAGTTATTCTGTAGTGTCCCGTGCGCTCCCTCTAAATGGTATGTACAGCAACCTTAACACAATCTCACAGCAGAGCAGAGAGGAGAGTGGGAATATCATGGCAGCTCTTTGGCATTTTCATTACAGTGCAGTGGCCATTTCTGCATGCACAGAATCAAACAAAGACTCGTTGAATTGTGTAGGTGGGAAAAGACCCTCTAAGGCAACCTCCTCTCTCCTCTGGCTCAAAATAGGGCCTGTTAGAGCAGATTTCTCAGGGCCTCATACAATCAGGTCTTTAATATCTCCAGGGGTGGGAATCCCACAGACTCTCTGCTCCAGTGTTTGTCCACCCTCAGAGTGAAAGTATTTTCTAATATCTAATGGGGATTCTCATCGTTACAGCCTCTGTTTGCTCTCATCACTGTGAACCTCCAAAAAGACTCAGGTTCTGTCATCTCTACAGCCACCCACTATATAGTTGCAGACAGCAGTAATATCTCCCTGGAGCTTTCTCTCCTTTTGACTGAACAACTCCATTTCTCTCAGCCTCTCCTGGTATGCCAAATGCTTCAGCCTCCCCTCCAGCATTATGGTAGACCCCCATGGCACTTTGGGCGTCCTCCAAGATTAAAATCTTCAGTATAACTCTGCTTCACTGGACATACGATTCCCTTGCCCAGCTAATCCAGCCCCTGACCACATCGCATACAATCAGGCAACAAATAATGCTGAACTCTCATAAATAAGGCCCACATATTATATGCCTTTTTTTTTTTTTTTTTTTGTATTTGCACTCTACAGACAGTTTGGGTCACCTTTTGGGAACCAGAAACACCTAGAGGCCTAAATCACTTCATCTAGTTCAGAAGGTAAACCTAAGAGCACAGCTAAAGAAAAATATGTTTGATTCAAGTTAGTCATCCTTCCCAGGAAGTGTTTAGAGGGCCTTCTGCATCTCCCTTCTACCTGTTCTCTCTTGACTTTTTGTGTTTTCTAACTCCTCATACTCCCTGGACCTGATAATTTCCATTCATTTCCTATTTCATAATAGTCTGAGTTTATTTAAAGCAGAATAAAACTCAGAAGTCCACAGTTAGCTGGTTAATCCGATTGGACATCAGAAAAACAGTGTCAGTTCTTGACATATAGTGACTCCGTCTGTATGGAAGTTCGTCTACTGAAATTAGAGATAGCTACTTGTTGCACTGGCTAAACTATTCCTTTATGTTTTGTGCAGAAGTCAACATTAGTTTAATCAAATGGAAGTTCACCTAACATGCCTAAAAATGTTAGTTCTCTTCCTTAGGGCTGCACCTTCAACGCAAGGGCATGTGGGCTTGCAGATACTGAGAAACGATTCCTGTAATAGCCAACAAGAACCAGAATTACAGCTCAGCAAAGAGATAATTTTTCTTTCTCTGCACAGGTCATTTAGAAATCGTTTTCCATACAAACGTGATGTGAATTTGGACATCATCAACCACAGGCTGTATTTCATGCATATCCAAAAGTGCAAAACCTGTTGTTCCAAACTAGTAAATTTAACTGTAAATTCATTTTGGCCCAAGATTAAAATTAATAATTTAAGGGAAATACAGCTTAAACTTTGGGTCTTCTTTTTCTTTGCCTCCCTGTCACCAAACAACTACTGTTTGCTTTTGATACAAGTGCTGTCTCAAGTCAGTGCATCAGTAATCTTAAATGACTAAGCTTGCTGGGGATTTGTGCAAAACATTTAAGGTAAGACGTGCATATGCAACATATTTGCTACTCTACTGCTTTCCATTTTAAAAGACATATTGCCTGTAAAACTGCATTAATTTTCATTCAAAATCCTCTTTAGTAAAAGACTATAGTTTGAATTCTTCTAACTCATAAGTACAAACAATCTTTGTATTCTCACATGGCATTTCTGCTATTCTTTTCTCCTCTGTTTTTATTCCCTAATAGCTTTTGTTCTCTCTATTGCTTCTCCGTAGCAATTTATTTCATTTATCCTTAAGTGCATACAAATATTTGATCACAAAACTCAAATAGCAGCTCTGCCAATTAGAGGGAAACAACTTTGATGTGCCTGATTACAGATGAAACAAAAACGTATGTGGGTACTTACAAGGAAGACTATCAAGCAGAAAGACAAACAGCCAAGATAACAATCTTTCGGTTGCAAAGTCATAACAAATTTAGAGGGATGAAGAGGTCACAGCCTATGGAGGCAATGCAAAATAAAATAAATAAATATCATAAAATGGAGCAAGATTGATAGGCAGAAAAAAATGCTGAAATTTCTTCCTGAAGGATGTTCACATTGGGAACTGGTCTAAAATGTTAAATCATAGAATTATCAGTGACAATGATCATCTGGCAATATATGCTCAGTATGTGTCAAAATAAATTAGCTGAAAGTAGGATTTGGAAAGAAAAATTCAGGTTGATAACAAAATTTAGCAACAAATCAATGGGCGATGCTGAAAAGATTTAATTTTTTTCCCCTGTACATTTCTTGAATATTTAAAAAAAACAGAATAGACCCACAATAATTTCTTATCTTCAGTATGCAATGTGCAGGGCCTAATCCCAAAGCCATATGGTGTTTTAGGCTATCACTCCATAGAATTTAATGGCGATGGGTTTCCTAATATCACTTGAGCAGGCATTCACAGACTAGACCACATGTCGCCTGTAGAACAGGGAGTTTGTCCCATTTGCTTCCTAATACTTCTAACACAGGTGGTATCACAGTAGAAAGCACAAGAATTGCTGTTCAAGTGCCCTTGCTGAGTTCTTATTCCCTTTGCACCAAAGGCTCTATCTAGAGGAGTCCCTCTGGGGTCAGTACTGGGACCTGTGCTATTCAATATATTCAGTGATGACCTGGATGAGGGAATAGAGTGCACAGCCAGCAAGTTTGCTGATGACACAAAGCTGGGAGGGGTGGCTGACACACCAGAGGGCTGTGCTGCCATTCAGCAAGACTCAGACAGGCTGGAGAGTTGGGTGGGGAGAAGTTTAATGAGATTTAATAAGATCAAGTGTAGGATCTTGTATCTGGGGAAGAGCAACCCCAGGTACCAACATACGTTAGGGATGGATCTGTTGGAGAGCAGCGTAGGTGAGAGGGACTTGGGTGTGCTGGTGGGCAGCAGGATGACCATGAGCCAGCAATGTGCCCTCATGGCCAAGAAGGCCAGTGGCATCCTGGAGTGTATTAGAAAGGATGTGGTTAGTAGGTCAAAAGAGGTCCTTCCACCCATCTCCTCTGTCCTGGTGACACCATACCTGGAATATTGTGTCCAGTTCAAGAAGGACATAGAACTCCTTGAAAGAGTCCAGCACAGGGCGACTAAGATGATTAAGGGAGTGGAGCATCCTCTTTATGAGGACAGGCTGAGGGAGCTGGGCCTCTTTAGCTTGGAGGAGACTGAGGGGTGACTTTATTAATGGTTATAAATATGTAAAGGGTGAGTGTCAGGAAAATGGAGCCAAGCTCTTCTCAGTGATGGATGGTGCTAAAGGGCAACGGGTGTCAGCTGGGGTAAAGGAAGTTCCTTGTAAATATAAGGAAAAATGTTTTCACTGTGAGGGTGGCAGAGCACTAGAACAGGCTGCCCAGAGACGTTGTGGAGTCTCCTTCTCTGGAGACATTCAAAACCTGCCTGGATGTGTTCCTGTGTGATTTAGTCTAGGTGATCCTGCTCTGGCAGGGGGGTTGGACTAGATGATCTTTCAAGGTCCTTTCCAACTCCTAACATTCTGTGATTATGTGAAAGCTAATGTGATGCATAAGGTGAATAAAGGTTAAAAGCTGAGGTGTGAAATAATGAGACATGTATAAATGGATAGAAGTGAGGACTATTTAATCCAAGGAGGGAGGGTAACAGAGAAAAAATGTCCTCCAGAATCATTGTAAGGAAAGAAGGATACTTCATGACAAATGTTTTTTGCCATAGTCCCAAAACAGCCCATTAAACCTCACTGGAAAAGTACAACCTATTTAGTACATTGACACATCTTGACAGGAGTCAGAAATGTTCTTCTTCATTTGTAACAATAAATAAACTGTCCAAATGTTCATTTAATGCCAAACAGAATTCATCCGATCTTGAAAACTAAACAGTTCTGGACATGCTTTTTGGCCAGGAGATTTCCCAGATGCCAGAAGCACAGGCCATGAATTGTGGCTGAATGCTTGGCAAATGCCAGACCACAGAAATCAAATGAGTGGAAAGACTTCTTTTGGCCCAAACACAGCTGCTGATTTGACAGATGGGAATACTTTGTTTTTAGTGGGACCTTGTGACATGAATTCGAGTCTGACAACTGCCAGAGGCAGAACTGACTGATCTGACCCAGGCTGTCAAATTTTAGTCTTCTGTGACACCACTGGGTGAAAAATGGGACATGTGAGCAAAGGACAGACACATTGGAAAGGAAAATTCAAGGCAGACCAATTAGTGCTATTATTTGAATGCATGACTTCTCATCTCTTGATTTTAAGTATTTAAAAACAATATTCTTTATACAGTGCTCAAAAATATGTTTGTCTCCTCTGATACTCCGTACCTCCATTTCCCAAGCAGTCAATTTGTCATGTACTTTGTGGTCACAGTGAGGACTCACAGCTTTTGGGCAGAGACTAATTAGTTTCACATTGGTACAAACTGGGAATCATTTGTTTGATGTCACCAGAATGACAGCAAGGAAACACAAGTGACTGGAACCAGGTCCTCCGTCGGAAAGGATTTTTGACTTGATGATGATAAGCAAATAAGACATACCCAGATTCCCATAAGTATTTTTATGAACAAATGTCAAATTAGTTAAAAGCAGAATCTAGAAGCTGAGATTAACAAATTGTCTCCATCCATGTTTCATTGCACTGCAGATAAATATTTTAATGGGAGCCTTTAAAAATGTGAAGCCTTTTATGCAGTTAAAGAAAATTCACATTACCCATCATAATGGAGAACATTACAAATTCAAATCACTTGAGGTTTAAGTGCTCTGTTTTTATGGCTTTTACAGTACTTTATTTCTTGCAAGTGTTATACAAACAATATTTTCTTTGCAGAGGCACAGGTCACTACTAGACAAAAGCTGCAGAAGTGTCTGTGACTCTCTTCTACTCCCTTCTCCTCCACCCTCACCCACCCAGTTGCTGGCTGCTGCTCCTGCAGCTCACCCAGATGAATAAATTTCATGATGCTCCTCAAGGAATTTGTTTAAGGCTGCAAGAGCTTCTTCGAAGTGCACCTGGGGTAATGGACAGCAAGCAGCTGACTCCAGACTGAAGCTGATAAGGAGTGCTCATCTACCTTCTGTTGGCTGAGATAAGGGTGACTATAAAGAGGGGATGGTTTATCTTACATTTCATGTACCATTTTCATCTTAGTGGTTTGACCTAAAGCCTTATTCAAGTGTTTCCTCCAAACTAGAGAAGTGAGATGGGCTTACTTCACCCAAAATATCAAGACAAATGTTAGAAATGCAGCCATCTGTATTATTTCCTCTTGTTTTCTGTCTACCAGACTGCACCGTTCCACGTCTTTCATGAAATGTTGCAGAAGAAAAGTAACGAACCCTTCAAGCAAACCTAATTGTCCCATGGATTTGTACAAATAGCAAAACATTAGCAACATGTCTCCTCACTTCCAGTTAGGTAGTTTTGGACATCTGTATCTCCATACTAGCACATTACAGATAGATTCATGAGCATTAGAAATAGTCTAAAAAAACAGGCTTTTTGGGTTTTTTGGGTCTTTATGAAACTTCCAGGTAAGGGATTAGAGGAGGGGCAGGAGTAATTAAGGAACATGGACCTGTGCTGAGAAGATGGGAATCCATCAGACTCTGCAGAGGTCTCAGCAGAGAAACAATATGGGCAGCTGTGCTCTGGCATTTTTAAGGGTACATTATCCTAATGTTATTATACTGGCCTGAAAGCAAAGTGGAGCAGCTGCAATGCATTTAAGCAAGAGAGTTAGGGGAAGAAATCTGTCCCAATACTTTAAAGTTCTCATTAATTACCACTGATTGTTTTCAGTGTAACAGCAAAAGTTCAGCAGTGCCACCCCTGTTCCATATTGTGTGTGTGTGTGTGTGCATGCGTGTGTATAGACTAGAATATTTTAGTTAAAAGCACTAAGTTTTTAAAGCCTGTAAAAGCTGTCTAAAAATTATACAATACATTTACCAAATTTTAAGCCACAGTGAGAAGCAACTGAAGCCACTGCACAATGCAGCAAAGTAGAGAGCTTACCCCATGCAGCCAGTGTATCCCTCAGACAACATTTTGCATAGGTTCCCAACTCAATATTCCTATTCTCTGCAGGGGCATTTACAACCAGGTGTTAATTATACTTATTCACCTAGGGGACAGTGAAAGCGTATTTCCAATCCAATTAAAACAACCCAAATCCATGTTTTGATAAGGCTGTAATTAAAGTTTGTATAATGAGGCTGTATTTGGAGTTTCAAAACAAAAATGTTAATGCAGCTTTTGCACTGTTTTGAGGTAGTACACAGATTGTATCGCCAAAGGCTGTACATAAATAATCAGTGTGGCTCAGAGGATGATGGCTGGGTCCTTGTGTGACCACAGGCTCATTCTTCAAGCAGATGCTTGTGCTTTTATTGATATTTGCATGAGAAGGACAATTCTCACAATGTGGGGATGTCAGACCTATTCATAAATACCATCCTATACTGCTCTTGGTCCCAAACACCACCTCTTTAAGATAGGTTAATGTGTAGTGATTGAGGGCTTAAGAAAGCAAGCCAGTTTTATGTGCAAAGCTGTTCAAAGTGAAGGTATAATGTAGAAAAGAAATGGAGGTAAACAGGCATGGTAGGAAAGTGATTGCCTATGTTACATCACAGCACTGTCAGACATACAACAATCTACAAAAAAAAAAAAAAAGCAGTTTTCCTCATGGAAAGGATGGGCTTATAACCATCACAGAAACACTAGGTTGCAAAAGACCTTTGAGATCATCAAGTCCAACCGTACCCGTCCACTACTAAACCACATCCCTGAGCACCTCGTCTACCTATCTTTTAAATACATCAGGAATGGTGACTCAATCACCTCCCTGGGCAGCCTGTTCCAATGCCTGATAACCCTTTTGGTGGAGTACTTTTTCCTAATGTCTAATCTGAACCTGCCCTGGCACAACCTGAGTCCATTCCCCCTCATGCTATCACCTGTCTCTTGGGGGAAGAGACCAACACTGATCTCTCTACAACCTCCTTTCGGGTAGTTGTAGAGAGCAATAAGGTCTCCCCTCAGCCTCCTCTTCCCCAGGCTAAACAACTCCAGTTCCCTCAGCCACTCCTCGTAAGGTTTGCTGTCTAGACCTTTCACCAGTCTGGTTGCCCTTCCCTGGACGCAGTAAGGGTACACTTCCACTCTCTATCCCAGGTAGCTCCTTCCCATGTGTAAAATCCAGGTGTTGCTAGGTATCAAACTAACCATGGAAAAGAATAGGCACAGTACCCTAAAATGCAAGGATGCCCAGGGACACCATTCGATAAGGTATGACATATAACACTTACCACTTGGATTATCCTCCTTGTCTGCTGTGTCCCTCCCTGGCTCCCCTGCTTAGCCAAGGCAGATCAACTCTCAGCCCTCAGCTTGGCCAGGTACAAAATGACCACATTAGTTAATGGAGAGTCCTTACCTAGCAACACATAGCTATTTTGACTTATGTGCATATCACCTTCTTCCCCCTTTTTTCTCCATTTTGTTCTTTAGTTTTCCATTATCTCCTGCTCCTTTTAACTAAGTATTCTTTGTATTATGTACTAGAAATTTGCTTTCTCATTCTAATGGGTTTTTTCCTCAGTGGGTATTTTATTTTCTCTTTAATTTTTCTAAATAAAGATGTAAATCTCCAAAACATTTATTTTCAAGGAATTTTTAAAGTTTCTACTTTAAAGTAGAAAACTCACAATGCAAGGATGTAATGTTGTTGTAGTTCTGTTGGAGAAGGAAAGCTGAAGGGGTGGCTTCTGCAAGAAGCAGCCAGAAGCTCTCTACAGGCCTGAGGGAGAAAACACCAGCCGGCTCAAGGCCAGACCTGCCACTGACCAAGGCTGAGCCCATCAGTGATGGTCACAGTGCCTCTGGGAATCACATTTAGGAGAAAAAACGGCAAGCAGCTGCTTTTTGCCACCAGAGAAGGGAGTGAGAAGGTGTAAGAAACTGCAGACACCAAGGTCAGGGAAGGGGGGAAGGAGGCACCCCAGGTGCCAGAGAGAAAACCCATGGTGGAGTGGGTGTCCCCTCGCAGCCTATGGAAAAGGCCAAGATCCCACCTGTAGCCCATGAGAGGCCCCACACTGGAGCAGGTGGAGACATACAGGAGATGCTGTGACCCATGTTGGAGCAAGACCCTGCCAGTCTGTGCCCATGGAGAAAGATAGAGGCACAGAAATGTGCGAGAGAGAGAGAGAGATATCCACACTGGAGCAGGTTTGCTGGGAGATTATAAAGCTTGTGACCCAGTGGGGGACCAGGCTAGAGCAGTCTGGGCCTGACAGACCTAGAGACATTCTGTGATTTATGACTGCACCCCAGAGAAGTGACCTCATGCTGGGGCAGCTGGTGAAGAGCTGAAGCCCTGTGGGAAAGGATTCACGTTGGAGAAGTCCGTAAAGGACTGTCTTCCATGGGTGGGACCCCATGCTGGAGCAGGGAAAGGGTGTGAGGAATGCCTCCCCCTCCCCAGCTAAGGAGGAAACAACTCGTGAGGAACTGACTGAAACCCCCATTCCCCCATTCCCTGCCCTACCCAGTGCCACATTGAAGGGAAGAAAGGAGCAAAATCATGACTAAAGTGAAGTCTGCTGAGAAGGGAGGGGTGGGGGGGGAATGTGCTTTAAGATCTGGTCTCATGATTCGACTCTGGTGTCACTGGGTATGTAGTGTAGTGTAATAAATGAGTTTTCTTTCCTTTACTCTGTGCTGAGTCTGTTTTGCCCCTGACAATGATGGCAGAATGATCTCTCCCTGTCCTTATCTCGATGACTCAGCCTCTCAATATATAGTTATCTCCCCCGTCCAGCTGAAAAGGGAAGTGATAGAGTGACTTTGGTGGGCATCTGGCCTCTAGCCAAGGCAAAACCACCACAAATCTACATTAGCTAAATATTATGGCACATCATTGTAAGTTTCAAACTGCACGAAGATAGAGAAAGGGACTGTAATCTTCATATGTCAGAGCTGTAGCATGGCCAGAAACTCTTCAACAGGAACTGTCCAACAGAATACGATTCTGCACTGGAGAGTTTTATTGTGCCCTTTTTTCAGATAAGGGGACAAGAACTGCATGCATTACTCTAAGTATGAACACATGACATCATTGACATCATTAATTTGTAGCTGGTTTTCTAATTCCTTTAAAATAATTCCTAATGATTTATATGCTTTTTTGACTGCTGGTGACCAATGGAAACCCTTTCACAGAAAAATCCTTCAGGTTTTATTCTCGGTGATGACAGTCAACTCAGAACACATCACTGTATCAGTGAAGTCGAGATTTTGTTTACCACGTTTGTCACCTTATTATTTAGCCACAGTGAATTTCATTTTACCTGCCAGGTTGCTCATAGTTATAAAATATATCTGTAATTCTGCACGTTGCTCCAGTCTATCCTGAATAATGACTTAGCACAAAAAAACTTTGCCACCTCACTATTCGCCCCTTTTCCAGGTCATTAAAGAATCTAGTGGTAAATAACTACACTGTTAAAAGCAGTGGAGGCCAATTTGCACATATGACTGTCCCTGCATCACTGTACTACTGTTATTCAAATGAAAAAATATGTACTTCAGGATAAAAGGGAAAAACTACCATGCAGAGGCAAGTGACGGGAACTAGAATGAAGAAAAAATATTTCCATTGGTTCTCTGATAAACCAGAGGCCTCCAGTAATCCTTGGATGGCCACACAACCATTTTTAAAGAGTTCAAGAACTTAGAGCAGGTAAATGTTTTTGTCCGTGGGTGGTTTGAATCCAAGATACCTGAAAGCAGATCAATTCCTTATACCTAAGATGAAGATGGAGATAGTGGAAAGGGGAAGTGGGGAGGGGGTGTTATCACAATAAATAGTATCGTTTTCTGATTGGATCTGACAGTAGTGTGCATGGTCAAATACAACAGTTATATGCTGGGGATCAGGATGCTACTGTGAATAAGATCTCCAAGTACTCTCCATACCCAGGGAGGTCAAAAGAAGAGGGATCAAAACTTGGGGCCTGGGGCAGAACTGTATGAAATTGACCTCAAGGGTTTATCCTAGAGTAGCAGGCAGCCAAATACAACACTGCAAGGCTGTCAGCACTGGTCTAGGATAGAGCCATGTCTCATTCCCTTCCTACCATTGTATTCCATGAGGATTGTTTGTCATAAGTTTCCACTAAAACCAGTAAGTAAAGCCTGGCCTCCACCCTTAACCAAACCTCTTGCACAAGCCTGAAAAGTCCAGCAGTTCCCAGAAGCTCCAGACTCCCTACAAGCATGCCATGGGACCAGTCCAGGGAAGCACAGCCAAACACCACGCGTGTGGAAAAGCCAGGCTGCACGTTCTCAGGAAGCAGGACCCACAGTGCAAAGGACACGCATGGCTGCTCCCCTGGGGCAGGGGCGGGCATCTCTGGGGATGTGCATGTCAATGAAGTCTGCCTTAAAGAAAACAGCTATTATAAATTAGCCACATTGATGCTAACATTGTGTAACAGAATACGTGTATAATCATGGATGCAAGATGCACAAAAAATATCACAGCAAAAAGTCTCACTGAAACAGCAGCCAGATTCCTTATGTGAGACCTCCGCGACTCTCACACAAACAATAGTCCCTTTCTTTCCCTTTGTTCTACTGGCTTGCTGCTGCCATGTACCAGAGTGCTTTAAAATCACTTTGTTTTGTCAATACATGATAATCTTGTGCCACCAAGCGTGGCTACTTTCCATTATTTACCTGTGGTGATGAATTTAAAATGTTGATCTTCAAAGAGAAAACGGATCAGATCTTAGGGTCAGTGATAAAACTGAGAGTGATCAATGTGAGATTTAAAAGCAAATTAATTGGAGAAATAGATGTAATTACTGACGAATGCATAGAGCATTTAAATTGTCTGTCAGTCATTCTATTGGCTTTTAAAAGACATAAGGAGTCGGAGGCAAAATGAGGTTGCAGGATTAATAGCAAGCCAAATGCAGTTGGACTTTCAAACAGAGCTGCCAGAAGCACTGAAGGCCCCCATTTTAATTGCATGAACATCCAAACAGTCATGTTTGGCATAGACTATTCAAGGAGTATCCTCAAAAGTCCACTTTTAGAGAACATGCACAAATTATAACTCCGGGCTTTCTGCACAACAAATTAGTCATATGGGTGTTGCATAATTTTGCTTCAGACAAAGAATGAGCATGTGGGGAGAAAAGCTCATGCATTGGCATATGGACGAAGTTTTTGAGCATGAAGGAGGAGTTTTCTAACTTACAGGGAAGTCAAGAACACAAACCCTAAATAAAGGGAAGGGAATGGGTCTAGCAATCCCCTTTTCTGGTCTGAGAGGCTACTAAGCACACTTCTGGCATGTAAATAACATAAACCCTTTGACAGGGTCAAGCAAAATTCCCTCATAGAAACTCAAACCAGAATGCAAAACAGTAAATTTTATCATATAAAAGTGGTCGGTTTGGCTCACTTAAGAAAGTAAAAGTGCAGTGAAAACGTTCATTTGGAGAACATAGGGATACAGCAAACTTCAGACATGCAGTGCTGGCTGTTTGCATTAAGAATTTTCACAATTAACACATTCCTGATGAACAAATTCTTCCTTAGGTGAAACTGACCTTTTAACGTAAAATTAAAAGCTGGTTCTTTTGCTGGAAGATGCATCTTAAACTGAGGCAAAAGCCACAGAGGGGCAAATAGCATGGGAAGGATGGTAGAAATTACTTTTGTCAATCACTGGAAGAAAACTTGGAAAAGAATGTCCTGAAGAATCAGTCAGGCACAAATTCTCCTGTCTGTACTCACATCTAGCAGAGAAAGGGGGTGTGGGAGTTATAGAATCATAGCAGTAGGGAAGAGCCGACAGCTGGTAAAACCCACCTAATGCAGGCTAAAGCCAACAGTAGCTGGGGCAGCAGATATTGTTTATTTGCAATAGAACAACATATTTCCATAAGATTCAGGGCTCTCAAGATGCATTGGCATCTCAATCATGGCTGTAATACTTTCAGGCATTCTTTTTTTCATTTTGTTGAATTCACTTGATTGGAGCTGGACACTTGAAGCTTTTTGGGCCAAGGATAGGATTTGCCAATGAACATGTTTAGCAAAATACAATCCAGATCACTGCTTTTGAAGGAGTAGTCATACTAAAATAACGATGCAATGCAACAAGAGTAAACAGATCTATTATCAGTACTGCATTGCTTCTACAATAAATGTATTTAAATCCTTTTTTTTTTTTTTTTGGGACACTGCTAACAAAAATTCCTAATGCATTGATGAGCTGTGAAAAAGTGAATTACAGCTTCTTCCTCCATGTAAGGTTTGGCAATTTTTCCTCTTGTGTTACCACTTCCAATGCATTTAAAAACTTTGTTCATCTCAGACTGCAGTAGTTCAGGTTGGTTTATTTTGACCCTAATTATCACAGATATGCTATTATTTGGAAATGAAATTGCAAAAGCAATTGTTCAGTTCTAAATTCCTGGAAACTGCTTCCATTCACTCTCCAAATACATTATTCCCTTCTTCAGCTTGCCAGGATACGATAGCACTTAATGCTGGCTGCCACATTGAGATCTCATGGTGCAATCATAACAAGACTTTCTGTAGCTCATTTAGTGAGTACTTATATTAGATGCAATCTTTCTCTGAGACCAGAAGATGTACCAGCCAAATGTTGTTGTACCAGCCAAAAAGCTTATGAATACTGAATGCAGTACACATTCTTTGGTAGGGAAGGAGAAAGTTCCATCTCTGAAGAAGATAAAGCATTGTTGGGTGTTCTGAAATTAGTGTTTTTCTCTCTAAAATGCAGTGATACATTGAATAAAAAGTGAAGCATCATTTGTTGTACCAACAAAACACCAGTTAGTTGTTATGATGGCTACTGTTGGCCAATGGTGGTATAGCATTGTGAGATGATGAAGCAAGTATTCACTGAGAAGTTTAGTTAAAAATATCAGAAATATCTCCCAGGTCATAGGTCTCACAGGTGATTAGCATTTCCTTATCCCATTCATATATACACTATTCAAAAAGATACTATTAGCAGCATGTGTGAGGAAAGATGCCAGATGTAGTGTGGTGTTTGGGATTCTTCCTAACTGTACATCTAACCAATGTACCTAACTGTACATCTAGTCCAATTTCTAAGTGTGGGAATCTGAATACCAACTAGGAAAAAAACTCTTCTACATCTCTTCTTGGTGAACAGGGAAAGCTGTTATATTAGCTGTAGAGTTACAACACTCATGCTAGAGAGGAACCCTGAAGAAGAATGAATTCTAGTTCACATTTAGTGACGATAAATAGCCTCTCATTTTACACTTTGAATATTAAGATACCTGAAACTGACAATTTTGGAATCAGTAACAGCAAGCAAGGGAAACAACCACATTTCAAACACTCAGACTGGGTTTCTGAGCATCCACATTCCAATAAACTGCTGTCGAGACTTAGCTTCTGTCTGTAATATATATAAATCCCAGTCTCAGCTGTGTAATTGAGCAATTTTATCATGTGGACAAATAGATTTTTTTATATTTTTGTTTTTTAGAAAAGTCCTTTTAAGACACATAAAATCAGAACTAAACAAGGGGGTTGCAGAAGTGGAAATCATTTTTGTTTTTCATTAAACCCATGCTGTAAACCTTTGGAGACTTTTCTCTTGCACAGGATTTAGTATTTGTATGTCAGAAGCAATACACTTTAAAAGACATCAAACCAAACCCTGGCTGGTGCTAATATGGATTGTATAAAAAGGTTATATGACTTTCTCAGGTCTTAATATGAGGTAAATTGCTTTCTGTTTTTATTTCTGTACATTTTGTCCATAAAATATCTTCCCATATGAGCTGAAAGTTTCTAGAGGTAATGAATGGAAAGACAAGGCAGTTTTACTTTGGGAAATACATTGCTCCAGCAGAGAAAAGTTGCTACTAAAATCACCTACTGCACTTTGGTCTCACATTTCCTCCCATAAAATAAAAAATGTTTTAAAATAAGTTACGGTTATGCTGTAAACAAGGAGTATACTTATACTGTTAAATAAATTACCCTCATGATTGATTCCAAGATCCCACTCCCTGATTATCTACACCTAGTTTTAGTCATAATGGACCAAACAAGCTGCCTTTGAGATAAGCCCAGACACCTATAAGGATAACTTGCCCCAGGACTTCTCTGTATCAAAATTTTGTTCTGCACAAGGAAGGAAGAAGGCCGGGGCAGTGCTGCACTCTTTCTACATCTCAATAAGAAAGGCCAAACAGCAAACAGATTAAAAAGACAACTACTTTAATGAGACAGGATAAGGAGAAATATAGGCAGTGAGTACATCTTACGTGGCTTCAGACACTGGGCACCCTGCATTTGTGTGAGGTTGGACAGAGTCTGGATGGATTTTCTCATAGCATGCTGCACAGAGCAGATCCTGTCCGTGGAGAAAAGCTCTTCCTTTTGCTCGTTACAGCTAATGAGTCCAGATAAAGTACAGACAACATTAATAATATATGGGCTTCTCAATCCTCAAGTACAAGGCCCAGTCTGCTTAAGATCCCTAATTCCTTGAATACAATGTCTTCCACAAAGCTCCCGGTGCACAAGTCCAACCCAGGCTGGGTTCTCCCCAGCATCCACAGTCCTCAAGCACCCTTTCAGAAGCCACAGTACAGACCATTAAATACTGCCTTGATACAACACTATAAAAGCACCTGCTGTGATATAGCCCTCACATGCCTTCTGGTTGAGCTTTGTTGACTAAAACACACAAATGCAAAATAATTGTTAGATTTTGAGCCACTGGGGAATCTCTCGGCCCCATCATGGCCTCCATACCCAGCACTATGCCAGTAGGGATGGCTAGCACACTGAAAGCACAGGCATACCTGACTCATCTGGATTTGTAAGACTTGTTAGTATTTATCTTGTCACCAGGCAGTGTTTCCTGGGGCAGCAATCCTTGGTGGGACAAGCAGAGTTAAGGAGGGCATGGCCTCTTTTCTCATCTTTTCATTATTTAAGATGATAACATATACTCAGTAATAGCTGCACAATGAGTTCTGTGCCTTGAGGCCAGAAAACAGAAGTAACTTCTGCTTATAAGGAGTGGAGAAACTTGTCAAAAAAATGCCTCAAAGAGCTAGAACTCTACAGAAACAAGAACCATCTGAATTTTTATGCTGACTTTGTTGTATATCCTAGAGCAAAAACCTTAGGTGGCTCTTTATCCTGCAGAGTAGTTTGTTCTAATTGATCATGGAAGAGATGTTTAAATTCTTTCTGGTTTGTATAGCATAAGCTATTAACTGTTACAGAAGTAACAGTTTACAATGCTAAAAATAGAATCCTAGTCTCTGGAGTGTGAAGTCTAGAAAGAAGTGGGATTTCAGACACATCCCCGTTTTTCAGTGTCACTCCCTTGAGTACTTTATAATATTTTTTTTAAATAATTTTCCTCAGACACCTAGCTGTTCCCATTTAGCAGACTGACTGCTGAACTGGGTTTTGAATTCAATACCACCCACCACAAATCTGATCTGCAGGATGCAACCTGTAGACCCAGAAGACTTCTGCTGGAGCTAATTTGAAAACAGCCCAAAGTCAGTTACATCAGTTGACTTCAGTCCATTGACTAATCTCTCCTCCTTTCTCCAAAGCACGTTGTGGACACTTGTATGACATTTTGCTTTCAACTTTTCCCTCAAATTAGGAAAGGATTGCAAGTGTTTGTCAAAGGAGCAAGCTGACACAAGGTCTTTCCCGAAGCTGCAAGAAATTTATATAACTTTAATCCTAAGTGATCTCTGGTTTTGGTAAGAATATCTCCTAAAAGTTAATGCATTTTCCTTTGTTGATGCAATCCTTCAAGAGACTAGAAGGCCAGGGGTCTCTTTTGCATTGTAAACACTAAATAATAAAGTCTGATTTTTTCCTCTAAATGTCTGTGTGCTTATCAAACCTAATAATATATGTCTCTCCTATACTTTTCTGTTGTAGAGGTACCTATTAGTCAGATGAAATATATCTAAGAGTTCTTACTTATTTAATGATCTCAGACCAAGGGAAGAATACATTGGAGAAAATAAAATGACCCCAACTTGTAAGAAGAGCATTTAGCGCTGAATATCCTAAAAGGAACTACAGAGTGGAACCCTTTTTATAAAGTGCCTTTCACATGAAAAACAAAATAGTTCTCTGCCCTCAATTAGACCAGACAAAAGGCTAAAAAGACAAATATCCTTCCAACTTACTGTGGATACAGGAAGAGCTGGCTAAATTAGCAGGAGTGCTCATTTGATGAGGGGCCGGAAGGCATCACACGCTTTGAGAGCTCTTTGTTCAAATTCCAGCTTAAATTAGAGGACAAAATGAGATAATTTCCCTGCTAAATCATCCTTGCCAGACATAGCTTCTTTTTTCTGAACTTTTTTTTTCTTTCCCCTCTAAAAAATGGGTAAGATTGCACCAAATAGCAGGTATTTTCAAGAGTACTGTGAAGAAAACCTTGGGAGAGGTTTTTCACCTCTCAGCCTCTATTATCATTCTATATACTGTCTGTACTGTTGCTCACCTTATTGCTGTGAAAAAGAACAAAATATAAATCCAAACAACTATGCACATAAGACAAATAGCTCTTCTTTCTCCCTTGATTATTGTTGAGGAAGGTTTTTTATTCGAACAGTCCATTTTCACAATCTTTCACTCGTCATCATACAGCACCTACGGCCACCTGCAGTTCAGATAGTTGTTGTGGCAGGCCCCTGTTAAAGATCTGACAGCACATTCATTGAACTCTGCAACCCAGCGTGGAGAATGGTGAAAACCTCCAGTGTTACCTATCAGTTGCATTTGACCACCGCAATAGTTATGTTGGAGTAGGATAAAAGCTGAAAGAATTTAAAATCAGTGAAAACTGGACTGGATAAGTCATGGTGTGTAATGTTAAGTATGACTCCCAGTTGTGTTTTGACATCATTAGGTAGCACGTATCATTTAGGGGTAACGGTTTCCAACCCATCTGGGCAAAATTGAATTATTTGTGTATTATCCAAAGCCTGCCAGCTTCTCTTATCGTACATATGATGACTTCTAAGAAATCTTCCCCCCCTCCAACCAGATATTTCCAAAATGCTCTGAGCTAAGTGTCTTTTTCTTTTGCAATAGCCATCAGAGACCTTTTAAGATCCTTGAAAAGGTCTTTGTCAAACAGGCAGTCTTCATTTTTTTTTTTTTACCCATCCTGATACTAGCTTTCCTTTTATTTATTCTTCTCATTCATACATTTTCCCTTCCAGATACTTGTCTTAGAATTTAAAGAAGCTTAGTATAATTAATGGTTACTCATTTGTCATGGGTTATGATTGGATTTTATTATCAAGGTCTATTGAGGCAGTTCTAACAACATGAGTTAACATTTATCACAGTGATGTTCCTTCCAAAGCTATGTTGAGTAACCAGCTTTACATAATGGATCCCCTATCTATTAGTTCAGCTAGCATCACTAAAACAAAAAATCAATCAAGAAGTAAAAATAAATAGTAAGTTGAACTGCATCTCCATAGCCTTGACCCCCCCTAACGAAGGTCAATAATACACTCCAAGCACATACCTGTGGAAAATACAAATACATCTCAGACTCAAGGAGGTCCAGATATAATTTCTGAAATTACTGTATACATTCTGAATTTTTAATATATATCATATGTATCCATTCTGAAATTATTGTATAAAACTGATATATTACATAAATCTTCATATATGTTCTGCAATTATTTGCTTAGAAGTTGATTCTGAAATTGATGGCTTACCTTAATTAGTAGATATCACAAGATTTTACCCTCCCAAAAAAAAGGATATTTAAAATATTTTAGCAGGTTTTGCTAGCCTTACACTTTCCACCAACTGTTGAGGTTGCAGTGTCACAACACCTGGGGATGCCTGGGTGAGATCACAGCCCTCCAGCACTGTTGTCTACTCCTCCATAAGAGGCAAGGGCAGTGGCAGTTCAAGGGTACTTGTACACCAGGATGATCAACCACACCAGAGCTTGCACATAATTCAGTTGCAGTGACCAAAGCTTACAAAAGAATCCATGCTGCTAATGAGTTTCCTGATGATGATCACTATAATGAGCTGGGGTTTTTAAGTCACAGTTACTAAATCAGTTGTACACCAGTTGCTTGAGCAGCCAGTTCTGCTGAAAAGCAAGTAACACAGTAATTTCTATGGGATATTCTTAAAAGTCTCATCTGAAAAACTGTATTCAAACAGCTGTTAAATAACCCAGTTTGAACTTTACCTGTGACATATACTTAGTCCTGAGATTAGGTTTCTGAAGAGCAGATTTGTTATTTTGTATATTGATCTGAATATCTTAATGAACTCTTCGTGATTTATTTCAAAATGGAATTTCATTCCATGGAACTTAACAAAATAAAAAACCCCAACCAAACAGTCTTCTAATAAATCTGAAAGTAGAAAGCTCATGCCTCCATAACTGATCTGTGAGCACAAAGGCACTGCTATGACAGACGCTTTTTAAAACAAATTGAGCTCAGTTCAATGTTAATTAGAAAGTGGGGACTGCTCCTTTCAGAAATTTGTGAGTTTATGAAACTATTCCAGCCCTGATCAAATGCTTTTCAAACAAGTTTATGGAACCAGAAGTCTTCAATCAGCTTCAAAGATCAAACCCTTTCACAGTGCATCTTTATACTTACGTCTTCACTGTGTGAAAACCAGATTTTAAAAATTGATGAAGTAAACTTTGTAGTAGCCATAAGAACAGCCCCAGAACACTTCTGTGCAGGACAAAGGCTCTACTGAAGAATTTATAATGCTAATAAGATTACAGTATCAATTGTAAGTCAAAGAGAGAATGCTGTCTTTTCAAATGAGATAGGGAGCTTCCAAGTGACTTGGCAGAGCGCAATTTTGTGACAGTGATTGCTCGAAATTTCATCCATGTTTTCTCTTCTTAGTAGCCATGCTGTGAGTTTTGACTGTCAAAGTGCAATGCTAGTATTACATTAAAGACAAATATCTAGACCCACTAAAGCAAAACCATGAAATACATCTTATATCTGGTTTTGTGACATTTTCAAATCATAAGTGAAAAAAAAATAGTTCTTAAGTCACTTAATTTTATAGAGCAGTGTTCTACACCCTGGCCATTTGTTTGGAGGGAAAGAGATTCCACTTCAGGAAATCCCTAAATATTTCCACCCAAGTAGAAACTAATCTTGAAATCCAGGGCTTTTCTGAATTGGAGCTGCAGTCAGTATAGAACACTTTCCTCATATGAGAAGGTACCTCAGAGATTGCTTCAGTCACTGGACTCTCAGAACTTCCCCAGATATGGCAGACACACTCCAGTCCCACCACATGCACACTCAGCCAGAGGGATCATGCCTGGACACACACAGAATCTGGATACAAATAAATGAAGACTTAATTGAAGTAAAAATAGGCTGTATTTAGTTACTCACTGGAGGAAAAAGGTAAGAGCAGGAACAGAGCTCTTATTCATAATGGAAGCCGACCCATTGTAAGAGAAAAGCAGAAAGGTCGCAACATGAAAAGGCTTTTGCACTAAGAGCTCTACAACATGTTTTTCTTTTCAGTCTTGTGGCTGACTTCATAATATATGCACTAAATTTTCACAAACACCCATAGCCAGGCTTTTCAGAAAGACAACCACTTGTTTCAAGTGGTGAAAACGCTGGATAAACCAGTGGGGGTGAAACACAGGATATACAAAAATTAAAAGACATTAAAAGAGGGAATATGTATTTTTAAAACTTGCATTTTACACCAACCTACTCAAATGCTGAGGATCCTTAGGAAAATACATTGAGTCTTTCTCATCCTGCTAACTGCAGGCACATCTTTACCTCACTCCCCTTTTGTTGTTGCTTCCCCTCTGCTGTCATGCATTTAATGGCATATACATGAGCTTCCAAGATCTCTCTGACTCTCTTAGTCACATACGCTCATATTAATGTCAAATACTAAGAAAAGGATTCTGTGTCACTGTGAGCATCATTCTATGTTTCCATAAACTCTTCTTTCACTAAGTAAGAGTAAGTTTGGCATGATTGTGCCTTAGGAATTTATCCATCCTAATTAAAAATAAAAAATTACTGCTCAGACATTTTCCTAATTTGACGTTACAAAAGATTTCATTCACAAAGGAGTTAAACACTGTGATTGCCAAACTGGCATCTGGGGAGGGGTCTGATCTACCTTTGCCAACAGAAATATTAACAAGGAGCTGGGCAATGGGAAAAGTCCCCAAACAGCTACACAAGCTGAGTGATCATTTCCTCTTGAACTTACTCACAGTGACAATTTAAGCAGCTGAGTCTCACTGACTCCAAAGGTAATGAAAGTCTCCCATAACTGCTCTCATGCAAAATTCAGTTTCAGTGATATTTGCAGCTGACAGGGTTGTTAGTCATAGCAGAGATGGTACTAAGGAACTGGTATGAAAGAGCTCGGGTAGTCTGTGCCAAAATATTATAATTTGTATTAACCTGCTCACCTTTCCATCCCTTTGCATCTTTTCCCCATCCTTCTGTTTAGTTTTATAGCTTCTGAGGTTTAGTTCTCCCATAAGGGTATGTTTATACTTCACTTCTTATCAGGAAAATCACTTTGTTTTTTTTCACATGATCATACTGCTAATAGTATAAATTAGTCTGAAATATAAAAATTCAACCTATCAAGAACAAATTGAATATCAAGTATTTATACTCACCAAAACCTACTTCAAGACAGATCATGGGGAAAGGGAGAATGTGCAAGCAAGTTACTGAATTAGCATGAGTACACCTTTGTGTACAGACACTGGAAAAATTGGCTGAATTAACTAAATATATTTCCCCTTAAATGATTGGTTATAGTTGGCACTACTGAAGTGAGAAAGGTTGAATACCAGGGTAAACAGGCACGTCATAAATATTTGTTAGCATGTACAGAAAGGAAAACATTGAAGTAATCTGAAACAAAGACCTTCTTTTGTGCAGGAAAAAGTGACAGAAATCAGTGCAAAATAATCTCTTTGTAGATGTTCGTTTGGAGAATTAAACTTGTGTGTAAAATCATCTAAAATTTTACACAATAAGTTTATACCATCTGTAAGTTTCAAATGCTCCTGCAGAGATTTCAAAAGGGCCTTCATTTTTTAACAAGCCAGAGCATTTGGGATCTTTCACAACTGTTAAAAGAATCTTCACTATGGTATTTCAAAATAAAATGAACAGCATAATGTGATTCATTATGAAGTTCGTGTGCATAGAAATATTAAAATGAGTACTCAACTTTTGAAAATGAAGGGTTTAACCCACTTTTTCAGTGTCTCAGTGTTATTATCCAACTGATACAGAAACTACCTTTTTAACCTGAAAATACTTCTGACTTCTTCAGAACGAACAATCTGTGCAGATTTTTGTTACTGCTTGGGGCTTATCTACATGAAAATACACAGGGACAGTACTACATAGCCATTAAACTGCAGCAAATCCCCCTAGGAACACTCTTATTCTGAAGTAAAGTTTCTTTGTTTCAGCTAACTTACCTCACCTCCAAAATAAACTAAAATAGAACAAATTAAGGCAATTAAAATAATCCTAAATTAAGGCCACTTTATTTCTATACATACAGAGATAGGTACAATTATTTATGTGACTCAGGACACTGACTGAAATTTTAATTTGAATGTATTTCTCTGCTCACTACTGTACCAAATAAGAGAATTTCCATTTATTATTTTAGTTGGCTTGCATTGAAATTTATAAAAGAAAGAGGCCACTGATATATACCATGTATTTATTTTAATTTGTAAGAAGACTGAACAGCAGATAAATTCCAGCCAAGATTTTCAAACATAGATGTCCAATTTAAGCCACCATGTTAATAAAACCCATTGTAAATATCTATTTAAGATTATAGGAAAAACTCTCCAGTTAGATTTTTGACAACAGAATTTCAAGAGGTCTAGAACATATTCAAGTACCATTTTAGTTTGATCGCATTCAAAATGTGTACACACCTGACCTCCCTCCAAAATTAACTAGCTAACCTGGAGTAGTAATGGTTTACAACATTCATAGGTATCTTAAAATAGCAACCTTTAACAACTGGCTAGCAGTGTCCACA
Source organism: Laterallus jamaicensis coturniculus (assembly GCA_022605575.1). Classification (NCBI taxonomy): domain Eukaryota; kingdom Metazoa; phylum Chordata; class Aves; order Gruiformes; family Rallidae; genus Laterallus; species Laterallus jamaicensis. The sequence goes on along the minus strand of JAKCOX010000002.1, from coordinate 51,193,525 downwards.
ACTGCAGCTTGCAACAGAGCTGTTTGTCACAGGGTGGGGGTCTGCCTGAAGGAGAGAAGAAGCCCTGAGGGAAATGCTTCACTCAGGTGGAGCAGCCACCCTACACAGAGCAGCCACCATTCCCCACATGCATCTCCAAAGACTGGACACCACCACAGAGACCCTGGGCTGCAGCAGGCTCCTGGTGTTCCTTGCTGGGCCAGCAAAAGGGAGGATGGCCTCAGCTGTTGGAGGGGAGCTTTGCTAGGTGGCTTGCAGCACCATGCATGGGAGCTGCAGGAAAGAGTGAGAAGCTCCCTCCATCAGGGATGATGATGAACAAAAGCTGGGAGGACCCTCACAGTGCCTCTGCAGAAGCAAAAGCCTAAACTCCAAAAGAGTGAGGACAGTGGTGATGATGGAGGCAAAGGAGGATCAGCATGAGGACACAATCCGCAGGAGAGGGGCAGCTGAGAACACATGACTTTGGGAAGCTGGCTTCCTTCTCTCTTCAGCTCTTCAGCTAAGGAATAGAATCAGAGCCTCAGAGGCAGAGTCAAGGGAACAGCTACCATCAGGGACAGAGATCTTTGATCTTACAATTAGGACTATCACTGTGAAGAAGAGATGGTGAGGAGAAACTTACTGTGCAAGACAACTGACAATTTTGGCAAAAGCCCACCCTGCCTTTCTAAGGAGCTTCTCCAGAAGTAAAACACAAAACCAGACCTGCATTCCAATGCATATATTTATTTGAATATATTCTTTACCTCAGGTTTCACAAGAAAAGCCTGCTGCTAGACCTCAGCCCATCCCTGTTCAATTAGGAAATACTATGGGAAAGAAAAAGTATCAGCTATCTTGGATAGACTGAATGCATTCAGATCCATGAGACTGCGTAGGATTTACGCTTGGGTGCTGAAAAAAATTACCACCATGATTGAGGTGGAGCTATCTGTAACTTTTTTGGTTTTTAAATAGCACTCCAAGAGGTCACTGATGGCTGGAAGAAGGCTAACTCTACACATGTCTTTAGAAAAGATAGAAAAACCTGGGGAACTGTTATCTGATCAGCCTCACCTCAATCTGTAGGAGGAGACTGGAGCACAACCCCTTGTAATCAATTTCCAGGCACACAAAGGAGAAAAAGGTAAAACAGTGAACAGGAACCACTTTGCCGAGGACACACCACTGGATATCATCTAGTCCAACACCCTGGTATGGAGCAAGTTGCCCAGGACCACATGCAGTCAGCTTTCAAATATCTCCAAGGAGGGCCACAGCCTCTCTGACAACTTGTTCCAGTGTTTGATCATGCTTAAAGTAAAAGTCTTCTACCATGTTTAAAAGAAATTACCTGTATTTCAAACCATGCCTATTGCCTGGACACCACTACGAACCTAATTTACTTTTTTATTTCCCTCCATTAGGTTTTATATACATTGATGAGATCCCCTATAAGACTTCTCCAGGCTGAATAGCCCCACCTCTCAGCCTTTCCTGATATGATCATCTTTTTTCCCTTCAGTGGACTCTGTCTATGTGTGAACAGCCTATAAAGCTTTCTCTGAATGTAGCACAACCTCCTGATACATCAGCCACTTCTCCCATGATGGTAGCAGTCATCAGTTTAAATTGATGGGTATAATGGGATAATGTTGCATCTACTTTAATACTACTAGTTGGTTTTGGCTTTTTCAAGTTAGTTTACACACAAGGCATCTTTAATGCTTTTTTGTTTAATAATTAGTCAGTATGCATAATTAAAGTATAATCTTTAGATACACAAGGACTACAGAATACCTTTCTGCATCTTCAGGAGCCAAGCCTCTATGCAAAGAATGCAGTATTGAATGCCTTGCCCTCCCCCTGTTCAGTGCCCATACTGCAGAGTGCGCAGAGGAAGATTACTGACTCTATTCTGCATGCAATTAATAGGATCAGTGTTGGCTTCACCAGGGGGTGGGGAGGGGGGTGGAGAGGGAAGAGGCACGTATGAGAGTCAGAAAGTGATGCATATAGTGTTTACTATCTACAAATCCTACAATATTAATCCAAAAATAAAGATTCATAGCAGAAGTCGGTTATCATGTAGATTTGCAACAGATCGTAGAAAACAGATTGCATGCATTTTTTGCTAATAGGGAAGGATGGAATTGTGGTGTCAAAGTAGATCTCTCCTAAGAGAGATTTAAAATTTTTTTAAAGGTATTTTTATAAGAATGGAAGCACCCTTTTAATTTTATTTTTAATCCCTAATAGAGTTTGTGTTGCTGCAAGAAAACCTCAAAGTTTCCAACTTGTTTCAGTGTCTCAATGCTTACCAGAAGTTTTTAGAAAAGCTTGCAGAATTTGAAGGCAGCAAGCATCCTCAAAAATAAAAACTCAAATTTTTATCTATCCTCCAAAGAGAATTAAGAATCTTCATGAGGCTCTTCAGAGTGCACAAGTATAAATATGGCTAGGCCAAGAAAAACAGATTTAAATGAGGCTCACACCATCCCCGTGGGCAGAATTCAAATGGACACTGGGACAACCCATAACTCATTATCTGTGTCAAAGATGATCCTAGATGGTAACAAGGAAAATGGGATTCAAACCTGAATGCTCAGACTGAACATTTTCAGAAACAAATAGTATGTGTTAAGAAGCTGTTGTCTCTCATACAATCTATTTTACTAATCTCCTATACATTGCCTTCATTTATACCTATTTATCTTTCTGTAGGTAATGGGGGTGATTTTTGCCTAAACCTGAGCAGATGATATGTATCTTCATCTTTTAGAACTTTCTTAAATAAATAACTTGTCAAATTAGTGTTGCTCCTCTTTATTTGGCTCTGATTATACCTTGACAATGAAAGGGGAGGGGGTGGGGGTGGGGAGAAAAGTGAGGGAAAAGCTTTCTATATTAACTACATATAACTACAATACAACCCAAAATGGCAATTTATTGACAGATGGACAAATGTAACCTCAGGCCCCAAGGGCTGCAATTCAAATTAGATTTAACATTATAGAGGATGACAAGGAATTAATCTTATCAGCACACATGCCCATGCTGTGTTACTGTTACATATGCCTTCTCTCATCTTGTTGGCTTTTAAATACATACGTAGATTGGTTACAAGTGGTGTTCCTCAACAGTCAGAATTGTGACTGGAGCTGTTTAACTTCTTTGCTGGCCACAAGGACAGTAGGATAGAGGGCACAATTGGCAAGCTTGCCAATGACACCAAGCTGTGTGGTGCGGTCAATATGCTGGAGGGAAGGGATGCCATCCAGGGGGACCTTGACAGGCTTCAGAGTTGGGCCCTTGCAGATCACATCAAGTTCGACAAGGCCAAGTGCAAGGTCCTACACATGGGGGGGGGGGCAGTCCCAAGCATAACTACAGACTGGGCAGAGAAGCATTTGACAGCAGCACACATGACCTGGAGGTATTACTTGGTGAAAAGCTCAACATGACACAGCAGTGCACACTTGCAGCCCAGAAAGCCAACCAAATCCTGGGCTGCATTAAAACCAGTGTGACCAGCAGGGAGGTGATTCTGCCCCTCTACTCCACTCTTGTGAGATCACATCTGGAGTCCTGCATGCAGCTCTTGGCTCCCCAGTACAGGAAGGACATGGAGCTTTTAGAGCAGGTCCAGATGAGGACCACAGAGATGATCCAAGGGCTGGCACACCTCTGCTATGAAGCCAGGCTGAGAGAGTTGGGCTTGTTCAGTTTGAAGAAGGCTCCAGGGGGACCTTATTGCAGCCTGCCTGTGCCTGAAGGGGCCTACAGGAAAGCTGGAGAGAAGCTGGTTACAAGGGCGCAGAGCTATAGGACAATGGGTAATGACTTTAAGGTGAAAGGGGGGTAGATTTAGATTAGATATGAGGAAAAAAATTCTTCCCTGTGAGGGCAGTGAGGCCCTGGCACAGGCTGCCAAGAGAAGCTGTGGCTGCCCCCTCCCTGGCAGTGTTCAAGGCCAGATTGGATGGGGCTTTGGGCAACCTGGTCTAGTGGAGGATGTCCCTGTCCATGGCAGGGAGGGTTGGAACTAGACGATCTTTGAGGTCCTTTCCAATACAAGCCATTCAATAGTTCTATGAATCTATGATTCTAAGTTGCAAGAATCTGCAGTATGGTTGGGTACCAGCACCAAAAAAAAAAAAAAAAAAAAAAATAAGAGAAGGATGTAAAGGAACAAAATGAACTTCCTGATTGAACATGGAGATATTTCCAGAACCCTAGACAGAGACAAAATCGTCTGTGGAACAAGCAGGTGAAAGGTGCCCTTACAGACCACCCAATGCACTGCAAAAAGCTGGAAACACACTGTTTGGCGTTACACTTTATTGGCACCTGTAAGATAGGCACAAGCCTGAATATAACAGCTCTGTGATGAAACAGAAGGTAATATCTGGGAGCATGTGCAGGGGTGGAGACATGAGAAAGATGCCAGTTGTTCAAAAGGAAGGAAAAAAACAGCACAGTGGGGAGAGAGCACTAAGCTCTCGAGCCATGCTGATGAGGAGGTCCAATAAAGGTGTTTCCCGGACTGTCATTTCTTTGTGGGATTAGGAATCCCTTCTATTTCATCATTTTAAATTGAGACTAACAGATTGGTTGTGCAGGTGGGGAAAGGGATAGATGAAGTGAACAGGGCAGACCCATGGAGCGTGTAGGCAGATGATTAAAGACTTCACATGAGTAGATGAAGTCATTCAAACACTGGGGACAGGGGAAGGAAAAATGGGTCAAGAGCAATAACCTGAGGTTGGGAACAAGTTGTACCAAAAATATGACATGTAAATATACCACATTAATGGACTGAGATGTAAGTTCATTGTAAAAGTATATTACATAGCCTACAATTACAACACACATTGAGGAACTGCTAGCTTGTTTAATATATTTTATGGTATTTTCTGATTTAACTCAAAAACTTTCTAAAAAGTTTTCTAACACATATATGCAGATTTGTGTGTCATCAAATCGCTCCATGTAAACACAATTTTGACATTTCAAACCAGTTGATGCCTTTATATCTGAGAAGGAGTATTTGGTGGGGATTGGGTGGGCGACTATTTTGTGACATCTCTAACTGGTTTTACAACATTTTTCAGAATATACTAGTAGTTGGAGGTACACTAATCTAGAATCCCAAGACCAGGATATATAAGTGAACTATAATTGTAGGAAGTGTTGAATGAGTTCTCTCTCAAATACAGCCCTGCTAAGATGTATCAAGAAAAGATCAACAAAAGTTTTCTCTTTTCTGAAACTCTTGTCCAAGGAGTTTCATCTGTTTCATCTCAGGGTCTTAAGAAAAGTCTGTAAAAGAGGGGAGAAATACAGAAATCCAAGTATCAGTTTTTGTAAGACTCATTAATGGTTTTCTTGTCTACAAGATGGCCATAAATGAATGACAAACCTCTGATGGCTGCATGTATTACTTTCCACTGGCTTCTCCTGCCCTAAGCCATGAATTTTTCTGTGATCCACTGAACTCAATTCCTATTCCTTTCTCATTTCATGTTATGTGACCATGTTACAGAGGGACAAGTCCTAACCCTTAAACAGTTTCAGTGCCTTTATGTGATTATAGTATGAACTACTGAGAAGGAGATGAGATTTGATGCAGAAGTATGACTTTAAAAGGCTTGTAAATACCTCCTGGAGGCAGTTTATACAACTATACCTTACAACTTTATGCATTCAAATGCCCTCAGAGTTTTGAAAGAGCTGAAGTGAATTTAGACGTGGAACAATAGAACTTACAGCTTCTTCAGTCCCAATACCACTTCATCCAGGCCATACTCACTTGATATACATGAAGGAGTCTTTTTCTAAAATAGTCTGAGTGTCATATGTGATCTTTCCATATTGATTAAATCCCTACACCTTACCAAATTTGACTTTTTTCTTTTTCCTAATTTTTGCTGCCTTGCAAACCTCCCATGCATTGCTTTTAAGGAAAAGGAAAGCTATCCTTCAAAGAGGCCATTTCACCATTGTTTTGTTCACCCCTGAAACATTTTTCCTTTTGAACAGAACACAGTGCTTCAGCTCTCGAAAATGTAGTCAGGCCATTTCATCTGTCTGAAACAGCTCTAACACTTTGCTGCATGATGCGTTTCTGTTCCCATTAAGTTTCCATTGAGTCAAGACTGTCATCTGTGCCATACAGGCACAGAAGAATGCCAGCTACAGCTAATAGTGCCATCCTCAGACCCCAAGTAATTCTGTAGCATCTTCTGCACATTGGTTCTGTTCTCACTTGCTTTTAAGAGATTTCTGCATTAAAAACACATTTCTCCTGAACTGTGTATCACTCTAAAATGTTTTGAAGCAGATGTTAGAGGAACATCTCTAACTGAGGTCTTTATAATGCAACCTATACAACTACAGTATCTCGCATTAATTTATATTACTTAAAGGTCCTTCAAGAATCTACAGTTAATGGTATGAAAGCCCTTATCACCCCTGCAGAGTGGAAGTTTGGCACACTGTGGTAGAGCACATCTCATTTGTATTGCTCTTAGGAAAAAAGCCTACAAAGCTTTCCAGATAGTTTCTTCGTTATTTTATGGTTTTAGCTCACTTTTCAACTCCTGTAACAAAGTACACATCAGGGTTATTTTAACTCAGAAGTAGGCTACTCATGACAGTATGCAGTGTGAAATGCCGTAGAGGTAGGAATCAAGACACCCATACGTAGACAGAAGCTCAGATGTTTGCTTAGAGTCAGAGTTAGCAACCATTCAGCATTGACTCAAACCAACAGCTTTCCCTGTCGTCTGCCTTTTGTTAGTTTGCTGTTGACTTCCATGAGAAACAGAGCCAAATCTGGGGGCAGTCTATTCCCTCTGATTTACGTAACACAGAGACTGTTCTTTCAGCAAAGGAAGATTTGACAAAAAGAAGCACTAATGCAGAATTATGTTTTGTGCAGTGGCTGATCTCTGAACAGATTTATATAGATTCCCAAAGCTGCGCTGGTTCGAGGAATGGAGAGTCATGGTTGTTGTTCAAGCCTTGAATGAGTGAGGAAGGTACAAGCAAGAGAACCTGTGCCAAAGCATTGTTTGATACTTGTCCTTTCCTCAACAGGGACCTGATTTTCAGGTAGCTGAAATCACCAAGGTGTTCCCATGCTCTTACAACAAAGCAAATGCTACAGTTCCCCAGTGCTGCTGCTACAAGGGTGACATGGATGAGAGCTTCCCCAATTCTTCACCTCCCTTTGACGAACAATGTTTTATTCTGTGAATGCTGCTAAAAGAAAAGGGTCCTAGAGAAAATAAAGGTTTTCCCCTCTGTGGCAGTCCTTCCTTGTGGGGCATTGAAAACGTGCAGTGAAAGGAGACAAAAAGGGAACAAAAGCTGCAAGAGCAGAAAGAGGAGCACGGGAGTCAAGAAAACAGAAATTAATCCAGAAAGACACAATAAATAGGTAAAGAAAGAAAGGCAATGAAACATAATAGTATAAGGAAAGAACAAACCTTAGAATGAACTGAAAATTGTGGTCCAACTTAGTTTCAAACAATCAGGTTCAAACCAAGAGAGATGATGAAGAGAGAAAATAAAAAAGGGTGTTTGGTTTGGTCTGGTTTCTTATTGTTCTTGTTTAAACCAAGCCAAAATGAAAACCACAACAACAAAGTCCACTACAAACTGTGTAAGATTTGCTTGCACCATATTTGTGGTCATCACCTGTCCTGGTGTCTTCACATCAGAGTGTCCATAGAGAAGGGACCATGCACCATCTGGTGCAGGACTGAGAATTATGTGACCCTGTGCTACAGCAGAAAGAACACAAGCAAACCTCAGCAGCAGCAGCAGATGTGTTTTGAGCTTTGACATCATTTTCTGACTCTCTATTGAATTAGGTTTCAGAGCAAGCAGTAGCACCAGACCTCACCCTCAGCTACCACAGCAACAACAGTTGTGTTCAATAACTAGATCTCTTCTCCATCCCCTACCTCCCAAGAGCTTCTGTCTCACACAGAACATTATCAAACTTGGAATTTTCTTTAAAACGACTCTTTGCAGCTAACACACAAATGAAATATGATTAAGGCTTTTCATTTTCAGCACTATTTCCCTTGTTTTTCTATTTAATTAAAAAAATAAACATTAAAAATGTTCTGCAGTGGCTGTGGCAGCAGACCAAGGCAATTTGAAATCTTATTACTACAATTAATTATTGATTGCCCATTCGTAGGACCACATTAACACTTTTGATACTCAGTCTCCACAAATTTTACCAAAATCAATGTTTTGGCCACGTAGGCACAAAGCCCATTCTTTTTCCTGTGTTGCAAAGTATCTTGTACCAATCTGCTTGGGAACTGACTAGGATGATAGTGCCCTGCAGAGCCCCTAGCGTGCTTTAGATAGGGCCATACCTCCCGATGCCATCATGGTGTCCTGTTTGCACTGGTCAGCCCCGACTGCCAGCTCCCCTGCAAAGAGAACATCCAAAGCACAATCCTGTTCTTTGCTCCAGACTGGATAAAAGCACATTTCTTTTCTCTGGGGTGTTTTGTTCTAAGTAAACACTATCCCTGGAGTATTGTAATAGCAACAACAAATCTCTGAATGCTGAGTTTTGTAAAGGGCATTAGCAGACATGTGAGATTTAAACACTCAAAACAATTCTAATCCTGGCACATTTAGTTGGAGCACACGACAGCAAAACAACTTGCCAGTCCTTTATTTTTTCAAAAACCTTGAAGAACCAAACAAGACCTCAAAAACCCAGAGACAAAAAATTTCATTATAGAATGTGCAGATATGCTTCCAAGATGCACTGGTTACCATGAATACATCAGGTAAATAAACTAGGTGATTTGCCTGTAGTCCAATGAAAACAGGCAGCCAGCTAATTAGTGTGCTCGCTGTATGTGGTGACAAAATCTTGCCTCAGACCACTGATAGACCACAAAGGGAACTAAAACACATCATTTAGATTAAATATTTTTCTTGTCTATGATGAGAGGTTTTTCTGAGATGAACTCTCTCAAGATCAGTCCTACACTGTGAGCTTTACAGTGATCAGTGAAGCAATGCAACTTTTTTTTCACTCAACAAACAACACTGACCCAATCAATAAGAAAGAAAAAACCCCACACCCAAGAATTAATTCTCTTTTGGATTTGCAACAATAGCCAAGAGGAGAACATTTTGTTCTTCATTTAAGTCTCCAGTTCTCTGTCTCCTGATATGGCTTAGTTCTGATGCAATGCGGAAGGAATGATTGAATGACAGAGAAGCCCATCAAGTCCTGTTCATGGTTCTGGGTTGTTTGGACTCTGCATGGCTCTCTAGACTGCATTTACAGAGTATTTTAAGAGAATTTGGGTACATTCAGTCAGTGAATGTGGGCTAAAATATTTGGAATTCACCAAGTATAGAAAAAGATATTGAATCACAGTAGTCAAATAGTCCTTCAGCCTGGTGGTTTCACCCTCACTGGAGGCCAGGTGACCACCAAAGTCACTATCACTTCCCTTTTCAGAGGGACAGGGGAGAAAATGTATATTGAAAGGCTTAGGAGTCAAGATAAGGATAGAGAGAGATCATTCCACAATCAGCATTATGAGCAAAACAGACTCAACAGAGAATAAAGGAAAGAAAACTCTCTAATTTATTACACTACACACACAGTGACACTAGAGTCAGATAATTAGAAATAAAACCAGATCTTAAAGTACCTCCCCCTCAGCCCCTCCCTTCTTCAGAGACTTCACTTTATTCATGATTTTGTCCCCTTCTTTCCCCCCATTGCAGCACAGAGAGGGACAGGGACTGGGGGTTTCAGTCAGTTCCACACAAGTTGTTTTCCTTCAAAGCCGAGGGGGGTATTCTCACACTCTTCCCCCGCTCCAGCATGGGGTCCCACCCCATGGGAAGCAGTCGTCCACAAACTCATCATCTTCCATGGGCTGCAAGGAGACACCCCCTCCACCATGGTCTTCTCCACAGGCTGCAGCGGCATCTTTCTGGTGCCTGGGGCACCTCCTCCTCACCCCCCTTCTCCACTGACCTATGTCTGCTTATATATTCTCATTCACTTCTGTAGTGGCAAAAAGCAGCTGCTTGTTTTGGGGTTGGTTTTTTTTCTCCTAAATGTGATTCCCAGAGGTGTTGTGACCATCACTGATGAGCTCAGCCTTGGTCAACAACGACTCCAGCCTTGAGTCAGCTGGTGTTTACTCTTCTGGGCCTACAGAAAGCTTCTAGCTGCTTCTTGCAGAAACCACCCCCTCCTCCACCATAATCCAGCCACACAAAACTACAACATAAGGTGATCAGCATCTCTGATTGAATTACATGTCTTAGGATTCCCCATGAATAACACCAAGCTTTTGTTTAATTGGAATAAACTGTACCTGTGTTTACCTGCCTTTCAGGAAGTGTATCCTACAAACCTCATCTGTCTAACTGGGTGAGTATTTGAGCATCCCTACTCTGACATTTCTTTGCTGACATTTTCAATGACAAGCCCTCAGACTTTGATTTCTCTTTGCACGGTTAAAGTAGTCAGAAGAGAGGAAGGGTACAGGAAGCAATTTCCCAATTCCCTATTCATGTTGCACTCAGAAAATGTCAGAACAAGCCTTGCTGATTAGTGCTCCAGAATGGAAACAGATATACCTAAAAGCCTGCACTGCTTAGCAGCAAGACCTTAGATTTGGAAATTAAAAAAAGAAGAACCCAGAAAACTAAGAACAGCCCTTCACATAAACAACACTCAAATGCTTGTAGGGAAAAGGGACAAAATTCACATATCTAAGAGCAATTCTGCTAACATACCTCAGATAAATTGTGTAGGGAAAAATTTGCATGCACAGGGAAAATTTGGGCTGATGTTAGAAGGCTGCAAGAACCTCACACATCCTGCCACGTGGGAGCAATGTGTCTACCCACAAAAGTAGCCATGCCTCTAGGCAATGGCTGCTACAAACCCCAAGTTCATAATCATCACTGACAGAAACCAAAACAAAAAGAAGACCTTTCAGAGCGCTTAACAGTAGGTAAGTGTCTACATTGGCATGGAAAACTGAGTAAATCTCCTGATTTCAGGTAATTTAAGGTACCTGGTTTAAGGGGATAAAACTCAGAATGTGTAACAGGAAATAAGGCACCATTAACACTCTGGAAAAGTTTGTATTACTTTGCTCAAAGGAACCATTTTCAGGTAGAATGCAATGATTGCTCAAAATTCCAGTCTATCAACGTCACAAACTGAGGTATATAGTCCTGCCTGGGCACTTATCAACAAAGAAAGGTATCCTTTTTTGGGGTGTAAACAGCAATAAACACCACAGAAATAATCAACTTCAACAGCCTAAGTTTGCACAAAACAACCTTATTATAAAGGGTCACCAACATCAACAGCTCATTACAGTATGTAACAAAGAGTTATAGAGAAAAGTTGACCTTCATTATAAGCTATTGTTTGGATTAAAAAGTCTATGTGGTTAAAAATATATTTAGCTCCTGGCAATACCATCTCTGCCATAAGACATTTTAAAGATATCACTATAGTATTTTGTATTGAAATAACCCACCTTTTCTGGTGTTTTTCATGAAAAACGCAGTTGTCTTCATGCCTTCTGCTATTTACTCTGAAATAAAAAGTGACAAAAATGTAGATTGGTATCAAGGTTCAAATAATTAACTTAGACTCCTTTAAATAATTTATATTGAATAAACATATTCCTGCAAGTCATTAACCTGGAACAGAAAAAACTATTAATAATATTAAGTGATTATACTTGGTAGAAAATAATGGACAGTCAGAATTCAATCAAGAACTAGACTTTTCTCTGTTCTGGGATTACCAGCAATACTCTCAACTTTGTTGACATTCTAAATTGAAGCATAGAATCAAAACCTAAAAAATATATTGCATACAAAGGTTTGATGGTTCAGACCCAAGCAGTGTCTGAGCACTGCACACCTCTCACTCGCTTCTGGAGGAGAAGCAGAGGGAGCCTCGATAGGTTGGGATAAGGACAGTCTACTGACAAAATCACCATGAAAGGGGAACAATAACAGCCCATTGCAAATTACACCCACACTTGGTATAAACACAGAGTCTCTTACCATCCAGACAATAACAGAGTGCAAAACAAAAGGACCAACCCAATGCCCTAGCCTCACTCAGACTGCCCTGGGAGCACCCTTGCCCAACCAGTCCCTTTTACTGGGGAGTGATGTCAGGTGGTGCGGGAAACAGCCCAGGCTAACTCAGCTCACCTGGGCTGGGTGCTTGGGGAGGTAGACTCTGGCCTGGCCAGAACCAGGACAGAAGGTACGGTTTCATTTGAAAGGGTGCTTTGAACGAACAAAAAAATAAATTAAAAACTTAAAAATTAGAAGACCTGTTTACACATTTTAAAACTTTCCAGTATCAATGATCCTGTAATCATTTTGACAAAATTTATGTCCGATAAACAGTTCTGACTTTATGGAACAGCACTTCCAACTTCATGACATATATGGACCCAGAAGTTTCTGTGTAGAGTAATATTTTTCATAGTTCAAAGCCATTTTCATGAATACCATAAGTGAAACATCTTTATTCAAATTATCTTTGCAGTGAGTCACTTCTCTTGGTTTCGCTACAGTCACCAATATGAGATACTGCTGGACTTCCTTCTAACTTCATTTTGAGTGATGTGGCATAGAGACAATGACAGTGCCTATGGCTGACTTCTTTCAGACCAGCTTAAAAACAGACATCTAAAAAGATATACTGTTTGTCCTACTACATCATTGTGGTTGAAATTTAATCTTGTGAATTATTTTTTCCAGTAATGGAGGCAAATTTAAATCTAATATTAGCTGGTGTAAGTCTTCCATCAATAACTTGCAATGAAGTATCTAATTATGCCCAGGGTGAATCTGACCTATAATCTCATGGTAGGAAAATTATGTTTATCTGATGTTGATGAAAATGGTAGATGCTTTAAAAAGTGAATGAGTACATGAGGAAAGAGTATGTGCACAGATATTCTCTTTAAATTCCCACTAGAGGGTTGGGAGACATTCACTTGTCCTTTTACCACATATTTTTGAAGTTATAGCTTGTTGCCTTTTCTAACTTTTCTGGCAAAACCATATTCTCCTTCCTGGCTTGTGCTGGAAGGTCACAAGGAGAGCAAGATGGGACATCCTGTTACCCTCCTGCTCAAACATTTTCTGTTTCGGTGTGACATCCTTTCCAGCTGGACTAAGGTGCCTCTTGTATGTTCTTTATGATGCTCTATGACAGGGATCAACATCAAGCTCCAAAGCAGTAATTGCACATTTAACAAGACACGGATTTAAACTTTTCTTCACATCTTGAAGAAGCTTCCTAAATTTATTTATTTTTTTAATCTTCTGTACTTTTCTGTATTTTATATCTATTTGTTACAAATCCGGTTCGATGTGCCTGCTGTTCAGCTGAGATTTTGAACTCCTCCTACATGTTATACTGCTGACAACAGCTCCCATAATTTTTTAAGAAGCAGAAATATTGTATGAACAATATGCTGGACTGAAGTACATTGAACCTATTATTCTTCTGTGCCAGAGTCAATGCTTCCTAAAATCTGATGGTAATCAGAAAATATTTGCATTGCCAGCCCATTCCAGAAAATTCTTATGCTTCCATTTATCTTACCATGAAGTTTGGCTGGCCATATACCAGCAATTATATCTGTTTATCCTCACCTTACTCTGTATTAGCAATGACTAAGCAGAGATTATATATATATATATATATATATATATAATATATATATATTATTTGGAACCATATATATTATCTCCCAAATCTTAAATCAGTTTTCATTTCTTCAGAACACGACATCATAGTTTAAATTAATGTTTCTAGAAGGTAGATATTTAGCCTATATTTTTCTTTCCTTAATTTTATGATTAATTTCTAGTAGAAACTCCTTTGGGTCTTTAAATTCCTGTCCATTGTATGTTTTTGTATTGCTTAAATACATGGATATTGCACAGTTAACAGCAATTAATGGTATTCCTCTGTCCAAGGTAGCTACCATCTACTCAAACTGAGTAGAGTTTGGGGGTTTTTACCATTTTCTGATAATTCAGTGTTTCTAACTCCTATGTTACTTGAGTAGCTCTTTAATGAATATCCTTTACTGCGGGACAGTTGATATGCCCAGAATGTGTAAACATTTAGTGCAGAATTGCTGGATTCACAGAGAAAGGACTGCAATACCACCTGTGTGAAGGGCAGGCATATTTAGTTCCTGGATATTGATTGCAGTGAAAGGAGCATCCAAGTAAATGTTCTATGCACTGTATAAATTGAATTTAGGTCATTTTAATTTTAGACAGCTACATTTTCAGCTTTCCCCACAACAGAAAAAAAACCTCAGAGTTTGACTTGATTACAAAATGATATAAGGCTATCTAATAAAATGCATCAAATACATGACTGGTCAGGCTGAACTGGCACCACTGCTGACAGAAGCTATAGATGATTACTAGTGATCATGTAAATAAATAAAGAAACAGTAAGATAAAAAAAATAAACACAGTGTAGACTGCAGGAACTTTCCTCACTGGAATTTTCCAGTGCATACAGTAAGCAGGGAGCAGAGAGGCAGCACACAGAGCCCAACCGTTTGTCAAGGGCTGTTATACAGGGGCATAACTGGGGATATTTAGGATGATCACAAGCATTTTGCCAATTGTGGGGTTAGATGGGGATTTAGGTTTTCCTCGCCTCAAGCATGTGGGAAATAAACTACTTGCTGGAACGTGCTGGTATGTCCCAGCTGTAATGGTCACCCAGCCAATGTTGGTGTGACACTACCAGCATCAACGCAAAGGCTGCAAGACAAGACAGTTTATCATTGCAAACAGGATTGTTTGTGCCATCACTTAAAGCAACATGTAGAGTCTTGGGCACAGCAGAAACAAAAATAACAGCATCCTGATGCAGAATGGTCTTGGGTACAATCACTCTTCTGTGTGGAATGCATGAAAAGCGCAGGTGTCTGACTGCCTTGAAAGCACGTCTTTAGGACTCAACACACACACACACACACACACACACACACACACACACACACACACACACACAAAACCCTCATCAATTTTCCCAGAGAGGTAAACCATTAATTAGGCTTGGTGATATTTTTTTGTTCACTATGATTTTTAGCTCACTGTCTATGGTCAAAAAAATGTTTTGGAACTGCTCGCAACTTTGCAAATGAATTCTTCACAGTTTGGGGTTGGGTTTTTTTAAACATGAATGAACTCGACTCAAAAAACACTGAAGGAAGTGTGGTACTGTTTCTACCTCCTTTGACTGAGGGATAGAGCTGTTAGAGCACTCACCAAGAGCAGAAAAAACCAGCTCCCTAAGTTCCACAGGACTGAACCTGCATATGCAGAAGTCACTGTGATATTTTGACAAAGATTCCTCTCAGTTCCTCTTGTTGAAGCTTTTCTACTCTCTGAAAATCCTAACGTTTTCTTTTGGCAGAAGAGGACATGGTGAATGTGTTCCCTTAGAGACACTCAGGGAGCTGCTCTGACAAATTCCCTCTCAAAGGGATAAATATGGATAGCCTGGGCAACTGTGCATGTATGCAGAGAGGGGCAGTGGCCTGTGAAGGCTGCTTGTATGACACAAGGACAGTGTATTACTTCGCAGAAGGATCCACAGTTGAGAAAGAGATTTGCAGGACAGATTTACCTTCTGAAAGTAAGGTAAACACCAGAGGTACATACTTTGTATGGAGAGGTACATACGTCTGATCCAAAAGAGTAGATCAAGCCCATGGCAACATAAACCCTCCAAACTGCCTTTGACAGAGGCATGAGGGGCATCTGCAGCAGCTGGTTCAATCTACTGATCCAGTCCATTAACCACTAATGCAGATGTAGCCATATGGATAGATCTTACTTATGGTAGGTCACCTAGAACAAAGAGGTTTAGTTCCAATGACACAGAAAATATTATGGTATGGTGGTCAGGGTCCTCTGATGGGAGAAGCAGGTTTGAGCTGATGAGTCTCAATATATTCCACCAGTGCTTAAGGCAAGGCAGCTGCAGACCTACCTTTCTGTAACCAGTGCTGCAGTCTACCCATTTGTCACATTTCCTTTTTGGTGTCCTGGTTTTCTGGTTAGGTTTTTTTGAGAGGGGTGGGCAGGGCCATTGTCTAATTGTTTGGTTTTGTTTCAGCAAGAAAAATCTTTTTGTGTTTCCATTTGTCTCAGGTTACAAAATACAAATGACTGTTTTGGTTGATTTGATGTGTCTGCTGGTGCAAACCAAAATGCAATGACACCACCATATCCCAAGTATCATGTCTTTTTTCAGATAGGACTTAATATCCTAAATCATTTAAGCATTTTTAAGGCATCTGACACACAGGAATACCGTGCTGCCATTCAGGGAGACCTGGACAGGCTGGAGAGCTGGGCAGGGAGAAACCAAATGAGGTTTAGTAAAACCAAATGTAGAGTCTTGCACCTAGGAAGGAATCACTGCTTGAATCAGTACAGGCTGGGGGATGTCCTGCTGGAGAAAAGCTCTGTGGAGAAGGACCTGGGGGTCTGGTAGATGACAGGTTGGCTATGAGTCAGCAGTGTGCCCTGGTGGCTAAGAGAGCCAATGGGATCCTGGGGTGGTGCATCCAGAGGAGTGTGGCCAGCAGGCCTAAGAAGGTGATCCTTCCCCTCTACTCTGCCCTGGTCAGGCCCCACCTGGAGTATTGTGTCCAGTTCTGGGCTCCCTGGTAAAAAAAAAGACAGGGATCTCCTTGAGAGAGTCCAGAGAAGGGCTATGAAGATGATTAAAGCACTGGAGCATCTCTCCTACGAGGAAAGGCTGAAAGAACTGGGGCTGTTCAGCCTTGAGAAAAGAAGACTGAGGGGGGATCTTATTAATGTTTATAAATATCTTAATTGTTGGAGACAGAGGGAAATAGCCAGCCCCTTTGCTTTGGTCTGTGGAGACAGGGCAAGGGACAATGGCCTCAAGTTGGAGCACAGGAAGTTCTGCACCAACATGGGGAAGAACTTTTACACAGTAAGGGTGACAGAGCCCTGCGACAGGCTGCCCAGGGAGGTTGTGGAGTCTCCATCTCTGGAGATATTCAAGACCCGTCTGGACGTTGAAAACCTGTAAAATCTGTCCTAGGGAAGCTGATTTGTCAGGGGGGTTGGACTCGATGTTCTCTTGAGGTCCCTTCAACCCCTAAAATTCTGTGATTCTGTGATCTAATCAGACAACTGAAAGCATCCTTGTAGCTACTATTAGTTTGCATAAAGATCGAATGGGTTTGTAGCTTAAAGCACTATTATCTGAATAATTTAATTGAAATTCTAGCCCATTACCATGGCAATGGATGTGTTACCTTTGATTTTGGAAGGGCAAGGATTTCACTTAAGATACAGAGGTTTTTCAAATCATTAAGGTATAATTCTCAGTCATAACAAGATCATTTGGATGCTTTTAAATACTTCTCTTGGTATTTCATTTTCAGTTTAATTAATGCAAACATCTGCATATGCCAGGACAAATTAGATTAAAATTTTCCAATTTTATAAATAATTCACTACTGTTATTTAGATAAACTATGAATAAGAGAAGATGATGTTGAAATAACGATTAGTTGAAGTAATGTATTACTGAAGGTATTGGCTTGATACACATTCCTTCACAGAATCACAGAATCATAGGGGTTGGAAGGGACCTTAAGAGATCATCGGGTCCAACCCACCTGCCAAAGCAGCTCCTCAGCTCATACTGCACAGATAGGCGTCCAGATGGGTCCTGAATATCTCCAGAGAAGGAGACTCCACCACCTCCCTGGGCAGCCTGTCCCAGGGCTCTGTCACCCTCGCTGTGAAAACTTCCTTCCTGCAAAACTTCTAAGTGGAGTAAGACTGTCAGCGTTGTACAAATTTCATCAGGTCTAAAATATGCATTTATCCTTTTCCCTATTTTTTTTTTCAATTACCCACGAAAAATATGGTTTATAAAGGTTTTGGTGCATTGGCTATGTATGGGAAGCTCATGGTAAGTAGCACTGTACAATAAACCACTTGAAATTAGATTGAAATATGAATAGATTAAAGGAAAAAGTGTCAAAAGAGCCCATGACTGAAAAGAAAAAGGTAGTGATTGTGTCAGAATCAGAGCAAAATACATGAGGGAAGAGTGCCAGATGTTAAGGATGCTATATCTGGGGATGGAACTGGGTCAGAACATGGACCTTGTGTCAGAGGTCTTTTGGAGAAGATATGTCTGGTGCCTTAAAAGAGCAGGTAGAAATTAAATGCAAGGGGAAAATGTACTTAAGAAGAAATCCTCCACCCTGAAAAACTTTACTTGCAGAAAGTAATATTAGGTGCTAAGTATATTTGGGTGAACTGAACACGTTTGTCCAGAGACAGATAACTTACCCTACTATTTCATTGGTATGTGTTTTCCAGAGAAGTGTTAGGATGTCATTTCTTTTTGTCCCTGGATTGCAAAATGATTGGGAAGACGTGAATACAGAAGTCACGGCTGAGACAAACTGTGCTTTGTCCCCTGTGTGGTGTAGTAGGTATCGATAGTTTTGGAACTCAGGAGGTGGCTCAGCAGCTACTGAATGAGTCTGTAGCCCCGTAACTGGTCAGTGAAAATGTAAGGCACTCCTTAACTCTTCACAAGTATGAAGGGTAGCACAAAATAAAGACCTGAAAAAAACTGGCCTGAAGTGTTATCTGCAACATCCTTGACTGTGTCCATCATTCAATCTGATTTTACATTTCTCTTTTCTGCTGTGTTCATTTAGTAACTTTGCTGGTGCTTTGAAGTCTGAAGCACGTCTGCAGTCATTTTATCATCATATTTATGGGAAATGAATCTACAGGTTTTAATGGCAGTAGCATAGTGTCTCCTGTATCTAGTTGTACTTTTTCAAATAACATTAGTCTTCTACATGAGAGTAGTCCTTCATGCTAAATAAATGTGAGCTGATTTTGCTTTGAATAGCCTTCTTTTGAATAGGCCCACCAGAAGTATCTGTCACTTCTGCGGCTTGATCACTTCAATAGGATTCTCAGTACTTGGGTCTGATCTCCAGGCTAGGCCATTTGATTAAAGATAATTAGCACTTGAACATTTTCTGTTTAAAACCCCAATCAGCTGGGATATTTTGCACACTGGCCATGACAGTGGCAGCCTGTGTACTTCACTTTTTGGTTGAAAGATACACAGCACATAAAGAAAAGAGCCCAGCTTGCCTGGAGATTTCTGCCTGGAGAGTTCCTCTTGCAGGAAAACGATATTTCTGCGAAGTAGCTGCAAGCTCTTTGCTGCTCTTGCTCAATAAAAGCATTAAAGGAAAGAAATTTAATTGGTGCCAGTCAGCGTGATCTTACAGAAAGCAGGTTTTGTCAAATATGCTTGATTTAATTCCTTCAGGAGACTACAAGTTTGGTCAATAAAGGTAACTGTGTAAATGTGACAGACGTTGTAAGCTATTTGCCTTGGTGCCACATACATTCTGATAACAGTGAATTAGAGTGGTGCCAGCAAAGTATATTTCACATATATTAAGGGCACCTAATAGACCAATCATCAGTCATTTCATGGACTTCATTACAGCACGGTTCTCCTGGGACTGGGATTAATCCTGAGGCTACCCAAAATTATTTGTTGTGATCTGGATAGAAGTACACTTATAATTTACAAGACATAAAGGGAGGGGAGGGGGGACACACAGACACAACACCAAAAATTGCCTGAATGAAGATTAGAAAACTCCACAGAACACTCAAAATTTTCTTGTAAAATGAAGTCACCCCAGAGTGTATTTTTCTACCATTTAAGATTAAATAATATCTAGCAGCAATGTTTGAATGGCAGTACCACAGAGTGGGAACTGTGTTTTGGAAACGAGGGGCTTCAGGGTAATAGTGAATAAACAATTTCACTTAAGCTCCCTGAATGATGCTAAAAAACCTTATCAGTAACTCTGACATGAATTAAAGACATGCCATATCCCCTCTTCACTTTCTCCTATCTGTTAGTTCTGACCTTTACGTTCCTGTTGGATAAAAAAGCAACTAACAAAAAAATAATCTCAGGCATGAGCAATTCTTTCAATTCTAGCACACTGGTGACAACCTGGGGCTAAGAAGCTCTCCCATCCTAAACCACATGAGAAATGTGGTAGTTTACCTACAACAGACCAAGAATTCAGGACAGGTCAATGTTGCACTGAATTTAGAGGTGGACATGCTGTAGGAATCCCTTTACATAAATGCCCCAATAACCTTGAAATGAGCGCTCAGAAGCAATCGGTTTTAATTGCTCAAGCCGCAAGACATAATCATGTAATTCCTTCTGATTATGAAAGCACCCTAGACTGTTAAAATCTATGTATTGCAATCTGAATAGATTAGCCTTTAAGACATATTAGCATCAAATTTCACATTATATTAACTAATAAATGAGTCTCGTAAAAGAGTTCAAATTCTAATTACAGGATAGTCATTAAATATGTCCAGTTACTCATATCAGGAAGTGCTGGAGGGAGGAGGCTTCTGATTAACTTGTCAGGGATATGAGCTGTGAAAGCAACATTATCTTATGGCATTTCAGCTTCTAACTCGCTCTAAGATGTCAAATACATCCACAAGCCCAAAACAAATTAAAAATCTGTTGTATTATGCAAAATGTATACAGATGGCAGGAGCAAATCATTACCCTGATTTTCTACAGTGTTTTACAGTAAAAGAACCATTTCATCCACTGTTTTAAGCATCATAGCAACAACACACTTAATGGTCACAGCTCAGCAGATCAGAAGTAGTATGCCCCAAAAGTAGACCTCTCCCTGTGGTAGGCAGCACATGACTGTCTATGTGTATATTTATGGGTATATGTACATACATGTAATGTATGGCTGTGAAGACAATTAAAAATTGTTTCATATATGTTGATAAGGACCACTTGTGTGTAACGCATTTTACTGTAAATGAAAGAACATAAGAGCATGTCATATCATTCCACTTGGCATTCCAGACCCCAAATATATGCTGTTACTGATGTAACAGTGAGTATTAGCAAATTTCAAAAATCACCCACTGGTGGAAAATGTTGCCTCATAGTGTTACAGTAGGGACATGGGCCTCACAGTGCTTCTGCTTTGCCTCACAGATTCAAAACATGCCTGTAGGCAAAACTGAGTCACTTCAAAGTGGTAGAATGAGTTTAAAATTATGTTTTATCTTCATTCATGGTCCATCATTAATGCATATAGAGTTTGCTTCTTTTGCATACTAGCCATAGACCAAAAGGTGGCAAGACAAGAAAAGGCATCTTCTAGAGACATATTAATATTAATTGGTTTACAGTGCTGCAAAACTCTTGAGTGGAAATCTTTAAAATACCTTTCTTCCAATAACCCTCTCAAATCAAAGGAGTCTATTCTTCACTTGAGAAATCAACACAAATTTAAAAAATCTAATCCTATTGGTATCCCTTGAATGAGAAGTTGCTTAGACATCAAGAAAAGAGACAACTAAGTCATTAAGAAAGTGCTCCTTTGTTATCCCCACACTGTTTCCATTTGTTCTTTGTGTCATCAGGAGTGGGTTTGAAGTAATATTTTTAGATTGGGTTGTTCCTGTTGATCAGCTAATCAAAATCCCTGAGAATCCTCCCTTACTTCTTGTCCAAGGAAACTAAGAAAATGCTATCTAATTCACTGCTGAGAATTTCATCAAAGATTCAGCTTTGTTCACCCTGATTAGGAGCAATCAGCATTTAACGCTGATGGCTGGCTGAAGCCCAGCTTAAGCTTTTCTGGGTTTTGCATATTATATCACATTAGGTTTCAAGACAGCAGCAAATACAGTCGGTACAGACATAATAAAGATACAATAGGCCATAATTCTGCCTTCTTTATTAAATTACAAATCATAGCAGAAGCTTGGAAAATTTCAAACTCTGTAGAAGTCAAAGTATAAAGATATCAATGATTCCAAATCAGTGTTTTCTTTAGTAAAAGCACTCTCCAAGAAATGACAGAAGCTTTGTTTAAAGACTGGATTCCAGCCACTGGGCTATGTGGGTGTCCTCAGGGGTCCCTAACCAGGTGAAACAGAGCTGGGGACTGCCAAATAGACACTGTGAGGTCTATATTCATGTATTCCTTGGTACTTATTCCTAAATGTAATGCTGCACTTTTAGTATGTAGGCAACAGCAAGTAAATTCTTCCCTCATTTTTAAAATTCTGTCGTGAATTAAAGGTTACTTCGTGGTGACTGGCAAAACATCAAAGTATTTCACTTAATTCCTTCAATTTGAAAAGGGCTTTTTATCATTTGACATAATCCTCTGACTAACAATAAACCTTCTAGGTGCTCTTTCTGACAAATCAATAGAGACATCATGTTTGAGTAAAACATAAAAGAAGTTTTGCACCATTCTAATGTCTTTTTTTTCAGTCAGTCTGAAAGCTTTTTAATATTCAGTGCAGAAGACAGCTACCAGAAAACAGACAGTAATGATGATGATTTTATTGATTTTGACTTGCAACGAAATCTGAAATGGGACTAACAAGGCATTTCTTCTTCAGCAAAATCCCCTGTACCAAATCAGCTGTCAAAAAAAAAAAGTACCTGTGGTGTCACATCTCATACATTTTATATTAATTATGTTATTATATACTTTGGGACCACATACATATCTTCTTCACTTGTTTGTTTATGCATAAGTGGACCTTCTAACTAATTTAAATCAATTTAGTTTCTACAATTGTCACCAGAATGGAAAAATTTATAGATTTTGTTTTCCTCTAAATTAAACTTCTAATCTAAGACTTGAAATTTATTCTGCACATTTTCATATAGCTCAAGCTTCCTATGCAGAAATCTTCTTCATACTACTGCAGAGATAAGAATGATTTGTATTGAACCAGTTTTATGGGTCACAGACAAATGCTCATGCAGACATTTGGAGGAGACAATTTTTTAATGCAAAATACTGCACAACATAAATATGTCTCTTATATATTCACAGGAGACATTCTCCAGTAGGACTTACAGTAGCATTAGTATTTCATCAGGTTTCTTCCAGACTGGCATGCAGTATTACTCATTCATTGAAACAACACTAAACTGAACACTCACCAACAGAATAAAGATTATGTGTTATGAGACGATCCCAGAGGATGGACATTGTTATTTTCACAGTGCTTAGCAAAGAGAAAGTAGAATGTCTTTCTAAAACTCCCCAAAGCCAAATTACAACAGCATGGCAAATTATATTTTCTAGGTATTTTACCCACTTCAGTAACTATTCTGAATAGAAGACCCAAAATATATAGGTCTTTTTAAATACCCTCCCTTTTACTGGAGGCGGTCTCTCAGGCTTCATATTCATATTGCTTCCATCATGAAGTTACTGGGGTTTTTTAAATTTCTATTTCAATATTAATAATGATAAGCAACTTCATTCTCTTTAACAGTGCACAAAACTATTCAAAGAATTAATACAGATAATTCCCAGAAAATTTGTGGAGGAAAAAAACCAAAAAACCCCATAGAATTAGCAATGCACGTGTTTGAACTGAAGTCTCAGAACAGCTGAAGAAGCTCAACCTACAAATACTCTCAATGGCTTTGGTCTCAACAGAGTAGGAACACTGGCTCCTTTATTAACCCTCAGAGGTCTCCTTAGAAAACAAAATGAAGCTTGCGTGAGTTTTAAGGCTTCTACAGACTTTGCACCTGCCCACAGGGATAAAATTGACTTAAATGTTAAGTCTACCTTGAAAAGGTACTGGGACCTTTTTTAATTCTCTTTCTCAAGAAATGTGTATCAGATACAAACAATTCTCTGTGCTCACTTGGGTGACAAATATACATTTCTACCTCTACCATTTCTATAAATGCACTCATCCAGGACACTTAAGGGATTTTGCCTTGTATAACATAAGTTATACAACAGTCTCCAAATTAATTTTGTAGCACAAGACTGAAAGCAGTGATTACAGGTACACCTTGATGTGCAAATGAGCAATCTTCA
This sequence comes from Laterallus jamaicensis coturniculus, assembly GCA_022605575.1. NCBI lineage: Eukaryota > Metazoa > Chordata > Aves > Gruiformes > Rallidae > Laterallus > Laterallus jamaicensis. Next base: position 51,169,472 of record JAKCOX010000002.1, on the reverse strand, counting down.
GTAGTTCATTTCTGAGTATGAACAGTGTATTTCACTTGACGCATTTTTAAACATACCTGCCTTGGAAATTTTTTTTGCTTATGCAATGAATTAATTCCTCCTTGTGAGAAATAATATCAGTCATTTCTATGCCAGGATTAAGAAAGAACAGTAAGTAAAAGATAACATACTTTTCTACTATTTCGAGGGGAAAAAATTGTGTGTATATATATATATATATACACACACATATGTACACATTGTTCATTCAGAGCCTTTATTCATTTAAGGCTTCCTGCAACATTTAATGGACCATTTAGATCTTATTCTTCGCTCCTTCTGCTTCTCAGAAGCCATTTTTAGCCCAGCAGCCAGACAGCCATTTTTTCTTTCAAAGTGATGTAGGCTAAAACATTACATCTTCTCCCTTCTTGCAGGCAAAAACAGCAAACAGATTGATAAGGTTAAAAAACAGTTACATGTTATAACTTTTTTCTTCTAATCTTTCTTTCCAAAGCTACACATTCTATTCCTATTTCCTAGCAATTCTCCCATTCATTCACTGTTTCTTTAAAAAATGAGTGTTCTATGGAGTTACCATACTGCAGTTTAGTGTCTTAACAGAAGACTTGGCCAATCAATACATGTTTGCACAGCAGCTCTTCCCCAGATAGGTTTGAATCCCTGCATAAAGCCTTACCAGAAAAATGACTGAAGCAAACTCAAACTGGAAGTTACTGAAAAAAACCCAACCACTTCACAAGACACAGACACCACCAGGTTTACTGTTAGTTCTTCGAGCAAAACTGTGCTTCTATGTAAAAGTTTTGCCTTCACAGAATCATAGAATCAGCTGGGTTGGAAGAGATCCTTCAGATCATCCAGTCCAACTACAGCCTAACCCTGACTAGTCCACCTCTAGATCATGTCCTTAAGCACTTCATCTTCATGCCTTTTAAATACCTCCAGGGATAGTGGCTCCACCACCTCCCTGGGCAGCCTGTTCCAATGCTCGACAAGCCTTTCAGTAAAGAAATTCTTCCTGATATCTAACCTAAATCTCTCCAGTGCAATTTTAAGCCATTCAGAAGGCTGATATTCTTTCTTATCTCCAGATAAACCTCTGTGTCTATCACCATGCTGCACTCCTCTCCTTGAATGGCAAAGTCCTGGGGGGTAGTTACATCTACTTCATGCCTCCAAGGACAAGGCAATTAATCTCATTTATATCCTGGGTACACGACCTGAGGACTGACTTTCCTGCCAAAATTACTCCAGATTAACAGTAGCTCCTAAATTACTTGCATTTGGTATTAATAGCTCTAATCAGCAGGTATTATTATTCAAGAAAAGGACTTTAAAAAAATTAAATCCTTCTGATTCTACAACCCACAGAGGTGAAAAAATGTTTCTGTTCTTTTCCTCTCTAAAGCAATATATAAACCAAATATCACATGGGCAAGTGTTTAACTAATGGACAATAACATTTTTTCCATGGGAATCTGTGCAGTAGGTTAAAAGACATCAGAACTTAGAAGAAACGAGGAGTGAAATTTAAAAAGTATTTAAGAACCTAAATAATTTTAAGATATGCAACTTCAATAGTGAAATGATAACTTCTATGTATTATTTCACTTCTTTGCAAAATTAAATATTCTATTTATTAGCTCAAAGGTTATTCTAGGAAATGTGTTAATTCTGTTTATACCTAAATACTGTAAGCTAGAGATCCCATGAGATGAGAGTTGTAATCACACAGACACTCTCATTCAGCTTTTCTGTGCTGTCTCCTGCTGACATACAACTAAAACCATCAGGTATTTTTAACTAGTTTTCTTTTCATCAGGTTGACAGTCTGAAATAGTGTGTTTTCCATTTGGTTTCTCAGTTACTGTACCATTATATGCCTTCAGCAACACTAACCTTTAAATTGCATCATTTCTAAAGAATATCCAACAATAAGGAAAAGGCTGAAAATCCTAATAAATCACATGCCACAGCAGCTACAAGTGAATACAGTGTTGACAGGGTAAATCATCAATAACACAGGCTTTTTAAGCAATCAGTTTTCTGCTTCTATACTTCTTTTGTTCTTTTGATAATGAAGAAATATGAACCATTAATTCTGTCCAAGGTTGTCTACGAAACTTGAAATGAAATCAAATCCAGTGCAACAGCTGAAGCTGTAGGGCTACCTTACCTGTTTCTTCACAGAGAAACTGCCCAAGCAGTCAGGGATCAGATCAGGAAAGATAAAGCCCTGACAGAATTAAATTTGGCCAGGGACATCAAGGGCAACAGGAAAATCAGTGATAAAATGAAGATGAGGGGAAATGTAAGCCCTCTCCAGAAGGAAACGGGCCACCTGGTTGCCCAGGATGTAGAGAAAGCTGAGGTACTCAACAAAATTTTTAACTCAGTCTTCACCAGGAAGAGGTCTGGCCAAAAGACCTGAGTTGCAGAAGGCAAAGGCAGGAACTGGGAGAATGAATAACTACCCACTGTAGGAGAAACTGCCCATGTCCTGGACTGCATCACAAGAGGCACGACCAACAGGTCAAGGGAGGTGATTCTGCCCCTCTGCAGACATGAGATCACACCCGGAGTAATGTGTCCAGCTCTGGGGTCCCCAGTAAAAGAAGTACATAAAGCTGTTGGAGTCCAGAGGAGGGCCACAAAGATGATTCAATGGCTGAAGCGCCTCTCCTGTGAAGTCAGGTTGAGAGAGTTGGGCTTGTTCAGCCTGGAGAAGAGAAGGCTCCAGGGAGATCTTACAGAAGCCTTCCAGTACCTGAAGGGGTCTACAGGAAAGATGGTGAGGGAACATTTACAAGGGCATACATATAGCAACAGGACAAGGGATAAGGGCTTCAAACTAAAGGAGAGTAAATGAAGATTACATATGAGGAAGAAATTCTTCCCTGTGAGGGTGGTGAGGCCATCTGGCACAGGCTGTCCAGAGAGATTGTAGATGTCCCTTCCCTGGAGGTGCTCAAGGCCAGATTGGATGGTGCTTTAAGCAACCTAGTCTAGTGGAGGGTGTCCCTATCCATAGCAGGGTGGTTAGAAATAGGTGATCTTTAAGGTTCCTTCAAACCCAAACCACTCTATGATTCTATATTTCTTTGAACACACTTGTGCTACAGCAAGGTCCAGCTGGGCATACTAAACTGTTCCTGTTAGAAGCTGAAAAAACAGTTTTGGGGGATCTTACAGAGATTTATAATTTATTTTGAAGGATTTTATCAATTCTTTCCTCTGTCTTCAGGGAACAGTTTTCTTCTCCTTGTTTCTCCACAGTTTCCCTTGCATCTCCTCACTAACAGGCCTTGTAGAGAGAGGACCTCACAGGTGGATCTCTGCATTCAGGGGGAAAAATCTCCACGTTCACCCCTTGAAGGAAGCCAGAGGCACCCAAAACTGTTGCTGGCAAACCCAAAGTGGTGCGTTGCTTGGGGTCCATTCACATGATTTTGATGTCTTCTACTTTTTTAATTCTAGTGTGCTTTCTGGACAGATGCTCACTGCAAAGACATCAGGCACGTTGTGGTCTGTACAAAACACACCCTAACAGAGCTGCATCTCTCTCTGAGTAATACATTTTCCTCCTTTGGCTCCTCAGTTCTCTGAGAAGTTGTAGCAACAAGCAATGCACGTTTCCAACAGCCTGAAGCTAGAAGGGGTGTCAGTCTAGTTCAACACATTCTGGAAGGAATGTTCTTGAGCACTAGACACTGGCAGTGCAGGGGCTTTCCCAAGTGTCCTGGCCTGGTACAGGCTTTCCCTAACCTTCCCAACTATTCCTGTCTTTCCCTCCAGCTCAGGAGAGTTAAGTTTATCAACTTAAAATTGAACAGATCAATAAATTAACTGTGTTTAAAAAATTCTCTTTGAGACCAATATCAGGCTAAGTCAAGTGTAGCAGAACGGAAATTAAGTGCATTTACTTACATCTTTTTGCTACATACACTTGAATGAATGTTGCAAATGTGACACTTCTTGGGATCACCATCATTACAGTTACCAAAGAGCTGAAAGAACTGTAAATGCAATTCTTGATGTTGCTTATCATTTCACAGGAGTCATTCTAGGTAGGAAAGACTCAGTTTAGCTAATGAAAATTAGATTCCCAGTGTCCAATAGGATGAGAATTGCTAAGTGAAAAAAAGACATTAATTATCTTACCAGCAAGTTCAGAAAAAGTATTATTAGCCCTGTAAGACTGCTTTTATATTTCACAGAAAGCTTTATAATACTTTTGGACAGTTCAGAACTGCCCTTCTATGAAGGACAATTTCTTTTATGAGAAGCTGTGATATATTAGTTGCACTTTCTCACAATACATGGGAGATAGATGATCCCTAAGCAGCACAGAATAACTGCTGGCTAAAAGATAAATTTTGTGACGTGGTAAATTGGAGGGGGATTACTCTATACCTTTTATAGAAAGCACTGGTTGCTCTCTAGCTGTGCACCATGGCTTATTACATTACCTAACAAAACAATTGAGTTTCACAGATGCATGAGAGTTCTTGATTTCCTGGCAACTTTTTTTTTTTTTTTAAAGTTGATTACCTCACCTTGTGTTTTCCATGACTTGACAAACACGTGTTTACTTGTAGTTATTTCATTTTGAAATTGCCCTCACCAAAACCAAAAATTTTTTTTAAAAAGTCAAATGCTCCAAACCTCTGTGTTTGCAACAATTGCATCATACACATGTCAGAGCTCAGCCTGTAGAGACCAGCTGCACTGGGCTGGCCATCCCTTGAGTTAATCCTGATTGTGCGACCCAGAAAGAGTCAGACTAAATCTCATTTGTGCTTTCAAACCTTTACTTCAAATGGGACAAGAAATTTTGGCTCAATTTTGCAATACAGGACTCCTGGAAATAGCAGGAAGTCCATTTCCACAGTCTGCCTCGTTCTCCAGACCACTTAGCCAACACATGGTGTTTCACTAGGCCTCTCAGAGGCCTTTTTTTCCTGCCGAGTGCCCAGTGAAGAAGGAAAATATCAGAGCAGTGCATTATTTCAGAAGACCACTGCACTCTGCCTCTCTCTCCAGAAGGCAGTCAGTGAGGAGTGTTGATTTTTACCATTTTGCTCACAGATGACTTGGCCCAGCCCGGGGGTTCACTCGGCTGCATGCTCTTTCAAAAGAAACATTCTCTTAAGTCGTGACTCAGTCAGCATGAGTATTTGATTTGCAGGCAGACCTCCTCCAGGTTTCATCTTTGCCATTTGCTGAGCAAAGGAAGAGACAGAGTGATGAAAAGGTGACCAGAGGAGCAAAAGATACTGAGCCTGTCACTTCAGGGCAGAGGCTCAAACTCCTGAAGTGAAGCTGGGATTGACACAGGGACCTATCTACTTTAGGCATCCATCTGTAGCCATTTCCCCAGAAGTACAGCAGTGTGAGAGATGAGTTTTCCTGCCTAATAAGTATCTTCATGTGATTTGAGTTGCCACAATTCTTCCTATTTGAGGAAAAATTCTCGCAACCAGTCTCAGTGTTTCAATGTTAGGATGTCACTGATGGTCCCTTTTTTTTGCCTCTGATCCCTTTTCTTATTTTACCATTTCATCCAGTGACTGCAGTATATAATGTGTTATCTGGGGTCACAAAACAGGCTTTTGATCTTCTTCCTTTGTAAAAGTTCTAGTGCAGCATCAGCAAACTGCTGATGGTTTTTTTTACCCAGCCATGCCAGTAAACAGTGCCACCTGTTCAATCAGAGTATTTGGACAGGTAGAGAAGAACGCTTTACTGTTCACTTATAGCAACTTAGAGCAACCTGTTCTGAGTAAGCGAGGGAGGTTTGGTGATCAATAAAAAACCTGGAGACTCTGAAGAAAGCCCAGACATCTGGTCAAATCAAGCTTAAATGCTTTTTGCTCTTCCTTATTCTTTTTCTTCCCCACCCCTCCTACTATTCTGCTCCAAATAAAGCAGTTTCAAGTTGCTTTTTTTTTTTAAAAAAAAGATATTATTTGTCTTAGACCAGCAAAATGCAAAGGTTCTGCTTCTCCTTTCCACTCTGTGGCACCAAGAGAAGGGCAATATATTTCAGGAAAAAAAATGTTGAACTGTAAGGCATAACTGCAACTGACTTTAAATGCATCATTTTGTTTTATCTTGCTTGCCATAGTGAAGACTCCCCTATTTCCAACTTCTGAACTTCTTCAGCTTTGAAAAGAAAAAGCATTTCTTTACTTCTTCAGCCTTTGAATGTGGTCCTTTAATAACCAAGCTGCAGAATACCACTCAGCCAAAGAGCTTAGAAAGATTTGAAATGAATGAGATTTGTAATAAACTCAGCTACAGGGATAGCCTGCAAGCTTGTAAAGTATATAAATTTTTGTGGGTTTAGATAAAAGCCAGTTCCCAAATATCAAGAGCCGAAGAGTAACTTTCCTCATAACACAATGCCAAAAGCCAGACAGAGCATACCAATTCTGTTTCATGAGAGCTTGAGAGATTTTGGATTTCATCCTTCACTGGAACAAAAATGAAACTTCTCCTATATTTTCACAAAGAGGAGTTGTATTAATCCCCAAAGCCCTTTTCTTCTTTTTTTCCTTTTTTTTCTTTAATTCAAATTCTTCTGTCTCTCATCTTGTCTCCAGAAATGACCAAAAAGGTTGCCCTGAACACAGTCTTTGAGCCCCTCAGCTACACAGTGTGTACACGTGTATATACACAGACACATGCCAAATGGTAAGACGGAGGAGCAGCAGCCTTCCCTAGCCAGAGTAGCAGTATATGGTTGTTGTGAAGCAGCTTGACCCTTACAGGCAGGCATCAAACACTGGCCACTTTCTGGTGCATCTGGTGGGGGCAAATTCTTGGTCTCTAAACACCAGAGCTACTAAAGACCCATAAGAAAATTCCTAATACTGGGGTGTTTTGCTTCTCTCATATGCTCCATGTGCCCACAGATGGATGCAGCCCCATGGGAGCACACAGAGGACTGGGAAGTAGAATCAGCCAATTGTACACGGTCCTCCAGGTGAGATGGAGAGCTTGGATTTGGGGAAATAACCACCTCAGTGCCCCATTTTACATCAGTCAAATTCCCTCTGCTGAGCAATGGTACTAGGTTCAGGACACCCAGAGTTCAGATAGGTCCTATCACGGGAAAACAGGACAACTGTGATGCTTCATTAGCTATTTTAAAAGAGTATCTCACTTGTTTTCTCTCTTTTGGGCTTTGTTTCCTCATTTATTTGTTTGCCTTTGTCCCTGCTAGGAGTTCTATTTTTCCTCCCCCTGATATTTAACATGACCACTGCTTTGGTTCTGTGAGTGACAGCAGAAGCATTAAAAAGGAGACAAGAGACCAGCTCTGGAAAGGATTAAACAGCATGAAGCCCACAGCAGCTGCTCTTCCATGAGGCCTTCTCCGCCCATGCGCTCCCCGCTGCTGATGCCACCAGTGGCGAGGAACAAACAGATCTGACAACAGGGAGAAAATTTAGGGACGAGGGAGCGGGCAGAGGGGACATTTGTTCAGCCACAGCCTTTGTGAAAGCTGCGAGAGCATATACGCAGCACAGATCTGGAGGGACATGGCAGCCAGCAAAGTCATTGTGGAGACCTGCTTCAGATTCACCTGGTCTGCAACGCTTTTGAGTCATAATGAGACTGGCCCACAGAGACAGCCTCTATACAAAACACCTTTCTACTCCCACAACCACAAGGCTCCTGAAATAAAAGTTACTTCAAAACCTTTTACACCCTACCCCTTAAAAAAATAGATTTCTGGCTTGGGTGGGCAATATTCAGCCTTTCTGAAAATCAGGACTACAGGGTCTTTCTCCTCATCATGCAATAGCTTCATTGCGCATATTTTTATGTTGCTATTTTGAAGTAGCTTTAAAAAGCAGTACTTCATACAAAATGGTGGAGACCACAGTGCTAAATACAGGGAACAGCTGGATTTTGTTAAATTGGCTTTTACACAGCTATTGTTGTGCCATTTTTCCATGCAGCTCTTCTCAGAACCGCTGAATGAAATTGTATGAGGAACTTAATGTAAGGGTCAGTCTAATTCGGAATAGCTCGGTAGATAAAATAGAAATTATTACATTGTTTGCTTGGGACAGACTGTATGTTCAGGGAGAGATGGAACAGATTAGAACAATAATATGACTAAGAAGATGTTACTTTGCAAGCAATAAAGTTTGAATTCATTGTCTTACGTTACGCTGCAAATCAGGGTAAGAGTGGATAGGAGATAGAGATCTCTGTTTGACAACTCTCTGTCTCTCTGCAGACCCTGAAGGGGCTGGATCCCTCAGCCAGGCAGTCCTAGAAGCCTCCATAAATAACATAACATCTCAATCAGTGTTTCTGAAATGACACAGAAAACCCACAACTAGAAGAGGGGGCCTAAAGGATCCTAAACCAGATATAGTCCAAAAGCAGGTGTGTCAGCAGGGAGTGGAAAGGATTGAAGTCTCTCCAGGAGGTTAAGCAAACATAGGGGACTACCCATGTCAAGCCTTGGTGCATCTCTGCTGGGAGACTGGGACTGCACAGCCTTTGGAGTTTTGCATTTAGTTAGTAGCAACCTTCTTCAAACAAGGATTTTCCTGCCAAGAAGGAACAAGTTGGCAGCTGAATGCAATGAACATTTCTTAAAGAAAATATAGTCATTAGGAACAACTGACAGTTGTTCTGTTTGTGATGTGTTATGATGATATCACAGGTAATCTAGAGCTTGGCATGGTTTTCTTGCTGAATGATAAATTCAATGAAAAATTAAAGTTTAAGGAGAAAAAAAATTCTAAAAATTCAGTCAAGTCCCACTAAAATGTTTAGCCAATGAAATGAGGTCATAACATTTCGCTTCAAGCTTTTTTAAGCCTTTTATGTAAAAAAATCTAGGAATTTCATTTCTACTTTATCTTATTTTACCTTTCATTTTCAGCAGATCTTTCCATTGAAAACATTCTAAGGCTTTAAAATGAGAAACTTTTCTATGTTTTGATCTTGGTAATTTATTCAACCTGAACACAGGGATCTCTCCAGTGAACTGATGTAATCCTGGAATGAATTTTACTTAACTTATTAAAACTCAGGGATCAAACACAGTCTTAATCCTTTCAGTACATCAGTATATAGCTTCTAGAAGATATCCAGATGTTTTCATGAAAATACAGCCTTCAACACCAAAGCTGGCAATGCAGCAATTAAGACTAGGTATACCACAGCTAAAAAGATGTAGCTTAAATTATTCAATAAAAGCTCCTCTGCATACCTACAAAGAAGCAGAGAGAGACATGGCAGGGGCAGCCCAAATAATATCATCCCAGGCTACTCTCACACCCATCATAGGCACCATCAACCAATCAAAGGCCTATCTCCACAAGCACTGAGGAGCAGAAGGGCAAGTGAAAACACAAATTAAAGACTCAGAGGATGGGATACCCTGTCCCAGGAGACCCTGAGCCCCAGTATCCAGACATGAAACCCATCACAGTGGTTTGGGTTGGATGCTGGAACATCTTCCAGACTGCTGGGGTTTGGTGTACTAGTAGTGTCAGAAACAAAATGGGACACGTGAGAAGAGCATTTTGGAATTGCACAGGACTTTAGGGGAAGAACAAAAGGTAATTTGGGGAGGAAGAAGTGTGGGAAAATAGAGAGATCAGGGCATCAAAAGGTCCAGTTGTTCATCAGAGTGAACAAAGTCTAGTGCCTGCCTCTGGGGTGAAACCAGAGCTGAGAGGCATGTGCATCCATGGTGTCACCAAACTGGAAAGATTCAGATCCAGGGACAGCTGCTGGGCAGACTTGAGCCCAGCTGCTGGAGACATCCTTACTGCACAAGAATACACACACATATACATGTAAATATATGTGCCTAAATTCTCACTTGCACAACTCTATCTTACTTAGCCAGAGAGGAGTGCAGGATGAGGTTGCTGGTGCCTTCTATGTTCATGCAAGTCTCCTGTGTGTCTGTTAGTGTTAATCTGTATGGTCAGCTATGTACATATGTATTTATGTACACTATATGTGCACATGTGCCTACTGGGAACACATGATCAGCCTTGCTGCTGGTTGGACCTGGGGACAAGGAGCTGTGGCAGCGTCATTTCCACCAGGCTGTCAGATCAGGACCAATTTCTTTAACAGGGATGATTTGGCAAAAAGCTGTAATAATAGAATTATTAAAATCCCTGAAATCTGTGCTGATAGTTCTCCCACATTTTTAAATTCATATTAAATAAATTATTCATGTTTGGCAATTTTAGGCATTCCATCCCAAAGAGACTACTGCCAGATTCCTGGAGCAATAATCATCAAACATTTATATTATCTAGCATTGTGAGGCGATTCCCCAAACTATTTTTTTTTCCTATGGTATGTCCAGAAATAGATGGTGAAGAATCTAAGAAAACTGTCCAGTCTGAAAGTAATTTAATTCCTCCCCTTAGATTTTATTCTACCTTGTGTTTAAATATATTTCTCTGTGAAGTGGACCAGCTACTAAACCAGTTTGTAAAAGTGAAGTAGCATTTGGCACTGCTGGGAAGGTATATTTTCTAGCTGCACATGCATCAGAAGAACGGGAGGTATCCAGTTTTATAACATATCTTTTCCCCCCAGGAAAGCCAATTTCTCTGTTATGTGTTCAGAAATAGGAATTGAGCTCACCTTGTCTTTGTGAAATTTCCTTGGTACTCTTTTATCAGTGTAATCCCTACTGGGCTATACCCTGTAAGCAATAGAGCTACATGATTGCTGAGGGAAAAAAAAAACAGAAACAGGGCTTCAGGTAATGGGAAATGAAATGATGTTTCCTCTCCTGCCTGTCCAGGAATGCTTAGAGGAAGCATGAACCTGTGTTTGAGCTCTGCTCAGGTGATTGATAAGCACGAGATTTCTGACTGCTCTTTTGGCGTTCACCGGACCGTCATCAGCATGGTTTAACAAGAAAAGGGGAGGCAAAAGAGATCTTCATCCTCTGCTAGTGTAGTTGCCTGTTTTACATCTGCAGCACTGTTTTCAAATGCTTAGGACAGGAGGTAAGCAACAGTTTTATACTGGAGAACAGTTGGTGCCTGAATTTGCATGGCAAGCTTTTGTTCTTAATTAGGTTTTTGCCATATTCTATTAAATTTATCTGTTTTCTTCTGATTTGCCCCAGCATAAAGATGTGCAATTCAACTGTTCTGAAAAAAAAATTAAATAATTTTTGACTATCTGCATTTTTTTTTGTTCTAATTTTTAATCCATCAAATTGATGGGCTTACCTAGACTTTTATTTGTCAGACATAACACCCCTCCCAAGTATGATTTCCCCATTTATTCAGAAATCAAAATAAAATGTGATCACCATAAACCAAAGATACAGATGTGAGCTGGTGTAACTGAAAACTCTGCACAATTGTTACATCCAAGGTAAAGAACAGCATGTCTAGGAAGACTATATTTCACTCACAAAATGAAAAGGGAAAGTGCTGAAAGTCTTGGTAGAACCTGATGTGAGAATTTAGGGTCCCTTGGTGGTTGCCCAAGGCCCAAACCCTTCAGGCATGGTTTGTGCTGATGATGGTACAGGTCAGGAGCAGAGTTTCAAGGTCAGAGTCCGCAGCCCACCTCCACAGTGGCTGATGCCAAGATCCAGCCGTGAGGCAACAAATGTTTCCATTCAAAGGTCAGCATTACCCATTACTATACAGTGTGACAGTGTCTGAGACTTTATGTTGTAGATCATTGGCGCTGTGCTTACAGAGTTAAGATACATAATGGGTAAATAGGTCTGGACAGCTGATGCTACATTGTTCTGTGGAAGAATTTGAGGTTATGATGCTTTCCTCTCAGTCCATTTCAGAAGGAAAAAAAATTACAAAGATTTTCAACCACAGTTAGCAAGAAGAAAAAAAATTGTCTCAGCTCAATAACAATTTTGGTTTACCTTTCTTTTTTTTTTCTTAAATAGAAGGGAAAAAAGCATGTCCTATCTCTAAGACATTGAAATCTCTGCTTTAGCATCCAACATTAGCAATTTTTATTCTTTCAGTATGGAATTAAGTAATATAAACATTTTTAAAAGCACAGCTTAATAGTATTAATGCATATCTGTTGCATGTGCAGCAGTGTATGCATCCAAGTGGCCCAAGAGGCACTTGAATTGGATGTTTCATAAATAAGAACTATTTGTTAATACTGACAACAGATTTTCAGGTATCCTTAACTCATGATTTCCATCTTCTCTAACATGGAGAAGCAACAGACAGCATGAAGCTCTTCTTACCATGTGTGTTTGCTCTATGTACATAGATTGAAGCTCTTCTTACCATGTGTGTTTGCTAAATGTACATAGATTTCATCATTAATATATATTACCAACTAATTCGAAACTGTAGACTCTTCAGGATAAAGGCAGTAGGGTAAAAAGTGCCAAGAGTATCACAAACACTTCTGAGTTGACTCAATGAAAACTCAGCTAGTAATATTCTGCTTAAGATTTTCATCTTTGCAGCTACCTCTAAATTTAAAGATGTCTTATTTTTTATGCCCTGTCTTCATCTCTTATCTTTTGTAGACCATAATAATTTTCTTTGATGAGGAACTTTCAGTCCTCAGCCACATTTGCCTGTTCTGTCTAAATTCAACTAACCATTTATTCAATCAAGAAAAACAGTGAGGAATCACCTTTCTCTATATATATATAAGAAGCTGGTTTTATACATACAGCCTAATTTGCCATATTAATTCTTCTCACCTTCCATCCACTCAGAGTGACTTACATGAAAGCCTGTGAAAAAGGTGCATATTTGCTTTCCCTTAAGAAGTTGGACAGAACAACCCATTTAGCAGGTCTGAAATGCAAAAGCTTTAACTTATGTACATGCCATCCCAAATATCCATGAGATTATAAACATGACCTTGTCACAAAAATGGATTAATGTTGTGTCTTTTTTCCCTGTATTTTTATTTCAGAAAAGATTAATCTGCTCTCATTTTTTTAATAGAATCTGTGTCTGAGGACTGAAGCCTGAATGAATGAAGCACATCAATACATTGCAATAAGCCATCCTTCTGAGAAACACTTTTGTTTTGAATAGACATGAAAGCAGGATGTTTATCCTTTATGGAAACAATCTTATCTTGAAAGGAACACAAACAAAAGGTCTTGCAGCTATCGTTTCTCATGACAAAGACAAGCTGAGAAAGAAATCATACTCAATCCACTTTGCTTCATGATAGCTGAAAGGAAAGCAGTTATGTTGGATGCGGGCATTGGGTAAGTAATTGCCTGGGCGGTCACACTCAAAGAGTTGTGGTTAATGGCTCAATGTCCAAGTGGAAATCAGGGACAAGTGGCATTCGCAGGGGTCAGTATCAGGACTGGCACTGTTTAACATCTTTGTCAGCAACATGGACAGAGGGATAGAGTGCATTCTAAGTTTGCTGACAACACAATGATGTGTGGTGTGGTCAACACCGTGCCATCCAGAGGGACCTTGACAGAATTCAGAGTTGGGCCCATGCAGGCCACATCAAGTTCAACAAGGCCAAGTGCAAGGTCCTACACATGGGGTGGGGCAGTCCCAAGCATAACTTCAGGCTGGGCAGAGAAGCATTTGACAGCAGCACACATGACCTGGGGGTATTGCTTGGTGAAAAGCTCAACATGACACAGCAATGCACACCTGCAGCCCAGAAAGCCAACCGAATCCTGGGCTGCATGAAAACCAGTGTGACCAGCAGGTCAAGGGAGGTGATTCTGCCCCTCTACTACACTCTTGTGAGATCACATCTGGAGTCCTGCATGCAGCTCTTGGCTGCCCAGTACAGGAAGGACATGGAGCTTTTGGAGCAGGTCCAGATGAGGGCCACAGAGATGATCCGAGGGCTGGCGCACCTCTGCTATGAAGCCAGGCTGAGAGAGTTGGGCTTGTTCAGTTTGAAGAAGGCTCTAGGGGGACCTTATTGTGCCTGTGCCTGAAGGGGCCTACAGGAAAGCTGGAGAGGAGCTGGTTACAAAGGCACAGAGTTATAGGACAACGGGTAATGACTTTAAGGTGAAAGGGGGGTAGATTTAGATTAGGTTAGGTTTGGAGGAAATTCTTCCCTGTGAGAGCAGTGAGGCCCTGGCACAGGCTGCCCAAGTAGCTGTGGCTGCCCCCTCCCTGGCAGTGTTCAAGGCTGGGTTGGATGGGGCTTTGGGCAAACTGGTCTAGTGGAGGGTGTCCCGGTCCATGGCAGGAGGATGGAACTAGATGATCTGTGATCATTCTGTGATCCTGTTTTCCTTTTGTATTCCTAATACTGGAAAATGATAGTGAAACATGGTGGAATTAGACTCTATACACAGGAAACTCCCTAAAATTATGCTCAGAGCAATCAGTGCAGCAGGTTTTTCTACTCAGCTGTGAATTTTCCAGATCCTACACTCACTGGTGCTCTTTTTCCCTGTGTTCTGAGCTCAAGCCCTGATGTTACAATGCCACAGACAAGGTTTCCCCTATACAAGCATCAAAGGTGCCCATCTCATTTGCTTCCAGTCTCACCAAATGGGTCTCAATGGAGCTTTTGTATCAGTACCATCATTGGATATCTTGTTTCAGCATGAGACAAAGGACTTACTGAAGAGAAAATCTGTTTCTCTATCATCATCTATTTCATCATCTATTTTAAAACATCAGCCAGATCCATCACACATGCCACTGCTCACTATCTTGACATGGCCTTCAGAGAACCCTTCCCTGATACCTACTGTTCCATCTGCTCTATGTTTATTAATTTAGTTCTGTATTATGTTTTTCACCTCAGCTAAGAAAAAGGATAATTAATTTTCCATCTATGTCTTTAATTTCTCTGTGCTTTTCTTTCCTCTCCTTTCTCTCTTTTTGTAGGTGTTTGATTTTTTACGGGTGGCTTGGTGACTTGCAGGAGCCATCTGGCAGCCCTGTGGTGGGTCATGGCTTATGCTATATAGTGCTGGTCCGTTAGGACTCAACTGTCAAAGAGCAAATCTCTGTCAGGTTCCTCAGTTTCACATGAGTACTAGAAAATGCATCATGTGATGTAAAACAAACAAAGAAAATAAAACAGGTGAATTACAGAGTGTTTGACAGACCCAGCACAGCCAAAGCTTTCAGAAAACTGGAAGGAAGCATAAATGTTTGATGATAATGTTTAGGCCACCATCACCAGGTATTTCTGAATGGACAAAGAAGCCCTTTTGTAACAGTGAGCAGTGCAAGGAAAGTGGTGGTGCTGCTGCTTACTTTTGCTGACTGAACCAAGAACCCGAGGTCCCTTCCTGCAAAGAACAGGGGTGGCTGTAGGATACAAAGCGTCATACAGAACTTGGGAAACGGAAGGAGATAATCTAGAGGGCTCTCTTCTGAAATACACTGACAGCAAAAGAGAAGTAAATTGTCCTCAGATGTCTCCAGGATGCTTCTTTGCACAGTTGCCATCTGGCAATGGAGAACTGGAAACTGGTGGTTTGTATTGCAGTTGTACTAAAGAAAACTGTCTTCTGCTCAGAAAGGAGAGGAGGGTTTGACACACAGAGAGGTCTGGCACTGCCATGTTATGAAGTACAATACTGAGCTTAGGCTCACCTTCATGTGAATGCAGAGTATGCTTGCATTTAGCCTAAACTATAGCTAACCCAAACAACAGGGACTCCACACCTCAACCAGTTATTTCAGTGCTGTAAGGTGTTGTCAGCTTTTCATCTTGATACCAGAAAAAAGGCAGTCATTTTCCACTGAATGCTATATGAGCATGGCATGAAATCTAACAGTATTCCTGAGCATGTCAACTCTCCTTCGGGCACACTTCTGGAATAAGGAGGGAAGAAGCCTGTACTCTTCCTGCTACAATACCAAACCCAACAGGGCACTTCCAGCATTTTACAGGAACAAAAGTAAATCGAAGGCCAGTAGGAGAACTATATGCAAAGTGTATCCTTTGCAAATGTGTCAAAGGGGTACAGACTGAGTACATCACTCTCAAAAGCAAGAAACCATTTATTTTAATGCAATCTGTACTGTTTTAGAGAGATTCAGGTAACTTCTACTGCAACTCCTATTCACTCTGTGCTGCACTCTGTATCACTGCTATGGACTCTGTGTGATCTAGCCCGGACAGGCTGGATCGATGAGCAGAGGCCAACTTTATGGGGTTCAACAATACCAAGTACCAGCTCCTGTGCCCTGGTAACAATGACCCCAGGCCACATTACAAGCTTGGAGCATAGTGGAGCAGATGGAGAACTCCCTGAAGGAAAAGGACCTGGGGGTGTTTATAGACACCTGGCTGAACGTGAGCCAGAAATGTGCCCAGGTGTCCAAGAAGGCCAACAGCTTCCTGGCCTGTATCAGGAATAGTGTGGCCAGCAGGAGTAGGGAAATGACTGTTTCATTATACTCAGCTCTTGTGAAGCTGCACCTTGAGTAATGTCTCCAGTTTTGAGCTCCTCACTCCTCACTACAGGAAGGACGTTGAGATGCTGGAGCATGTCCAGAGAAGGGCAATGAAGCTCATGAAGGGTTTGGAGCTCAAGCCCTGTGAGGATCAGCTGAGGGAGCTGAGGAAAAATAATTGAGGGGAGACCTTATCGCTCTCTGCAACTGCCTGCAAGGAGATTGCAGAGACGCTGGGGTCAGTCTATTCTCTCAGGTGACAAGTGATAGGATGAGAGGGAATGGTTTGAAATTGTACCAGAGGAGATTTAGGTTAGATATCAGGATGTATCTTTACTGAAAGGGTTGTCAGGCATTAGAATAGGCTACCCAGGGAGGTCGTGGAGTCACCATCCCTGGAGGTATTTAAAAGGCATGTAGATTAAGTCCTTAAGGACATGATCTAGAGGTTGACTAGTCAGGGTTAGGCTATGGTTGGACTCAATGATCTTAAGCATCTCTTCCAACCCATGTAATTCTATGATTCTATGATTTTAATAACCTCTTTTCATAACCACATTTTCAGACATATTTAAACAGTATTATTCGCAAATGAAATTTTCAGTTTACACATACAGTCACAACACAAACATCTGCAAAGGGAGGAATCCTAGCCATGCAAACATTTGGAAAGGACACACTGTTTTATCAATGTATGAAAAGAGGACAGGGCACAGTAGAACAAGAGATGACTCTTTTCATTTCTTCACAAAGGTCTACTCTCTCTTTGAATGTAGAACTGGAAGCCCCAAACTCAGGCTTCATCAGTTAATTGCAGAGTTTTAAATGTAATCCTCCTTTATTCTTCCTTTGCCAAACAAAGATTACATATAAGGCCTAATAAATCTGTCAAATTACCTGCAAAACTGATTAAAGATCAAACAGATCCAGAATTCATAGCAATACTTATAAATGGGTGAAGAGTAGTGCATTTAATGAAATAAAGCCTTTTAGCAACATTGCTTTGATCTGTTTGTATCTAAACCCACTCAGAGCAACTTTTCTTGAAAATTAAAAGTTAATTTTGAATCAGAGAACAAAATGTGCTTGAAAACTATAAAAAAAACTTAATAAAAGTATAACTTAGTTTAAAAAAATTGTCTGAAATAGGCTCAAGTAAAAGATTAATGAAGAGGCTTCTGCTGG
Organism: Laterallus jamaicensis coturniculus; assembly: GCA_022605575.1. Taxonomy (NCBI): domain Eukaryota; kingdom Metazoa; phylum Chordata; class Aves; order Gruiformes; family Rallidae; genus Laterallus; species Laterallus jamaicensis. Next base: position 51,151,905 of record JAKCOX010000002.1, on the reverse strand, counting down.
CATTTTATAAAACTTTATTTTACTTATTGAAATATGAAAGACAATAAGAAAAGAAGATTACATCATTCATTCTTTTTTAAATGCTTTAATTTAAAAAATATACTTGGAACAAGATTAGTTTCTCAAGCTGTTCAATTGTTACATGATTTTTTATGTTTATTTTTTGTAAACTGCATCAATTTACTGTCATCTCAGATGAGATCAGAAATTCCTTAGCTCAGTCTGTGAGCTGTTAGAGCACTCAGCAATGGGACAGTAGGCTGGCAGTATGGCTCTTAATCTGAGGCCTATAGGCAATGTCATAGGGATACAAATAGTATTTAATATCATAGGTATTATGCAATAGGTTTTAAATTCTTTCCTAATATAATGTTAGTTGGTTCGTCCAAGGAGCCAAAGTAATTGATACTTTGCTGTGACAGAGATAAGCCACTGGAGTTCCTGAGGACATGCTTTGGAGGTGATCAAAACATCATTAATTCTGGGCCCTTTTTTATTCCCTTCAGGTTTGTATCCTGTAAATTTTTCTGAAGGGGATACCAGTGCATCTCTGTGTTCATGATTGCTGGTATTTATGTTCTTCTCCATCATCCTGAAAGAAGATCACACAAGCAAACAGCCAATCTAAAGCAATTAGTCATTATTCCAGTATTGGAAGCCATCTGAGGGTAGGGATTTCACTTTCCCAGACTGACTCACATCTGCTCTAATTAGATAGTGTGTGTATGTGCTCATTGATTTGTATTCAGTTGCAGATTCACTCTAAGGTGAGGAAACTGGGATTTATATAGATATGTTAAGAGTCATCTTCACCTGAACATGTAGAGCATGGGAGAGAACATCCAGAGCTTTCATACTGAAGAAATGGTCTTAATAAACTGAATGAGTAGTTGAAAGGAAAGAAACTGAAATGCACAGAAGACATCTCTTCTACTGAAAACTATAAAGCTGACTACTGCTATTCCTTTACTCCAGTGCCATTCTTTTATTGTGTAGCATTTTAACCACATGCCCAAGACCTGCTTTCATCATAGGATTATCTGTGTGCTAAAATGGCAGTAGAGAAAACCAGCAGACAATTTAACAGCCTGAGTATTTTCATCACACTAGGGAATGTGAATATGACAATGTGAGCTGTAGAAGCCATTTTGACACTCCAGAGTTCCAGCAGGGGTGTGGAAAACAGCCACATCTCCCTCTCTCATGCAGTCAGGGGAAGAGCATGAGGATAGCTTCATGCTATCAGTATCCGTACAGGCTGGGGACTGGTCTGTTGGAGAGCAGCGTAGGTGAGAGGGACATGGGAGTCCTGGTGGACAACAGGATGACCATGAGCCAGCAATGTGCCCTCCTGGCCAAGAAGGCCAATGTCATCTTGGGGTGTATTAGAAGGGGGGTGGTTAGTAGGTCAAGAGAGGGCTTTCTCCCCCATCTCCTGTCCCCTGGTGAGACCACACTTGGAATATTGTGTCCAGCTCTGGACCACTCAAGTCAAGAAGGACAGGGAACTCCTTGAAAGAGTCCAGCACAGGGCCACCAAGATGATTAAGGGAGTGGAACACCTTCTTTATGAGGAAAGGCTGAGGGAGCTGGGACTCTTTAGCTTGGAGGAGACTGAGGGGTGACCTTATTAATGGCTATAAATATGTAAAGGGTGAGAGTCAGGAGGACAGAGCCAGACTCTTCTCAGTGATGGCCAGTGATAGGACAAGGGACAGTGGGTGCAAGCTGGGGCATAGGAGGTTCCTGTGAATATGAAACATGGTTGAGTCACCATCCCTGGATGTGTTTAAAAGATGGGTAGATGAGGTACTTAGAGATACGGTTTAGTAGAGGACAGATACAGTTGGATTCAATGATCTTAAAGGTCTTTTCCAACTTAGTCATTCTGTGATTCTGCGATTCTGTGACTGTAAGGAGAAACTTTTTCTCTGTGAGGGTGATGGAGCACTGGGACAGGCTGCCCAGAGAGGTTGTGGAGTCTCTGGAGATGTTCAAAATCCACCTGGATATTTTCCTGTGTAATTTAGTCTAGGTGATCCTGCTCTGGAAGGGGGGTTGCACTAGATGATCTTTCAAGGTCTCTTCCAACCCCTAACATTCTGTGATAGCCAGTCTCCATTCCTGGGCACCCTAATCCATTCCTGGGACTGTACAGCCATTTTTTCTCCTCCCTGAGGGCAAGCTTAAGCCACAAATGAGCTGAAATTTAAAAAGTATCATTGAAAGCTGACTCCCTATCTGGAATAAATCTTTACTATGACACCTTTGATGGTATTTCAGTTCTTTGAACTGTATGGAAATTATAAAGAGAAAATCTTTAATGAAGAGGCATACTGACTTCATTGATGCATAGTTCATGCAGCAGTTAGTGGAGAAAAGTCTGATGCTCATGAAAGCAAATAGCTGCCTGAAAACACTGATTTTAATGCTCCAGTTTCAATCTCTAGGAGGAAAATCATATAAAAAGTTCTCTCAACCATTTCAACACTGTGAACTAGCTGGATGATAAAATTGCAATAGGACTTATTTTACAGGTGGATACAGTTGATTAAGCCAGAAACAGAGAATCAAATACGCAAATCAACAAATTTTGGCAACTGAGTGAAAAATGTCTGTTCAGATCACTATAGACATGCTATAAAATTATCTTTTAGGCCATTTCTTACATTTTTCCTCTGCAACTAACCAAGGTGCACTCTGCAAGAAGATGCATGATTGGGGTGGTAATTTTGGTATCAATCTTCTTATACCCATCTATTTTTCTTTACAATGATGACAAGATTCTACAGGCTTTAGCAAGTTTTTCATGGTAAAAACACCATATTGGAAGTACTTACCCAGAAACAGGACTATACAATCTCCTTTTTTATTGTTTAAAAGGAATCTAAATAAGCTTGCTATCTAACAGGGCACGCAGTAGTACCAACAAAAGAGGAGCTAGCTATTCTTCAAGAAACATTTCAAATCTGACCTTAAATAGAAAGACATTAACATTTATCCTCCAAAAAGAACCACTTGACTTGTAAAGAATTCTGTCCTGGGGCAACACCTGTGGTGGAATAAGAGAAGTTACATATCCCACATCCTCCCCTTCCAAAATAGGTGGTGTTGGTAGTGGCAACGACGAGTGCTTCCATCCTGAGGCAAGTGAAATGTCACACGTGGGGTGGAATCTGAATCATACTTCGTGTCCTGTCTCCCAGGTTGCTAAATAGGAGGGAAGATGTGCTCAGATGGCCAAGCTCCACCCAGGCAGTTGAGCACACCAGGCATTGCTTGCTCTGCTGCAAGCCGACAGACTCGCTGGTCTCACCAGAAGAGGTGGACGTGGGTCCCCCCAGCAGGAAGTTTTATTTCTTCAGATATGGGAAGATGTTCATGAGAGGTTGGTTAAGGATGGACACTATTGTTAAGCTGGTGAGGAAGGCTTTAAACAAGAGTCATGGGAAAAGGGCAAAAGGCCAGTGAGTATGTGTAAGAACGGCTTAAATCAGACAAGGAACCTGAGACTGGGAGACAGGGTTGCTCAGAAAAGGGTTGAAGGATGGAGAAGAAGGAAGTATGTCAGTCCACAGAAAATGTGGGGAATAAGCCAGGGGGGTTGTAAGGTTTTAGCCAGAAGAAAGATATAATTGGTGTAACAGGATATAGCAGGATAATGCACATGACTAATAAATCAGTATAAATGGATACAAATTAATGCAAATGGCCTGTTCTGGAAAAACAGGCAAGGCAATAGAGAGGAAATGCTGGATAAATTAAAAAGAGTACCCAGGCTGCTTCGGTAGGTATTGGTACAAACCAGTACACCAGGCAAGGCAGATTCCTCCAGAGCACAAAATGTGGTCCCTCCACAGGGATTTAAGCTGATCAAATGCCAGATGGAAAAGCAATGCAGTAGGACACAGTCTGCCAGGGTCATGACATCCATCATGCAATCTTTCTGCTTGGAATCCAGCTAAAAAGCCAACCAGTTCTGAATCTAGGTGCTCTGCAGAAAATTCAGCAATAAAAGGATTGCGACCACCTGTTCATCTCATGATTGGATAGTGAATATTTTAACTGAATTCACTTTTTTTTTCACAGAAATGTCAGATAATTCTTTAGACTTTCATTCTGGCATCCAGTATTTTCCATGAAAATCTATCCTTTTGTAGAATGAGTATGTGTGAATGTGGAAAGGAAATGAAAACAAAAAAATGGAGTTTTGCTTAACAGAACATAAAACTGATGTTTATTGCTGATATTCATTTGTGATGCATATCACACTGAGCTGCCAAGGAAAATTCTTACTGCCCTGCAACGTTGAAATGCTTTCCACCATGATCTGAGTAATTTTGCTTGTCAAGAAAACAATCAGCATGCTTTATTCCACAGACCGGTTCCTCCACCATCTCTCATTCTTCCAGGGGCAGAATACACTCGCTGCTAAACTTTCCCATAAATACCTGCTTAACATTTCTTTTAAATACCACACGTTGTCACTGTGTGTAATTAATGATCTTTGGCAAAGTGAGGAACCTTATGCACAATTCAGACAGACTGACAGGTGACAGGTTTACTTCCCACATTCATACATTGTTATGAAGCACTACTCCCCCACTGAAGACTGACAGATGCCTGCATTTACAAAGCCAAAGACCTGCTCAGACTAATTTGTACCAACACACTAGGTAAGATTGGGAAAATGTTCCTATTGATTCTTACACCCACACTGTAGGTGATGAAACTGGTTAGGTGATCAGGTTTTTCATGCTGCCATAAGCAATTGTCTGATTTAACTTCCAGAGTTCCTAGATCAATTCGCTATTATTTCCGCAGGCTGCTTTGCACTTTTCCCCTGCAAAAGCTTAACAAAGTCACATTGGCTTCACATTTCTGTTTGTGACACAGGATTAGAGGTTTATCTTCATATACAGCAGCTTGTAATAGGTTTTTGTAGTCCGATGGCTATTTCACCAGAGGTCCGTTCATCTAAAAGACTTTCTGATAAACTGTGTGCTTTCCCTGATACATGAAGACTTTCCACATGATTGAGCTAAGTGAGCCACAAGACTACCCAGTGTAACATGTAGAAAAGCAATTTCATTCTACATTGCCAGGGGACTCCATAAGAGAAAAGTCTGCCAGATGAAGAGCTTTATCAAGGATTTCCAATTACTGCCTTGGTTCTGATGATATGACTTTTTCCACCATGCTGGATGGGACCAACAGGGGCTTCAAAGCAGGTGCTCAGGGGAAACTGAGCATGAAGTCATTCATTTGCAGTTGATAGTGAAAGAAACTTTTCCAAATTAAATGAAGATTGCATTTAAAACATTGGATGCATTTACTTGTCCAGTATATAGGTCTTGTCCTTATTTTGACTGGCTGCTAATCACACTGAGCTAAATCTCACCCTGCATGTAAGCCCTCCGGAAACAAGTAGAAATACCCAGCAAGGTGTCACTCACCAGCATCAGCTTTTGAGGAACATTAACATGTCAAAACCTTTTCTTTTTGTTGTCAACAAGGACATTGGCAGAAGTTTTTCCAGGCAGAATGGACAGTCTGTCATCCCAAGGGGAGCACAATCCAGCCTCATCTGGGCTTTGATTTGTGCTGCAGGAGAAACAAAGGGAGAGAGTTGGAGCTGCTTAAATTGCCTCTCCTGACAGTGGAAGGATGTACCTTGAGATCCACGAATGGATGTCCAGTCTTCTAACATAAGGGTTTCCCTTATTCCACAGACTCTGTTGGTAACTTCAGTAACCCTAAATGCAACCCATTGCTACATTGTACGAGATAGGTACAAAAGTGACTGAGCAAAGTTTGGAAGACTATGGCATAGAACCATATTTTTGTGGATTATGAGCTAATTGATTAAAGAGTATGGGGATAGTTGCTGTCTGGATGCAAATTAAACACCTTTTCTCCAAGAAGTGTAGCTGTGAAGTGACATACAATCTGCCTGTCTCCGCTCATACAGGTGGCAGGAACATTTTTCAGGGAAAATCCCAAGAACTACCAGTGGGATTTGCAAACTGCTGAGGAAAAGGCCTGTTCATATCAGTTAATCTGTGCCCAGAATCTATTAGGCAACATCATTTCTTGTTTTGACAGAACTTGATTTCAATTAAGTCATGAAATGAATGCAAAGCCCTGTGTTCCATTATCCCTGAACAAATCCACAGCAAATATTTTTAATTAAATTATAAGGAGATTAAAATACCTTAGAGATGGTATAATTATGCCTCAGTGTTTGGCATGCACTTGGGGATTTAAGAAAAAGCTGAAAAATTCAGGCAGAAACCTTATTGCTCTGTGAGGAAAAAGAAAATACACTTGAAGGCAGATGATGAAGATCTGAAAACCATTAGACAAATCAAATCAGATTGAGAAAATGAAAATTCACAGGGATTCTGCAATAGAGATGAAAATACAAGATTACAATAAAGCACTTGCTTTCTGCCAACAGATTTCATTTTTAACATTTTAATTATATTATTACATGAAGGTTCTCTTCATTATGAGGAAAACATTTAAACACCTAAGCACAAGTTTCTGAACTTCCAGGTATTTATGGAAAGCTATACTGATAATATACACTCCTGTTATATTTAACACCTTTATTCATAGAATCATAGAATGGCAAGGGTGGGAAGGGACCCCAAGGATCATAAAGCTCCAACCCCCCTGCCACAGGCAGGGCCACCACCTCAGGCCTGGATCTACATAAAGTTGCCCAGGGCCCCATCCAACCTGGCCTTGAACACTTCCAGGGATGGGGCATCCACCACCTCTGTGGGCAGCCTGTTCCAGCACCTCACCACACTTTCTGTAAAAAACTTCCCCCTAATATCCAATCTATTAGCTGGATCTAACCTAACTCTTGACAATGCAGAAGGTGCACACAGTGGAAGTTGTCCTGGTTGCTTAAGACAGGGCTTTGGTATCCTGCAAGAGTAGTTCCATGAACTGTAGCAAACTTTTCACGTCTACACTTCCAGAAATTTGAAAGTTTACATTTTCCAGTGGGTCAAGACAGAAGACCAATGGCAGACCTTCATGAGTGTCTGTCTTTATCTGGGTTTTAGTCAAGAGCTTTCCCTTTGGAAAGGGTTTATTGTTAATGTGTATAAGCCTAAACACTTTGGAAGACTGCTCCAATCATAATTTTTCTTTCCAGTCTTTCAATTTAGTTTCCATTTAGGTCTGAATGCTGTTCCCAGAATGTATAATTAATTTAGAATAGGAGGGAAGCCTTTGGTAGTCACAACTTGCAAAGCATTTCTTGACATTATCTTAGCTTATAGGCCTGGGGACCTCAGGTCAGAGCCACCCAAAGGAGGTGCAGGTGTCCTTCCTGGGCTCCTGGGGTCCCTTATAGAAGACCCCATGGATCACTGCCACCCCCACATTGTGTGTAAGATGTTGGCTGTAAAGGCCAAGGTCAATGAGAAAGTTAATAGTGTCATCTGTTGAACAACAGTGAGCTTTTCAGTCCTTGTACAGAGCAAAGTGTGTGTGAGAGATAATGTTTATCTTGCCTCTGTGAGCACACAGAAACCCAGGAAACTGCCCAGTTTTGCCAGTCCTTAAGCAAAGACTGTCCCACTACTGTCTGGCAGGCTCCGCCAGTATCAGGACCATATTCTCAGCACCCTGAGCAACAGGGCCACCCAACCCTTAGTCACATGCAAGAGGGATGATGAAGGCCATCATGACACATTTCAGCCCTGCAGCCTTCCTGGGAAGAACACTCTGTACCATCACTGAGCTGTTGGGAGCTGGTGGGACAAACCAGTGCTCTCTAGGCTGCCCAGCACTGGCTCAGATAGTTACCACTGGAAAGCCAGGCGCAGCTGATAACCCAGAGGATCTTCTTTCATTCATTCCCACTGTCCTCCACTTATCTTCTGGCAGACAGTTATAAAACCCAGCAAATTCTCCTAATACAGGGTATGGCAGTAGGGTCTTGGGCTGAGCAAATAGCTGGGTGTGGGGGCAAGAGTTACCTGGAGGTATCTCGAGTACAAGGAAGTGAAGCCTGGCAGCCTACACTGCCATCTTCAAGGTTTCTTGCTTTTCTAATAGAATATCACCCACCAGAGATGAATGCTGAGATTTACCCCAAAGACCATGAGTAGCAAAGCTAGTGCAGCATGTGTACTGGGAGAGGGAGAAAGAGTGCAGCTCAGGAATACCACAAATGATAATTGTGTTCCAGAGTTCTTCCACATGTATGGTTACAGGAAAAACCTGAGAGAAATTCACCCTGGATTTTAAGATTACAAGTGTTCCATTAAACAATGAGAAATAACCTCAACAGGATAATACCACTGACAAACTGTTAAGATATTCTTATATTGCATAACTAAATTGCTATTCATAAACAGCAGGAATCATTAAGGGTCTCTGCATGTAGCCCACTGATGTGACTGCTTTGGTCTCACCAGTATCATATTTCAAATGTTCATTTCACTGATATTTCTTCTGAAGGTAGAGAAAAATATAATACTCATCAAAGGTTCCCTTATCGTTGCCAAGGCACAGACACAGCATCAGCTCTATTCTTGCTAAGCTGAAGTTTAACATAAAATTATCATCTGCAGTGGTACTCAGTGATTAATTGTCTTAGTGCATCCCTAGCCAAAACCCCTGTGGTCAAACTTATTATGAAATGAGTACCAATAGCTATTAGTACTGCTTTGAAATTATAATCAGTGACTGATGGCTCAAAAGATAACATAAACTCTCCCTGTAGAGTAACTTCAGAATATATTTTTGTAGAGGGGAAAATTATCATTTTTAACTGACATTGAAGCATAGGAACTACTAAGAAAATGTGCCACATTCAATCTTTTCACTCTGGGAACTTATTTCTATGCCCTCTTTCCATTTAAAACAGGACTGAAATAAATTAACTTACAATTAGAATCTGTTCATGAAGAGCAATGTCAGATGACCATTGTTCTTTCTGGAAAAATTAGAACACATATGTGATCCAAGGAGCAAAGTTGCACACGCACATGTTAATGTTACTGAAATACGTACTGGGACCACAACTGAAGGGATGTCAGGAGAGGTGTTCTAGGAAACACCTTCAAATCAGCAGTGGTCCACGTGGCCAGTGTGGCTTTTAGACAGCAGGAAAAAAAAAACAGAGTTAAAACAGTAGCTGTAAAACAGAGAGGAGAGATTATTTTCTTGTGTCCATGCTAGCTCTTCGTGACAGAGAAAGTCTATGTTAATAGAATAATTCACCACGGAGCCAGCTGTGCCCTTAGCATTCATGTCAAGTTTGTGTCCCCACTAAAAAACAAACAAACCAAAAAAAACCCATCAGAAATGTAACTGATCTTTTCTTAAATTGCTGTTTGGTAATTGTAAAAGGATAGACCAGTATAGCACAACTAGAAGAGCTAAAACTTTGTTACCGACGAGCGCAGTCTTAACCCTTCTGAAAACAATATAGGCTTTCTATCATCTTTGGTGGAGATGATTTCAGCCTCCCTCAGGGCTATGCAATGTGCAAGTTACCTAACACAGGCTAAAAGGAGAAAATTAAAGTGCATTACCAGAAAGCTGGAATCAAATCATCGCTGATTCTTTGATTACCACTGAAAAGCAACACTTTTGTTCATAGGAGGAAATATTAGTTTCAGTAGCACAGTATTGCTAGCCATCTGAGAATTTTTTATTGCATTTTATAAATAAGGGAGTATTTTGAGCTTCACTACACTGTATGGTTTCACCAAGAATAATAGATAAAGACAATTTTGTAGTTTCTGGTGATGGAAGTATAAAAATAAAACTTTTTTATTATTATTATTACATGTAAAAAAATGTAACATCAAAGAACTGTCTCAATCTTGAATTAGAAAAATGTCAAAATCTTGAAAAAAGCTTATAAAAATAATCTTGCCAAAATTCATATAAGAAAGATCTGACAAAATTACCTGTCTTAAATTATTTTAAAATAGTTTGAGTATGTCCTTTAAAGGTTTATCTTGCCATTATCAAAATTGTGCAGTCATAATTATATTATTTCAACAAAACACAGAACTTCCCATTTTTAAAATATCCGAGAAGGATAATCTGGTTAATTTAGAAAATTCCACAAATGTAAAACACATAAAAACTGAAATTTTCATGTGCAGTATTCTGATTTGAAGGAAATGATGTATTACTATAATGAAACTTTACTTCAGAAAATTCCTGAGGGCACGTGGAAATGTAGTGATGTAGGGCCGGAAAAGGAACTCAGATGGCAAAAAAAAGTCACTTTTCCAGGACAAAACTCAGTTCAGCCATGGCTGGGCATGCAAAATGGTGGGATATCATCACCTCCCAATGACTTCTTTCTGTAGATGTTCAGCACTGCCTGCAAATAGGAATAATATCACATAAGTCATTGGTGGTTTGACCCTGGCTGGAGGCCAAACGCTCACCAAAGTCCCTCTATCATTCCGCTTTTCAGCTGGAAAGGAGAGAAAATATATATTCAGAGGCTTAGGAGTCAAGATAAGAACAGGGAGAGATCATTCTGCTATTAGTGTCACGGGCAAAACAGACTCAACACAGAAGAAAGGATAGAAAACTCTAATTTATTAGACTACACTACACAGCCAGTGACACCAGAAGTAGATAATGAGAAGTGTGACCAGATCTTAAAATATCTCCCCCCACCGCTCCCTTCTCAGCAGACTTCATTTTAGTCATGATTTCTCTCCCTTCCCCTTTCTTCTTCCCCGTTGTGGCACGGGGAGTTGCAGGGACTGGGAGAATGGGGATTTCAATCACCTCCTCACGAGTTGTTTCCTCCCTAGCCAGGCATTCCTCACACCCTTCCCCTGTCCCATTGTGGGGCCCCACCCACAGGAGACAGTCCTCCACAAACTTCAACATGAATCCTTTCCCATGGGGCTTCAGTTCTTCACCTGCTGCCCCAGCGTGGTTCACTGCTATGGGGTGCAGTCATAAATCATAGAATGTCTCTCACTGTCTCAAGCCCAGACTGCTCCAGCCTGGTCCCCCACGGGGTCACCCCCGCCCCCAGCAAACCTGCTCCAGTGCAGATATCTCTCTCTCTCTCTCTCTTTCTCATCCCTGTGTGTCTGTCTTTCTCCACAGGCTGCAAGTGCTGGTAGGGGCTTGCCCCAGCACTGGTCACAGCATCTCCTGTATGTCTCCACCTGCTCCAGCGTGGGGCCTCTCCACAGGCTGCAGGTGGGGTCTCAACCTTTTCCATGGGCTGCGGGAGGACACCCGCTCCACCATTGTCTTCTCCACAGGCTGCAGTGGCATCTTTCTCTCTGGTGCCTGGGCAACCACCTCCCCCACCTGCTTCCCTGGGCACAGTTTCTTATATCTTCTCACTCCTTTCTCTGGTGGCAAAAGCAGCTGCTTGTGGGTTTTTTTCTCCTAAATGTGAGTTGGGCCTGCAGAGAGCTTCTGGCTGCTTCTTGGAGAAGCCTCCCCTGCAGCCCCCCTTCTCTACCAGAACCCAGCCATGCAAAACTACAAGTGTCATGAATACCAAGACCATTTAAAACCAAGACAAATTAATATGAGAGAGGGCGCAGCAGTCACTGCATTGGTGCTGAGCATCCTGTCTCATACTTTGGTCTTGTACTTATGGGTGGCTTTTACTCTGCAAAATAAATTCTCCCCTTTATTGAGGTTATACAGTTTTTTAAATCCTTTGCATTTCTGAAACAGAGTTTGAGTAACACCACTTTTCATGGAGCCTATTTTTGAGCCAGGTTCTGAGCAGATGTCTGTGAGAAGATATGATGCATTTTCTGTGGACGTAATGACAACAAAGTAGCATAACAGTGCATGGAAGATTTGGAAACTAGGAAGCTAGATGCATGCCTTAATTGTCACACAGTGAAAGACTTTTGTCACAACAAAGCTTTTAGCATCCAGCAGAGAGTTTATGGATAGTCTAATTTCTTATTAATCAGGAAAGTGCCTGTTACATTATTGAGTGAAGTGGGGTTCCAAAAATTAACACTGTTTAATTGCCCATCTGGAATTGTAAACAGTTATCAAATCTGACTGCTAATGTCACAAATCCATCTTTAACGTGGATTATCATGTTTCATCTCGAGCAGGGTAAAAATAAAAGCTATGTTTGACTGTAGAAGATAAACAGTCAGTCAAATGGCTGTGATTTCAATGCTGTTCATCTGGATAATAGTTCTGCAGATGTTGAAATAAATAGGGAAAATACCAGATTAACAGAGAGTGAAAAACTGAAGGAACTTGTTCTACAGTTTTCTTGTTAGACTAGTGCTATTCCCATTCGTCCATTTCTCCTGCTGCACTTGGAAGTGGTTGATACTTTCCTCCTTAGATTTCATAACTAAAAAACATGGAGTTTATGTTTGCTTGTATGGGCTGTTCCCACACAAAGGCATGACCTTCAGTTTGTGTCTTTATCTGAACTGGGTGACAGGAGATGCAAAATCAGGGCTAAAACATAGAGCTGATTTTTCACAAAATAATTACTCAAGTCCACATACTAAGAAGGTAAAAATTGTTCTAGTTCTTATTTTGAAAAACAACCTTTGGTGTTTAGCTCAGAGTCCTTTCCTTAGGGCAACGAAACCTAATCAGGTACTTCCTTTTTCTTAGATCTCAAGAAGAGTGAAAGAAAAAATAAATGGAAAAACTACAGGTATTTCAAAACTGTTACAAAATCAACATTCAGAAGCAAACCATGAATTTTTTCCCAAGCGGAAATGCTTTTGTGGTTGTTGTTGAATAGCCTCTTTAAAAAATGTTGACTATATCATTTCTTAAGATCCCAAAAGAAGTTAGTTCAAAAATCGCCCCAAGAAAGGGGACAGTATATTATTCAACTCTCACAGTTGCTAGTTTGCAGGTTCCTTGTGGCTTAATTAAGATTCTCCTAAATTAGTCAGCAAAAATTTTGCCAAGGGGGCATGGACCCATGTCACAAGCAAAAATTCCAGCACTACAAATATTGCTTGAGACACAATCCAGATTCTGAAAGAAGAATCCTGTGGAATATTTTTCACAGCCCAGATACTTTGTGAATGAAAAAAAAGTGAAGTATGGCATTTTTATTAGAATTGTTAGTGCTTTAAAAATTGTACTTGAAAAATCCTAAAAATCCTGGTATAAGTTTAAAACAAAAAAAAAACCCAAACAAACAAACAAAAAAAACACCCCAAAAAAGCCCAAATGAGCATCCACAAGATTGTAGGACCCATGAGATGGGTCAGGTTTTATGAATCAGATCATCTATCACTAATGATCAACCCCTTGTACCTTAAACAGGCCGGAGTTTTTTGTATCTATGCCAGTTTACAATTTCTATGGATGCTCCTGTCCCTGTTCCTGTTGGTCAAACCCAATGTGACATGAGAACCACTTAGGCAAGAGTCATAATCATATTACCATTATTTAAGAAAATCCCAGAAGAAGGAAAATATAAGATAAAATTTGTTAATACTTTATTGAAGTAGTAGGTATCATTTGACAGACAAAATTGCATCTCAAGACACTAACTGCTTTCATGAGGGGGAAAAAATTGGTTCACCAATGTTTTCCTAATTATCTGCATTACAGGTGTCCAAATTCTTCATACAGCACTGTTGCAATCAAATTAAAAAGGAAAGAATTATTTATATGCTAAATGATATATATATATTTAAAATTACGATAAAAACTGAGGCAAGTACATACACAGTGATTTTAATATAGCATTTCTGAGTAAATTGGCAGTAAAGAAACAGTGACGTATGCTTTAGTACAAGATTGCAACCTTGATTCTTATCCAGGATCCTCCTTTTTCAAGGGGAAAAAAAGCCATTGAGTATGGCCCAAAGCAGGTCTTTTACTTCCCTGTGGTCACTCAGCTGGGAAGAGGTGGAAGGTTGGTCTTTAAAAATGTTTGTCTGTTTGTTTCAGAACTGCAAAGGAAAAACTTCATTTTTCCCCCCATAACAGAAGGGTCAAAGAATTTGCTTTCTTTCCAGCTAGGAACAAAAACAATAATGGAAGCTCTTCAAACTAATGTTCAAAAGAGGAAAAGAGAGCCAACAGATTATTAACTTCTCAGCAGGGAAGATGTTATTACAGTCAAAAGACTTCAAAACCCCCTTTCTTATGTGATTCATTAACAGACTTTCAAACCTCTTTGTCCTCCAAAGAAGAGCGTATATATTTCTTCAGTGGTGTGTCTTTTGGGGAGTGGAGGCTAAGAGTGCAAAGCCTGCTGGCCAATTATTTGTCTCTAAATATGGCACTTTTGTAAATGTCAGTGCTAGATGAGTATTAAAGTCATCCATCTGTACGTGGACTCTGAGCTTTGCTAAGCAATAAAAGAAAATTATATCACTGCACTCTGGGAAAAAAAAAAACCAAAAGAGGTTTTTAAATCTTTGATATTTCTTCACTACCCAGCACATTAAGCAAATATCCAATGCAGATTCTACATATTAATGTGACTTCTAATACTAAGTTAATGGCAAATATGAAAATAGAGGGGGGAAAAAAATCCATCTCCTTTCCATCCCAAAAGACAGGACATATCTCAGAAATTGCATTAAATTTACAATACTACTGTAGTTCCATTTGTAGAACGTTGTTTCCTTTTTTTGGATGCATTTTATTTTGAGATAAAAACATGTTTCCAGGATCAGACTCAAACTGTAAGTGCTTTATTACACTATCTAAAATGATCTTACACTAACAAGCCTGTCATTGTCACTTAAAAAGATATCCTACTAACTTCATTAATAACTGTTTGTTATTAATTAACAAGTGAGAGCACTGATGGAATTAATTTCCTGAGACAACAAATACCCACTGAATATTTGTAGCAAGCTCAGGCTCACAGCTATGAAGATTCTTGCTAGAACTTTATTACAAATTACACTGACCCGAAAGAAAAAAGAAATATGAAAAATGTGCTATAAATACAACCCAGATATAAATTTAAAATATGAATACATGCCACACATGGGAATGAAGACCATATCATTAATACATTTAAAGAAACCGTGATGTAACTAAAAATCACACAGAAATACTGACTGCATTCACACAAACCGATAGAGGAAACCACTGTATTTGTGGTATGCTCAAAACATAGCAGATTGATTACCTTAAACACAAAAGTGATGAAAATGTATCCTCTAGAGCTGACTCATTCTTTAAACCATTAGTGGCATAACTGCTTGCCTGACACTGTGTCCACTGACTAAGAAGACATTTAAAATGTGTGGATATTTTACGCAATAAAAAAGACAAAGTAGAAAAGAAATGAATTTTGAGTGACTGTATGCCACAAATAAATCATTCTTCCTGCTACCCAGGATAGTATACAATGAGAGCACATTCAATAGTGTCCCATTTTTGTTTCCTACAAAGAGATAATTCCTCCTAGAAACCATGTCCCATATATATAATTTATGATATTCAATTTTTTTTAAATGAATAAACTGAGACCATAGTCAAATATATTTATGAGCTCAAAATGTAGAATTCCACATAATGTATGTAATCACACTCTATTTTAAAATTCTTAATTTAACTTTAATTACATTGCAGAACAGGAACTTTTCTGGTCACTTGCATTTTTTAATGGCACCATGTACAGCAATTTATTAAAGCTAACTACGTGGGAGACTGATACTTGAGTGACCACAATAAGTTCATTTTGGTATTGATGCACAAGGGTGAATTTGTTTGGTTTATACCATCTCTATTAATTATTTTAAAATATTCGGGTTTATAATGCAGAAAAAATCCTCAATGTTTTGGGGAAACTTCCTCTCACTGAGAATTTTGCAATTTCTGAGTCATAGTTAAATCCAAAGGCTTAAACCTTCTCAGAAGAAAGTTTTAGAGACAAAGGTTAACTTCTGACCAATAGAAATACTATCTTTCAAATTTCCTTTTATTTTGATGCCTTAATTTTGTATATCATACATTTAAACTGGATGAAGCCATCATTTCAGAGTCAAAAGTTGAAATATTTCTTACTGCTGTGGAGACATGAACATTCCCTTAAACCTTCCACAGGCTTTTCTTGCAAGCAAATCTTCAATGAAACCAAGATTTCATTTAAAAAGAAGCCTTTCAAGAGCTCCATTCACTGTTAGAAATCAGGCTTGTGAAGTGTTATGTTCTTAATTTCTGTCACCTCTCACATGAAACCTTTTGGTCTGCAGACCATCTTTAATTTAAAACACCCTCAGCAGGCCTTCTTTATGAGCCATAAAAATTAGCCACCACCTAATTAAGAACTCTCATCATAAAATAATGCTTATGACCACGCGCGTATCTACCATTATCTGCCCTTCGTCCAAAAGGTCAATTTAGTAGAAACATGAAACTTTTTCCTCCTTCACTTCTTGCTCAGAAATGGCAATATTTGCAGAGCAGCACTTTATACGGGTACATTTAGACCCTCGTCTGCACCAAAGTGGATCACAGAGCTACACTCAGTACCCTCCACAACCATGTATTCTTCAATCTAGCCAGGCTCATTCCTGGTTATGGTTATTCTTACACCAGGTGGAGGCCGGTGACAAGCGGTGTCCCCCAGGGGTCTGTCTTGGGACCTGTTCTCTTTAACATCTTTATCAATGGCATGGGTGATGGGATTGAGTGCACCCTCAGCAAGTTTGCGAATGACACCAAGCTGAGTGGTGTGGTCGACACTCTAGAAGGAAAGGAAACCATCCAGAGGGATCTTGACAGGCTAGAAAGATGGGCCCGGGTGAACCTAATGAGGTTCAACACTGCCAAGTGTAAAGTGCTGCACTTGGGCCAGAAGAATCCCAGACATAGATACAGACTGGGAGAAGAGCTTCTGGAGAGTAGCCCTGCTGAGAAGGACCTGGGTGTCACCGTGGATGAGAAACTTAACATGAGCCAGCAGTGTGCTCCTGCAGCTCACAAGGCCAATGGTATCCTGGGCTCCATCAGAAGAGGGGTGGCCAGCAGGGACAGGGAGGTGATTGTCCCTCTCTACTCTGTCCTCATGAGGCCCCACCTGGAGTACTGTGTCCAGATCTGGGGCCCCCAATACAAGAAAGATGTGGAACTGTTGGAGAGGGTTCAGAGGAGGGCCACAAAGATGATTAGAGGGCTGGAGCACCTGCCCTACAAGGAGAGGCTGAGGGAGCTGGGCTTGTTCAGCCTGGAGAAGAGAAGGCTGCGGGGGGACCTCATTGCAGCCTTCCAGTACCTGAAGGGAGATTATAAACAGGAGGGGAATCAACTTTTTAAAAGGGCAGATAATGGCAGGACAAGGGGGGAAGGGATTGAAGCTAAAGAAGGGGAGGTTTGAATTAGATATTAGGGGTAAATTTTTTACAGAAAGAGTGGTGAGGTCCTGGAACAGGCTGCCCACAGAGGTGGTGGATGCCCCATCCCTGAAAGTGTTCAAGGCCAGGTTGGATGGGGCCCTGGGCAACCTTGTGTAGATCCAGGCCTGAGGTTGGTGGCCCTGCCTGTGGCAGGGGGGTTGGAGCTCTATGATCCTTGGGGTCCCTTCCAACCCATGCCATTCTATGATTCTATGATTCTTATGTTTCCCTGCTCGAAGCCAAAGCCATCGGCCAGCCCTGTCCCAAAACTTAGTTTTGACCCTAAGCTTGCCTGTTTTTTATCTTGTTCCCTGCTTTTTCCACACTGTGTGAAATATATATCCCATTTGAGACTGAAATCACGAGAAGAGCAGCAATTGTGCCTTTTATTCTCTCAGAATTTGAGGCCTTGTGTTTCGTTACAGCCCTGTGTTGCTATCATTTTGTTCCCAAACAGGGGGTGGCAGCATGAGGTGTCTGGCATCAGCTGCTGGCTGCATTGGGCACTCACAGATAGAGTCACAGGTGAATGAGGTGGTTTCATGAAATAGTCTTCTGCCAGTCTGCCCATCTCATGTCACTTACCACATGATGACTACATGGAAATCCAGAAGCAAAATGGACAATTACTTAACATCTGTTTTTCATTTCTCTTGACAAAAAAATTAAGTGCTCTCAGTTTTTAGAAATCTGCAGTGAAGATGAAGTGAGATTGTGTAAGTCATTTTCTAAAGCTGCTAATCAAACATTAAGCAATTGTTTGGGAAATCATGAAAGCAGAAGACACTTTCTAAAAAAAAATAAAAATAAAAAATTAAAATTCACCTTGGCAACTGCCTGCTGCAGCCCTCACAATACCACACTGCAAGCTCGCTGAAGGCAAACAGGCTGCAGGGCCTGCTTCCCTAGCAGGCTAGGAAACAAAGCAGGGAGAAACAACTGCATTTCTCAAGCTCTGTCCTGATTAATCCTTTCCCTTCTCCATTATTCATCTCTGGCTCTTGTTCATTGGAGACAGGCAAGAGGGTCTTGTGCAACACGTGGCACATGGAGCCACAGAAAGAGCAGAGAGAGAAGCCTCCCTTCACACTCCGCACCACGGTCTACACAGACTTCAGAGGCCTTTTCCATGCACTTACAGGAGTACTGTAAAAATAACATCTCAGAAGTGAACCACCAGAGTTGTTTCATAATTAGTCTCCAACTATAGGTAGCACTAGGTGAGAGGAGATTCCCTCAGACGCAGGAGCTAAGGGAGCTCCCGCTGGCATCTGTCTCGGAGGTACATATGCTTGCATTATGTGATAAGATTACGGTTGTGTGGCTCAGCTCTCTCCCCTGCCATCAGCCTAGGCCCACATCACCCCTGAGGTCAATAAACAGATGCAAATGAACGTTAGAAAATGGAGGATTTCATTGGAGGGAAGGCAATAACACAGCCTCAGCACTATTAAATGTTTGATCTCGCTATAGTTTAGAAGCTTTAAAAACTCATCAAACTTAAGTCTGAATTCCTAGTCCCGTTAATGTATTCACACAGAGAATACATTAAATTAATTTCTAATATAGTTTTGAGCTTTCCCGTGCCTGTGCTAACAGGACATTGCACAGGGCTACAGCAAACTAGGACGCGTTCTATAAGAAGCCTTTCCTTATCACCTCCGGGCTGAATGAGAGAGTCAAACTGGGTATTTTGGAAGAAAAAGAGCTAGGGACAGAAATCACACAGTAGCATGCATTGAGCTGAGCACTGGAAAGAAAGAAAGATACTTTGGGGTAGGTTAAAGAAACCCCTAGAAATAAAACAGTGGAAAAAATAGTTTTAATTTTTTAGGAAAATAGTATCTAAATCAATATCTAAAGCAAGTTTGTTTTCTAATCTCATGTTCATCTTTCCTTACAGTGATAAAACAGTAGTAAAAATTCCCATGGGTCTGCTATTTAATGTGCTGATGTGCTGACAACTAAGTCAAAAGGTCCTACATGTCCAACTGGGTGGGGATGCTGTCCTTGACCCTCTCCAGGCTTTATCTAACTGGGTTAAATCTGGAGGGAAGGAGAGCTGTGTTATGGATGATGGACCACAAGGCGATGGCAGAGCAGATCTGCTTTCCTCCAGATCCCTCCTCAATTATTTCCACATTTGTCTGTGTCAGCGGTTTCTCTATATACACTCCACAGGAACCTTCATAAGCAGAGGTGACAGACACACGTCAGCACAGCTTTCCTCCCATCAGAGCGCTGCCCTGATGCAGAAGACTGAAGCAGACACACTTTAGATTAACACACAGAGAATTAATTTTGTAAAGTTCAGGGGACCTGACTCTGTGGCACTTTAACACTGTGAAATTATAAATAGAATAAATTTATAAATTATAAATTGAACAGACATTATGCAAACAAATGCACATGAATATTATGTACATTAATTATCCAGAAGATGGAAGAGTAACCAAACATCTGTAGAACAGCTGTTACCACTGGATATAGAACCATAGAATCATTAAGGTTGGAAAAGGCTTCCAAGATCATCTTAGTCCAAGCATCCCCCTACCACCTATATTACTTACTAATACATAGAGACCGTGTCTTCAGGTAGTCACAGAAGCTTACAGGAGGAGATAAAAATCTACCATCTAATCATTATCATAACAATAAACAATAACATCTAACAATTCTCAAGGCAGACTGGAGACAGTGTGGGCCTTCCCTACCGAAGCGACTTAGAGGCTAGTCACAGCAGAAAATGTAAACTTGAGGGGACAGCTCATCTTTGAACATAGACTAAGTGCAAAGGAACAAGTAAATTTACATGTGCAAGGTATAAAACATGGGTGAAATTAAAAGCAAGGAATTTAAAGGGACGCATGGAAAGTACTCCAGAGAAAGATGAACTACTGGGGCATTACATTTTATTCTCCTGTTTTAATCATAATCATGCAACAAAGGACAGCTTGAAAAATAGAAAGCAAAATCAATCTTAATGCGATAGTAAATGTAAAGGAATTTTGATAGCTTATCAGAAAGAGCTTCAAGGTGAAAAAAATCAAATTACCAGCCTCCTGTCAGCTTTGAAACACCCCCCTCTCACTTCTAATATCAACATCCATTATTAAAATCACTGTTCACCGAATCCAGGGATTGAAACTGCTGTGATATCCTTGTATTTGTTCGGTCTGCCAACTCTCTCTGCCTTTATCCATTTTTCTGGGCTGACAAAGGATTGAAATGGGTAAGAAAGCTGTTTTCAGGGGGTTTTACTGTGTCAAACCCAGCATGGATGGTGAGGGAGGTTGCACAGCGACATACGGTCACAGCATGCCTAAGGGCTTGTGGCTGGGGCTGATGCTTCCTCGCCATGAACAGGTGAGAGATAAAGAGGCTACAGAAGATTTTAAACCCAAAGGTTGTCAAGTAGAGATTGTATGTGTGGGTCTGTTAGCCCCTCTACTGCCAACATGAAGTTTTCAAAAATCATGACTCAGGCTCTGTGAGTCAGGGGCTGTAAAAGCACAGCTCCACAAGCAGCGTGCTCATGTAACTAACAGTCCTTGCTTCCTCTGGCTGGTTACTCTTTGTCCACTCAGCATCACTGCAAAATTTCTCCCTCTACCCACATATGCTCTGGTACTTCACCTTCAGAGCAGCGCTCATGCTGGCCAGCCAGGGGTGACTGAGAGCTGGGTGATAAGAAACAGATTTAACAGCTGCCTCGATTCTTTTTTTCCTTCTTTTAAGTTGTTTGGGTGTGGGTTTTTTTCACAGAACTTGTGAAGAATCACATAGTGTACACATGGTTTGCAAACATATAGAAAACAAATAAATGATAACTTCTGCTTTCTTTACTTAGAAAACCAAGCTAAGACCAGTAGAAGTTAAATTCTTTTTATTTTTCTCTGATTGTGGGTATTCTGGTGTTTATTTTTCAGGTTCTTCTCTTTGTCACTAAGACAGCTAAAAAGATACACTCCTTTTTGTTATAGTTAAACTGGAAGACTCACATTTACATGTCTGCCACAACCCAGAGCTTTAATAAACAGCACTCAGAGACTGGTGTTGCAATGGCACATGTTGACAGCACTGCTGTGTTGCATCCCCACAGCTCACCTGCTAAAAAGTACTTTTTCAGAGGAACAATATCATAGTGAGGGCAGGGACTGTGAAGGGGATCAAATGTTAAGTGCCTGATGCACAGAATGAACTGGGGGAAGCTGAATATGTATTTATGTAAGCAGTTGTAAAACTAAGTATTTTATGCAAATGCAAACTATGCAGCAGGAGCAGAATATGACAGAACTGGAGAAGGAGAGATGCAGTGGAAAGATCTTAAACTAAACAAAAAAACCCCAAAACTGTGCAACAGAGCACAGGGCTGGTGACCTTGACCATGCATGACTCAGCCTGCAAACACAGCTGGTGCTCTGCAACAGCAGCTGTCCTTGCAAGACATCCTCTTCAAGACAATGAATGAAGAGCAAACAACATGATGAACCTTCGGTACTTCCACTTATGATATCACTTATGTGACAGGTTAATTGGGAATATGTGAAAGAGAGTGGGCTCCCAAAACAAACATTTGAGTATGGTCAACTGGAAGATAGCAGTACCTGAAAATACAACCCTTCACTTACCTTTCCCTTTTATTAGGTCCCATCTGTCTTCAAACTGTTACTCAGTGAATAATCTGGAGAAATGTACACAGGGATGATTCAAGTAAGTACTTGCTCTCCAGCTGGTGACTCCACCACTTCCCTGGGCAGCCTGTTCCAGTACTTGACTACTCTTTCAGTAAAGAAATTCTTCCTCATACTTAACCTAAATCTCCCCTGCTGCAATTTTAAGCTATTTCTTCTTATCCTATTGCTTGTCACTAGCGTGAAGAGACTGACTTCCACTTCGCCACACCCTCCTTACAGGTAGTTGTAGACACCAATAAGGTCTCCCCTCAACCTCCTTTTCTCAAGACTAAAAAGCCTCAGTTCCCTCAGCCTCTCCTCACAGGACTTGTGCTCCAGACCCTTCACGAGCTTCGTTGCCCTTCTCTGGATGCGCTCCAGCATCTCAATGTCCTTCATGTAGTGAGGGGCCCAAAACTGGACACAGTACAGAGTACTCGAGACTTTCTGGCTATAAACTTTAGACTGTAGGTGAATTGACCTATAGTAGATAATCTAAAGAACAAAATTGTTGCCATAAATGGGTAGAAACAGATGGATAGTTGTGCAGGCAGTGGGGCTGCATTCACACCAACTCTTTTAATTCCTTGGTTCAGAGATACTGGAATTAGCAGTCTTGCTGTTCGAGGTTGTGTTCCCTTATGTGTCTGCCTATTTTTTAAAATTTATTATTTAACATCTCCTTAAGAACTGACACAAACAAAGAAATCTGAACAAAGGGGGATGTTTTCAAGTGCACCTGGACAGAAACCTTGCTGCTGTGATCCTGTCTGGTCGCTGCATGTGGTAAACAGGCAGCTCTCTCTTTGTGCAAATAACTTCTCAGTTATCTCCTTTCTTTTCATATATTTGGATTATGTTTTGTTAAAGTGATTTCTAGCAATTTGTGCAGATCTTGAAAAGCCGATCTGTGAAAGCTGTGTGATGCCATTTTAGTTAGCAGAACCTCTTATCCCTTCATATCATCAGATAATACTATAACTAAAGGTGCCACTTCATTTAAGGTACACTTCATAAGGATTAAAACACTGTTAGAAACAACAATCACAGACAAGAGCAGCTCTAGGGAATTCCTTCATCACTGAATCCATCCTACAAGTAGTTAAGATTTTTCTGGGTATTTCCTCTACTCCATTAAAAAAGTTCTGGGTTTTGCTAGTTAATTATTACTAAAAAGATCCAGAGGCAATTCAGCATAAATGAGGAGATAAAGTATGTAGACATTTGTTTCCAATTTCCACAATCAAATTAACCACTCTCACAGTGCAAATGTCTGGGCACCCACTAGGGTGCCTAAAATGATGGGGAGAAGGGGCTCTGCTGATCTCACTGAAGGGAGGAGGGAGCAGACACGGGAGCACACGTTGTACCAGCTAGAGCTAGAGTTGGAGGTTAAACCTGCATTACTTTTTCAGTCTGTCTTGGGCCTGGAAGGCAGCACAGCAGCATCCTGTTTCAGTTTTTAAAGCAGAATATGAAAAGCTCTCACTTTGTCTCAAGTGTGGCTAGAGACATTTAGCAGTCTTGCATTTATATGGCATCAGCACTGCAGTCTACAACCACCGTCTTCTAAAGGTGCACTGGCAACAGAAGTCTGTGTGGGCAAGAGCCAAATAATGCAGTGGTGTCCGTGTCAGGAGGCTGGGATAGACCAGGACCTCTGGTCAGAACAGACACCGACTTTAATCAGCCTTGCCCAGGCTATTACACAATGAGGGCGTTTGGGCCAGGAAATGCCCACATTCACCAGTGGGCATTAATCTGACTCCTGAGCATGTGAACAAAGCATTTCACCCGCAAAGGTATGTGGGGGTGCACCTGCCTACACGTGGCAGTGACCTAAAGGGGGATGTGATGTGCTGAGGACAAGCAGAGAGCAAAGGAGAGTTCACCATCATGCTCTGGCAGGGGGGTTGGACCCGATGATCTCTTGAGGTCTCTTCCAACCCCTACAATTCTGTGATTCTGTGACAAAATGCGGTAGGGCTCTGCAACCTTCCCCTTCTGCCTTGTATAGTCACCAGAACTGCTGGCTGCCCTACCTCCTTCGTAAAGCAACCTGAGCAGTGGATTGAGCAGAAGGAGGCAGATCCCTGGGATGAAAGGGACAGCGGCTTCTCCCAGTAAGGCAGGTGAGCTTGAGAAGGCACATCCAGCAGTGGAAAGTACCTCCAAGGTCTGTCTGCCTCTCTTATGTGAACGATCAAAGGAATGTGCAAGGGTTTGAAACAAACAGCTACACATATTTTTAGGATGCTTGTGTATTTGTTTCACGATGCGTTAAAACAGAGTGCCTAAATTCACTTCTTTCATCCTGCAGCAGAAAAAGTGCAAACAAATGCATTTGGGCAATGGGAGGAAAAGGGATTTATATCAAGCTTCACTGGTCTTTAAAGGGCTGAGATACTGCAAAGTCTGAAGGCATCATAGGAAAAGATGGTAACATATCTTTTGGCCAATAAATAATTAACAATATTTTTAACTGAAGATTTAGTACAGATCAAAACAAAAAGTCCTGATGTAGAAATGGAATAATTTAATGTGAGTATGAAATACAAAGTGTACGTGACCTTTCCAGGGTGTTATTCGAAAGAGAAATTGATGAACATTGCATTTTCAGCATACAAATGGCAATACTCATATTGAATTTCAAGAAAATACCAGGTCACAGTAGGCCTGGACATTGAGTTTTACAAGCCATTCACCCTGCAGATTTTCCCACACTGCAGTAAACTGTACAATCAAGTGTCAGATAATGCCATATAACTGCAAAGCCTCAGGGAAATGCTGATTATGACTGCTAGTGTCCACATCCCCAAACACAGTAGACCTTTCAATTACACAGATTTGTATTAAACATGCAATTGACTTCCCACTGCAGTCTTAGGAGCATTTGCCTACAGTCTGTGGGGAGCTGGCTGACCTTCTTTTTCTGCAGCTGCCAAACTGCATTAATGGATTAAAAATCATACACAAGAGACATTCCCAATAATATTTGTCAGTAAACAACAGCAGTCATGCCACAGAGGTGTTACGCAACTAAGAGTGCAAGCCGTGGTATCATTTCCGCATTAACAAGAGTCCCACAATCTTCAGTGTCCCAGAACCACAGGACAGAGTGGAAAGCTTTGTTAGCTAACCTTGGTTCTCTACACTTTCTCTCCATCTTCCTTTTTGTTCACGCCCCTGATTTCCTCTCTGCCCACACTAACACCTGTCTTTCATGAAAAACCGGGTGTAATGTTTACCATCAACATCTTTTCATTCCTAATGTTTTCAGGTTAAATTACACACATCTAGTCCAACTAGAAGCCAAACCTTTTTTTCCCATGACCCAGGGTACATGGCTTGAACTGGAGCATCACCCCACCTCCCTACTAAACAGAGTAGGGTTCATCACAATGAATTACTCTGCTCCTTCCTAAGCGAGCCAAGAGACTGACAAAGTTCCGAGGCTCTGTCAAAACTACTCCAAAGCCCCATTTCTACATTCCCATGAAAAATGCCCCACTGTCATCCTATGTGTCTCTAGCTACCAAAGCTGGACTGTCTGGAAATGATGCTAAAATAAGTTTCTTCAGGGTGCTGGGAGACAGAAACCCCATGGGAATTATTACTAGTCTCTGACTGTGCCCAGTCCACAAAGGGACTTTATTAGCCCAGCTGTGACTTCTAAGCAGCAAATTTGCCTCAAGCAACCATTCACATGCAAAATCAATCGCCATAAGCACATAAACCAGAAAGGGGGAACAGCTCAGGGAATGAATATGAACCTTTAAAGAAAAAAATCCTTCATCACAAGAGTGAGAACAACTGGAGCAGGTGGCCCAGACAAATTGTGGCATCTCTATCCTGGAGAGTTTCAAAACTTGACTGAACAAAGTCCTGGGGAACCTGATCCAGCTTTGAGCAGGAGTCTGAACGACATAACCTCCAGAGATACCTCCCAGCCTACATTTTGCTGTGAATCCTTATTCTCATGTGTATTATTGTCTTGAAGGACACTACCCATATGGGAGCAAATATGACACATATGTATAAAAATGTATGTTTTACATGTCACATCAAAATGTAACATATCATCTTTATAGTAATCCCTATAATAAATTAAATTTTTACTTTCTGAAGGAAAATCATGTCTTTTCACAGGAAAAAACAGTGTTTGCTAGTGGCAGAGAAAAAACAAAATTATGTTTATCCGATGAAATACAGTTTTATGGAATGTGAATCAGGGCAATAATTCATCTTTCTTGCCATTGCTTTTACACATTAGTCACTGCCACAAGGTTTTCATCCCTGCAAATTACATCCTCCCGAATCACTACACTGAATCACAGATCTTTCTGATTAGCTGCTTTTATTTAGCTGCCCCATAATCATTTGATTCTCTCCATGCAAGTCAAAAACAGAGCTGTGATCCATCTGTTAAGTTATAGACCATAAGTTCCCATCTGTCATCTATGGACCAGTGGTAGTCCCCAGAGCACTCTCTGCCCATCTGCAGAGAGCTGGCTGCTCTCCTGGTGCTGCCTTCTCCTTATCTCCAGCTGTTAAATCACATTAAAAGATGGGTAAGGAAAAAAAAAAACCCACAAAAAACACAGAAGAAAAAAATGTGAATAACATTAATTTTCCATGTAAACAATTGCTTTAGCTGCAAGAAGGAGGTTATACAATTGTGAAGGAGCAGGGAGGAACCTCTGAGCTGCGTGCCTTTCTCAGCAGCAGCTTTGCCAATGCCAGGTCCCTGTTAGTTGCTGCAGCAAGGGCTCTGGGGTGGGGTGGGCTGCAGGGTGCTCCTCTGGAAACCCAGGGCCCGTGTTCCAGTGTCGGCACTGTTAGCTGGTTCACTGCTGATTGTTTCGACAGAAATGTCTACCACTTTAGGGAAGAGAGAGATGATTCCCCCGGATTAGGCTGGATCAGTTGCCCGCCCACCCCCCACCTCCCCAGGCTGTTCATCTGGTCCTGCACCAGAAGCACCAGCTCCCACCACGGCTGAGCGGTCTTGTGACAGCTCTCCCATCTCCACAGCTTACAGCCTGGGGTAGGAAACGTAATTTTTGTTTACTTCAGTCTGCTAAGCTGCCATAGTTCCACAGCTGCTACAGATCCCATTCCTGGAGATGAGGAACTGGTGAGGCATTTCAGTCATCCCACTTCACTCTGACCCCACGCTCAAGGTGACACTGGTCCCTACTCCTCTTGAAGTCTGACAGCCCTTGGTGGGGTGGCAGCAGCAGCAGCAGCAGCGGGTTCTGTCCTCTCCATTCTCCCACCACACTTGCCCAGTGCTACCGACCCCACCAACACCACAGCTCCACATGCTGTCCAACCACCTCGCTCACAGCCCAGCGTGTGAGGGAAAGTGCCATCAACTTGGATTTGGTTTAAAATAGTGCATGCCTTTGCACCTCCAGTCCCTGCCAGGTGACCTGCTGGAGTAAAATTCTTCAGCTATCACATCTGACTGAGATCATGAAACCTATAATACAATCCCAAACTTTTCCCATATACACCTGAGCCCGTGGAACTGTCCTTCAGTCAGGACCCTCCAGACATTACACACAATATTGCCATTATGGATCAGACTGAAAACTGAGGATGCATGAACAACATCAGTAACCAATATTTGCTTTCACCTAAAGAAGGGAAGGCACTGAAGATACCTTCAGTGGTGGTGGCTCTGTTCCTGGGTTTTACTCACGTTTAACTCAATAACATGTCACACTTTAATGTCTGCCAAACATCTCAGTGTTCCTGTGCACGGGAACACGGGCAAGATCCACATGGTAAAGGCAAGATTTAGGTGTTTGTGGAGTTGTCACATGATGTTCATTCTTTTCTGTACAGGAGAAGCTGACCCACACAGGTTAACACCCCATAGCCCTTTGCCCAGCTTTATTTAGCAAAGCAAATGGATTTCTGTGACCAACAGCACACCAAAGAGCATACAGATCACATCCAATGGGAGCTCAAACAGCCCAGCACAAATTTACTGCTGGGTTTGGTGGGAGCACCCTTACACAGAGCTGGGGCAAAGCTTTGGTTGGTACATGTGGATTAACACTGAGACTGCTCTGCAGCTCCGCCCCCAGTCCCAACAGTACCAATAACATCTCAATTCAGGCTGACATGGGAATCTCCTAACACAAAGTAAAATATCACCCCTTGCTTACCTATCCCCAAAAGTGCTGTTTCAAACCTTTACACCTCATTCCCGGAGCATACTTGCTTGTAGTTTCTTACTGCCTAGTAAAACCAGACCTACTGACTCTACTTGAACAATGCCATGAAGATGAATTTGTTTGTAGGTGTCCACAGCAGTAGCTTCTTGGGACCAAGCTCAGGGTTCTTTGGTCTCTTCAAATGTAGCATGCATTTAAGCACTTTGCAGAGCTTAATTCAGGGCTGGTGGGAGTCCAGAATACTCCACACACTAAATATGTTAATCAGTTGACAGTCGGAGCCCTCAGTGTCTCTCATTTATTCATATGGAACAAAAGTTTGTGCTTTTTTCATGGACTTCATGCATTGCAAGCCCAGAATCAGCATTTTTCCATCCTCCAAAGCCCAAATCTGAGCTCATCTAAACTTTGGGAATGATGGATCCAAGCCCTGCATTTCAAGGCCATCTTCAATCTACTGCTAGAAAGGGTTTGTTTTTAAAAAATGCTAATTACCCACTTTCTCGTCAACCAATGGAACAAAAAGGAGGAAAAACTATCTGGGTCCTAGGGATATTATCTTCCCTTTCTGTTGAAAATACATACATGATGAACCAATCAGGCTGTGAATGATAAACAACTGCTTTAAATAGATAAGAAGCAAATAGGCAAGGAGACAATAAGGTTATTAAGGGATAATACTGGGAAACTGAGTGACAGATGATTATCTGAACTTCATTTAATTTCAAATTTAGCATTTCTTTTATGTTCACTCCTATAATTTTACTTTTCCCTTTTGTTCACGTTCACTTGCTGCAGAAAAAAGAGAAGGGGGGGGATACATTCAAAATACAGAGTTTGTCATCATCTAAAGCAAAAATTAAACAATTCCCAAAAAACTTAGTACTTGCCACAGGTCTCCAGGGTCACATGGAAGGGCTTTCATGCAGTTTGCTACCTCTGTACTTTGCTCTTGTTCTTCTGACAGAAGCCAGCACTGCCTGAAACTGCATTGCTTTAGTGCAGTCAGTGAGTCCTACCCCTACCCTTACCTGCCCACTTTTGAGACCTGAGCTGGCTCTGTTCCCTGCTGCCCTGGAGCATGGGCTGAGATGACATGTGGCTTTCTACCCTGACCATACAGGCATCACTTCAGAAGCTTTTGTTTAAAAACACAAATGTAAAAAGTCTTACTTTTACTTCTTTTTTTTTTAATTAATAAGGTGAAACTTACTTATGAGGCATATCAGTTCGTTATGTTGTTCATTTCCCTCAGAATAAACAGGAAATTTGATTAACTGAGATAGTCTTGACTTCATAGGCCTGATGAGTGATGTCCTCTTTTACTCGAGTACATGGGAAGGGCGAAGTGCTCTTCTGAATGGTCTTGCTAGTTTCTGTGGCACCCAGGGAGACAGAGGGGACTGGTTGTGTGCCAGAATCATCTCATGGAAGGAGCAGCAGTGCCCCACTCCTGTGGAAGCTGACCAGCAGCTCAACAGCTCTGTTATACACCACTCCCAACAGAGCTGACATCAGACTTTCACCACAATGCATCCTGTTGTCTCTCCTTGCCGTTTGAAGCCCCAAAACCCACATGATACCTTCCATCCAAAACCACAGATGTTTCACCTTTGGTCTTAAATACTACTCCCTTGAGCAAAGAAAGAAAAAATCTTCATCATCTCATCTGCTCTTCTATCCTTATCTTTTGCTATGATGCTTGGCAATTCAGGGATGAGTAGCTTACACCTTCTTTGAATAGAGTGTCAGCAATTTTCCTATGCATGGTTTCATTCACTTGGCAGTTTTACAGCTGCAAATGCTACTGTGGAGAGCAGCCTTTCAAATAGTGCCTGAAAATAATGTCATTTTACCCTCAGAAAGTAGGAAAGTTATGTGGTTCGATTGGTTTCCACATGAATATGCCATTCTTGAACCAAAAATATTTTATATATTTTTTTACTCCCTGCTGAAAGGAAAGTATCAAAAATCCTGCTTTTACACTAAATTAAGGTCAACAGCTCCTGCAGTAGTATCTGTCATTTTAGATGAATAGGGCATGCAAAGCGATATAATAAGCAGAACTATAGTGCTGCTGTTTTTCATCAAAAGAATAATTCAATATGGAATGACATCAGCATTCTAACTAATATTTCTTCATTGGTTTTAGGCAAAACATCAAAGAAATTTTGTGAACTGATTTTTCATTATGTTTAATTGAGGTCCCCAAGAGACATTTTATGACTTTTCGGATCAGGCATTAGCTAGTAGGAAATGTTGGGTAGAAGCTGGTAAACTAAACAGTTGTTGCCCAGTGCCATGAAAAAAACAACTTTTCCTTTGTGGAAAACCCAGACTCTTAATATCTCTTATGGGGATTCAACTGATCAGATTCTAAGGGGTTTCAGCAGGGTTTTATTGAAATTAACTGGAAAACTCAGTACCTTCTTTACTGGGGGGCAGAGGGGGGCTTTTTTTATGCAGCATTCAGCAGAGATATTTTACTAAACTTCATTTGATTTTTTTTTAACAGTTCTCAAATTCATCTAAATTCCACATGGATGTAAACAAATTGTCCCTGTTGTAATACTGGAAAACATGGATAAAAGCAGGAGAGAGCACCTTTTGGGAACACTGTTGCAAATCAGGGGGAATACATGGATCTTGCCATGTGTTAAACTCTGGGAGTTTACACACTGAATGAATTCCAACAAAATCCCAGCTCTGCAGATAAGGAAATAATACAGATCCATTCTAGTCCCAAACTGCATCCCAACATGTCTTCAGAGTGATGTAGCAACCCCTCCTAGCATTTATTTCACTGGAACAACATTACAGAGTTAGTTCATAGAAAGTAAAACGCAGGGTAAACATAACCTAATTTTCCTTCTAGGAAGTGTAGTAGTTGTGGCTTTGGGGGCACCTTTTTCACTGACACCAAATTCTTTTGCAGTCAGAACAGAGACTTTCCATGTCCTCAAAGTGAAACTGTGGAATAGAGTTAAACCTGGATTTGAGCTTTTATCTTTCTATGCTGAGGGAAATAAATGGACTACCACCGTGTCTTTCAGAACCCATCAAGTGGGATGGGGCACCAAAGTCAAGCAGAACAACTGCTTCAGCAGCAAACTAAAAAAAAAAAAACCAAACTGATCTGAACAGGAACAGCCTGCTGTTTGTTATCCTCCTGAGAATTATGTGCAGAGCATCACACAGCCAGAGATACTGAGAAGAAACGGTAATGCTTTGACATGCCTCTACAGTACAGTGCTTAGGAAACAAGCTCTGTTCTTGCTGCCAGGGCAGCTTGGAATTGCATTTCCAATTATTAATTTTGCCTACCAGAGGAAAAATAAGGTAAAGGCTTATTAGACTAAAACCTGTGCAGAACTAGTATCTAGCACAAAACTGAATCACTTAACCACATGATGTGCGCTACCCTACAGTTTGTGCTATGGTGCTACATCTTCCATCAAATACCACTACAACAATGCAAAGAAAACCAATCCACCCAACCTCTGTAGTTACCTAATGCAAAAAAAAAAAAAATAAATAGCATAATCTGCCCAATTTTGTATGCATTTTACTCTTGCCAAAAATGTCTTTGTAAAACAAGCATACGCCTGAGCTGATATGAAAAACAAATTTGCATTCATTTGTACTTGGTAGCTACCTTCCAAATTAGAGCCAAAGTATGAAGTAGGAGCTTTGCTCATCCACATCTTAATTGAGCAGACAAGGGGGAAGATGGTGACAGTAGCATACAGTAGAGGTAAGGTCAGTGAAGACGAACAGTCTTTTCTTATATGCGTAAACTGTGTTCAGTAGTCTTTAAAAATCATAGAATCATAGAATCGTAGAATGTCATGGGTTGGAAGGGACCCCGAGGATCATAGAGCTCCAACACCCCTGCCACAGGCAGGGCCACCAACCTCAGGCCTGGATCTACACAAGGTTGCCCAGGGCCCCATCCAACCTGGCCTTGAACACCTCCAGGGATGGGGCATCCACTACCTCTCTGGGCAGCCTGTTCCAGCACCTCACCACCCTTTCCGTAAAAAAACTTCCCCCTAATATCCAATCTAAACCTTCCTTCCTTTAGTTTTCATCTATTCCCCCTTGTCCTGCCATTGTCTGTCCTTTAAAAAAGTTGAATCCCCTCCTGCTTATAAGCTCCCTTCAGGTACTGGAAGGCTGCAATGAGGTCCTCCCGCAGCCTTCTCTTCTCCAGGCTGAACAAGCCCATCTCCCTCAGCCTCCCAAAACGCAGACATCCTGAGCTCCTAAGGATGTATACAGCAAGTATTTCAGAAAGCCAATAAACGGTTGCATACTTCTTGTATATTGTTAGATTCTTGCACAACCTTTTCCCCTGAACTCCCAGTTACTGTACTTCCTACCAGTATTCACTCCCATTCTTTCTAAAGGTAAATAGACAAACCCAAACTAATAAAAATGCCCTTATAAATGTAATAAAAGGAAAAATTCACTGTATAAATCCCAGGTTAATCCACATCATGAAGACAATATGTGGTTCTTATCTCCTCATCTTTAAAAAATATACAGAGCAGAACTGGAAAACTTTCAGAGGTAGGCAGAAAGAGGAAGGAATCAAGTCATAGACCCTTTTCTGTGTGAGGAACTGCTCACACGCAGTTAATGTGTTTGAGTTTGGGAAAGATAAGATTCATGGAGAATACAACAGAGAGATGCAAAATCATCAGTGATGTGGAAAGTCTGCATAGGGTTTAACAGTTTACCACTTCTCTTACCAGAACTACAGACGAAGCTACTAGGAGTCATCTTCAAAAATGATTAAAAGGAATCTGGTGGTCCCACACATATGGAGTAGTGAATCTGCAGAGCTCCTTGAGAGATGACCCTTGGAATGCTAAAAATTGACAAGGTTTCCAGTGAAGCTGCTCATTTGAGGAGTCCTCTGCGATGGGACACACAGAAAACAGCTCAGGAGATGGTTGTGCTGAAAATAGCTAAAGGCTAAGAAAGCATAAGAGGGAAGTATTACAAATACTTGGCCTGTTCTTGTACTTTCCCAGACAGTGATGTAATTGGGCACTTATGGACACGGTGGGATACTGGAACTTGAACTAAATGGATCGCTCATCTAAAACAGGTTGGCTCGTTTTATTAGTATGAGAGAAGGAAGGGGGAATTTTTGAAAAGGGAAAAAAAAAAATCACAGAATTAGCTGGGTTTATGGTCATGAATTCTGGTGCTTCCCTTTACCAAAGAGAAAATGCCTCAGTGTCCATCCAGACTGCTGCTTTTTCTTTTGCCATCCAAATGTCACCACTATTCAGGACACTTCTAGTTTAGAGAACCAACATTTCACAACAACAGCTTATTTTCAGCTCCCTCTGATTTCAAGGGTTCTGCAGTCATGAAATTCTGACTACAGGATTGCAGAGGTAGGAAGGCAATCAAGTTATCTTCCAAAAATGTACTAGAAAATGACTAATTTTTTTCCTAAACAAAAATTGTCACAAAACAGGAGTTATTTCATTAGGACACTCTACAAATGTCAGACATTTTCTGGCTACCCTCCTTCAAAGGACATGTCATGATCCTGCACTTTAGCAAGCCCAAATGAGAGCCTTTCTCAAAACAGCCTTCTCTAAAACTGATTCCTTTTTGTGAAAGGGGCAGTTAAGCAGCAGACAGGACTCTGCATGTCCCAGGTTGTAAGACAGATAAAAGGATTGTGTGAAGTATGAGCTACTTGGGGAAAAACAAATATAAATCATAGATCCTCATGTTAACAAGATAGCCATCAGCTACCTGGACATGGTGCCAGTGGGTTGGCATAAAATAGAACTGTCGGTGCACTGGCAAGAAAGAAACAAGAGAAATAGTCAGGCTCAGTTCTAATTACTTCATTATTAAAATAACTGCAAAGGGAGACTAGCATGAGTCATTTTCTTTGGGGCCAAATTTCTCTTCCTTTCAGTCACGTTGAGCGATACTGTGCTGCGTGCGTGGTTCTGCAGAAGTCAATGTGATTCTCATCAAATATTATTCAGTGTTAGTCAGAATATCTGCAGGTGGCTTGTAGAGTTTTGGAGTGAATTTCAAAACTAGCTTGGGGTGAGGAAATGCATCGTGGCATGCATAGAAGCCTTTTCTCCTTCCAGTCCTGGGATCAGAGAGGGCTGATCTCTGCCCCTGCTTTCTAAACTTGCAGATCATCTCCTGGGTTTACCTATGGTATAGATTATCTGTCACACAAAGCAATTCCTCCTCCTTCCCTGAGAAACAGAGTGTGATATAACTGATTTTAAGAAATTAGAGGGGAGGGAATGGGGAGATTAATGGCACTTTTTAAGAGAAACTTTTAATCTGTAGGTTGTTTAAGCCTTTGGCATGTTTGGGGGTGAGGGGGAATTAAAAGACTGGCTATTTGGTTTAGCATAAAGGTTTGCTGTAGTTCCTGTTTATGCTAGAGGCATGAACTAAAATAATTACAGATTATATAGAAAAATCACGTATGAATTATCATTAGGAAAAGGTAGCAAACATTTGTCAATGTGGGAAGAGGGTTATGTCAAAAAGGTCTGATTTCCTTCTTTAAGATAACATTGATGGAGATCAGTGCAGGAACATGTCCACTTCTGGGACTGATGTTCTCTAAAGGCATTAGGAAAATATAAAGACCATGAAAACTATTTGAGAATGGAGAAAATCTTTTACTGTGAGAGAGGAGACAGATCTCAATAGCTCACTTGAAAAAGTGCATTTAGGAAACATCTGATTACCATGCAGAAATACTGCCCTGGAAAGAAAACATCAGATAGGAAAGGCTGTGTAATTCTGCAGGAGAAGGATTATAAGGATCAAGAGCTGAATCCTATGCAAAACTAATTTAAATTAAAAATTAGACATCACTGCTTAATTATGGGGAAAGAGGTTAATTACCAGAGAAAAGCTACGAAATGAAACAGAGTGTTCTCCATCCCTGGATATCCTTAGGAGAGCACACTGCTTCTAAAGCCAAGATGTTGGCCCCCTAACAGGGTAACCATGAGAAGCTGAGTGACCTATGATAACAAGAGGATAAGACTAGCCTTAGTAGTCAATTCTGGTCTTGAAATCAGCAGTAGACAACATGAATCAAAATTTAGAAAGCTAAAAAATATGGTAAAGAATTACTCTGCAGACTTGATGGCATCCACTCTCACCTAATGCAAGTGCTGCTGTAGGAGTGCCACAGTACTTAGGAGCAAAGTCATAGTCTGAAGAGCAATCTGCTGTAGTAATACAACTCAGGGAAAAAAAAAAGGCAAAAATGCTTTGGTTATCTTGGTGCTTGAAGAAAATGTAAACAACTTCCCAGATATTTTGCAGTACTCACCTTCAGAACAACAACAAGAACAAAAAAGTGAATAACTTGCCTCTTAAAGTCCTTTCAATGGATTGATGCATTTGGGCTGATGGATCTTGATGGGATGATGCACACAGGAATGAGAAAAATACTTGAAATAGAATCTGAGCCTTTCTAAAACCTCGGGAATTGAAGGAGGCCATTTAAATAGATAGTTTTTCCCACATGTGACAAGATGCACGATGGAAAGTCCTTTCACAAACCCCAGATTTAACACTTGAGGCTTTTAATGAAAATTTAGGAGTGGTGGGAAACGGCAAATGAAATGCTGGAAATGTAGGCTGGTATTTATGTCACTCGATAATTAATGGCAGATATTCTCCATTGTATTCTGCTTTCCTCATTTAAACCTACTATTTTAAATTCTGAGAGATGGAAACTAATGCTTTCCACTTCAATTAGCAGTTCTAAGGAGAGCTACTGGTGACGTGTCAACCATACGGCAGAACAATTTAATCAAACGTAACCAGTTTTCATCTACACACATGTATCAGCCAAACAAAAGTCCTCCAATTTAATGGTTTGGGCTTCAGTGTTAAATAGAATCATTCTTTTTCAGGGTCCTAAGGTGGGTGATTCAAGCAGAGTGGAAAGAGAGTTAAAAAGGCAGCTGAACTATAACGAGACTCCTCTCCTTCTGTTAAATTCACTGGAGCTGCATTCACCTTCATTTTAACAACACATTATATATGCACCATTTTCATGGAATTTATTGAAGGGAGGTGGCTCAAGAAGATGCTTATTACACCTCATCATTGATTAATACGATGATTAGCTGAAAATAGTGTTCTCTAAGCTGGTGATAACTTGAGACATTGTAAATGAGACCTTTTTGTTATTATTAATAATAATCCTTCCTGATATTGGTGGTAAAAGGACATTAGGTGTTCTTCATTCATTGATATTATACCTCATTATAGCAACCTTCTTTTCACTCTTCATCATCTGCCAACAAAGAAGATGCCTTTGCTTTTCAGAGCAGCAGAGAGATGGACTTGGAAAAGAGGCATTTTTATTTGGCCTTTTGCAATGGTAAAGACTTATTATGCATGCCTTTAGCCCCATTTATTTATCAGCTGCAAAGACTCTGTCTCTTTAAAAGCCATCTAGTATGAACTCACTCTTGGGTACATGGGATTCAAATAAAAATGCAAGAACTTATTACTTTATTCCCTCTCTCATTCTAAAAGTAATGTTGAACAACTTTATGTATATTGAATAAAGATAATGATGGTAAAAAGCATTAGCTGAACATGGGGACAGATGCAATATTTCTTCAGGGAGTCATATACAACAGCCAGCAACAGGCTAAGTTCACACACAGTCACACCACCTCACCTTATATACTGCATTTCGATAGGTGGAAGCAGTTGTGATTCAGTTGGAATTTGTGGCATATTTGGCATAAACTAGTAAAACGGAAAAGAAATTAATGTAGGTTGGATGAAACTTAAAGTCTTCATGAATTAGTGAAGGCAGAGATGCTACTGAGCCATGGAAGTCCCCAAAAGGATAATAATGCCTATTCCATATGCATTACTCTGTTGGTGTTTGTTTACTTCCTTTGTGCCCACAAGTTGCTGCATGCAGGTTAACATCACTTGGCACCTATTTCCTTCTCAGCTTCCTACTAAGTTTTTTGGAGCATCCTCCAAAGCATTTCAGCATTCCAATTAGCCAGAAGGTTCATTGGTGGTGGCTCATTGTTGTCTTGTGTCCTTTGGCAGCCTGAGTTGTGGCTTTTGTACCTTTGTCACTGACCAATTAACTCCAGCTTTCTTCCCCGTGCCTGTAGATGACACAGGCAGGGTTATGCTGCAGACATCCAGGAATACCTTTTGTTTAAAGACCTACATATGATGAATAAACACAGATTCCTGTCCCTTGAAAGTCACATTTAAAAGAAGAATAATAAACATTTTTCTGTCACCAAGATTTTTATATTTTTTATAATTATAATAAATATAATTTTTGTAATTATAACTTTCTAAGATAATGTGCTGCCTAGCTTGCTATTGACTGAGTTTGAAATCTGGTTTACATACCAAACATTGATTCCATATGGACCAGTTTACTATAGAGAAAATTGCTTTTTGGTTTAAGGAGCATATATAAGTGACTATGGTGTGAAGTCTGAAATGGAGGGAAGTTACCCTTAATGCACAGAACCCTGTCTTATCAAATCTGTCTTGCAGTATACCAAGATGGAGGGAGTGATGGATGGGAAATAATTTACTGCTCAGATAATCTTAGTCTGAGGGAGCATTGGCAAACTGCAGCTCCAAATGGTTGATCTGGTTTATAGAGTTTTTCTTGGATTTAACAAATGTCGGTATGTCTTAGGCAAAGCTCTGATCAACTTAACTGAAATCTATAATCACACCTTTTTTTTTTGCTTCCTGCTGCCTCTCTGCCAAGTCTGCTGACGTGAAAAAGTTAAAAATTTTGTGTTACAAAAAGTTGGTATTTTCTGTCCTTAACTGTAAAAGACACCATTGTCTAACCAGTGGAAATAAGATTTCATATCCATGATGCTACCAACAGCTTCTCAGACATAGATCTCTTGTTTTCATAAACAATTCCTCTGACAGGCAGCTAACATTTTCCGATCATTATCTGCTGCTACCTACGTTTTTAAAACTTGTTTACGGAATTGATTTGGAAACTTCAAGAAATCAAACCAAGCTTTCTCCCTATCAGCAGGGAGCACAAGGAGTCATTTGTAACAGAACCAGCAAAGCTGCTGCGTGACAGAGTAAAACACGAGCAACTGAAGGCAACTGTTCTACAGCTGACTTTGAAATCCACATAAATACCTATTTAAATACAGAAGATCGTTTCAGTGGTTTACATACCTTCATTCATACCATAAACATGTAACAGCAATTTAGCTGAATCCAAATGACAGACAGAATCTATGCCACGTGAATTTTGTGTGCAAGACACTAAAACTCCTTGAAATCTATATGCTCCAGCACTTATAAAGCACGGTCACATAAACTATGCTTTGGCAACAGCAGAGGCTGGTCGTCTGTTCCACAGCGCTGCCTGAGATGCAGCCATGTAAAGGTTAAATAGGAAATGCCATTCGAGAGGACAAAGAAATGGAGATCGAAAGGGCCTGATCTCCTCACGGCTCATGCACAGCCTTGGCTTAAAGCAACGGATAATCCTTATGAGATCAGGTTATGGTACGAACCTGAGATCATGAAGAAATGTCAATTTTTCTGCAAAGGTCACCCTTGAAAGGTTCAGCAATCTAAAGCAGGTCTTTAGGTGAGGGTCAGCTGCCCCATAGTTTTAGAGGAGATTGGAGAAAATCGACAAAGCGAAACCAGAGAAGTTCAACGTGTGTAGGAACGTGGAGAAGAAGTCAATATTATATGGAATAAATAGTTTCAAGACAATGGTATAAATGGGTTGATGAAGAAGGAGGAAATCCAGGTAACATGGCATCAGCAGGAGATTACCGAGACGAATGCATTCATTCCTAAACCACACTGCACTTGGCCCTTGCGGGCATGAGGTTGACTAGCTTTTTCCATGCTTGCTTGGATGAGAAGTGTTTGGATACAAAAAACCAAAAAAAGACCAAAAAAAACCTGAGTGAAACTGTACTGAATTTTCAAAAGAAAAAAAACTCTTTTCTTGATTCTTTTAAGGTAAATTTGGTTTTGTAGAAAGCATCGGGATTAACAAGACCTGCAAGGCTTATCTTCAGTGTAGAGATATTTATGAGTTTATAGGTATATTCTCATTGAAATATACTATACACCAAAGCATCAAAATAGGACGTGGAGTGACCTTTCCTAACCATCCTTACTGCACTGATATGCTGTTCCCCTGCCACGCAATTAAATCAACGGGGTGAAACTAAATCAAGCAATAGGGGTGCCACCGCTTACCTCATATGCAGATTGATTTTGGGGAACAGTCTGAGCACTTCATTGTATTAAAAGATTTTCCTGAAAAGTATATCAGATTTTAGCTCACTTTAATGTCACTGCTCACAGTCATGCATCTATCTCCTCTTCTGACTGCTTTTCTTTATATTAAAGCAGTTATAAATCATTGTCTCTAATGGAATTAAATCAAATGATGCATGGCAACTAAAAAGATCAGTGCCATAAAAACTGACAGGCTGGAAAAATATTAACTCAAGTATACGACACTCAGACAAGGAAAAGTAGTTCTGAACTTCACTGAGAATACAGAATCACTGGCACAAAATTTCTAAAGGGTGACGCTTTGTGTTCCTTGGCCACAGAATGATTCCTCATGGGATTGAGACTTGGGATCTTACGGAGACATTAAGTAAGATTAGGCAAGGAGGTTGCTCTGAACAGGCAGGGAAAGGTAGAGCACTGAAAATCCCTCATGATTTCATGGGTTGTTTTATTAAACACTGGTATTATGAGGCCACGCAAGAAGCCCAGATTATCTAGGAGAAGAAATTACCTGTAATCATAGAATCATAGAATTGTAGGGGTTGGAAGGGACCTTGAGAGATCATCGGGTCCAACCCCCCTGCCAAAGCAGCTCCCTGGGACATATCACTCAGATAGGTGTCCAGACAAGTCTTGAATATCTCCAGAGAAGGAGACTCCACCACCCCCCTGGGCAGCCTGTCCCAGGGCTCTGTCACCCTCACAGGGAAAATGTTCCTCCACATGTTGGTGCGGAACTTCCTGTGCTCCAACTTGCAGCCATTGCCCCTTGTCCTGTCCCCACAGACCACTGAAAAGGGGCTGGCTGATTCCCCCTGCATCCCCTGCTTAAGATAATGATAGACTTTAATTAGTTCCCCCCTTAGTCTTCTCTTCTCAAGGCTGAAGAGTCCCAACTTACTCAGCCTTTCCTCATAGGGGAGATGTTCCAGGCCCTTAATCATCTTCATAGCCCTTCTTTGGACTCTCTCAAGGAGATACCTGTCCTTTTTATACCAGGGAGCCCAGAACTGGACACAATACTCCAGGTGGGGCCTGACCAGGGCAGAGTAGAGGGGGAGGATCACCTCTTTTGACCTGCTGCCACACTCCTCCGGATGCACCCCAGGATCCCATTGGCTCTCTTAGCCACTAGGGCACACTGCTGGCTCATGGCCAACCTGTCATCTACCAGGACCCCCAGGTCCTTCTCCACAGAGCTCTTCTCCAACAGGTCATCCCCCACCCTGTACTAATACAAACGGTTGTTCCTTCCCAGGTGCAAGACTTTACACTTGCTTTTGTTGAACTTCATCCTGTCCTCCCTCTCAGAAGAGGTGGAACAGAAAGGAAGAGTAACCCATGCAGTTAATATTAGCATGGGTACTCATGCCATGAGTTTCTCTTCTGTAACATATTGTAATTGCTTTCGATTTGAAGTTGATGTTAAAGAAGCAATGATCCATTAAAGTAGCAATTATTTAATGCTGAGATCACTGCATTTCAGATACTATTCCCCCGCAACTTTCCTATGTTCTAATTTATAACTCAGCTCGAACTGCACAATAGATACTAATCACAACTCAAAGAAAGTGAAGAGTTTCTTTTCACAAGATCAGGAAGGGAACACATGATTAAAACTGAACCCATGTTTTAAATAGGTCTCCTGGAGCTGAATATGATATAGCCATGTATAAATTAGCCCTAAAACTCTACAAAATTTAAGAGTTTTACAGAATTACATTAATTCTGTGCTTGTAAAAGGTATTTGAAAATACCAGATTAAGTTTGATTTTATTTTTTTTCCCAAAGAGGAATGCTTATAGGAAAATTCCCACCCTGTAAAAACATATGCACTGCTCACTTCTGTGTGTGCATCGGTGGACATCAGAGGCTGCTGTGCATTCATAATGGTAAGCTTGTGCAGAAGCTCCAAGTCATAATTTAATTAAACTTTTAACTGAAGACATTATTAAGAGGTGAAGTCATCACTTTTCTTCATATTGCTCCATACTACTCATATTTAACTTAGCATTTTATTGCAATAGTTGATAAAACTTCTTAAACCATATCTGAAAAATTAAAAATGTACTCATCCTTTAAAAAATTAAAAGTTACATCTTTATCCATTATTCTCAAACCATTTTCCTGAGCATTTCCAATGTTTCATTTCAAAATAGTTCCCTTTTTTGGACAGATAGTCAATAATACAATTACTGTGTGTGGTGGATTGACCCTGGCGGGGGCCCAGGTGCCCACCAAAGCCCCTCTGTCATGTCCATCCTCAGCTGGGCAGGGGGCAGGAAAAGCTAGCAAAAGGCTGGTGGGTCGAGATAAGGACAGGGAGATCAGTCAATAATCACCATCATGGGCAAAATAGACCCAACTTGGGGAATGAATTTATTACTAATTAGATCAGAGTATGGTGATGAGAAATAAAGCCAAATCTTAAAAACACCTTCCCCTCCACCCTTCCCTTCTTCCCAGCTCAACTTCTCTCCTTCCTACGCACCCCTACAGTGCAGGGGGATGGGGAATGGAGGCTGCAGTTAGTTCATCACACATTGTCTCTGCCACTCCTTTCTCCTCAGGGGAAGAGAGGACTCCTCACACTCTTCCCCTGCTCCAGTGTGGGGTCCCTCCCATGGGAGACAGTCCTTCACCAACTTCTCCAATGTGAGTCCTTCCCATGGGTTGCAATTCTTTATGAACTGCTCCAGCATGGGTGCGTTCAACAGGGTGCAGACCTTCTAGGCCAGACTGCTCCAGTGTGGGGCCCTCATGGGGGTCGCAAGTCCCCTCCAGCAAACCTGCTCTAACATGGACTCCTCTCTCCATGGGGCCACAGGTCCTGCCAGGAGCCTGATCCAGCATGAGCTTCCCAAAAGGTCACAGCCTCCATTGGGCATCTACCTGCTCTGGCATGCAGTCCTTCATGGGCTGCAGGTGGAACCTCTGCTCTTCCATAATCCTCCATGGGCTGCAGGCAGACAGCCTGCCTCACCATGGACTTCTCCAGGAGCTGTAGGGGAATCTCTGCTCTGGTGGCTGGAGCACCTTCTCCCACTCCTCCTTCACTGACCTGAGTGGCTGCAGAGCATGTTCCTCTCACATATTCTCACTCCTCTGGCTGCAATTGTTCATCCATCCCATCTGCACCTTTGTTCCTGAGCTCGTACATGGTCTTAACAGAAGAAGAACCAGAAGTTCGACTGCTGAGACCTGTCAGATGCTCTGGCCTAACAAAACCAGAAAATTACCGTGGAGAAAAAAAACAACTTGAAGTATCATGAAGACATATTTAGAAAACTACCAGTCTGCATATCCTGCCAGTGGTGACACCTGACATTGGTCCCCTGAGGACCCCTCCATTACCCACAAATATTCCTGCACATTTCTGCGCTGCCTAAGCAGGGGTAAAACAATGGGTTGAAATGACAGTCAGCTCTTGCATTTGGGAATTACCTTATACACCCCATCTTCAAACAGAAGCAAAGCAGCAGAGTGACAACCTGCAGTTCCATCCCCAGCTACTGAAGCCTAAAGCTGAACAACCAAACTCAAGATAATGGCCACCCTTGCTAGGAAGTGCCCTGACCTCCTTGACAGCCTCCCATTTACTCCTGTCCTTTTGCAGTGGCACTTTCATCAGTTGACCAGGCAATACAGATACCAATTATTTTTGCCACATCATTTGCTATCATTTAAAAGATATTCATTAATATTTATTTTTGCAGTCTTTTGAATAACAAACTTACCAAGCTTTTCAAACCGGACATTGAAAGAACCATTGGGAAAACACCAATAAAGAAAGCTCCTCCAAATCCTGGCATCGCTCTCTTGGCACACACGCTACATCCAGTTTCAGCACAAAAGTACACACGAGACCAATCCTAAATATTCTGGAGATTGCAGCCTGGGATAATCATAAAAAAACAAGATGATTGGATAAATGAGTCATTTTATCTATTGCCACCAAAAAACCAGCAGGACATATTAGTCCACTTCAGCGCATGGAAACTGTGTTGCTGCATTTAGTCCTCGTTTCAGTAGATCATTTATCTGTAGCAATCATGTCCCATGATAAAATTACACCTAATACTGAAGATTTGGGTGAGGTAACAATGCAGTTACCAGGATGCTCTTGGAAGGAGTTGGAGAGTCTGCCTCAGCCACTGACCAGCACTGCTGTCTGCAGAGAAGCAAGGAAAACACACCAGGCAACAGCAGAGAAGTCAGGGGAAGAAAATCAGCTTGAGGGATGTTTTATGACATAAACTAGATTAAGCTCATAAAAAACTTCCCAAATGTGACTTTCCCCATTCTACTTCATCCTAGACTCAATTCTTCTCCTCTATGAATTATATGCTAGCAGAACTCATTCTCTATACTCAAAGTACTGATGCACTTGATTATGTTGAAGTACAACTTATTTCTGCTTAAAATTTATTATTGTGAGTACTGCATTATTTTATGTTCTTTGGGGTTTTTTTTCTAAAACCTTAGCGCTCACCAGTCTGTTTTCCTTAGATGTGTCTGAACACATCAGCTGATTAAATCCTAGGGCTGCCATCCAACGAGATCTGGACAGGCTGGAGAGCTGAACAGAGAGAAGTTTAATGAGATTTAAATTGGGCAAGTGTAGAGTCTTGCATCTGAGGTAGCACAACACCAGGTACCAGTATAGGTTGGGGACTGGCCTGTTGGAGGGCAGCGTAGGTGAGAGTGACCTTGGGGTGCTGG
The DNA here is from genome assembly GCA_022605575.1 of Laterallus jamaicensis coturniculus. NCBI lineage: Eukaryota > Metazoa > Chordata > Aves > Gruiformes > Rallidae > Laterallus > Laterallus jamaicensis. The sequence goes on along the minus strand of JAKCOX010000002.1, from coordinate 51,107,652 downwards.
TGGACAGCAGGATGACCATGAGCCAGCAATGTGCCCTCATGCCTAAGAAGGCCAATGGCATCCTGGGGTGTATTAGAAGAGGTGTGGTTAGTAAGTCAAGAGAGGTCCTTCTACGTCTCTACTCTTCCCTGGTGAAGCCAGAACTGGAATATTATGTCCAGTTCTGGGCCCTTCACTTCAAGAAGGACAGGGAACTACTTGAAAGAGTCCAGTGCAGGCCCACCAAGATGATGGAGTGGAACACCTTCCTTATGAAGAGAGGCTGAGGGAGCTGGGCATCTTTAGCTTGGAGAAGAGGAGACTGAGGGGTGACCTTATTAATGGCTATAAATATGTAAAGGGTGAGTGTCAGGAGAACAGAGCCAGGCTCTTCTCAGTGATGGCCAGTGATAGGACAAGGGGCAGTGGGTGCCAGCTGGAGCATAGGAAGTTCCATGTGAACAGAAGGAAAAATGTTTTCACTGTGAAGGTGGCAGAGCACTGGAACAGGCTGCCCAGAGAGGCTGTGGAGTCTCCTTCTCTGGAGACGTTCAAAACCCACCTGGATGTGTTCTTGTGTGACCTGTTTAAGGTGATCCTGCTCTGGCAGGGGGGTTGGACTAGATGATCTTTAGAGGTCCCTTCCATCCACTAACATTCTGTGATTCTGTGATACCAGTGCAGACAAAGGACACTCCAAAGGTAGTCCAAACCACTGAGTTTAAAATATATGATCTTTTAGTCCTGTCCTAGAGGTATAAATACTGTACCTGATACTCTGAATGAACTCAAAGGCTATGAAATAGCATCAGCTGCTTCATCCAGCAAAATGCTGCCAAGACAGGTATTATCACGTCATAACTGATGGCATTTGTTTTACATTACATTAGAGGGAAGCAGTGAATTCAGAAAGCTTTTGGCAGAACTAGAAAAGACCAGACACAGCCAGTCAGCTGTGTGACAATGTCATTCTGACCACTCTCAAGCTTGCATTATACCTCCACTTTAGCAGTGGCTGCCACTGATTTTATAAGCTTTCAGGCTGACAAAGGAAAAGCCAGAAATCATGATAGCAAGTCCATGTAACAACCAAAATTCAAGATGTGTCTTTGGAAGGAGGGAAAGGAGTCAACTACAAGGCAATCTCTTCCAATATATGTACATCACCCCAAAATAATCAAAGCATCTTAACATATCTGTCATTTTCCTTTATGATGCACTGTTGCTGCACCTACATTCTCACTCAGTGTGAGAACTCTTCTGCTTCCAAAACCCTTCAGGATCTTCTCCACCTCTGCATAAATTCCATCTTCAGGTTAAACCCAGGCCTCAAATTCACAGCTTCAACTTCATGAATTATTTTCACCAGTCCTGTACAGGAAAAGCAATAAGGGCTCAGCTGGCTGAGGTCGCTTTTTAGTTTCTAGAGTGTTCAATTATGCAGCAGGAGAAATGAAATGACTTTCAAGTATAAAGCAAGCAGCTTTAAAGAAAAGGAATGCAGACCGCTGAACTGAGAATGAAAAGGTCAGAGTTCAGTTTCCAGGTTTTTTCACAGAAATACAAAGCACAAAGAGGCACAAACAATGGCCAGTGGAACAGGTCAAACAGATAGAAAAGGAAGGAATGTGATAATTATGTTTCCTATTTAATTTTCAAATGCTTTTAGGATGTTTTATGTCAGCATCTTCTTCCCTGTCCTAGATAGATAACTTGGTTAATTAAACTTCCAGCTTTCATTCCTATGGAAAACACTTTCTGGAACATAACTGATGTCCCAACTCATGCAAAGGCATTGAAATCATTTATACTAAAAGAAAAATAGTGGACCTTTCACATGGTGCTTGTGAGAACCCTGTGCTTTATGCACCTTTCCCTCTCCATTTTTTTAATTTTTTTTTTGTGCAGACAGCATCTGTTTAGTATTTGCAATTCCAGAGGGATTTCAACTGTGGCTGTAGCAACTCCAGAGTGAACTCTACCGTAAATGAGCACAACATTTCTTTTGCAGCTGAGGAATTTAGCCCAGGACCAGACCAAGGTATGTTGTAAGAGCACGAGAGGCTCCATGCTGCCTGCGCACGGGCTGTGTGCTGCAGCCACAGCAGGCTGCAAGGCAGACAGATTCCTGGTGTGGACAGGGGAGTTTCCAGAAGAGATCAAATGAAGAGAAGTATGATCTCACTGCAATCTGGATCACCTCTGGGGAACCCCTCCAACCATCACAAGAGTGGAAGAGGGGGAAGCACATTTGCCCTTCACCGCTTTCTCCATGGCCTGGAGACAGCACGAGAGAGGTTGTGCTCAGGCCATGGTGGGAGTGGAAAGGAGAGAGTTCGATGCTCAGCCATAAAACACTCCCCGTTGGGCTGCTGGAAATCACAGCCACCACTGACACCCTTTTAAATTGCATTTCCGAGCCACCCAAAATGCGGGAGTTCGAAGTCACCTCTGCCTGCCCTGCAACACCAAGCTGTGCCCCCCAAAGAGGGCAATGAGGGATCCAGCCTGCCCTTACCCTGCCTGCATGTAAGGCGTCAGGCTCTCCTTAGAGCTCCGGTCTGCAAAAACAACTTGTTTTGAATGTTGTGCTGAAGTGTGAACACAGCACTCCCCAGCTGGGCAATAAAATACTAGCAGTGAGAATGTGAGGCTGGGACTGGGGAGGAAGCTCCAAAATCCTGCTGTATGAATGTGAATAATGGGAAAACAGCCAAAGCTTGTGCTCCAGATACTTTAATTAGACTCTGCTTGTTTGTTTTTCTTAATATGACTGAAGTGATCAAAATCTCTCATTTACAATTTTCAGCTAATCCTTCCACATATGCATTAGGCACTGCAATCCTTCTCATAGGTGGAATCTAATACTTCCTTTGTAATTCATGGATGGGTTTTCCTAATTAAAAAAATGAGGATAAATCACTCCACTCGTGTGGAGCAATTATTGTCTTAAATAATAATCGCTGTGCCTGGATTCCATCACAATGCATTTTGCTACTGAACACCCTGTTTTCTTCTTATGTTATTGGAAACACCCCTCCCATGGCCCCCATGGAAATGAGCAACACAATGCTTTTATAATGAATACAGATTTTGTACAGTTTGTTCTCCTTAAGCTGCAGCACATTCTACTTACTGCAGCTCAGGCCCGATCTCAGGCATCTCCGAGCGCCCACAGCCGTGTGCCTGCGGCAGGCAGCGAAGCACACCAGGAACTGAATCCCCGTGTAGCTCCACGGAACAGTACAAACTTCTCTGCTTCATTCTTGCCTTGATGGATACAACTGCAGGTAAATGAATGCACCAAGTGTTGTCTTTGTTGTACACTTATACTGAATGCACGTCACACACTTATTTCCCTCAGAGAAAATAGCCCAAAACCCCCCTCCTCCCCCCAGAAAGCTGCCTGGGCATCAGCCATGAGACAGGGACAGAAGCTGTCGGTGCTCCTTCAATGACAACATCTCAGTGCAGCTAGATCAGTGCATGGCTTTGCCTTCCAGAAAAGATGTAATTTCTTCACTGGCAAAAATATTAATAAGAAGACACAGCTTCCTCCAAGATTAAAAGTTTAGAATTCCAGTTCTTAATATAGGATCATGTCTGCATCACCAGTATCTTTCCTATTTCTTCATCTTATGTGGTACACTTTGGTGTATATTAAGCGATATACAGAGACATGGGAAGTACTGGAACATCTCTGTCCTGTAAAGGTAAATTTTGGGCAACACCATGTCAACCACACATTGAATATCTCCCTGTACGACAGTTCCTCTCTGCTTAAACTAGCCACAATTTAATAAAGATACTTTAAAAGTAGCAATGTGTAACTTGTATCTAAAGATAATTTGTGTCTCTAAATTACTTTGATGATAAGTGTGGTATAGGGAAGTTGACCTGCAGTGCCTTTCCCAGAATCACAGAATCACAAGGTTGGAAAAGACCTTTGAGATCATCGAGTCCAACCGTATCTGGCCTCTACTAAACCACATCCCTGAGCACCTTGTCTACTCGTCTTTTAAATACATCCAGGGCTGGTCACTCAACCACCACCCTGGGCAGCCTGTTCCAATGCCTGATAACGGTTTTGGTGAAGAATTTTTTCCTAATGTCTCACCTCTGATATCAGTTATGTTTGTCCCATTAAAAGTCAAGCCCATTTAGGCTGAGCTAAGTGAAACCCGACTTTTTGGTCTTAAGAAATGCTGTGACCTTTTGCACTGAGCCGATGAAAAGAATCGACAGGCTGGTTTACATTCCCTCTTCCTCATTCCAGTCCTATCAGGAAGGCTCTGTGCTGCACGAAGGGCTGTTTGGGGGTGCTGACAGCGTGGTTATTTCACATTTCCATCCATCTATCTTCATTTAAGGATTCTGTAGCAGCTCAGTTAGCATGGTGAGCGTAGCTTGGAAAGGAAAGCTGGTCCTGCAGCAAAGAAGCTGATATGAAATCCAAAAGAGAGAGGTTTAGTTCCTAACTCGGCTGCCCGCTCTTGGCAAGACTTCCTAGTGTCGTTCAAATTGTGCTCTCCATCAGTAAAATGAAGATGATTTCATCTTGGCTTCACCTTGTTCTAGCCTAAGTCTGGGGAGGCTGGACAAGCTGTAGGATGACAGGGCCCTTGGGGCTTGCAAGCACGACTGGAAAACAAGGCAGGGGGGAGGTTTGGCAAGTATATTTTGCTGACAGAAAAAAAGCAGTCGGTGTCTGTGGTGATTCTGGGTTATATAAGTGCCAGAGTTTTTCATCCAAACCAGGATGTTTTTTGTTACAGAGTTAGTAGGGAGCAACAAGTTGCCATCTTCACTGCTGTGAAAAGTGTTCCCTTTCTTTTTTATGCCTCCCTATTTCTTTGTTTCTCAGTCCTCCGTTGCTGAGGAAATATTATCCTCCACCCCTACAGTCAGTAATTTTCCTCATGTAGCTTTTGCATTGTAGCATTTTGACAAAATTTCCCAAATTGTCTCTTGATTTCATCCTCTCTCTCTGCAAAGAATACCTTCCCCACACAAAACTGAGCTCAGACTGAGAATCACTGAGTTTTCATTGGCTGGCACTGGGGGGAAATTGGCTCTTCAAGAAATATTTTCTTAATTACTCTTTCCTTGTATTACTATTCATTCTCTGTAACTATTGGCAGGAAGGAGAGAACTGAGTAGGGGGCACTGCTACACCTAGTGGGAAAAAGGTAAAATGAGAAGTCCAGCTGGGACCTTCTCCCACCCTGTCAGATCCCGGGGACTCTCATACAACCTCTGTAAGGGTGAAGGATGCAGGATAGAGACCAGAAATAGGGAGCAGGAACCAGCCAAAGACTCAAACATCAGAGGATACGGAGCAGCAGATGAACCAAAGTGTCAGAGATATCTGTAGCGCTTCCAACAGCCATGGCTGGATTTCTTCTGCCCAGCAGTGGCTGTGCACAGATCCTCCTCTGCATCTTGACGTGTCCTTGCACCTGTGCATTTCACACCTGATTTCTTTCCATCTTCTCCTCTTCTCAGGTGCCCACCAGCTTAAAACCATCAGACTTATCTAGTGTAAAATAAGCCTCTCCATTATTCCTTTTCTACAAAGAATCTACATTTCCTTTATTTGGGCCTTTACACATGCATTCCTCTTACTTTATCCTTCATCTTTTCCTGTTAGAGCCTGTATCTTACCTACAGGGATTATCTGCACCTCTGTACAGTGAGGTTTTCATCATGACCAGGTTAAATACAAGGAGTGACACTAACCAGCGTAATGAAGGACATGGCAGCCTGAGCAGCCAAGTGGGCAGGCTGAGCATGGACACTCATGTGCAGAACGATGAAAGCAGGAGCCCAGGGACGTGGGATGCAGGAGAAGCAATCAAGAGGTTACTGGGCTATCTGTTCCATCACGCCATGCTGACTATTAGAGTGCAAACCAATAAATGATGGCAGAGCTGAGGGTCAGTAATTGACCCAGAGGGCTAATCTGATGATGTCCATCACAAAAAGCTCTGCTTGTGGAGAGCATCCTTACAGCAAAAGAGGCACCAAATGTGTCACTTCTGGAGTTAGTCAGTGCTTCTCTAACCATCCTAGGAACAAACTTTATGGCATTCCCGCTGATTCAGTGGCACAGCAATTTGATTGTTGCTCCAGATGCAAATCCCTCACATGCTAACGTAAGTATGCCCACTGGGATAACTTTTTAAGATGCCTACCCCTTCTCTTGAGGGTTCACTGACAAAGTTGGCTGGTATTACTACGTAAACAGAGAGCCTGATTCTCTTACCACATACACTGATTACACTCAGGAGCTGTGTCTTTGGCTTGAATGGATGTATTTCTGAAAAACCAGACATTCATCTGAGTAACCTGAGTCAGATAGCTGATGTAAAGACTACCAGGTGGCAGAAACTGCAATTTCCATACAGCAATAGTACTGGATTTTGTGTTAGTTCTGAGGGATAAAGACCTGGCTCTCTCTCAGTCACCAGATAGATCTGTGTGTGACATCGATGCACTGCAGCATTAGGAAAGCACATGAGGTCTGAGGAGATACAAGCTGAGGTGTCTTCCTCCTCCAGGGGAGATAATTATGTATTAATGCCCTAATGAAATTTAAACCAAGATGCTGTGTGCTGTTCCCATCACTCGGGCCCAGAAATGACAAACTCCAAGTAAAGAAAATGCAGAGCAAAACGTTTACAGGAGAAGGGCCCATCTCAAGATAGAAAGCTAAAGAGCACAACTTGTTCACTTCAGCAAAATGAGGGCCAGGGAGAATAATCCCACCCCAGAAAAATACCTGGAGGGGGAAAATTACTCTTTAAACTGAAGGAAAATGCTGAAAGGGGTTGGGACCCTTTAGAGATCCCTTACAACCCAAACTATTACATGATTCTGTGAAAGCATAGCAAACATACCAGCTAGAAATAATCTGTGGGTGGAAATAGGAGGTGGCTTCTGGCAGTCAAAGACACACAGCTTAGCACAGCTGGGGCAGAGCCCTCTATGAACAAGAGGTGTCAGGGATCAGCGTCACCACTCTACACCAGCTCCCCAGGATGCCCAACGCAGCAGAGCAGTGAGATGAGCCAGCTACTGGGGTTGAGAACCTCACAGAAGTGTTTGGGGTTCTGTCTCTGTCTGGTTCCTTCCTATGGGTGTTTTGTCGGCCAGGCAATCTATCCATACTGGTGAAACTCGATTATTTCAAACCCAAACCCTTGTCTTCTTGCTCACTCGGGTAAAACCGGCTTTCCCCAAATACAGTGGCCCTCCCCTGAGGCCCAGGGAAGGAGGTAGAAGGTATGCACCTCCAGCACCCTCAGCACCAGCGGTTTGGGTTTTGGCAGGGTGGCAGAGAAGGCGACTAAAAATAACCCCCCCAAAACCCCAACAAAACAAAACCCCGAAAATCCCCAAACCCAACCCCGCTGCCCGGCGCTCTGCAGGGAACCTGCGCCCGTGTCCCGGCGAGCGGGGCTGCGGGCGAGGGGCTGCCGCCAGCCCCGGGGCAACTCGCCCTCCCGGAGTGACTCACGCCGATGTCTCATCCCCGCCCGCCCTCGGTGAAAACTTCCCCCGGTAACTTTCCCGCTACCGGTCCCCCGCTCCCCCGCCCCCCTCCCGACGGTAGGGGCACCCCCCTCCCCCCCATCCCCATCCCAAACCCCGTCGGAGCCACTGACGATGGGGCAGCGGCGCCGGGGGGGATGTCGTAGGTGCTGCGTCAGCGGGAGCCCGACGGCGATTGGGGGAGGCCGCGCTCTCCCCGCGTTCACTAATTATAAAGTGCCGCCGCCGCCGCCGCCCGCACCCGCTCCGCTCCCGGTCCCGCTCTGCTCCGCTCCGCAGCGGCGCGTCCGGCGCCGGCAGCAGGGGCTTGGCTTGGCTTGGCTTGGTTTGGCTTGGCTTGGCTTGGCTTGGCTTGGCTTGGCTTGGCTTGGCTTGGCTTGGCGTCCCCCAGAGCCACCCTCACTGAAGCTGTCAGCGGCCCCAGGCTGTGAGTTCCTCCCCCCGCGTTCTTCCTCCTCCCCCCACTACTCCCCCCGCCGCCTTCCCCCGGGCTTTCTCCAGAGGCTGCACGGCCTCCCTATAAATTATAGCGGCTCCGACGCCGAAGCTACAGCAAGGCGCAGCTCAGTCCCGCGCAACTCCCGGGAGCCCCGAGGGGAGTCTGTATGTGAGTGAACCGCTCTGCTTGCGGGCGGGGGCCGGGGGAGGGCCGGGGGGTGGCTCTGCTGGGGCTGGTGCCCGTCGTCGGGGCGTCTACTCGGGGAGCTCCGGTGGGAGCCCCTTCCCGAGTGGGGCCGCCGTCCCGTCCGTGCCGCTCCGCCGTGGGTCTCTCCCCCCGAGGCTCGGGCTCTGCGGGAAGGGCGGGATAAAGTGTGCGGGGACGAACACTTTGACCGGACGGGAGCTTCTGGTCGTTTCCTCGTCCTCCGGGTCCGCTCCAGCTCCGGACGCAGGTCCGTTGCCTTGGCAGCTGCCAAGCGCCTGCTTACCGTAAGCACCGGCGCAAGGGCAACCGCCCCGGCTCCGAAAGGCGTCGGAGTTTACGGGAGTTGCCTGCGCCCCAGGACTTGCTTTTTAACCGCGGCGGCCGAACAGTTTATTTTCGCCTTCTCCTGCCCCGAAGCTGGGGGAGGTGATGTCGGGGGTGTGAGCAGGGTTGGGGGGGGTGGAAGGCGGCTGCCGGCTGACCTCTGCTTCTTGCAGCCCCATGGCGTTGCTCCTGAGACTCAGCTGCTCGCTGCTGGCCCTCAGCACCTGCCTGCTCCCGAGGGCGCGGGCGGACTGCGGCCGTGACTGCGCAGCCTGCACCTACCGCCTGGGACCCCGCGCCGGCATCCACCCCCTGGTAAGCGGGAGCGGGGCCGGGGGCACCGCCTGGCCGCTTCACAGCCGCGGAGACTCCTCGGTCGGGCCCCCGCCCCGTCTTAAATTTGGGAGGGAGGCGAAGGGGAAGGGGGTAAAGCAGGGAAGTAACAAAAATCAATAGTGGGGGAAGCGGCCGGGGTCGCTTGGAAGACCCGGGTGTTTGTTGGGGGACTCTGGGAAGAGGGCGAAGCGGGGTGGGGGGAAGCTGACACAAACCCAGCGCGCTCCGAGGTTCCCCCCGTCCCTCCAGCTGCCTGTAAGCGAGCAGCGGCTTTCGGGGAGGGGGGGACACCCCGCGCCGGCAGCCCCGGCGGGAACAAGGGAAAAGTCGGGCGAAACGTTAAGGGGAAAGGGGAACCCGGCCGCAGAGGGCAGCTCCGAGGGGGAAGGAGAGGCCGCTGCCGGGATCTTCATCGCGGCAGGGCGTGGGGAAGCCGGGCGGGACGGGACGGGGCGTCCCGATCCCCCGGCTTCCCGGCAGGATGAGCTATCCCCAGGCGGGATGCCCGTCGATCTGCAACGAGGGAGCTCTGCCTGAAGCGGCACCGAAAGCGGGGTTCAAGCCGGGTTTGAGTAGCAGTTTACTCCCGCTGCTCTCCCTCTTCGCAGGGTGCTGCACAGCGCTAGCAACGTGCCAGTCCCGCTGGCACTGTCTCCTCGGACAGGGCATGCCAAGGGAACTCCCGAATGGAGAAGGGGGTTTTTTCTATCTCTTACTTTAATGATATTGAGACTACTTAAAAGTATAGTCACAGAGGCAACTCGGCTTGAAATGTAAGGATCGGGTCAGTGAAAGTCCGGGGTCCCTCAGCCCTCCCTGAAGAAGGCGGGGACTGGGGCTGCCGAGTCCTCTGCCAGGGGCACCTGTGGTCCCTGACCCCGAGCAAACGCATACCGAAGCGTCATGCTCTCAGCACATCTAAATGATCTGAAAGGTTTTGTTCCTATGATGTCAAGCCACTGGGTAACAGCGAGTCCTTCTGCCTTTGGAGTAAGCAGAAGTACTCAGTGATTCCTAATTCTGTCCAGTCCTTCCTTTTGCGTGCTCTGACATCATCCATGACATCATAGGAACAAAACCTTTTGGAACATTTAGATGTGCTGGTTACCCACAGCAGGTTCATAAGGGCAATGCTCTTAGGATGGCTGGTGAAACAGTTCCCTATGCTTTTTTGCTGAGGTTAACTTTCAATCAAACTTTAGCCTTAATGTCATTTTGGGGAGGGAGGATGTCATTTGCTCTGCTGGATGGAGGGATGTATGCTCTTCGGAGTGTGTGCTGTGGATGTCTATATTGATACTCTCACAGCTTCAGTAGTTATTCAAGAAAGAACCACGGTTCAGTAACAGCATTGATTAGGTGAGCAGGACAAGAAGCCATGTGCCATGTTCAGTATCCACCTAAACACGTTTTTTAGAAACAAAGGTTTCTAGATACCAGCAGCTAGTAATGTCATAACTGAATTTGTGTTTATCACTTTGTACCTGGTCATTCACACCTATGGGATGGCATGCCTTCATTTGACAACAGAAAGTCATTAAAACTAATTGAGAAGGAGAAAGACCTATTCTTGCTTTGAGACAGAGCAATTTTAAAGGCAGACTGAAGATGACATCCCACCTTCTTTATAGCATAACTATAATCTATGGCAGTATGCACATAGTGCCAGTTAAATTGTTGTGTTGCAAAATACATAAATCCTTTACATTTTCTTGTGATCATATAAAAATCATATATAAATTTCTCAGACTAAAATAGGGTTCAAGAGATAGGTCAGGCCAGAGATAGGGAGCTGGGTAGTTAGCTGTCAAAGAGAGCTGTCATTTGGTTTAATTTCACACTTTTAAAACACCGAGATCCTTAGGAAATATTATCCATTGGCAGAATAAGTGCTTCTTATATTGAAAATAATGAGGATTTCTTCCTTAATTTTTTTGATGGCATGAAAACAATGGGCAAGAAGGAAAAATTCCAGATTCACCTTTTTTGCAACCAAAGAGTGTGTCTTCACAAGAAGCAAACTCCCCTCACATTAACAGAGAGAGTAGTAGCATATAGTTATATATTATCTTTACATGGCAGGTTATGAAATATGTACACAGATACTGGGAACATTTTTGTGTCTTAGCCTGAGAATTCCTCATGACAGTCAGAAGCAACGCAGCTTGGGATTTTTTCCCTCTTTCTCATGGTCAATACTTTGTATGTCAAACTAGCAAAACCAGGACTTTGATCCTGCCTAAGAGAGCCCTGTATTTCTACACCTGTATGGGCACGTGTTTGAAAGATCTCTTCCACGCAGAGGAACTACTGATTACAGACAGAAATAGAGCCTTTAAAGCTACACAGTGTATTGAAGATGCTGAGCAGCACAGTGCAGCTGGCTTCTTGGCAGTGACAATGCTGTGTAACTTCTTTCCTAGCATTTCTGAATGTTCCTTTTAATTACTAAGACTGAATACACTTCTATACTTCTATTATGAAGCAAACCACAGTTGTTTTTTAGCTTCCCAGTAGTAAATAAATAAAATAAACAAATAAAACCAAATCCTAACAACACACCCAAGGTAAGGGAAGGGCGGGTACTGTACACGTGGCTTCCTTTGAAGCAGGAACATAGGGGCAGCCTTGACATACAGGGAAGCAGGAACATAGGGGCAGCCTTGATATACAGGACCCATGGTCCATTTTGGCTGGTGTTCTGCCTCTTAGAATGGAGACTGCCATGTCCTTCAGAAAGGGATATAAAGAACTTCAGACAGGCACCAAATCAGCTGTTGACCATGACCAGTCCTTCCAAGCTGCTCACAAAGAGGGGTTTACTCATGGCCTTTTGAAAACAAGAGGTAAAGCTAAGACAAAATGGCAGTGAGGTGCTTGTTACTATGAAACCATTCTCAGTAAATCGCGTCCGTTTTTCAGGCATGTACCCTAGAATGTGAAGGAAAGCTGCCCTCTGCCAAAGCCTGGGAGACCTGCAAGGAGCTCCTGCAACTGGCAAAGCTGGATCTTTCCGAGGATGGCAACATTGCTCCAGGAGACAAGAAAGAGCTGGATGAGAACCATTTGCTTGCCAAGAAGTATGGAGGCTTCATGAAAAGATACGGGGGGTTCATGAAGAAAATGGATGAGCTCTATCGGGTAGAACCAGAAGATGAAGCTAATGGAGGAGAAATCCTGGCTAAGAGGTATGGAGGGTTTATGAAGAAAGACTCAGATGATGATGCCCTTGCTAATTCCTCTGACCTGCTGAAGGAGCTGCTAGGAACAGGGGATAACCCTGAAGCGGGGCACTACCGAGAGATAAATGAAAATGACGGGGACGTCAGCAAAAGATATGGAGGCTTCATGAGAAGCATAAAGCGCAGCCCCGAATTGGAAGATGAAGCCAAAGAGCTGCAAAAGAGATACGGTGGTTTCATGAGAAGAGTGGGCAGGCCAGAATGGTGGCTGGATTACCAGAAACGATACGGAGGGTTTCTTAAGCGCTTCGCCGACTCCATTCTCCCTTCAGAAGAAGATGGGGAAACTTATTCCAAAGAGGTCCCAGAGATGGAAAAGAGATATGGTGGATTTATGAGATTTTAATACCTTTCCCTTCGTCCCTTTTGTCCTAAATGAGAAAGACTGCCTTATTGGTCATAACTTATTGTAACGTGTTGCTTGTACTGTACAGTTTTTTACTGTCCTTGGTTAATGATGCAACTTGCAATTTGTTGTTTCAGGTTCTGTGTTCTTTCAAGTCAAATAAGTAATTTCTGGTTTAGTCAAGTTTCGGTCTGTATTGTAGTTTCCATGCTAGAAGTATTTTGATTACTGTACTCATTTTCTTTAAAGAAGTAGTACATCTACAGTAGCGTTGCGTAACTGTATATACAATAAATTCTTCATCCTAACTGCATACATTCTGAAATGTTACTTATTTTCTCTCAGTCACTTAGTCAAACATCTCATTTTTTTTCTTTAAGCAATCAGAGCAGCATCCTCTTTTCTGTAAGTACAGAATTTGTACTGCATATGCACCAGCTGAAACACATTTTTGTCTTTAGTTTTCTCACTTTTTCAGAAAAACAGAATAAATACACTTTAAAGCAAATATAGCTGTATTTGCTCTAACTGCTCTCATTTTGACCAGTTAACTGAAAAAAAAAAATTAAAGCCTAAATTTATAATTCATTGTTCTTAGCCAATTGCCATTAAAAAAAAATCATAAGTGTGTTTGATTTAAAGCGTTGAAACCAGTTCTCCACTGCACAACACAATGCCACAATTGATTAGTTATACCTTCCACAGCCATCCAAGGTAGGATTGGCCTTAAAGTTATAAGCACTAACTCAAAAAGCTGTAATTCAGTCTGTGCCAAATAAACATGACCCAAAACTGCATTCAAAAAAACCCCAAAATACCCCTTCAAAATCCTAATTTTACAGAGCACCCAGCAAATGGCTTTTGTCAGCTTTACGTTTGATTCCTCAGCTGGTATAAATCACATTGGCACTACTGAAGCACAGGAAACTGCTGGGCAGTCCTTTCTGGTTTAGGAAAAGGCAGTGTAAGCAAAGCTGAGAACAAACAAAACCCAACACCAACACTGTAGATCCTTTGGCATTTACACAGGAGGCACTTACCTAGAAGGCCAGCTCCCATCTCAGCGTGCACTCCCATAATTGGGAATGTCCCCCTGTGTTCCTAGTCTATGAGCTGTGTTCACCCACCTACTGCTGCTAGTTATGGGTTACTTCACACTTAAATTAACATGACGAATATCACTTTGGCCACTGACACTCACTGAGAGTCTCAACCAACAAAATCCTTGAAGCTGTTTAGATACCTGATTATCACTGAAATAGTCTACAAGAGCTGGATGCCCGTGGCTCTTGTGATCAGCACCTGCATTTCAGTTTTGCATAGTACTACCTCTTGACACAACGGGCAAGTAAGAGGTCTGACTTTTCTTTAAGTTCAAGTCAATGGGATCTCCTAGGTCCTCAGGACTTTTGAAAATCAAGCTGTGTTTAAATATGCACTTGAAAGCCTCATCACATAAAACTCGTTGTGATGATTTTTGGCTTGGCCCATAGAGAATGATATAGGTGATCTGCAATGGCCAAGATCCTGCCAAAGAGCTGATAAGTGATAAGGTGGTTTGGTTTTTTCCTTTCAATAAAAAGCAGGGCAACTGTTTTCCTGTTGTACAGGATTGATGATACCTGAAAGTCAGAAAATACAGATGCTTGTAAAAGCTCCATGATCTTTACTGGATTGTATTCCCTATCACATTTCTAGAGAGTTCTTCAAGATGCCATCAGTCACAGGAAAAGTCCTCTCCCTGTTCTTTCCCCCATAGCACCTTCCCACTATTGTCTGGCAGACATCAGTGAGTGTCCTGGAACATATCACCTGAGTGCTTTCATCCTCAAGGACCTCAGGCTGTACACACTGAGTGCTCTCTGCAGCTCAAACCCAGGCATCAGCAACAGATTTGTTTCCAATGCTGTCACAGTTTTGCATGGCTGGGTTCTAATGGAGAAGGTGGGCTGCAGGAATGGCTTCTGCTAGAAGCAGCCAGAAGCTCTCTGCAGGCCCCAGAGAGTAAACACCAGCCGCTTCAAGGCTGGAGTCGCTGCTGACCAACCCATCAGTGATGGTCACAGCACCTCTGGGAATCACATTTAGGAGAAAAAAAAGAAGTTAGCAGCTGCATTTTGCCACCAGAGAAGGGAGTGAGAAGATGTAAGAAACTGTGCAGGCAGAAAAGCCAGAGAAGAAGATAGGGGAGGTGGGATGGAGAATGAGGTGCTCCAGGTGCTGGAGAAAGAGATTCTCCTGCAGCCTGTAGAGAAGACCATGGTGCAGCAGGCTGTCCCCCTGCAGCCCATGGATGATGGTGGGGAGCAGAGATCCCACCTACTGACCCATGCCAGAGCAGGTTTGCTGGGCACTTGTGACTCTGTGGTGGACCCAGCTGGAGCACCCTGGGCCCGAAGATCAGCACCCCATGGAAGGGAGCCATGCTGAGGCAGTTGATGAGGAGATGATGCCCCAATAGAAAGGACTCACACTGGAAAGGTTCATGGAGGACTGTCTCCTGTGGGTGGGACCCCACAGTGCAGTAGGGGAAGGGGGTGTGGAATGCCCCCCCCCCCAGCTAAGAAGGAAATCAACTCAGGAGGAACTGACCAAAAACCCCCCTTCCCCATTCCCTGATCTTCCCCATGCCCCGATGACGAGGGAAGAAGGGAGCGAAATTATGACTGAAGTCAAGTCTGCTAAGAAGGGAGGGGTGGGGGGAAGTAGAGGTGGCTTAAGATCTGGAGAAGGAAAGCAGCTTGTGAGGAACTGGATAAAACCCCCATTCCCCCATTCCCTGACCCTCCCCACGCCACGATGGCAGGGTGGGGAGAAAGGAGTAAAAGCATGACAAAAGTGAAGTCTGCTGAGAAGAGAGGGGTGGGGGGAGGAGCTTTAAGATCTGTTCACACTTCTCATTTCTGGACTCTGGTGTTACTGGGTGTGCAGTGTACTGTAATACATTAGAGAGCTTTCTTTCCTTTCTTCTGTGATGAGTCTGTTTTGCCCGTGACGCTAACTGCAGAGTGATCTCTCCCTGTCCTTACCTCGACTCCTAAGCCTCTCAATATATATTTTCTCCCCTGCCCAGCTGAAAAGGGGAGTGATAGAGAGGCTTTGGTGGGTGGGTGACCTCCAGACAGGGCCAAACCACCACAAATGTACATTCCAGAAAGAACTAAAATGACAATGCAGTTGCATCCTTAATCTTTCACTTCAACATTTATTCCCTTCTGTTACTTGAAACATATTTACCTCTAATTTACTCAGAGGCCCTTGCCATCTTCCTACCCAAAACAAGCATTGTTGTACTTGATGCAAAAGGTTTACCATTTGTTGCCACTCATTCTTCACATTTAACAAAAAAAAAATGGTGATTTAATGAGGAATAAAAATCCCAAATCTCTAGAGACTTCGTACATATCTTACAGAATGAAGTGTTTTGATCTACTAAACCTCCCCATTTATATCAATTTGTATAGTGAAAAAAGTACTTGATACAGACACCTGACTGGGAGATATGCACTCAACCCAAAACAGGAATAAGAGCAAACAAAGTGAGGAGGAGTAAGTGCCTTCCAAGGTTGAACAGGCAGGTGGCAATATGGAAGGAGGTGCAACTTTGATTCTCTGAATTAAATAGCAAAGCTGAATAGTCCTCATTCCTCCCATTATAACTGAAAACCTCTCCAGTCAGACACTTTCTTGCTTTAATAATTATAATTTAAAAGACACGAAATTAGAGCAAGATCTAATTTCTTCTGTTGACGCATAATGTCTTATCTTACAACTTTCAGTTATGCCATCACTCAGGGGCTCTCTAACACCAAATTGTTCTAACATTCTCAGTAATTAACATTTCAAATGAAATCAGCTCAAAATGGGCCCATGAATCAAGCGAGGTTTAATGAAGTCCTCTTTACTAAAAAACAAATTAAAACTAAGGTTGAAGAGAAGGTCTACTGGACTGGCAGATGAAAAAAAGGTATCTCACTCTTGAAAGCTGTGAAAGCATCCCTTAATTTTTCTCTTACAATACATTCCTAGAACTGCCACTTCCTCAGAAGACTGCTGAAACAGCTGTATTGGTTTATAGAAATAAAAGTAGAATGGAGAAAAGCCTGATGCCTGGAAAGAAAATTAACTGCAAGAGTATACTGAAGGAAGAAATGTCATCCTGAGACCAAAAAACAGATTCTACCTTTCCTTTCCCTGGGTTTTATCATTGGCTTGGCACTTTTACATGGCAATCAATATTCCACAGTATGATCAAATGCAGTATCATTGCTCTGAATACTGAGAAAGTACAACAAGAATTGAATATGGGCAATGAATGCTGGAGGGGTCTAGACCAGTCAGAAATTAATGCATTAGGAACAAGAGGAAGAAAAATATAGTCTAGCTGAAGTTCGGCGAGGATGAGTTGGGTTTTTAAATAGGAACTAATTAGACAAAGGAAGCAAAAAAAAAAAGGGATTTCCTGAACCAAATGGAGTTCACATACAGGAGCAGATCATGAGGGAGACAGAAGCTGATGAATACAATGATTTCTGAATACCCAACTGCATGCAGCTGGAGCTCTGCCCGAAAACCTAAGCTTAAATCTTGGGATAATGAGGAAAGGTCATAAAGCCATTCCCACATCTAGGATGAATTTGGCATATTCTATTAGCTGAAATATACAGAGCATAACTTTGAATTTCCTGGGGGGGTTGTCTGGTAAATGAATATGTAGTATGATATACTATAAATATAAATAACCGCAAAATTATTATTACGGTAATTATTTCTACATAATTATAATTTACTTTATAATTGTTTATAACAATATCATAAATACAATGTTGGTAGCTGTTTCAGATAATGTTTCCCAAGATAGAACCTTTATAAAAGCAGAAACATGTTCTAATTTAATATACTGAAATAAGTATTATTAAACTGTGTTCAACACAGACTCTAAATAAGCACTGGCTCGTTTTAATTCTGAAGGGAACTTAATTAACAAGGACTAAAGTTTTCATGTATGGTATATAAGGGCCTCTCTGGCAATAAGGATAGTTTTGGAGGTCTACCTATAAGGCAAAACAATAAATTCACAGCAGAACTCTGCAGTTTATGTGTGCATCCCAGTGCCACAGAACGTTTTCTTTCCAGCCTCCTTCCTCAAGCACTACAGAACTCAGCTGGACACAAACAGCAAGATTCCTTCTTATGCCAATAGGAGTATTCTTAGAAGCCAAATGAATGGTTAAGTTCCCCGAGCCTAGATGGCTTTGAAAAGAAGAAAATCCTGGTATGAGTTAGCTGGCCTCAAGCCCCATTTTATTTACAGTGACACTCTGGGACAGCTCCAAGGACTGCACCCCGTTTCTGGCCTTTTTCAAGTATGGAAGTCGAATCTAAAAAGCCACTCATAGAGATGTGTAACGACTTTCCTTCCAGAGTCTAAAAACATCTTTCTCTACAGTTCCCACCAAGATGGGTGATTCAAGCATCACCAGGGAGATCCCCCTACCTGACTAAGCTTTGCAGTCTGGTCTCTCCCACCACGAGCAGCTGCTTTGGCAGCACACAGACTTTATCTCTTCCACTTCCTTTGCAGTCCTACCACCTCGCACGGCAATCCCTTTGTCAGCCTCCCTGCACAGCCTTGGGTGCAATTTCACCACCCACAGAACTGAGGTTTGCTCTCTGACTCAGACTGTAAGAGACAATTGTACCTATTTAATTAGGGAATGACTGAGACCTCCAGTTCCAAGCCCTAACCATGGAGGTTAGGTGGCTATTATTAGATTCTCTGCTTTTAATATTTTGATGATAATCCTCCACGGTATGATAACTAGTTATACATACCATCACTGATTACATCAAAACTGTATCATAACTGTATGTCATAATATCATAACTAACTACATTGTGGTTACAGACCACTACCCCACCTACCCGACCAGGGTAGGAGGCTACCATGATCATAGCTGTGAGCAGCGAACAGGGTAGCAAAGCCAGCTGTAAAACATTAATCCAAGCATTCAATTACTAATCCCATCAGCCTCATTTAAAGCATTTAAACTGACAGTTGCATATCCAATTAACTGTTGCTATAGAAAATGAAAACACTTAGAGGTATTTGACAGACAAATCTTTACCGGCCCAGCAGGGATTTAGACTGAATTTGTTTAATTAGATTGTGACTTTACCTAAATTGAGCATTTACTGTAATCCTTGCTGAAACTGTGGAATGAAATCTCTGAAGGTTAAACAGTCATCACAAAATCACATCACTCTGCTAAATAATTTGTTAAAAGCACTGCACTACACCGCTTCCTCCAGGAGAAGGCTGGCATGTCCTTGTGCATGGACTATGAGTGCTACATCTGCCCGCAGCTATCCCTGTCAGCAAGTACACACACAACTTTCACCTCTTGCCTTTCTGCCATTGCTCCCTTCCTCAACACAGCCTTTTCCAGCCCAACAGTTGACTCCTGGCAAAGATCCTACTGGCCCTGTATTTTCCTGGGATGTATCAAGCACATCCCAGCCAGTCCAGGGAGGTTTGTCCCGTTCTACACTGCGCTAGTGTGGCCTCACCTTGAGTACTGCGTGCAGGTTTGGGCACCTCAGTACAAGAGGGACACAAAACTATTGTACAGTGTCCAGAGGAAGGCAACGAGGATGGTGAAGGCTCTGGAGGAGAAGTCTTATGAGGAGAGGCTGAAATCCCTTGTTTTGTTCAGCCTGGAAAAAAGAGGCTGAGGGGAGACCTCTTTACGGCCTATGGCTTCCTGGTGAGGGGTAGTGAAGGGGCAGACGCTGATCTCCTCTCTTTGGTGACCAGTGATAGAACCCAAGGGAATGGCATGAAGATGCGACAGGGGAGGTTTAGGTTTGATGTCGGGAAGAGGTTCTTTCCTGAGAGGGTGGTCAGGCACTGGCACAGACTCCCCAGGGAAGTGGTCACAGCACTGAGCTTGACTAAGTTCAAGAAGTGTCTGGACAATGCACCCAGTCACATGCTCTGGCTTGTCTGGCCCTGTGTGGAGCCGGAGTTGGACTTGATGATCCTCATGGGTCCCTTCCAACTCAGAACATTCTATGATTCCTACTAAATTTTAATGTATGCATTGACTTGCACTCCAAGTCTGCAGCAAGATCTGCATGCAGACCTCTGACTAGAGCTTATCTTGATTCCAATCCATCAAAAATTACAGGATGAAAACTGCTCCTACATTCCTATGAGTATCTGCATCTCAGCTCTTAGACTTAATGCCTTTGGAAAATATTCTAAAACACTTACTTGCTTTTTCTTTCTCTCATGAGCAGAAGATGGTGACAACAGCAGAATAAATAATAAGTTAATTTCTCTCATAAAAGCAGTTGAGGCAGATAAGCCACATAAGCCTTTCTTAGAACATATACACCAGCATTTTTCAATGGTAACGTAAAGTATAAATGGGTGTTATGTTGGAACTTCCACATTTCTCTACATTTCCATCTTCATCTCTGCAAATAACTAGCTGACAAGGGTGGGAAATGGGGCTGAAATTTCAACTGCACCACATTTGTCCATCTAGAGAAATATTCCATGGAAGAATATTTTTTTAATTTAATTTTTTTGTTAATACAGCATAGCTGTCATGCTATGACAGCTAATGACACCATTAATGTGACAAAGTCATTCTCAGAAAGTGATTAACTCATTCTTTGCCCATCAGCCAGGAAAAAAGCTGTCAGCTTCCATCTGAACAGAAGCAGTGGAAACTAGTCAAAGCAAAGGACTTCCACAGGAGCCCGTGCATGCTTAAACTTTGCTTACTGAGCTGCAGATCAACAGACTCAAGGTTAAGGAGGTGTTTCGCTCCCAGTTATCTGTCATACTGATTTTTTCTGTGGTAACTGAGACAAACCTTTAAATAGGGGTCTCAGGCTAGTTTAAGAGGTTTGGAAGTAATAGCTCCTCCTTCTGAGTTCTTCAGGGATCCGTCAGGGACACTCAAGGAGTTTCACCATCACTGCATAAAACTAATCTGTTGACAGCACCATGACCATTCATAATACATATCACTTGCAAATGCCTTTTAAACCTAACAACCTTTACTGTCCCACCATCAATCCCTGCGGGCCCTAAAAAGGCTAAAGACACCTGAGGGGCCTGGCCAAAAAAAAGATTGGCAGCATAGAATCATAGAATCACAGAATCACCTGTGTTGGAAGAGACCCTTTAGATCATCGAGTCCAACCACAGCCTAACCCTAACCAGTCTATTTCTAGAGCGTGTCCTTAAGCATTTCATCTACATGCCTTTTAAATACCTCCAGGGATGGTGACTCCACCACTTCTCTGGGCAGCCCAGAGAATGCCTGACAAACCTTTCAGTAAAGAAGCATGCTGATACACACACTCCAACTTCTTCATGTAAATGCAAATACCATCATCATTCAGTTTTCTCAATGCCTTAATGAAAAGAGCAATTAAATCACCAGTGAAACGTAACCTGGAGCAAAATAAATAGGAATAGCAGTAGGTAAAGAAAGATGCTTAAGAGAAAATAGTTTTCTGAATAATGGCCTTCACTACTGAAGACATGTGCCCCTCCAACTCCCGTCCATCTTTGAGATCTTCTGTGGTTTGCTGGCACTGTTAGCACACTTCAGCTGTTCTGGTGTCCCAGCTGCACTTCTTCCTGGCATCATTATTCTCTGTTTGGTGATTTTCAGACTATTTGTTTATTCAAGTTTGTTACATGTGCCAAGTGACACCCTGAGAAAGTTCCAACTACTATAAAAGCCCCCAGCAGTATGTCTGCCTAAATGCCCAGCCATCCATCAGCGTGTCCCCTTTGCTCTTCACTGTCTCAAGAGAAAACTTTGTATTTCATCCTCTGCTGATTTGCCTAAACCTGTCTTCAAGATATCTGGCCTTTTCATTGTGAAGAGCACAGTCAACAGTTGCTGTCTCCAAATGACACACATTTCTAGGGATCTGAGGTTCTGCAGCTTAAATCCTTAAGTGTCTTCAGGCACAATAACACCAAGCTCTGTGCTTTTTGCTCCCTTCCTCAGGAATGTTACCATGAGATCTGTGCTTTCCTTGGAGTGAAGCAGCTGACAAGCATTGGTGCCCTGCAAAACTTAACACCAGGCGTGACTGCACGATCGATCACAGATACCATGTCTGGATTCCCACAGATCACAAGGAGTACAAACCTGGTGCTGCATGCGTGTATCCTCCAAGCACCTTCTCAGTCATGGGGTGGTTCTCCAGAACATTAAGCACGCGCAGGGTTAGATGTGGGTGCAGATGAGCAACAGCTTTGAAGATGGATGTGACAAGCACAGGCCTGACGAGGGATCCTCGCGTAGCAATGTAGGGTCATGGTAGGATGGCTTAAATTCAGTAGATGAGGATTTTCTTTACAGTTTTAAAAGCCTCTCTTAAGGGCCTCTGAGGAATTCAAACCCTCCCATAGCTGCAGTAGCCTATAGCTATCATTTCTCCTGGATCAGATCCCGGCAGTTTTCCAACAGCCATCTGATACAACAGCTCCTAATTTTCACTTGAATACTTGGACTAGAAATTAATTTGACTGTGTGATGAGATATATTTAACCAATCAGAAGAGAAGAAAAACATAGGAAAGGAGGTCCTCTCTGTTCCCTGCTACTCCTTGGGAAGAAAGCAACTCTCACTTTGATTCAGGATACAAGATCCACATTTTGTGAGCTAGAACTCCTTTCTCTCTTCATTTATCGGATGTGTGGCTCCTCCCCTTGTATCCCTGATCAACTTCATGTTGAAGGTGGAATGACAGATTCACTGAAGACTGCACCCTCCTCGGTGCTCTGTTGTAGTCCTGAGTTTTGGGCAAAGTTGCTAGAAATAATATACACAGATCCACGGGATACATTGAGTTTGCACTGTGGGTTTAATTTCCTTTCAATGAACTAATAAAACCACTACTTTGATTTTATTTAGCTTGAATCTTAACTATCTGGTGAGATTTCAGACCGATCCCTTTTTTCCCTATGGATCACAGAATCACAGAATCATTAAGGTTGGAAAAGACCTCCAAGATCATCTGGACCAACTGTCCCCCCACCACCTATACCACTAACTAAACCATGTCCTTAAGTACTTCATCTAACCTTCCCTTGAACAGTCTGAGGGACAGTGACTCCACCACCTCCCTGGGCAACCCTTTCCAATGCCTGACCACTCTTCCTGAGAAGAAAATTTTAACGTGAACCTCCCGCGGCACAACTTGCAGCCATTCCCTCTTGTCCTATTGCTACTTATCTGTGAGAAGAGGCTGACCCCCAGCTCAGCACAACCTCCTTTCAGGTAGTTATAGAGAGCAGTAAGGTCTTCCCTGAGCCTCCTCTTGTCCAGACTAACCAGTCCCAGTTTCCTCAGCTGTTCCTCATAACACTTGTGTTCTAGATGCTTCATTGCCCTTCTCTGGACATGCTCCAGGGCCTCAATGTCTTTCTTGTAGTGAGGTATCCAAAACTGAACACAGTAGTTGAGGTGCAGCCTCACCAGAGGTGAAAACAGGGGGATGATCACCTCCCTGGTCCTGCTGACTACACTGTTCCTGAGACAAGCCAGGATGCCATTGGTCTTCTTGGCTACCTGTGCACACTGCTGGCTCATGTTCATGTGTCAACCAACACGTCCAGATCCTTTTCCACTCTGCAGCTTTCCAGCCACCCTGCCCCAAGCCTGCAGCATTGCCTGGGGTTGCTATGACCAAAGCTCAGGACCCGGCACTTTGCCATGTTGAACTTTATCCCATAGGCCCATTGATTCAATCTGTCCAGGTCCCTCTGATGAGCCTTCCTACTCTCCAGCAGATCGACACTTCCCCCCAGCTTGGTGTCATCTACAAACTTACTGAGGGTACACTCAATTCCCTCATCCAAATCATCATCAAACATGTTTTGACACAGACTTATAGAAGACAAGGTGAGCTTTCCCTGCCCTTTTGAGAGTTAAAATTAATAAAGAAGGGCTAGGGAGAGAAGGTTGACATAAATTCTGTGTAAAAAGGAATTCCCACATTTCACATTTCATCTTGTGCCCCATATTGGGTTAAAAGTCAATCATGGGACTAAACTCAGTGTCACAGACAGATGCTGTGAACTACTTGCCCAGGCCCTTATGAACCTGGACATGTTCTTTTAATAATATCAGTTCACTAACATCACTGAAGACTAGTGACCTGCAGAGAGCTGCTTTTCCTCAACAGTCCTTCCCAATGCTAAAGAGTTCACCTCTTGAGGCACTAGGCATATTTGTATTTATTTTCTTTTGTGTCTCCAAATACACAAATACAAATAACTTTACCACATGATCTGCACAACTACATTCATTGTTAGCACTGAAAGGATATCAAACTGCTTTTGAATGTCCCGAAATAAAACTCTTCACAAATTCAGCAGAAATCTAAAGTATCATTATCATCTGGAGCTTCATCAGAAAATAGTAAAATATCACTTTGTTTGCCCATATTTATCAAAGCACTTGTTTGGCACATCTCTCTGTATCACGTGAACAGCTTATATGAAGCTTTAAAAAGACAAACAAAAGCCAATTGCCTCCCCAGTAAACCTATTGTTTGTCAAGCACTTTAATAAAGTAATGTCATTCCACAAATCCATTGGGTTTTTTCTCTTTTTGGCAGAAGAGTTTTAAGTTTTACACGCTGATAATGCATTAATGCCTTCTTACTATATTGATACACACTTAAGAGCCATTTATAAAAAGCTCTGGAATATAATAATGGCTAGTAATTAACAATGGATATTTAAAATACATATTGCAGCTCAAAAGTCAAAATGCACTTCAGTAACACTTGCCTCAGCACCTTGCAAGTAAGCTTCTTCACATTCTTGGAAACAAGATAATGTTGGTGAATGTGTAACCCATCAAAAACATTCTGGAGGTCCAGCTGGCTTGAGAACAGGAGGGTATTCTCCAACTTTAATCTTCATTACCTATCAAGAGACCAATAAAATGAGTTATACCTGTGTTTACTCTGCATGGCCTATAGTAGTTTTCACAACTCAGTGTATGACAACAAACATGTACTTTCTTAAGTATTATGTCATCTTTATCACCTTGGAAACTGCAAGCATGCCAGACTCACTTGATAGGCTTAATAGGCTTAATTCCATATGCCTGTTGTACCTTCTTGTAACACAAAGTATAAACAAAGCATACAGAGGTGCTCAGAGATGCCGTGGTACCATCATCTTCAATTATTCTCAGTTGTGTGATTATTTC
The DNA here is from genome assembly GCA_022605575.1 of Laterallus jamaicensis coturniculus. Taxonomy (NCBI): domain Eukaryota; kingdom Metazoa; phylum Chordata; class Aves; order Gruiformes; family Rallidae; genus Laterallus; species Laterallus jamaicensis. The sequence goes on along the minus strand of JAKCOX010000002.1, from coordinate 51,082,962 downwards.
TGGTTTTGTTAGTGGCATGCCTTTAACATTTAAATTGATCTACCTGTGCATTTGCCCCTTTTCATGTATTTAGTTGCTTTGTTGTCATTAAAACTAACACCAGCCATCCAAAGGTTTGTTACTAGAACTTCAATAATAAAAATACATCTCATAGAACTGGGGGAGGGGGGGGGCTCCTCTGGCTGTAGCATTCTTTCCTTTTTTTCAGGGCAAGGACAGCAGACAACTTCATTCCTGCATTGTTACTACCATGGATGAAATGGAGCTTTTTGTACAAGCCATTTGCAGTTTGGGCCTAGAGACCAGTTGCTGTGCATACAGGAGCCAGAGAAGTAAGTTTCTGTTTGACAACAAAATTCAGTATTTTGAAGCACCAGGACAAAACTGGGACAAAAAGCCACACATACACATGAATTCCAAATGCTATGCAAGTCTCTAAAGGACCCACCAAATCTCACTGGTGGGGAGCAGAATGCGACCTACCCCAAATGCACCATGTGACCCCGAGTCCCTCGTCACCACATCCATTCTCTATTTAAAGCTAGCAATGAGCTGGAACCTTCCTCTACCACAACAAAGCCTCTAATTTAGATATTTAAATTATTAATCAGCATTGTCATCTTGTTGACTTACAGAACGATAGCTATCTTCTCCTCAGGTCAGTTCAGTGTAAAAGGAGAGAAGTTATGTGGTTATGCCCTTGCGTAAGCGTGCGTTTTGGTAACAGGCTCCTCTTGTTACCTTAACAGCTTGCAAAGTTCTAGTTCCAATGCCACTCCTTGCCAATGTGGCTTACCTTGAAATGCTGCCCTCACAAACAAGCATCTTCTCTGATTTGTTTCATAACCAGGAATTCATTGCTGAATCATTTCACCTTTCCCTTCCCATAACCTGCTGGTTTTGCCATGCAATTACTGATTAAAGCATAAGACACGTGGAGTTGCTGTACCCACCTACTTGGCATTGCTTGGCACCTTGTTTGGAACCACAGTTCTTTGAGGCTTTGAGATCTGTCGTCAGCCTCAATGGGTGTATTTCAGCTTCACCTTTTGCTGGCACCTAAATAGAATATGTAACAGTTAATTGCGGGTGGAAGTTAATCGCTTCCATACAATTACCAGCACAGACAGCTTAGAGTTCTCCACCATATTACTCGGGGCAAATTACATTTAATTAGATGAACTACCATTGTATTTCAGCTAAAATGAAAAAAAAGCCCCATGGGATCTTAATTGTTTTTACAACACGGGTATGTGGACAGGAAGGAAATTCTTTCCTTCTATGACTTGTTGATACACAAGTCGATACCTTTCCTACCACTTCTTTACAATACAAAGCACAGCAAATAAGTAGTGCTCTCTTCATTTGCCTTTTTGGCACAAGATGCTGTGGTGATTGAGACAAGCTGAGAGCGTAACAGGAGAGGAATGGTCTTATGGGCCAAAGCAGGACCATGGCTTTCTATTTAACTTTGGGGGGCAAAATACTGATCCCGCAGTGGTGTGGGACCGTGATTTTAAAGATGGACAATGTACGCACAGAAAACTGAGGAACCACAACTGGCATTTTGCAGATGTGAAATGACCATACTCAGGTGGGTTCATTTTTGTGACCAGCATCTCCCTCTTTATGCCTGTTCCAGTGGGCAAGCTGGAGAATGACACAGAATAAGACCAGAATGTAGTGGCAGGGGAGTAAAGAACGAGCAGTTGCTGTTCAAGTCCGTGGCCAGGCCACTCTTCAAGACCCAAGCAAGGTGCCAACCCAGTCTGCCACCCTCCTGGCTGGGGCAGGTCGCTGCCGGCGTGAAGGTGACGCAGCAGCAGGGTGTCCCGACGCGGGGGCAGGGGCTGCCGCCCAACAGAGGGCTTTGGGAAGCCGGCCAGGGCTGACACCACTTCCCTAAGACCGGCCGGGCTCCCCGCCCGCTCTCACGCACACGCCAGGCGGCGAAGCGCCGCCTGCCCCGGGGCCCAACCCCGCAGCTCCCCAGGCCGCCTCCGCCCCCGCACGGAGCAAAACCTGTGGCCCGGGTCGGAGCACCCCTGAGCCGCGGCGGGGAGGCAGGGGCAAAGCAGGGAGCGCCGGCGGTGAGTGCGGGGGGTCTTGCCGCCTGCGGGGACCGGGAGCTGGGCGGGGCCGGCCCGCCGAGGGAAGGGGCGCTCGGCTCTGCTGGGCCAGGGCCGAGGGGAGGTGAGGAGGGGGCCGCAGTCACGGCAGCCAGGAGTCACGCACACCCCCACCACCCAGAGGGCAGCCCGGCTGCCGGCGGCGGGGCAGTGCAGAGAGGCGGGGGGCAGCGGGCTGGGGTCGGAGGTGGGGACTCCTTCTCCCCAGCCTGGCCGTTCCCGGACAACCTACTGTGAAGGGAACGGTATGGTCTAAATGCGGGGTAGCGTTCGGGGTTCCTAGCTCCCGGGGCCATGCTCTTTGGTGTGGCTGGGAATGTGCTGGCTAATGAAGATACGCTGGGTGACTCTGGTCACAGGGCACCGCAGAATATACGCGGTGTGGACAGGTTCTTACCGCCTGCCTTCTGAAACGGGAGATCCCGATTGCTGCCAAGGGGGACCCCGTCCTTCCTACGGCTGATGGCCAGGACAGCGCTCTCAGTCTTTTTTTTTTTGTCCTGCTAATGGGTTTCCATAGTCTTTTCTTCAGCTAATGCCGCCTTACTATGGAAACTAGAGCACTCTATAGCCATTGCTGTGACATACCTGTATTACATGCGTGAATATGTGTTAATAAACCTTTAACGACACAGAGATGGAAGCTGAGGGCCCTGGAACACGGCAGTGGGTGTGTAGGATCTGGCAGAAGACACTTGCTTTGATCCTACTAGGAAGAAGACGGTAGCTGTCACAAAGCAAGTCTTTAGTGATGTATTTTGTACCCCCTGCACAAAAGAACAATGTGAAAGAAAATAGCTCATACAGTCAGTCGTTTTGTTTCGTTCTGGTCAGTGTCTGGGTGCTTTGAAGGGCCAGTAACATACGGTATTTCTGTGTTTGTATAGCCGAAGAACAGTGTTTGTGCCTGAAAATGTTCAACTTCAGAAGCATCCTGAAGATACTACAGTTCCTGAAATTATTAATTTTTTATTTTTTTGAGAATTTAATCTCACTCATATTTTCCCCATGCAAAAAAACTTTTGCTGGGGAAATAGTGCTTATTACTGGCTCTGCAAATGGGATTGGAAGGCAGATTGCCTTAAAGTTTGCTCCTTTGGGAGCAACCTTGGTTCTTTGGGACATTGATGATGAAGGTAACAAAGAAACAAGCAGGTTAGCCCAAAAAAATGGAGCTAACCGAGTGTTTGCCTACCACTGTGACTGCAGCAATAGGGAGGAGGTCTATGAGCAGGCAGACAAGGTAAGGTATGGTTTACTGCTTTTGAGTTTTTGTTTTCTTGTAATGGTACATGCTATTGAATTTTACTTATTTTTTAGAAACTACACTATTCACTAAAGGGGAATAATCATGTAGGGCATCCACTTTTTCTCTTTGACAAGTAGCTTCTAGATGGAACTTAGTTTGCAATAAAATAACTGAGCTTAATCTGTTCTTAACCATTTCCAGTGTTTATTATGAGATGGTAACTTCTTTTATATTAAGAGGATGTTAAAACATGCAGCAGAGGTTAGCTCCATATATAAGCTTGTTTAGGCTTTAGAATTTCTTTAAGGTACCAATAAAGGTACCCAGTAGAAATTGTAAGGGGGGCGTGTCCTTTTCTTTTTCCATTTGTTTAGAAAACTCTAGTTCTTTAAGGGTGATGTGGAGTGCCATAGTTTCAGAAATACCATCAGGACATGGCTGGTCTCCAGTCAAATCAATGATTCAGCTTCAGTTCATTTTTTGGCCAATCCATCTGGTAAATAAGGTAGAGAAGAACTCCATTTTAAATGACACCCTTCTCCTGTGCTGACCTACCTATGCTTTGTAAACTAGTACCTTTTCATTATTGGAGTCCAGAAATCGGGCATTAAATTATCAACCCACACTTAAACTATGTACTGCCTGAAAATATTTCCCAGTATAACCTCCCTTACAATCCAATTAGCCACTCTGCAGTTTTATCCAAGGATAAATCCTTGTTCTGTTAAATTCTCAGTCGATATACGTACATACATGACTCTTGGGTCACATCTTCAGCATTCTGTGTCCGAAGGCAAACATCAAAGAAACCAGCTAAAATGTTTTGTGGCACATGAATGTTGACAGATTGTTGTGGAATAGCCTTGAGATGTAACGTTAATTTTCTGTGAGTTGTTGTTGTTGTTGGGGGGAGGGGGCTCTTTGTTTTGTGGTTGTTGCTTTTCATTTTAACCAAAACAGATTAATTATTTCTGAACACGGCTATGAGAGTTTGAAGTAAACGTTTTTCCTCAAAAAATGGTCCTGATGAAAAGCATTTCTCAGAGGTAAGTTAGATTTAGGATCTGTAAGTATCCAGAACTGCAATTCTCATGCTTGCAGTGAGTAAGGTATTATTTTACCCATACTTGTTAGCATCCTTTGGGGCACAGCCAACTAGCAGCGCACAGAAGAAGAAAAATTCCGTTTGGGGCCATTGGTGATAGATGTTAAGAACCATAAATGGCATCATAGTATTAATTGGACAGTGATGTCAAGGGCATATTGAACCTTAATAGTATGTCTACAGAGCTGAGCAAGTTGCTGAGTGTTATGACCTGTGCTGACCCAATACGCAGCGTTCAAGGAGGATGATCTTTGCCAATTACTTGGGCAGTACAGATAATGCGATCCTGACTGTGTAAGACATTGATTATGGCTCTTGTAACTGTGGAGTAAGAGTCCCAGTAATTTCAATGATCTTAATATCTGTTATCATTTCCCAGCAAGATGAAAAATCACTGAGCAACTTGTGGTCAGTACTTCAAATGGAACACTTGATCTCTGTTTGCAGTGATATGAAAAATAAAATGGCAGTTCTAGAACCCTCTTACTGCAAGAAAAAAACCAACCAAAACCCTCACTTTAGAATTTACCAAAATCAAATGTCTTTAAAAAATAACATTTTAAATTGGCATTGAATTCCTATTCCCATAGATGCTGTCTGCTCCTTTCAGAGACACGCACCAAAATGATTAGTTGAAGCTTTTGCAAGTAATCTCTCTGTTTCTTCCCTGTTGATGCTGAACATTTTGAAATTATTGGTTTGTTCTTCGTTTAGCAGAGCCTCAAATGTTTGGTTTGTGCACTCAAGTAATTCTCAGTCTCCAAACACATTAACCAGATCAGCCACAGGGGCTCCAGCCGGACAAATGTGCCATGCCCATGTCAGCAGAGTGTTCCAAACTGCACAGGCTGACCTGCAAGCAGAAGCTCAAAGAGCTGTTCCAAGTTCAGGAGCTGACATTGAGGTGTTAATTATTGTTAACAGTACCAAATCTTTGTAGGTATTTGGATCAATCAAACACTGGAGCCTGAAATATTTTTTAGAGTGAGACTTTTTCAGCCAGAGTTGTCTTCTACTCTTGGAAACATTTGCAACTTTTTGATTGGTAATAGGAAAAAATCCTGAACTTGGACACAGAAGATAAAGAAATAACAGAAAAGTTAAATTAATTGCTTATATTTGGTTTATTCACTGTGGGAAAACTTAGGTATTTTCCCAGAATGGAAGCTTTCTTTCTAGGAAGCAAATCAGATCATCTAAGTCCCTAAAGAAGAGGATTTAAAATAAACTGATGAAGTGAGTAGCCACTAATTTTCAGGATCAGGCAGTATCCATCTGGGACTTCTAAAGGAGATCAGATATGGATCTCATAAGCTAGAAATGCTGGAGTGGGGGAGATGATGTGCTACAACAGGTGTCCAAGGAATGCAGAGCAGCACATATGCCAGATTTAAAGAGCACTTGAGAGGACATCAAGAAGCTACAAACCTGTGATACAGAAAATTGGTGGGAATGAAAATAAAGAAAAAACACCTGGAGATTTGTATATTTGGGAATAATCAGCTTCAGGGTTTTGTAACTGGAAGTCAGGCTTCCCACTTTTTTTTTTGGGGTGGGGGGGGTAGTGAAACAGCTCAGATGAAGCCAGGTTAAAAAAAAAAGTGCAGCTATATTTTCATGTACAGAAAAAGAGGATCAAGGCAGTGGTGAAAAGGTACAAGTGGGGAGAAAGTACAGCTCCATCCCACAAAGGGAGAGTTGGGTAATCCTGACGTGCTCAGCAGTGTGTAGATGCACGTTCACTTGTGCGGGTGGAAAGCTGTGTGGAAGTGCATGAGCCCTGCATGAGCCAAAGGAAGGTCAGATGTTGGGGCCATCAGATCCAAGCACCTATTTCCAAATTACCAGGCAGAAGCAAGTCTGTGTTTTGTGATTTTGTAATTGGTCTGTAGTTTTTGAGACAGCAAAGAACCGTTTGCCTCTAGCACGGAAATCTCTGCAGCGAGCCTGGTAAGATCAGTGCTATAAGTAAGTCTTGACCATCTGCTTTGTCATAAATGCAAATCACAGAATACATTTTTTTATAATGAACCCAAATTGAGTTAATGGTGATTCTGGCCTTCTCTCCAAGCGATGTTGTCTATTTCATGGTACATGCTTCTGTACTCAAAAGATTGGTATCCCCAGGGATCTGTGCTGAATTCTGCCCTGTTTAGTATAAATGAACTGGAAAAGGGGTTGAGCAGACTTTGCTGAGGAATACAGAGCCTCACAATACCAGAAATAGGGGACAAGAAATGTTCAGGTTGCAATTACAGCATCATCACGGTGCACTGAAAAGCTTTGTAACTCACCTTAGGTTCCTGTGGAAACCCAGAGTACTCTGGAGTTGAGGAATTGATTAGATAAATCTTGGGGGAGAAAAAAAATATCATTGGGATATATCAAATACAAAGACATGGACACCTTGTGTCTCAGGAAGATACTAAGCTGCAGAGTGTGAAATGCAGAGTGCTGCGCTGGAGGAGACCTCAGTGTCCTGGTCCTTCTTTTACTGCTTTTAGCCATGAGACAGGGGCTGTGGGGGCTGATGCAGTACGTCAGTTCTTGTATACTGACATTTCCAGTAGAGAATATGTCAAATATTGCTAAACATTTTCATACATGAAGCACAAGAGGCAAGGATGCCTTCTAAAGCTTTCTGGTTATCTTTTTTTTTTCTAATTCAGGTGAGAAAAGAAGTTGGGGATGTTACTATTCTGATCAATAATGCTGGCATACTGCTTGGGAAAAAGTTCTGTGACATTCCAGATGCAGATTTTGAAAAGACCTTAAGAGTCAACTTCTTCTCTCAAGTCTGGGTAACGTGTTTTTTTTTCTCTCCTGAAAGGAACAGGCAGGTGGGTTTAGTGTGAAAATCACCATGGGGAACTCAGTTTGGAATAGGGGTGGAAGGGGCCTTGAATTTCTTGTGGCAGCCTAGAACTGAAGGCACGTGGGACCGGTGGTGTCCCCATTACATCTCAGTAATGTTAGCACAGACCTGCCTGGGCACTCTGTTAAACCCTCAGTTTGTGCAGCTGCCCAGTGAAACGTGCTCTGTCTGTAGCAGCTGTGGCTGAAGGTGGTGCCAACGTGATGGCACGTGAGTTTCCTGCTCCTGATGTTTGCTGGCATCAATGTGCATTGTCTAATAGGCTTGTAGCATTCAGGGAGGCACAACCATGTTGGGTGTGTTGGTGTCTGTCTTCAGGTCATGCTTTCAGTCCTAGTCACCCTCTGCTTACTCTGCATAGAAAATAAATCTAGATAGTAGGTATTATCTTTGCTTTTTTGCCATACCTCTGACAGAATGTGCTGTTACTAGGGATCTCAGTTGAACTTCAGGGTTTTTTTTGTGGTGAGGGATCATTACTCTTGCCTGCTCTTGCATTTGTTGTTTATATGCCCAAGTGAGCAGCCTGCATCAGGGAAAAATGTAGCACTATTGCAAATCCCTCTCTAAATGGCACTTCTCACCAGGAAATCATTGCAGACAGAAGTCCTCTAATCATTTCCCAGGCCATGGGACATCATTCTTCCGAATACTTGAGGCAGAGGGAGATGTTCTTCCTAGCAGGTCTGAAGGGACAGAGGACAGGTGAACAGTCACCATGGGCCCTCAACAAAGAAACCCCATGTACTGTGCACATATATTTGGAGTCAAATAGTGACTGCAGCACACCTCAGCTATCAAAAAATTTTGTTACTGCTCTTGTGTCTTCTCTTCCCCCTCATGAAACGCTAGCATCATCCTTATATATATATGTGTGTGTGTGTGTATATATATATATACACACAGTTATTATCGCCCACAGTGGCGGCGTGAGGGCCAGGAGCTGTCAGGCAGTCAGGCTGGTAACAAACAGGGCCCACAGAGCTGAACTCCCCTCGATGTGTTGACTTCTAGCTCCCTCTTGTGTACCAAATCTTTGGCATAGTTAGAGGACTCGAACCGTGAGGAGCCAGGAGGTGGAGAAGCTGCAAACTTTGCTGCTTTTAATAACAAGATTTCAGTGCTAACAGGTCTTAAGAGAGAGGGCAGTCATTGAACGGGACACTGCCTCTCGGTTATAAATTCTTACAGAGATGGACAGTCAGCTGTGTGTCTTGCGTATTGAAGCCCCAAAAAGCAAGTTGGGTTGTAAAGCCTGATCTGGCACACAACATTTTTGGCATGTGTAGCTATAACATGGATTGTTTACATGTCTGTCAGACTTGCAAGGCCTTTCTTCCAGCCATGATCGCCTGTAACCGTGGACACCTGGTTAGCACAGCCAGTGCGGCTGGACTGTTGGGAGTCCACAGAATGTCAGGTTAGTATCATCAAGGGCTGATTCTCAATTTGATCTACATACCAATACCTTTTCTTGGAGTTCTCATGAATGCCTGGCTTAAGCAGGTCATACTGACATGTTAAACGCTCAGTAAAGGTGGTGGTGTGTTGAAGAGGATGGTGATGCCTGGAGAAAAGAAGACTGAGGGGGGACCTAATCAATGTTTATAAATATCCTAAGTATGGGGTGCAGGGGGAGTTGGCCAGCCCCTTTTTTGTGGTCTGTGGAGACAGGACAAGGGGCAATGGCTGCAAATTGGAGCACAGGAAGTTCCGCACCAACATGCAGAGGAACTTTTTCCCAGTGAGGGTGACAGAGCCCTGGGACAGGCTGCCCAGGGAGGTGGTGGAGTCTCCTTCCCTGGAGATATTCAAGACCCATCTGGACACCTATCTGTGCAGTATGAGCTAGGTAGCTGCTTTGGCAGGGGGGTTGGACCCGATGATCTCTTGAGGTCCCTTCCAACCCCTACAACTCTGTGATTCTGTGATGGTGGCATGTTGCCTGAGTGGCACAGGGAGCTTGGCAGATTTTACTGTCTGACTGCAGCCTGTCTTACCTCCACAGAAGGACAATATGGCTTATACACATGGAGTAGGAGAGAGCCCAGGTTGTCTAACACTTTCTCATGCCAGGTTTGCCACAGATGAATGTTCAGAGCCCTGAGACATACACAGGTTATACCTGGAACTATACATTAAGTTGGAAAAGGGTTTTCAGATCCAGAAGACATTTTTGCATTTAAATTTCATTAAAATTATTTTGAATTAACTGTGTTTTAAGGTATTTAAAAGCTCCATATTCTCAGTTGTTTCCCTCAGGAGCCCTTTTTGCTACAGTCCTGACTATTTCATCAGCCTGAATCTGCTGCCCAGTCTCTCCTCAAGCATCTCTGACATTTTGTTTGTATCTCTTAGGTCAACCTATGAGAATGTGAACTTCAATGTAATAAGTATCTCATTTCTTCTACTGATTGATGGTATTACTGTAATATTTACTTGCCACCTGTTGTTGTTGGATCAGATTCAGTAGTGATACTAGGTCATGCCCAGTTTTCATCTTTTATGAGAGTGGACCTGCCCATCCAGGCATGTTAACTCTTTACAACTTAGCTATGCAATTTTAGGTTGTATGGTTCCATCCTTGACTATATGTGGATCCCTGAAGAATAACAAACTGATCATCATTTTTGAAGTTACTCTTTTAGCAAAATCGGGTATCATTGCATCTAACAACTGTTTTCACACACAGTTGAAAAAGCCATGTAAATTCCTGTATTAAAGTATGGTTTTTACAGTTCCAAAATTATAGAGTAATTTGGGTTGGAAGGATTCTCTGGAGATTATTTGGTCCATACCCACCCCACCCCACCCCCAAAAAAAAAAGAAAAAAGCAGGGAAAACATAGATCAGGTTGCACAGGGCCTTGTGAGGGTGAATTTTTATTATCTCTGAGGATGGAGTTCCATACATTCATCAAACAATACAAATCCAACAAGATTCAGTCTTCCCAGGCAAACAAAATGGTATTGTAGTTGCAGGGTAAATCAGAGGTAGTAATATAGGTTGAAGCACTGTTTATAAGTAGAGTGTTTATATTTTACTGCAAGAACTAGTTCTTCTAGAAATGTAGCCTGTGATGTTAAAGGGTGAAGACATTCTGAACTGAAGGAAGGCCTGGCTTGTATTTGAGTATCTAGAAGTGTAGGTAAAATACTGAAGAGGCTCATCGTCCTGTGTCTTCTATAGTGTACTGAAAATCAGGCTCTGGGGAGGATTACTCTTACCCTTATGCACCTGGGCATCAATCATGGCATGAGCCATTAACCTTCTGAGTTAGCATCACCACCATGCATAGCATCCTTAGAATACTAATTACAAGACTGTTAATTATATAACTCGGTCATATCAGGAATTAATTGGTACTACAAAACATTAAATCCTGTGTGCAACACTTCCTGTGGTGCTTTTGACATACTGTGGGTATTTCTTCTCTCTTCACTTTTCAGACTACTCTGGAAGTAAGTTTGCAGTCATTGGAATGATGGAAGCCATAGATTCAGAACTGTATCACACAGGAAAACATGGCATTAAAACCGCAATCATTTGCCCTTATTTTATCAATACTGCACTAGCTAAAGGTTTTCAAACCCAGTAAGTAAAACCTAAATTGTGTACTATTTCACTTGTAAAAAATTACTTCTGCTCATGAGATAATGCCATATTCAGTCTCCAGTTATTGCAAGGTTGATTTGCTTTTAAATTCAATATGTTTGTCCACTGGCACATACAACTCTGTCTCTGGACATCAGAAATCCAAGCTTTGCATGCAATGAATAACTGACATGCAACCAGGGACTGCATAATTAGGTTGCAGTCAAGGAATGGTTAGGGATGCACAGCAGTATTTTAAGGCAACCTTCTCTGTTTGTAGAATGGGCACCCACGAGGTTCTCTGCCCCACATCCTTTTGGCACAGTGATTACAGTTACAGCTGTCAGGATACCCCTGAGCTAAACTGTATTGGCAGGTACTACACTTACCTGAGTAAGAATAGCTGTGGTGGTAGTATCTGGTGGGTTACTGTTGCAGTGACGATGGAGGCTGCAGGTACCAAATTAGCCACAGCACTAGTGCAATACCAGGAGCCTTGTTTTTTTTCAGTGCTCTGCTTCTGCTTCCACCACCCTGCACCAAGGCAGGTTTAGATTAGACATTAGAAAGAAATTTTTTACTGAAAGAGTTGTCAGGGCCTGGAACAGGCTGCCCAGGGAGGGGGTTGAGTCACCTTCCCTGGATGTGTTAAAAAAAAGGGTAGATGAGGTACTTAGGGATATGGTTTAGCTTAGGATGGGATTGGTTGGACTTGATGATCTTCAAAGGTCTTTTCCAACCTTGTGATTCTTTGATCCATCATCGTGCAGTAGAGCACAGCCTTTCTCCTGGAGAAAAACAGGCCTGTCCCTCGTCTATTTAACTGTCACCTCAACATCTACAGTAAAGGAGGAGGCATGTGGAAAGTGTAGAACAGGGTACACTATGGATTAGCTGGGATGTTTTCAATGGCACAGCCACTGTGAGCATTAACTTTGTTAGGGTCTTAGCAGGGATTGCACAAAAAGTTGCTCATTAGTCACTAAAGTGCACAACATCACCATTTTTTCAATTCATTTTGATGATGGGGGGAACAAGGAGGATTGGAGACTCCTTTTCAAGGCTGCTTGAGGGGTTGGGGAAGAATTCTTTAACAATTTAATTATTTCCACATTAGAATACAATCTCAAATTTTTATAATTTCATAATGCTTTGTTTCTTATTTCACCAGCAACCACCTTTTCCTTCTGGTTTATGATGCAGAATACGTAGCCAGAAAGATCATGGATGCAATTCAAAAGGAAAAGTTCTATCTAATCATGCCTCTGACTTTATACTTGATAGCTTTCAAAATGTAAGAATGTGCCTCATCTTCTAGAACTGCCTTCTTTCCCTTGCCATACACCTGCAAAATCAGCAGGGAAGTTTAGTAAAAACAGTCCTTTAGTATTGCTGCAGTTATACATACCTGATGATGATGAAATGGTGGGTTTGATTTTGAATAGTCTAGGGGAATAGAATTCCTCTGGCCAATTCTGTCTCTAATATGGTAACCATTTTAAACTCAAAAGGGGGAGATTTAGGTTTGATATTAGGAAAAAGTTCTTCAATATGAGGGTGGTAGATCACTGGAACAGGTTGTCCAGAGAGGTGATGGAGGCCCCATCCCTGGGGATATTCAAGGTCAGGCTTGATGGGGCTGTGAGCCAAGTGATCTAGTGAAGATGTCCCTGCTTACTGCAGAGGAGTTGGACTAGATGGCCTCTAAAGGTCCATTCCAACCTAAAACATTCTATGATTCTCACATATGTCTTAAGCTATAGTTTGGTATAGAAATTTCAGGTTTTCCTGGGATGGTACACTGGCAGCAATGCCCGGGCTAGAACTGTCTGCTTCCAGCATCTGCCTCCATCACCAGCTGGGCTTTCACACCATGGCTGGGTCTGACCTTCATTTACTCCACTTACAACGTGAAGCACCAAGTGCATTATTGTCAGACATCAGAAATACTGATAATGAACCTATTGATAAGAGTACATTTTTCTAAAAAAAGGAAAACAAGCCACAGAACATAAGGCTAACTTGGTGTTTGTCTCATCAGTTTCATCCCTAGGAAAATAGTGCTGCTTTTAGAATCTTGCCTTCAGATCGCCACCAGCTTGGATAAAGCCTTTGGTCGGAAGAAAAAGGACTGAAGCCAAAATGTTTTGAAGACTCTGAGTGCCACCTAAGTGAGGATTTTCAGTAAAAAAGTAATTTTGAATCATGCTTTTTTTTTTTCTTTGATGGAGAATCTGCTTCTTTTATGATATATTTGACATTGGTCAGCATGCAATTTAATTCTTCATAACTGTCTTTTAATCACTGGGGGTTTTTTTAGCCACAATCTGCTCTCTCATTTCATGGTGGCACACTGCTTTTATCTGAGGTTTCAATAAAAGTTGTTAACACCAGGCAGGGATGTTTGCCTTCAATTCATACTCTGAATTCTCAATTTCTGAGCAGAATCTCAAAGCATGGGAAAAACATGCTGTTCATACACAATGGGGGAAAAAACCACAAAAAACATAAAGCATTTGGCATATTTCCCTTTCAGGGTCAAGATAGCACTGCAGTTCACAGAAAGCTGACATGAAAAAGGGTGCTGGGGGATGATGTGCTTGGGTCCTGAAGAGGAGTGAACTGCAATGAGCACTGATAAAGCTTCTTACTGTGCTCCTCATCAGTCACAGCACACTTTTCTAAACCACAGGAAGTAAGTGCCTCAGTTTAATCCATGGCTAGAGGCTGATACCAGGTCATTTATCAAAGGCTGGGGCTTAGAAAGAGCATTTGTAAAACTCTAGTGGTGGCCAAAAAAAAAAAAAAAAGAACCATATGCCTACTGACAAAATTACTTAGAAAATTGTTGGCTTAAGAGTATTGTGAGGAATCTGTGCAACAAATCTTTCTGTAGCAGTTTTCTGAGTAATTTGTGAAAAATCGTCATTTAAAGTTATGTAAGTATTAAGTGACACAGGAACAAGTTTGCATGGACTATATTGTTCTTCAGAGATTGACTTTTCAATGAGGTAGCCCATTTGTTAGTATGACACTTAACAGTGCTGTAAATCACAGGGAAAGAAATATGGACAGGAGGAATAACTCATGTATTCTTGGACAATTATGGAATGGCTCTTGGGCAAGATCCCTTCTTGTGTTTGGATAGAAGCCACATCCATCTCCTTCACCTGTCTCTAAATGAAATTACAGCCTAAAGCAAAAACTCCCCAAGAGCAAAAGTTCAAAGATTAGTGATGCAAAATATGCACTGGTACATAATTGATAAAAATAAATCCTCATGCAGATTTCCAGAAAATTCTAATAGAAAATACTCATCATTCACCTAATTTATAAATAAATGCATTTCAGGCCAGAACAAGAAATCTAAAAAGCTTAGTTTGTAACACTCCACTCTAAGGAATTAAAGAGAACCTTGAACAGTCACCTATTGCCAACATTTGTCATCTTTTTTCTGTCGTACTTAACTAACCCCATACTTCCAAGCTCCCTTCCACCTACAACTGCCTGTAAGAGCACACACTCCAATTAAATAACTAAATCCCAGTGCCCTCAAAGTACACGTACATTCAGTCAATTCTTCCATGTAACCTGAAGATACTGGGGGGGAAATTTTAGCTGAGAGAAGGAGAGAGCTATGAGAGGTTTGGCTCTTTGGGAAGCAAGGTTTACTGATTGATGTTCTGAAAAACTCTCCAGGTGACTGGTAATTGAAATACCTGTTTTCTTCCAACTAATGAGCCAGGAACAAAGTCTAAATCACTCCCTGCAAATAACAGTACTTTTCCTCAACTGCAAACAAATATGCTGAATTTTGGGATTCCCTTATTCCACATGAATGTGGCAGTTGGGCTCTAGAGCTGTAATTGTTTTTATGTATGGTTACAGGAGACCACACAAATTGGCATGATGCTATATTTCTGAATGTCTTGTGGGCCTGAATTTGCTTGAGGCATAATTTCATTGCCTGTGCTGCAGAGCTTATGAATAGGGCTCATGAGGCTCAAGACATTGTTTAAATGCTTGGTAAATGAGGCTTCCATTTGAAGCAGTTACCTGTTAGTGGCATTAAGATTTGGTGGACTAGCCATCGATGAGAATCTGGTGCATCAGGATGAAATGCTGCCAGCCAAAGAGCATGTTGCAAGGGCTGTCCTTTCAGTACCACCACCTTTTCTTTCCAGTTTCTTTAACTGAATTATGGCAACTTCAGCGCTGGCATTTGCAGTTGTAAGCTTACCATCTATATATGCAGGAGATAATAAGATAAAGAACATAAAGGAAACAATGCTTTATATTCTAAGCTATATTTCACCTACCCTGCATAGCCACCCTACAGAGCCTTATTCCATATTGCTGCAGTCTCAGCCAAGGGCACTCTTTGGCTCCGTTTCTCCCAGCTAATCTGCTTGTCTTGAGAAGGCTTTTATAAAGCTTATACTTTCTAAGTCTCACAGAGATCTGTTAGATCTTTTTATCAGCCCTAGACACCAGGAACTCATACTTTTCTATTAGAATATTAGGTCAATAATTCATTTTCTACTTTTACAAAGAAAGAAGTGTGATAAGTCCTGCAACACAATGCTAGGACTGTAAGCCCAGACCTTCCTATTTAACTTCAGAAGAAGCAACTGGATGCTGTGCCTAGTTTTCAATATCATTTTCTTTTGTGTTTGTGAATGTAATTATCTTTTGTGTTTTGGAAACACAGCATGCCACTTAAAAACTATCTCAGGCTTACTGACAACTCCTGAGTATCTGTGCTTTCCTCCTCTGAGGCTTTCACTTTATTCATAACTTTTCCACACAAAACCAACGTTGCAGGGGAAATGCTATCACTGCCAAAGCTGCAAATGAGCCTGGAAGGCACTTTATCTTCATTTTTTCTCCTTTGGGAAGAGCCCTGGTTGTCTGTAAAACTGGTGAAGAAGAGACAAGCACATCAGCAGGATTAGCCTGGGTTTCTGCTTCAAGAGAAGTATAGTACGTGGTGCCAGATAAAAGGTAATTTTCTTGCTCTTGTTTTATACCCATTGGTACAGCATACCTTTCCTGGGATGCATCAGGAAGAGTGTGTCCAGCAGGTCGAAGGAAGTGATCCTCCCCCTCTACTCTGCCCTGGTCAGGCCCCACCTGGAATACTGTGTCCAGTTCTGGGCTCCCTGGTATAAAAAAGACAGGGACCTTCTGGAGAGAGTCCAGAGAAGGGCGACAAAGATGATTAGGGGTCTGGAACATCTCCCCTGTGAGGAAAGGCTGAGTGAGCTGGGTCTGTTCAGCCTGGAGAAAAGAAGACTTAGGGGGGACCTAATTAGTGTTTATAAATATCTTAGACATGGGTTGCAGGGGGAATTGGCCAGCCCCTTTTCAGTGGTCTGTGGGGACAGGACTAGGGGCAATGGCTGTAAGCTGGAGCACAGGAAGTTCCGCACCAACATGCGGAGGAACTTTTTCCCAGTGAGGGTGACAGAGCCCTGGGACAGGCTGCCCAGGGAGGTGGTGGAGTCTCCTTCTCTGGAGATATTCAAGTCTCGTCTGGACGCCTATCTATGTAATATGAGATAGGGAACCTGCTTTGGCAGGGGGGTTGGACCCGATGATCTCTCAAGGTCCCTTCCAACCCCTAAGATTCTGTGATTCTGTGATTCTGTGATTCTCAGAGCATGTTTTGCTTAGAGAGGAAGTTGTAAAATCACCTGTCTTGTAAAGATCATTAATTGTGCTCAAACAGTGAGCGTTTTGAGGAAAGAAACATTTGAATGATGAGGGGTCACCCTGTAATCTATCAAAAGTTTATAAGTAAATTTTAGTGGCAATCACATGCAACTTCAATTTTTCAGCAATTCCTAGCACCTCTTGGACCCTTCAGTGCCACTCTGACATTCTCTGAGCACCGAAGCGAGGGTGCAGGTGATTTGGGTGGCACACAGCACCCTGAGACTCCTTAGCTCCTGAAGCACGAAGAAGAGAGAAGCTGGCTGCAGCACCTTGTCCCCTTAGGTCCACAGGCTGGAGGGCTGAGTGCAGCTTAGTTCCTGCCCTGCATCAAAGCTCCTTCTGGAGGAAAAACATTTTAAAAGCAACCCCAGAAAGCAGAGAATTTGTACTATGTGTGATACAAGTGCACAACACACCACACCATAGGTCTTGTTACGTAGTAGCCACCTAGGCTCAAACCCAAAATGCCTGGAGTTCTTTCTGCCTGTGTATAATGCACTGTCACAGCCAAACCGGGACACCCACCTGAAATACATGGCTCTAACGAAGACAGACATTGCACAGAGATGGAGATACATTACAAATGGTTTTTAGTTTATCTTTTACTGCAGAGACAAATGTTTCCATCCAATCAATTTTATATTCCCCATAAACCATCGTTGCAGTTTCTTATATATGCTCAAGTCCTTCATGTGTACACTTAAGCATGTGAGACACTGAGGTACCACTTGAGGCACATCACAGAAACAACTGGTCTTTCCCAGAAATACTAATAGCTTGCTCTGTTTGTTCACCTGAATTGCTATTGTCCCGTTAGGCTGTAAAGCATTCCTAGAACAACCTCAGGCTTTCCAAAGCTGTTTTGGATTTGCTTGGCAAGGTTTGGGGGGCAGGATGGGAGTGGGGGCTGTAGGGCTGGCTTCTGTGAGAAGCTGCCAGAAGCTCCCCCCATGTCTGAAGTCCATGCAAGTTGGCTCCAAGATGGACCCACGGCTGGCCAAGCCTGAGCCCATCAGTGATGGTAGCAATGCCTCTGGGGTCACAGCGTTAGGAAGGGAAAAAAACTCCCCAGAAAGCAGGGCATCCTTCCTATCTAATGGAAGGAGAACTCAGACATCTTAAATGATATTTTTTTCACTGCCCCATTGTAGCAGTTCTTCCCTCAAGGCATTGCTTGCCATCTCACCAAGCGACCGGCTGACGACTAAAGGCACTTCTGCATAAAACTGTGGTGAGCAATGCATTTGCTGTTCTGCAAAATAAACCAGTGTAAGTGATATAACGTATATGTAAATGTATTGTTTCTGTTTTTCAATCATGAGAGACAAAACAATGATATAAGGACAGAAACTGTTGCTTTAGTCCTCCACTTTTCAATTGCTTACTCAAAATACCCACAAATCTTAAAAATTTATTATTGAAAACTATCTTTTCACTCTTGGCATTTTTAAATTATTAGAATTTTCAATTACATATTTACAGCCTTACCTTTTTTGAAGTACAGACACATCATCAGTTCTATATGAGGATATTACTCAATACATATCTTACACCAGACTTAGCTTCTTCAAGAAAAAGCATTTGTACAGTAACAGCAATGATGAGCCCTGTGCACAGGACAGAGATGCTGACATGCAGACAAAGCATCCAGGAATAAAATTTAAGTGTCTTCATTATCTAACCTGTCTTACCTGGTAACTCAGAACTGTGCAAGTCTTGTGAAATACTTCCATGGTCTAACATGCTAAGAGTGTTTCAGATGCTGTCAGTGTTACCTGTGGGTTAGTTCTAGGAATCTCCCTATATTGTAATTTTTATTTATTTGTTTTACTCTTTCTTTCAACCATATAGTAAGCCAAGTTGCATGTGCCTTGCTGAGGCTAAGCTTCCAGGGCACTTTATCACCAGAAGAGTATAATGTTACCAATTTGGTTCTAAATCCCTTTGCTTTTCATTTTAGTGGGCAAGATCTATCAATCCTAATAAACTTCAATGGGTACCTTGAGTTTTGGATATTACAGAATTATACACAACGTTCAACTGTCCTATAAAGAATGATACAAGGGGTTTTAGCTTAGTGTTGAAACATAGTGCATATATCATTAAAGGGCATGTGTGTGTATATGTATATATATATATGAAAGGGGGAGATAAAGATGCGTGATACAGTTCTAGTTGCTGGCTAGAACCATAGTTTCCATAAAAAATTAAAATTCCTTTACATTTCTCTAGCTGATTCCCACATCCCAACCTTTAAGTATGCCAACTTTTTTTTTTTTAAAAATACTGGTTTTTACTTCCTCTCTCATGGCTTCCCACAGGTAAATGAATCAGAAATTTCACGCAGATGCAGGACTGTACACTCTTCTCTTACATTTAGACACATGAAGATAGTTTATTTTCTGTGACAGTATGGGCTGAGTAGAGCTGGCTCAAGAGTCAGTAGCATGGCCTGTCTGCTGGGGATGATATGTGAGGAGGCAACAGGAAATAAGGAAGGAGATACTCCTCCAGAACAGGAAAAGAGTTTGAAAGAAACCAGGGAGTGTGATAGTCCTGAAAAGGTCTTTGAAAGCTACTTAGAGTCTGACAGCAAATAAGCTTAAAGTAGGAAATCAGGCTAGACCTGATGTCTACTTTCTTATCTAAAGTCCTTTGTTATCTCTAGCTTACATTTCCCTGGATGCCACAGGAACAGCGGTGCCTTAACTGCTAAAGTGGTAAATCTGAGAGTCCCCATGTACATGAAGAGAAGGGCCATGATTCTAACCCTGCCTTCGAAAGCAGGAGCTGAGCACCCACTCTGGGGGCCCGCATGGGAGTGGAAATTGGAAGAAAATTGTTCCCCATCAGTATTTAAGCCTGCTTCCCTTACACAGGTATGTATGCCACCTGGCAAACTGGTGATGTTTAATATATATAATTCTTTAATATAGGCAATTTCATGGCAGTAGTTTGCTTGCTGTGCAAAGACTTTGCGGTGATTTTCTAATTATTTCCTTCAATTTGTATTTTTTAATAATCTCCTTTCCAAGGCAGGCACATACTTGTACAGGGGAGTCAGAAACCCTTACTAAAGTAAGAATCAGGAAGATAAATAGCATTTCTTTCCTATCAGAAACCAGTTTGCTGTAGACCAGCTGAAGCAACAGACAGAATTCGTACATAAGGAGAAACCTACAGAATTCAGGCATCGTGGTGCCTTTCTCACAGTGTAAAATATAGGTGACTTTGGACACACAGAACAGCAACTGATGCATCATTGGGATAAATTCTCATCACTTTGCAAATGAAAAGCATGTTTCCAGCTTGAAGATGCCAACTTATCTAATGACATTAATGGTGATTAATTAGTTTTAGTAGTTTGCATTCCACCAAATGCAAAATATCTTTAAAATAATTCATTTATTATTATTGCAACATAGATGCATTCAGGTATTTATTAACATAACCTGCTAAAATACTGAGGTGGGAAGTGCAGAAGATTAATATTAGGAGACTTTGATAATACTTACAGTTGCAGTGTTGTGCTTCTGTTGTACCATTGATAGAAAATGTCCTTTTTCTGGGAAAATACAAGGAAGAAGCATTTAGCACTAATTAGCATCGTGTGAAAGAGAGAGATGGGAAATATTTAGATCTTAAGGTGCATGACCCCTCTTTTTGTCCTAGGTTGTACTTTTATGTTTTGGCAAAAGAATTTTGCTTCTGGTTTGTTTCCTTAATAGAGAGAATTTCTCATACAGAACTTAAAAGCTCCCTCAGAGACACTTCAGTCCCTGGGAGTCTTCTCTGAGGGTCCTGCAGACAGAACGAGCACTGCTGAAGCAGCAGAGCCTCAGGTGGGGCTGAAAAGCAGGTCACCCCAAACTGTGACACGAGGGAGCTACCTGAGTGCTGACCAGGTCACTGACCAAGTGGAAAAGGGGTACTTGGGTTACCCAGAGAAAACAAGGTGTGAGGAGTGCTTGCCTACTGTCACGGCTGCAAAACTAGAGAGGAGAGCAACATGGGTAAGGTAGGATTTCTTGCTTACAGGTTGCTATTCTTCAGAAGAATAAATCTTCCAAGATTATGTTTCATTCAATTGTGACATCTGGAAAAGGATTAACCAGGCAGGACTGTGATCTTTGTCTGGTTCCAGAAGGAAGTTGTAACTGTGTCTGTAATAAATAGTCTAACGTGCCTTGGAAGCTGCTTGACCTTAAACTGTCCCATAAAAAAAGGGAAACTGCTTTGGTCCAAGGCCAGAATTAGGTGGGGGGGGGGGGGGGGAAAGGAGAATGCTTACTTCTGCTTTGGCCCTTTTTGTTTGGTCTAAGGCGAATCAGCAGCAGTGCCTGGGAATACCCTGGTTTCAAGGGATGCGACTAGGAACAAGGATGGTATTAGGCCCTCAGACTAGCTGACGCCTCAAGCCTGGGTGGCACAGCAAGGGCAAAACTCACCACAGGCTACTGCACCAGGATGCTGCACAGCCTGCCCTCTGCTCAGCTCCTCCTGGGCACTTGCTCCTCATCTTTGCTGGCTAGGAGCTAAGTGTTGTGAAAATGTAAAAGTAAAATAAGATTCCACTGACTGTAAGCATGAGAAGATCCATTTTCAAATTCTCCTGGCTATTAAATGAAGCCAGTTTACTAGAGGCCAAGACTTCAAAGGCTCATTCTTAAAGGAACAGTTGTTTCCAGATGTATTTGTTTCAGCCTGTCACAGTCAGAAGAAACTAACCAGTTTTCCTAAAGCTCTAAGTCTCAACAAGAGCAAGGAAAAACAGCAAAATAGAAAGTTACATGGAAAAGATCTTTTCATTACCTGTGTCAAACCAGTGTGCAAACTCTCAGGTACGGGAGAAGAGAACATTTTCATTTGCTCTATAAGATACACTTTTAAGCAAAGGATAGCAAGTAATTGCTGTCATGATTTTCATAGAAAGTGCTAAGAATTTGGAAGAAAGGGGATTTATTCTGAGTGGACGTTGGAAGAACAAATTCCTAGCTCTGGATTACAGACAGGTATCTAAGAAAGGAAAAGCATGGCTACAAAAGACGTTAACAGTTTATACATCTTCACCCCCTAAAAAAACCCAAACAACCACCTCTGCAAAGGTTAAGAGGATTCAGAGCCCTACTGAAGTATGCTGAGATTCAGAGCACAGTGGAGGCTGACAGAGAGTTCGAGCCTGACCAGGTAACTCCTCGTGCCCCACTCCCAGAGGAATGTTCTCTGTCACCAAAATAGATGCCAACACACACCTGCAATTCCCCCCTTGATATTAACACAGGTGAAATTGCTCAGAATTCCCCAGGTACAAGCAAAGATACCTGTCATTTATATCACATCAAATAACAGAGGGCTTCCCTCCAGCTGTCCCTACTCGCTGCAGATGGAGCTACCGGGTATGTGTGAAGCATCGCTGCTCCCCATGCCTGGGTACCTCCTGCAGTTACAGAGAAGCCAGGCAAAGGCTGATGTCCACCTGCTGCCAGACAGTCCAGGTGCTCAGCCTCCATGCTTCTCACACATTGCTCTGGTCCAAAAAAATAGCCAAAGATTCTTAGCATTTCCCTTGATTCTTATTCAGCATCATTCAAATTGCAGTCAAATAGTCATGAACCCGACCTGGTCACCTTGAATTGGACCAGCCATAGCCAGTATCAAACATCTAAAAATCTTGTTTAATTCAGCAGCCCCCAAGGTACTTGGGAACGTGCTGGGGATCAAGCCCATGGGGAACCCTGCCTCCCCAAACACGTGGGAGGAAAAATCAGGAGCCTGCAGTCATCTTGAGAAATATGTAGTAGTCTTGCCTCATCAGAAAGGTCTGGGATGACACTCTATGCCCAGGCTATATTCTGCTTGACAGAATTCTGTTAAAATGGCTAATTCAGGAGTTACACACATTTCCATTTAAGGTAAAAGCGTTCCCACAACACTTCATTCCCAATAAATTCCCAGCTGAACACCAGGCCACAGTTAGCTTTTCCCATCCTAACCGACAAGAAGGGACCAAGGAAGGAGTAGGTGACTCAGAAAAAAGGAGGGAAGGAGGGAAGGAGGGAAGGAGGGAAGGAGGGAGGGAGGGAGGGAGGGAGGGAGGGAGGGAGGGAGGGAGGGAGGGAGGGAGGGAGGGAGGGAAGAAGGGAGGGAGGGAGGGAGGGAGGAAGGAAGGAAGGAAGGAAGGAAGGAAGGAAGGAAGGAAGGAAGGAAGGAAGGAAGGAAGGAAGGAAGGAAGGAAGGAAGGAAGGAAGGAAGGAAGGAAGGAAGGAAGGAAGGAAGGAAGGAAGGAAGGAAGGAAGGAAGGAAGGAAGGAAGGAAGGAAGGAAGGAAGGAAGGAAGGAAGGAAGGAAGGAAGGAAGGAAGGAAGGAAGGAAGGAAGGAAGGAAGGAAGGGAGGGAGGGAGGGAGGGAGGGAGGGAGGGAGGGAGGGAGGGAGGGAGGGAGGGAGGGAGGGAGGGAGGGAGGGAGGGAGGTTGGTTTGAGATGGTTGCTGCCATTCTTAGCACAAGCAGGAGAGGTATAATAGTTCCTTTGCTCTGGGGACAAGGATTCCTCCTCTGAGAAGCATTGCTCCACAGTCCTGAGACAGGCAGCAGAGCTGCCTTCCCTGTCAGTATCAAATTCACTGTCTGGACCAAACGTGGGGAAAATACAGGGGTTTCTGGTGCTTTGTGTGAACTTCAAAAAATCAACCAAACAAAAAGCCAGGCAAAGTGAAACTGATTTAATAAATAAAGTTTAAATGTGTTTATGGCAATTATTCCTAGATGTACTATTTTTCCTCACAAAAACACAGAATAAGAAATATTAATTAAAGCAATTAGAGCCTTTCCTGATTTCCACTTATTAATATCATGTCATTTGCTTCTTTTTTTTTGCACATGAACATCTTCCTTTTCATGACTATCACAGAAGCTCTCTCCCACCTTAAATAGCAGAAGGAACATTCCTTGATGATGCTTGTTTAAATTCAAAGTACATGACACAGAATTGCAGCACACTTTAAATGAAGGTCTAACTGTGCAGCAGCTGCTTACTTATATTAAAACATGTCTGCTCACCTGAATGATCCCACAGCAGTAAGTATGTGATCTGTCTCTCTTAATTTTGATTATCTGGAGCTGAGGCAGGAAGACCCAAGCTACTCATTTCATTGACTGATTGGTTTCTGATAGCATGGATTCCTTTGCAGCCATTTATTTCTACCAGCAGATGAGGAAGCTTGGATGGATTTCCTATCTTGAGGTGTCCAGTTAATTTGCTAAAATGGTGTAAAAGATGTTCTATTCAAATATTTGGACTTTTAATATCCAGCACAAAGCAGGCAAGAAGGACACAGATCATTTTAAGTCCAAGTTTAAACTGTTATTAAAATTATTTCTCTGCTATAGCTATATGTAACACAAAGCATCATAATGCTGTTGATACTTTGGATAATCCCTTTTTTCTTCACTCCACAGATTACCAGTTAATTATAACTAATAAATTTGTACTAATTGGGCAAGCTGGAAACAATAAATTCTGAGTTGAATATGGCAGGCAAGATAAGCATTAAAACACCAGGTGCCTATCCTATCTAGAGGTATTTGAAGTAGTATTTTAGGTAACCAGCCTTCCCCTGGTAAAATCAGCCTTGTATCACTCATTCTGTTTGGAGATCAATGCTGAGTGCAAGATTTTTAGGCTTTACAGGATATTAACCTGAGAAATGCTCTTGAGGTTAGGAATTAATAACTGCCATTCCTAAAACAGCTTTGGTGAGTGTGGTCTTGGCTAAAAGGGTTGCTTCCTATTTCTTATTCACAACCTCAGAAAGGTAAACATGTTGGGGAAAATACTGATGATGTGGAGTTTGGGTTCAAATTCCAAACACTTTGTCTTTGTATTGCCATGCACATTACTAGAGTACCTTGTAAGTTTCTGTCTTAACTAGAAATTGCAAAATGAGGTAGGGAGCCTGCTTTGGCAGGGGGGTTGGACCCGATGATCTCTTGAGGTCCCTTCCAACCCCTATGATTTTATGATACTATGAAATGATAATTTTCACTTATAAATACTAGGCTGCCATAGAACAGGAAACACGGGCATTTGTACAGATAAACAGCCATCTTCAAGGCTGGGACAACTAATAAGAGTGAGGAGTTGATTTCCAGAGGGGAAGTGGGCTCCTCATAGAAACCCAGAGACATCGGTGCTGGGTCCCGTGCTCATTCCATCCATTTGTAACTGATCTGGAAGAGAGAGTGAGGAGTAAAGTAACAAAATCATCTGATGACATTAAGGATGTTTTAATAGTTTATTTCACTCCTTCCTTTGCTTGGCACCTTTGTTTCCCAGGCACACACACTGCAGAAGGACCAGTCAGCTACCAGCTAAACTAGAGCAAATCAGCTGGGTTCTTGGGTTTGGGGTTTTTTTCTCAGATGAAAACTTGCTAAGTTTTCAAGTTAGTTCACTGAAGGCATGACTCCCTTGGGGAGGTGTCATGACCAGAAAAGAGCAACTCAATGATTCATTATAACTTTGACAGTGATTATGATTATGATTATGAGGGCTCAGGAGACCCTCGCTGTAGCCTGCCTGTTTACAGTGCAGCACTGAAGAGCATAGGGCGCCGATTTGGTGGTGGGTTGCCTGCTGCCCCTGCATTGCTCAGACCTCATTGCTGGAGTGATGGGAAAGCAGTACCCATTCTGGTTTTGGGACTCAGACAAAGAGATCGTAAAGGCTGTACTCACCATATCACACAATCACAAGGTTGGAAAAGACCTTTAAGATCATCAAGTCCAACTATTCCTGTCCTATGCTAAACCATATCTCTAAATACCTCGTGTTCAAGGCCAGGTTGGATGGGGCCCTGGGCAACCTTGTGTAGATCCAGGCCTGAGGTTGGTGGCCCTGCCTGTGGCAGGGGGGGTTGGAGCTCTATGATCCTTGGGGTCCCTTCCAACCCTTGCCATTCTGTGATTCTATGATTCTATGATCCACCCATCTTTTGAACACATCCAGGGAAAGTGACTCAACCCCCTCCCTGGGCAGCCTGTTCCAGGCCCTGACAACTCCTCCAGTGAAAAATTTTTTCCTAACATCTAATCTGACCCTGCCCTGGCAGAGCTTAAGGCCATTCCCCCTTGTCCTGTCACCATCACAGCCGGATTAACAGGTCATCATATGTTTCAAGGACCCACAGTTCTGCGATGGGTGACAGGTATGTGGGCACAAAGGAGGCAGCATTATGCTGCTTCTGAGCCCAGCACTTGGACGCAGACCTAACCAAGCTGTCCCTACCCACAGGCGGGTGGCATGGGCAGCCGCGCCTCACCGCGCACAGACACCAAGGCACCTCTCACCTCTGCCACCCGGTGCCCTGGTTTCGCTCCCCCACTTGCCATGCAGAACCGCGTTCGCTGGGCCTCCCTTCGGCACACCAGCTGCTCCCAAAAACACAGGGGGCGGGACCTGCACAAACCTGACCCTAAACCCAAACCAGTTCCCGAGCACCCGGGGAACTGCACACACACCCCCCCCCCCGGCTCCTGACGGGGCTGGCGCCGCACGCCTGCAGCCCCGAGCGGGGCCGTACACCCCAACACCGGAGGTAGCGAGGGGGTCGGGCCTGTGCCCCACAGCCGCCCCGCGCTGGCAGCGGTCCCGCTCCCTGGCAGGCCCGCAGCGCCCTGCAGGCCCGGGCCGCGCCGGCCCCGCTCCCGGCAGCCCCCGCCGCGGCTGGAGGCGCCCTGCGCCGCCCGCGGCGCTGTGTTACCCCGCGGTGCTGTGTTAACCCCGCGGCGCTGTGTTACCCCGCGGCGCTGTGTTACCCCGCGGTGCTGTGTTAACCCCGCGCCGCCCGCTTTGCTTCCTTACGGGCACCGTCGCTGTGAACCAGCGCCTGTTTATTCCGCTCAACTGGCACCTTCCGCTCAAGGAATTTCACCTATTAATGTGACTTCTTTTTCTTTGCCACCCCCACCCCCCCCGCCCCCGCCCCAGCACGTAATTCCCAGGACGCATCAGTTATTTGGGAAGAAGAAAATCCTCAGACGCTCGCAAACCAAACGCACGCAGCCCTCGGCCGCGTCTTTCCTTGAAGGAAGGGAAGGGATTGCCCCGGGGGGACAGAGCACGGCCCGGAGAGAGATGGCTCCGGCTCCTGCTCCTGCTCCTGCTCCTGCTCCTGCTTCTGCCCCTGCCCCCGCCCCTGCTCCTGCCCCTGCTCCTGCCCCCGCTCCTGCCCCCGCTCCTGCCCCTGCCCCTGCTCCTGCCCCCGCTCCTGCCCCTGCCCCTGCTCCTGCTCCTGCCCCCGCTTCTGCCCCTGCCCCCGCTCCTGCCCCCGCTCCTGCCCCTGCTCCTGCCCCCGCTTCTGCCCCTGCCCCCGCTCCTGCCCCCGCTCCTGCCCCTGCTCCTGCTCCTGCCCCCGCTCCTGCCCCCGCTCCTGCTCCTGCCCCCGCTCCTGCCCCTGCCCCTGCTCCTGCTCCTGCCCCCGCTTCTGCCCCTGCCCCTGCTCCTGCCCCTGCCCCCGCTCCTGCCCCCGCTCCTGCTCCTGCCGCCGCTCCTGCCGCCGCTCCTGCCCCCGCTCCTGCCCCCGCTCCTGCCCCTGCTCCTGCCCCCGCTCCTGCTCCTGCCCCCGCTCCTGCTCCCGCTCCTGCTCCCGCTCCTGCTCCTGCCCCCGCTCCTGCCCCCGCTCCTGCCCCCGCTCCTGCCCCCGCTCCCGCTCCTGGCCCCGCTCCTGCTGCTACCCGCCGCATCGGGTCCGGGCAGCACCCCCGGTCCCGTCCCCGTCCCCGTCGAGAAGAGGCAGCGTGCTGCGCTAGTGCTAAGTCGTTTCACAGCCTCTTCGCTGGCTCCTCAACTCCCGCAGACGAAACTTAAAAGGCAAACGACGGAGCTGGGTTTCGTTGGGGGTTTTTTTTCGCTGTTTCGTGGGGTTTTTTTCCCAGTCGCTGGCGGTTTTAATTTCCCTTTGAAACCGGGGCACGCGTTTTTGTGGTGGCCGAGGGTGTCAGTCCCCTTTTCACTCCCTCCTTCTGCCCCCTGCCTTCACCAACCCGAAGCCCCGGAGCTCACCTTCCAATGGCACAGTAGATTTGCGCAGCAAGGAAATAAATCAGAGTACGCGAATGCATGTAACCCTGTTATAAAAAGGGCTGATCCTGGATCCAGCTGATGCTTCTAAGACCTTACCTGTGTGTACCGCGCCAGGTAAGCCTGGTGCATCAGGGCAGTGCCCTCTACTGAATAAAACCGTCTGTGCATTGAAAACAGGACCTTTCCGTTAAATATTTTGAACTTTTGGTGAAACTTTGATGGGTTTGAACTGGAAGGTGTGAAGTTTGGGGGGGGGTTTTTTGCTTTTTTAGAAGACTGCCCTGTGTATCAGAAAAATGACGTGCACCTTCTAAAAATGTCCCTGGGGTCATTCGTATGCCCAGGACTTTTGTGTTCCTTTAAGGTTTTTTTTTTGTAAGACAATCTTAGTAATACCTTTAATTAATTGCAAGGCTGGCAATAAAAAAAGACTGAGGACATGAGCAGAAGTGGGAGGGCAAATTGTAATAAAAGTCATGTTCAGAGTGCAGTGAGGTATTTAAAAAGAGATGCCTACTAGACAAGATTAGACATGGGATGGAGCCAGGTTTGGAAACCCTTGGTAACATGAAATAATAGGAGCCAATGAGGTTGCCCAATGTTTAAAGAGGAAGGAGAAGGATGAACACAGAGAAATGCACAAGAGTTGGGGATGGATATCCACAGCACTCCGACATCAGCTATGTTACGAGTGATGAAGACAGAGTTATGAACACACAAGAGAATGAGTGTTTGCTAGGGCATGATCAGGAGGCAAATAAATCACTGGTCTAACTTACACTGAAAAGTAATGTGTTTAGGCTCTACTGCAGGAGGGAGTTCCTATTGCTCTTGTTCAAGTGCAGGTTTCCCTTGGCATTACATAGCTGGGATGTCCTGAATGGAAGTTTTCACCTGCTGTAAACATGATGACATCCAGGATGTATAGCAGAGTCAAAAAAGTGTGGTCCCTGTGGTCCAGGTCTGCCGCTCAGGAAGGCTTAGTTCTTCCTTCCCATGAAGCAGAAGCAGCTCCCTGTGGAGAACAGCTGCTCTGCATATGCCCTCAGCAGAGGGTATG
This sequence comes from Laterallus jamaicensis coturniculus, assembly GCA_022605575.1. NCBI lineage: Eukaryota > Metazoa > Chordata > Aves > Gruiformes > Rallidae > Laterallus > Laterallus jamaicensis. The sequence goes on along the minus strand of JAKCOX010000002.1, from coordinate 51,054,151 downwards.
AAAAAAAAATAAAAGCATCCTTGTGCAGGCATGTGGCATAAAAACAATAAGGTGCTTTTGTGCACCTGCCTGAGGGGGTCAGATGCCATGAGACAGATGCAGTCATGCATGGGCTCTGTCACTCCCTGGCTCTGCAAAGCCTGCACAGCATGTGGATATGCTTTACTGGCAGACCCAAGCCAGAGTGACTGTACAGATAGCCTGGAACTAATGTGTGGCTCTCTGGGGCAGAGACACCCACTGCGTGGCTACATACGTTTGTAATAAAATCTGTGTAGACTCCCTATATGCTTCAGTCTTGAAAAACAAATGCTTTCTCCCAGTCAAGTTTAGATTCGGTTTGGACACCCCATCAAATGACATTGACATTCTTCATGCTTTCACTTCAGTTTCCATTGGAAGGCACAAGTATTTCACAGCACATTACAGCTCTTGATGTGCAACGTAGCACAAGAAAGAAAAAGGGCTTTCCCAAGAGCTCTGGCGTCCCTTTTAGTTACCTAGACAGACAATATCACTGGTAACGTTGATATGGGCCAGGTGTCATCAGGAAGTGCCAGAGGTACTGCTTATCAACTATGAGCTTCAGCTTTCAACACATTGTGTGCAACGAATACACTGAGAATTGTCAGTCATAATTGAAGGGGTGTATTCCCCACACAGCCAGTGAAAAGAACAGAGAAAAAGAGGGTGAAAGAAAGTAACTATTCCGAAATACCACTGAGATTTTGAGCTCTCTCTGGGTATGTGAGTGTGTGAATGAAGCCTGCCTTCCCAGAAAAGTACCCGTGTCATTGCAGGAAGCTGAACACGGAAAGTCGCCTTCAGCTGGCCCAGATTAGGCATGCCTTTACAGAAGTAGAACCCTGAATACGAATACATAGCACGAGTTAGCAAACATTTGAACAAGTCAGTTACTGTGGGAAAAAGTCCTATAAATTTCATCAGGCTCTGGAAGCATCGCTGCAGAAGTGCTGCTTATTCATTGTTAAAACCTCACGGTGTCTGCAGCTGTTCTTGCAGAGAGGGAACTCTGTGAGACTGGAGAATCGACACTGACATGACTTGCTTTAAACTAAGGAAACTTGAATGTGAAACTGTGCTTTTTTTGAAATCCATGTTTCCTTTTTTATTGGGGGGGGGTGGACACACGCATTTTCGTTTGCTGCTTCAGACACAGAGTGTGCCGTCAGAAAGATCATGCCTGAAGTTCAAGTGGAAAAATGCAAGCACGCTCTTACTTAAGCACTTAAGAATGTGTCTTTCCTCTTCATGGTCTCTTTCTTCTCTCTGCCAACTATTGATGAGCAAATATCGATTACTATAAACCTAGTAAAGAGTATGCAGTAAGACAGACTGTCAAGCTCAGAGTCATTTTCAATCCGAGTCACAAAGAAAAAGTGTTTTCAAATCGTGTTATGCTTTAGGTGAATAGGATTCCTATAGAAACACATGCTTTGTATATATTTTTCCAGTCCCATGCATGCATATATTTAGTCCAAGAATTTCCATGAGTCTCAAGCAGAATTCTCTGGCAAAATGCCCTGAGAGGGAGGAACCCACGATTCCGAGTTCCTGCCGCCTCCGTTACTGGCTGTTGTATGACAGGGCTTCCCTGAAGTGAGGGTCCTTCTTCACCTGCGACCTGAGAAGGTCTGATACGTCGTGAAGAACGGTGTCAAAATGCAAGATTGTCAAATGTAATACTGAATATAGTCTTAGAGTAATATCTAGAGAGCACAGTGCTGTAACTATATATTACTATAGATACTGTGAAATCAGCAGAGGGTTTAGATACAATTGAGATACCATTAGCAAGGGGAACATACAATATTTTAGGGCAAACTAAACCCCACCTCCTCAGTTTAGCACCTTCAAAAGTGATTCTAACTCTTTCATTTGCCTTGCAGTGTTTCGTGGAGTGAAGTTACTCCGTTTGTTGAAGATTCACTCAGTGGAAGAGAAAAGTCTGAAACAAAATTACTCTGAAGATCTTACATGCCAGCAGTTCAACATTTGCTGTTACTGCATCTACCCTGTGCTCTTGTCCAGGTGGATTCACGTACTTTAGGTGCCTCCTGTGCAATGCTACAAATATAAAATGAAAACAAAACAGTCATAAAGAAATACTGCACAGTGTAACTTAGCCCGTAAATCTGTAGAAGTCACTTTTTCCTTCCTCATCCTCAGTGATTCAATCAAAAATCAAAATGGTTAACAGAAATTCTGTATTTGCCACCTCAGTTTTGCACCAAGGAAAACTGTAATGCTGCTTTTTCATTACTTTGGGATTTTCAACTGCCTAGATAACATCATTGTTCAGAAAAGGACTGGAACTAGATAGGTTTAAAACACTGGCACTAGCAATTTAAGCTTCCTCTCTACTCGTTAGCAGAATTAATGAGTTATTTAGGTTTCGTCCCTATTTAGGTAATATTTTCCGTATGATACTAAAGTTTCTCAGGATTTTATACTTAATGTCTGGTAAGCAAAAAGATGCTGTGAAAATTGCTCTTTCTTCTTTCACAAATAGAGTTCTACTTGTTATTTTAAAAAAGCACATACCTCACATTGAGTTTCACACCGTATCTCTCTAGACTCTTGGCACTTCCTTATAAAAAGGTAAAGAGTAATCTATTTTAGTACATATTTACAAGTTGCATGTAAAACAGTAAAATAAAACTACTTTCACACAAGGCTATTTTTAAATAATTCTGTGAAAACTCTTTACACTGTGTCAGTAAATAGTTGAGAATTTCTCCTGTTTATGATTTCTTGCCTTCTGTTTGATGATGTATGGGGCTGGGGAGGGTGTTAGTTACGTGCCTTCCACTAATAGGCCATGAAAATATTTGAATGCAAAGAAGCATATAATTAAAGATCCAAATAAGAAGGAGAGAATATACTATTAAGGAGCAGGCATCATTTCTTTCCTGTCTAGAAACTAGTTTTCTCAACTGACTGAAGTATAAAACAAACAAAACCCTCCACATACTCAAAACCAGACAACTGCCTTGGAGCTTACCCTCTTTCATCATATTCTTTTTTTAAAAATGAGTATTTGAAGAAAATTCTTTGTTTTTCTAATTACTTGTCATGTCTCAAATCTGAGTGTGATATAGAGATATCACCAAAACAATGGCTCATGTTACGGCACTCAGCTGTGAACCCCAGATGGGTGTGTGCAGATATGCACAGGGTCGAGTAACCTGCACCCTAATTCCACATTTAAATGTGGAGAATGGTAGTTCTGGCCACAGAGTGTGCTGGATGCATAAAAGTAACTGAAGACAATCCCAGTGCAATTCACATTTCACCCCAGAAGAGAGAACCCGTATCCTGGCTAGCTTCTGAAGTGAATTTGCAGCGTCTCCATCTGTTATTGATGTCTGGAAACCGTAGCAGATGGTGCCTGGAGAAACTGCTTCTTGCAGAAAGTGAGACCTTGCCTCTTGTGAAGGGCAGCTGGCATCCCATCATCTGTACCTGCCTTCTGCCAGCATACCTCTTGGCTTTACCATCCCAAAGTCAGTCCCACACTTGAAGAAGCTGGAAAGCCGAGATGGCATGAGAACAGCGATGGATTGGGTTGGCACGGGATAGTAGCTCCCAGGCAGCTGGGATAGTAGCACATCAGGCAATGGCAGGCTTCGTACTGAGACCTGCTGGGAAAGGGTAAGAACGTGCAAAGAATGAGAAAAGCACTGGGAAGGAATCTGTGGGGACTCTGGATTTTACTGGGAGTCTAAAAGAAAATAACCTTTAATTAACAGTGGCTGGACTTGATACCTTATTATCCAAGGTTCCAGCAGTGTGATTTTTCAGCCTGGCCTTTAGTACCTGATAAATCTCCCTATGAATTAACTGCAAATTAAACTGTGAAGCTATACCAGTTAAACTGTAAATGTTTTGGGGAGGAGTGCTACAAAATTACATTTCTTTTTTGTAGAGAAAATGTGGTTAATGCCAATTACAACTCGTAGGTGCACGGCACTGTCTGCAATAGTCAAAATTACCTATGACTAGTATCAAAAAAGTGTCTCTGTACAGGATTCATATTTATTTATATGATGTAAAGTGAGCCAAAGGCTCTTTGTCACAGGGTTTCTTAGACACTGGTTTCGCTGCACATATTTCCTTTAAGTGCCCATAACTCTATCACTAAATCACCTTACAACTTGTGTCAAATACTGTTAGGTGCCTGTTGAACTCGCAAGAGGCAGAAGATGAATTCTTATAAAAGGCAGAAGCTTAAAAATACAGGCACTCTCTTAATTTAATTTTATTGTTTTATTAATATTTGTTTTTACAGTTTCCTATCAGCATGAAAACACTTTCCTTTGTTTGTGTGTTCAAGTGCTTGTTAAGTCCACCTACGAGCTCTGGTTCTCAAAAAGGAAGCTGTAAGATTGGCAGAAAATTTGGCATCTGGTAGAGGGAGTGGAGGAATTCATTGGATAAGGAGTTTGGGACTGAGCACAGAGGAGAAGCAGGAGTGTTTTTGCATGGTTTGGGCCTCGATCATAAAAACTTCAACAGGAGAAAAATGTTGCATATTTACCATGCCATGGCCTTTGACACGATTGGAAGTGTTCAAATGGCAGAACCAAAGGTGTTCAAAGGAAAGGGTGCCTTTATTTTCTCAATTTCATTTACATGTTATTCAAAGATGCAGGTATCAAGGTTGCATCAGAACCAGCTTAAAGCATGGGAAGTAGGCTCCAAGCAACTTTCTGCTCAGCTTTGCAAAAGTTCTCTGTACCTCACTCACTGCCATGGCATCGGAGAGTCATTCCAAAATACAATAAGCAGCATGACTTCTTGCTTGTTGAGTGCTGTTTATTCTCTTGTCTTCTTCCCTAGGGAAGATGCTTGAGCAGTGAAGCATCACCTTTGGGTAGAGCTGGTAGAACATAAAAACGTTTATGTTGACTCATTTTTATTTATTTTTTTTTCTATAGGTGGTCAAATAAATACGTCTCATTTTTCAAATGGAAAGTCAGTTTTGTGACTGTCCTTATACCCCAAGGTACTCATTTCACAATCTCATAGTGGTCTCCAAGAACATTCTGTCTCCTGGACAAACAACGTTTATGACAGCATTTACCCCTAGTGAAGTGGAGATAGGGACCAAAGGGAATGGTCTGCAGGGACAGATGAGAGCAGTTGTCAACACTAAGCTCTAGATGGTTTTTTGGCCATTGTGGGAAACCCCACTGTGATGAGAAGGACCAAATCTTGCTTTTGACTTCTTTGCAGGAAGAGATTGTAGACAGCTGAGGACAGGTCTGATGATACACTCAAAATAAACAGCGTGGCTGAGGGCTTTTTATTCTAGGTGAATTGTTCGAAGTGCTGAAAAGCCTGGTGACCAAATACATCAGACTCTTGCAGTCCAGCCAGGAAGCAAGTGAAGCATGACTAACTGAGTAACATGTCACCGTCTGCCAGCATGGGATGGGGTCTTCTAGCCAATCAAAGCTCATAGAAAGCATTACTCATGGGTAATGCTATGTCCGAACTTAGCACAATCAAGGAATGCAAAAGGACTTCTAAATTATAGATTCAGTTGATCAATTACAGATGTGGATCGACCAACTCCAAAGTAGACTGCATTTTTCACTCCTCAGAAAGGCTTTCCTCACATCATGATTCTTGCACGGGTTCTGTTTCATGCAGCTGTTTTTCATCCTTGGGCTGACTTTGTCCAAGTGCAGAGCCAACAAGACAGAAACAGCAGCGTGGTTGTGCAGAGTAAATAATAGAGCAGTGTATCATCTACCTTTTTCTAGTACTTGACTTTATGCCACCCGATGGGTTTAGCTTGATGGTGAAAAAGATGCAAGAGAGATTGTTCTTGAACTCCACATGTGAGCAGTCTGATAGCAATTACTCATCACCACAAGCCTGGAGAAAGGACTCAAAGCAACTTAGTATTTTCTCCAGCTTTCTTCCCTTTCAGAAGAAACAATTTACTTTCATGACTCACATCTCAGGTGCTGTGGGAGGATATGGGGAGGGGACGACTAATGAGCAAGTTCTCTCTAAGTTCTCGTTTCTATTAATGTTTGTGACATTTAGCCTCTAAGCTAAATGGCTCTGTAGGTCAATGGCCAGGCCTGACATCAAATAATCCCATTTCTTCTATAGAGCAAGTGCTTGCTTGTTGGAACCCACAGGAGGCTGACGTGTCATCCACTCCTGAGCTCTGCAATGCCTGACGCTTCATTTTCTTCAGTTAATTGATCATAATGAAGTTTTAGCGACAGCAACAGTTGAATACAATGAGCCTGGCAGGATTTTATTTGTTTCCCAATTCTTTTTCAGCCACAGGAGACCTTTGCTTTCTTATTCATAACAGAACAAGCTTGTGTTTGGTCAAAACAGATCTGCTGTAGCATTGCTTTATATTTTGCACATCATCATTGCAGTGGAATAGGAAAAAGTAATAATATCAGTTTGCTAGTGGGTAGTCTGCAGAACTACTCTGGAATTTTTTGATGGGGAACTGTAACTTGCATCAGCAGTATTCCTTGACTGAGGAAACTGTGAGTGGGAGATGTGTGATGTATATACGTTATTGCAATTCAGTAATAGGATTATTAAAGCAGTGCAAACAAAGCAAACAAATTATATGTTCCAGAAATATGTTTTCTGTGTGGTTTCAGGTGTCCATTTCCATTCACATAATTTAATACATAGTTTTGGGGGTTTTTTTTAATATATATATAGAGAGAGACCTGTATATACCAGAGGCAATATGCTACCTGCAAATGACTGACACCAGCAATGCAGAATAAAGATAGAATTTCATGTACTTCAGGACAGCTACTGCATTACTTCATGATCTGTTGTTCTTTGAAGGAATCAAGAAGCCAACAGACAAGGGAGAAAATGTTAACGTGGCCTCTACAGATTGGATAAAGACAGTTGACAAGATACACCAACAAGGGCTAGCAGGAAAAGTCCTTGTGTCATCACAATGGGACATGGGAGTAAATACAACTGCCACAGGCTACATGGAGCATCTCTAGGAGCTGTGGTCGGATCCAAGGTGTTCATCATATCCAAAATGACCACAAAAAGTGTGATTCAGAAAGAGACATGGTGTGCTGATGATGTTATTACACAACATCACAGAGGCTGAAAATGAACTGTGGAAGAACCTCAGGAGACTGAGTGCCTAAGTATAAAAACAGGAGAGGAAATTACATTTATGTAAATAAATGCAAAATGTGACATGAAAACACAAGCCTAGCTTTGTGTACAAATCTCATTATGGCCCCAAATTGGCTCTTACTACTAGGGAGTAAGATTTTAAATATATAATCTGTAGTTACATGAAAATATCAACACAAACATAAAATATCAGTGTTAAACAATGATTATTTATTTTTAAATAAATGAAATGCTATCCATTCTTAGGAAATGAATACTGAACAACACAAAAAAATGTCACTATGCCACTGGGTAAATGAATTATATATATTATGAATACCAAGAGCATGACTGAAAGGGTGCAGCAGAAATTAAAAGTTGGAGAGAAACCTAGCATGGCTACTCTGGAACCACAGAGTGGCCCTCCTATAAAGAAGAGGTAGGATAGGATAGGTTAGGATTACTAAACCTCCTGAGGACACAGCTGGGAATATGGCAAGAGGTCTAGAAATAAAGGGTGGCACGAGGAAGGTGAATTGAGAATATGTTCTAAAACATCTGGGAGACATCAAATGACACTAGCGACAAAATGGACTGTAGATGAAAAGGTGCATATCATTACAGCTTCTTTTTCATCAGAAGGACAGATGCAAGCTCTTAAATCATCTGAGACACTATATTAGCAGGTTTTATGGTACTTGAAACTACTAACAACACTTCAGTGTTTGCCAGTGACTGAATATTCCTGTCTAGTGAGTCACCTGAAAAGCCACGTGCTTTACTCAACTACTTGCAGATACAACTTTGGACATTTTTGTGTTGCAGCAAGCATATGAGTAGGATATCAAGTTTCTGAGGTCTACAAACTTAAATTCCCCTCCCCTCAAAAATGAGGCAGCCTCAGGGAACCATCCCTGGCCGGTAGTGCCCTCAAAACCACGGCCATGCGTTGTTTGGGAGTGTGCTGACTGGTAAGGACAAGACACACTAATAATGTCACAGTATAGATGACTGAGTGCTCAGACTGATACTGGTTTGGTTGGCTGGGTTTTTTCACTAGTACAGATGCAGACACTGATAGATGAAGAGGAAAACCAAGCGTATGATGCATCTTCACACAGTCCCAGAGGAGCCAGGGAAGGCTGTGGTGACTGATCACTTCCTTCTGATTCATGGGCCACTTACTGTAGAACTATTAAAAAAACCTCAGAGTGCAGAGGTGTTTTCTTGTTTATGGAGCACACAGCCACAAGGAATCTGGGATGAGGACTGCAGGGGCTTCACAGATAGCTGTGCCATATAGACAGCTATCGACAGCCAAGGAACGATAGCTGCGATTCTTTGTAAGCGCTGTACAGCTTGGAGCTCTGTGCATGATGTCACCATGCTTGGAATAATTCCTAAATCACATGAAAAATACTCATGGGCTGTAGGAAGTGCAGCTGAACTTTGCCAGCTTTCATTTCAGGCAGGCAGGATTATCTTTGCTCTTTCACAGAACTTAGCACAGAATCACAGACCCGTAGGCTGTAAGGCATCTCTGGAGGTTTCTAACCCAACTTGCCACTCAAGACAACATGATCAGCCAGGGCTTTGGCTATCTGAGCCTTGAAAACTGGAAGGAGATTCCACATCCTCCCTCTCTAGCACTGCACTATCAATCTAACAAATAATTTTCTCCTAATGACCACACTGAATATCCCAGGCCACAGTCTGTGGTTACTGCACTTGCTTATTAGATGAGGACAATAACTTCCCATAACCTGCTGGCCATGCTCTTCACAGTGTAGCCCACAATGCAGTTTGCCTTACTGTCTGCCAGAACTCAGTCTTGGCTCAAATGTGACTCCTACCTGTCCCCTATAATGTCCAGGTCTTTCCCAGCAGGGCTGCTACTCAGCCTGTGAATAAGTACCCCTCTGCTGATAGAAGAGTTTGTCCTTGTGCCCATAAAAATGGACACATTGCTTCTTCGACCACAAATTCAAACACCAAATGGAATTCATCCTTTTTATGACACAATTAATGACAAAGTTCAGGTGAACAGAGTGTGAATTAACCAAACCATCAATAATAATTATTTCATTTAGATAGGGCATGCATAAGGAACCCAAACTGTGACGACTTATAGACCTCATTTGTCCTTGCTTTCAACTGATGATTGCACAGAAAAGGGTTCAGAACAAGAAGCATTTGTGTCTTGTGCACAGTAATAATAATAAAGATAAAATTCAAAGTGGCTTTTTGACAGTAAGTCCCTAACAAGGCAAATATATTAATCTAGCTCTTCTAACACCTTTTAAAATAGAGAATGAATTCAGCACATGAAGACATGTGAAGTGGGATATTCTCTGGTGCCCAAGCATTGTACAATTTACCAGTCTCATGACAAGGTATCAGATAGTTGCTTGCTGACATTATAATCTGTTCTTCACCTGATCCAGAATGAGAAGTGCATCACATTTCAGGAAGTACCAAGGAGCACATACACTGAAAGCTGGATTAGTTCTTCCAGACCAGTCAAAGACCAGAGTATTATTTTCAGCAGGGAAGAAACTGGAGAACTTAAACCTACAATCCATTCCCTAGGAACTGGAGCCTTTTCTAAAGAAAAAATCGTACACAGAAGATCAGCAACATACTGAAGCCAGCAAAAAAATTGAATACATCCCTATAATTCAGAAGCCAAGTTTACCGACTATAAATCTGCAGTGAAAAGCCTGGAAAACCACACTGCAGACTTTCAGCCTTGACAGTGCTTTCCCCTGCTTCTGATGAGCAAGCACAGGGCCCTGCTCAGATGCTCTGAGTGAAAAATGGTGCCTCTCACCTATCATTTGTCTCTAGACAATGTGTGTTTCACTCAGACTTCCTCCCGTCACTTTAGCCGTGTCTGTGCCATTCCCATATTGGCCTTTTCTAATTGTGAAATAAGCTCCTGAGCTCTGCATTCCTCGCTTCTCTTTAGCTATGAAACAACCAGAAATAGAAATCCTGACCACTGAGTTTAAAACTGGGTTTTTGCTGGATAACCAGGCAAGCTCTTGCCCTTTTCCACCAGATGGAAAGCTGTCCCGGTGAGTTGAGAGGCTCCCCAGTTTTTTGGAGTCTGGCTGAGCTGTATATAGAGGATGAAAGAAAGGTCCTCCCTCCTTGAGCAACCACACCAACAGGCTTCATCCATCCCCATCAGGAGGCTGAATCTTCTTCTTCTCAACTCCCTCAGTTCTATTTCTTTTCTGAATTTCACAGCCCACTTTGGTTTAATGTGTACAGCGAAGACTTAAATCACAGTTCTTCCAAAAGTCCCTAAGAGGGCCAGCTGGGGGCCAGTCTGCTTTTCATCCCACTCAAAAACATTTCTCTCAGATGAACCAAATGCCACACAGAACTGCTTGCTCCTCCTCTACCTTCCTGACACACCAAACCCCATATCTCTTACATTTAAAGCAGAGCACAACATCTTTCCCATGCTAAGATCTCCCATGGCATGCTAGGTGTATTTGTCCTACCAACCAGCTGCTCCAGGGCTCATAGAGCAGGGCCAGGGAAGCAGCACTGATCTGGGGCCACCAGTGGAGGGCCATTAGCAGGACCTCATGTGGGGCCTGCTTCCACCTGCGGCCTGCAGCGTTACCTGCAACACGTTAGTGTCTAAATTAGCTCAGCTGAAATTAGCTCTACTTCCACACTGAAATGAAGGAGAATCTTCCTTTGCCAAAGCCTTGATATTTTTCTCCTGTTTCCTTTAAAATCTGGTGTTATTGTAAGACATTTATGAGGATTCAGTGCTACAGATTGCACTGATACAGGTGGTAGAATTGGAGTCTCACTGTAGACTTTGCACTGAAGCCAGTGCCCAGTTCTTCTCAGAGCACATTTGCCTTATATTACCACTAGCAAATCTAAGTATGAAAATAATTTTAGTGACTGAGTTAAAAGGAATCAGTCATAATTTCTAACATCTCAATCACACTTCAAGAGATAAAAACACACCTCGACTGCCATAGAGGCTCAACTCTACTATTTGCCTTGAGTGGGATCAGTTTAAAGCACCAGAATTAATTTGTTTACAAGTTGTCTTTGAAATTCCTTTAGGACAGCCTACTTTGACCACAAAGGGCCACAAAGATGATTAGAGGGCTGGAGCACCTGCTCTACAAGGAGAGGCTGAGGGAGCTGGGCTTGTTCAGCCTGGAGAAGAGAAGGCTGCGGGGGGACCTCATTGCAGCCTTCCAGTACCTGAAGGGACCATACAAACAGGAGGGGAATCAGCTTTTTAAAAGGGCAGATAATGGCAGGACAAGGGGGAATGGTTTAAAGCTGAAGGAGGGAAGGTTTAGATTGGATATTAGGGGAAGTTTTTTACAGAAAGAGTGGTGAGGTGCTGGAACAGGCTGCCCAGAGAGGTGGTGGATGCCACATCCCTGGAAGTGATCAAGGCCAGGTTGGATGGGGTCCTGGGCAACCTTGTATAGATCCAGGCCTGAGCTTGGTGGCCCTGCCTGTGGCAGGGGGGTTGGAGCTCTATGATCCTTGGGGTCCCTTCCAACCCATGCCATTCTATGATTCTATGACTTTACAAAGGAGAAAGATGAAGATTGGCTTTAGGATAGCAGAATCCCCATCCAAGGAGTTGTGTTACTGTCAGCAGCAGCTCAGCCATGTCACTTTTATAAGTGCACAAGGAGCAACATTATCACTGGAAAAAAGGATAACATCCCTTCCAAGGACTGATAGCCACAAACTCCTGAAACTTCTTAAAGAGGGAATAAATAAAAATCTGAGTTTCGAGAACATAGATTTTATATAGTTTTTTCTCCTCGGAGTTACTTTCCCTTTTTGTTTGGTTGGTTTGGTTTTAGGGGGTTTTTAAGAGAAAATAGTTCTCCGATTTTGTTTTGGACTCTTGCCAATTGACTCTTCCCGGTTTACTACCGTTTGCTTTGCTAATTCAACAGTACCCAGTAGGTGGCCTCAGTGTATAATGTATTTCCTTATTCTTTTGTATCAAACCGACCTTTTCATTGTAACAATGTTACTTTAGTTGCAGTGTCCTGCTTTGGACTACTTATTTTCAACATTTCGGCACTGACTATTTGATAAGTACTAATCCCTTTACATCGTCTCTGTTGGTGAAAAAAAATAATCATTTAATTCCTGGAGTGTGGTTAATGATTTGAAAAAAGAACAAAGAATCACAGAATCACAGAGTTGTAGGGGTTGGAAGGGACCTTGAGAGATCATCGGGTCCAACCCCCCTGCCAAAGCAGCTCCCCAGCTCATACTACACAGATAGGCGTCCAGACGAGTCTTGAATATCTCCAGAGGAGACTCCACCACCTCCCTGGGCAGCCTGTCCCAGGGCTCTGTCACCCTCACTGGGAAAAAGTTCCTCCCCATCTTGGTGCGGAACTTCCTGTGCTCCAACTTGAGCCCATTGCCCCTTGTCCTGTCCCCACAGGCCACTGAAAAGGGGCTGGCTGATTCCCCCTGCATCCCCTGTTTCAGATAATTATAGACATTAATTAGATCCCCCCTTAGTCTTCTCTTCTCAAGGCTGAAGAGTCCCAACTTCATATAGTTCTGCTCTGGTTTACAGATTCCACCTTCCTTGACCTTCCTTTACCTGTGGTTTTACATTCCTTAGAACTTTAAGAAACATTTTCCTTAAAGAACATGACATATGATCCAGGTTCAGACACACACACTCATATAAGTTGAGACACATGGCAGATCCCTGGAGTCTTCTGCTCTGGATCTTTCAAAAAGCTTTTGCTGGTTCTTGTTCACCCTCAGTCCCATCTTCAGAGCTTGCTTAACTTTTGGCATGCAGTCAGCCTCCACTTATGAAGAAAAGTGTAACCTACATTTGTCACCCTGTCAAATGCCTGTTCAGGTAAAGAGAAGGAGGTTCTTTTGATACAAAAACCGGATTGGAGATCATCAAATCATAGAATCATAGAACCATACCATGGTCTGGGTTGGAAGGCACCTCAGAGATCCATCTAGTTCCAACCCCCATGCCATGGGCAGGGACACCCCTCACTAGACCAGATTGCCCAAAGCCCCATCCAACCTGGCCTTGAGGGAGGGGGCAGTCACAGCTTCTCTGGGAAGCCTGTGCCAGGGACTCACTGCCCTCATAGCAAAATACTTCTACCTACTATCCAATGTAAATCTACCCTCTTTTAGTTTTAAGCCATTACCCCTTGTCCTGTCACTACATGCCCTTGGAAACAACCCCTCTCCAGCTTTCCTGTAGCCCCTTCAGGTACTCGAAGGTAGCAATAAGGTCTCCCCAGAACCTTCTCTTCTTCAGCTTGTCCTGATAGGAGAGGTGCTCCAGCCCTCAGATTATCCTTGTGGCGCTCTGGACTTGCTCAAATAGGTCATGTATTTTCTTATGCCACGGACCCCAGGGCTGGACACTTCATGTGTGGTCTCACAAGAGTGGAGTAGAGGGGCAGAATCACCTCCCTTGACCTGCTGGTCACACTGGTTTCGATGCAGCCCAGGATTCGGTTGGCTTTCTGGGCTGCAAGCGTGCACTGCTGTGTGATGTTGAGATTTTCATCCACCAACAGCCCCAAGTCCTTCTCAGGGCTGCTCTCAATCCATTCTCTGCCCAGCCTGTAGTTGTGCTTGGGATTGCTCTGACCCATGTGCAAGACCTTGCATTTGGCCTGGTTGAACTTCATGTGGTTCCACATAGGCCCACCTCTGAAGCCTGTCAAGGTCCCTCTGGATGGCACCCCTTCCCTCCAGCTTGTGGACCACAACACACAGCTTGGTGTTGTCAGCAACCTTACTGAGTGTGCACCAGTCCCCGGCTCATGTCGCCAACAAAGATGCTAAAAGATCTTAATGATCCTATTTCTTGTTCTTGTGGGAAACATTTCTTAGCTTCTAGGTGAGCAAGACTACCAACAGGTGGAATCACTGACATGTTTTTGTAGCTTTTTGTGTTTTCAAAGACCAGAAATAAATGCAAGTATTTAAGAAACATTCAAAGGCATCTATCTACCCATTATCACAAAATATGAAATTCTGAGCTCCACCAATTAGTGGAGGCACTTCTATAATATTTGATCTTCATGAGATTCCTTATACATTCTACCTTGTCAGATGTCATGCCATAAATCCTGTAACACAAGATCAGTTGTCATTTTTACTGTGACCTTCTATACTACAAGAAATGTCAGTGTATTTGTAAAACAATTTGCCAGTGAAGTCTATTTATCTATAACCAATGTCCCCAAAATCCCTGATCCTGTTTTTTTTTGTAGGTAATTGATACATAAACTCAGTCTTTGACTATTGCCAGTAAGCTAATAAGACAAACTGTCTTATAATTTCCCTACCATAATAAGGCCTGAAACAAATTTGGCTAGGATCAAGGAAATATGAAGCCTCCAAATATTTCTGGAATTGCCTCACTGTAAACTTTTTCAAAAAGGCAGATTGAAACGTCCTATAATAGATGTGACTTTGCATCAAGACGCAGATTTTTAGATTTGTGTTAACAAGGGCTTCCTAAGGAGAAGTTGGTATCTGGTCCTATCGTACCTGAGCCCCACTCTCAGCCAAGGCTTTGGATCTTCGTTGCCCAACAATGAGGCCTCAGTATTGTCTTCACTTAATGCTTCGTTTACATGGGGAGGCTAAGGAAAATGTCAAGACAAATTAACTGGTCGATGTACATAAGAGAGGCTTTATGACATTTTCATTCAGAAGAACAGCAGGCTTTTTGCACAGTAGGCTACGATACAGTGACCTCAGTTAGAATGAGAGAGAGCATCCACAGAGAGAGGTTCAGTGCAAGCTACTGTAGATGTACATTAGTTTATTTCATTTTAACGTTCCTGAGTATCCCAGTGCAGGCAATTCCTAAGAAAACAGTGCTGGCTGAAATGAAAACTTGGGTTTGTGACTGTCCCATCCATAGCCTGCTCTGCTACCATGGAGACAGACAGCTCTGTTAGAATCTAGTAATCTCATCTTCAAAGAAACAAAAACATTCTTGGTGAAAGAGCCTGCAAAGCTGTATTGGCCCTAAGGGGGATCTTGCGCCCTTCGTTGCAATCCCGCTTCATCACAAAAGGAAGCAGAACTATTCTCTGCTACCCTTGCATTCTTCTCATCTCTTTCTCTGAATGGTAATCAGAACCCCTTGATTATAAATTGTTCCATGGGCAGCACAACTAATGGGTCCTGCACAATGCCCTACATCTCCCCAGCAGCTCCATCATAGCACGTCTGTCGCCTCTCCCACATCCCTTCTTCTCCTCAGTGCAACTCTTCCAACTCTTCCCCACCAAGGCAGGACCCTGCAACGCTTTCAGTCCACCCTTGCATGCCTAGCTCAGGCTACTCGGTTCATAACTTTGTTATCTTCCCTCCAGAGCTCAGTCTCCTCTCCATAGCTCCTGCCAGTTTGGCAGGGGACTGACAGCACCCTCTCCAGACAGCACTGGAGGACTGGCCAAGTGTTGGCTGCCTCTCAGAGCAGGCAGCGGCTCAATTCTTCATGCACTTCCCTCTGTTTGATTCTCCTTTTTCCTACAAGTCGTCACAAGAAAGTATGGAAATGTAACTCCCATGTCTTTCTGCTAAATATGCCTGATCATATCATCAGCAGGGCAGGCAAGAGACAACCTGGTTAGCAACGTGTCGTCATGGTCAGAAACCAGGCCTGTGAGACGAGAGTCCTGGGGCCTTAACCCACACTGAGAAATAGCTCTCCCTGCACTCCCCACGAAGGGACTTCACCTCACTCCTTCATTTCTTTGTCTCTGTAACACAAATGTGAAATAACTTACCAAAATTAAAGTTCAGAAAGGTGTTGGGAGTTGAAGACACTGGTTGCATGTTGGGAGACTGCTGTTCTTTAGCGCTGAAGGAAGAGCAGAGAAAGTCTTCTAACCCTCAAGAACATAATGAAATGAAGAAATTAAAACTACTTGGGAATATTAGTATTTTGGGAATATATCCTGAAGAGTGAACATAGAAGAAACAAGAAGGAACTCAAATTATTTTTGAAGAGAAAAGTGACACATGGAATTTATTTGCATGTCAGCTGGAGAGACATGTAGATTGGAGGAAAAGTAGATTTTACCCTCAGACTGGGAAGGACAAAACTATGTCACATTCCAGTCCTGTGAGATTTAAATAAGTCTCCTCTTCACCACAGAGTAGACAGAGCTTTCACAAGCCATTGGAGATCCTGACTTGCTTCCTTCCAGGAGCTGCAACTAGAAAATCTCGACCTCTTATTTCTTACTTTCCTGTAGCACTTTATACCAGCATGGTTGGATATTATTACATTGGTGACTGTAGTGACCACAAGCCCTTTGTTAACACACCTGTGCAGTGCATAAATTACTGAGGAATCCCTGGCCTGGGTTCATCTTCCACCATGCGCACTGATCTATCCCAGTCAGTGAATGATTTAACTACTGTAAGACATCCTCCATTTCGATCAGATCTTGGTACAAATTCACTGGGCTGAACACAAGCAGAGCATCACCTTTTCCTTTTCAAAGAAAAACAATCAAGCTAACCACCCTGTTATAATGAGATGTCTCCTGATGCAGTACACAAAGTCCCTCACGTAACCCAGAACTACTGAACCCCAAACTAAACTGATGTCTATGGTGCGTCCAGCAAGAGAAAACGTGAGATGGAAAGCACCAGATTTTCAAACACAGCTTGGTTACATGCCACACAGTTCAATGGGAATTAAAGAAGGTGAGCTGGGAATGCTGTTGGGCATAAGGATGAGGGAAAAGGTGAGCAGGTAAGTGGAAAGGAGAGGGATGTCCCCAATACACTGTTGGGATTTGGCAGAGTTAGACCAGATTTTTTTTTCCTCTCACTGGCCCAAACGTATTGTAGCTATTTCAAAATATGACCATTAGCCCCTGTTCCACTACACAGAGGTGTACAGGGAGAGAAAGGAGCAGACTAGGATCACATACCAACCATGCACTACATTCAGTGTCACTCAAACTTCTAAAGCCAAGGAATAACGAGCTAAGATACACTCCAAAACCACCTAAGTGCTGCTGTCTTTGAGCATCTGTCATTTAATTCACATAAATATATTTTGCCTGTGATGACTATAGATATTGTTCCAGGATTGAGGCTCCAACACTGATTCCACCTCATTGCTAAATCTAAGTATATGTTTACATGAGACAGACATACGAAACCAAAGTGTCCCACATAGCTGTGCACTCAAGCTTTTGGCATGGTACGCAGAAGTAACCCTGTTAGATTTTACAACTGTTTATTTTATTCTCAGCCACATAATTGTTACACAAAGTTATACTTCCATAGGCCTGCCGTGGAGCCCCACAACCTCCTCTCCATACAACAGCAACCCTTACAAGACCTTGGGAGTCCACCACTGACACGTGGTGTAAAACGTGGCTTTTGACATTCTGGATCCCTTAGGGAATCTCTTTTGTCTTCTTCTGATCATATAAATGGGATGGATCATCTCATGCTCCAATAACAACTCTCTCAAGCTGCTCCAGCTGATCTCCAAACACCATTAATTCAGCACCATCTAAAGCTGGGGACACAGCTGAGTACCAGGAGACAGCTCCAAGTGATTATATCCCATTCCAGGAGGCAGAGCGAAGGTTGCATTAGCACGGACCTTGATTCCTCACTCTGTTTTTAGAGATTAGAGTGTTATTGAACTGCACATCCTGAACAAAGAGCATGAGACATTAGAGAGCAATTCTGACAATGTGTTAAGACATTTTTGTGCAGTGAAACCCGTGGGATTACTGAGCTAATGACCAAGCTTTTTAAATCTCAAGCTCACCTACTTCCCCTTCTCTCTTCCACATGAAATCCTCTCTTCCCTCATGTGACCATTCCATTCAGAAAAATTGAGACGGCTTATCTCTCACGAGTCCTTAATGCATGGCTGGCCCTGCTTTTCTGGTTTCAGAGCTTATGCATGGTGGTTTTGTTTGTAAACTTTTTCATAAGCCTAACAAGCGTGTGTTTTGTAGAGTAAAAAATACATACCTTTTTTTTCTGTAGAGAGGAGTATGATTGCATTTGAAACCAATGTTAAATACTGAAAAATAACATCTTACAAAGACAGTAGCCATGTGAAGTTTTGACCTGCAACTGTGCTTTTAAGTGTGGAAAAACAGGCGTGAAACCTGAACAGGGATGGAAAACTGGGAGACATTTTACTGCATACTTTTATTATTCAGTTTGTGAAACTATAATGAGCTTGTGCTCAGAACTTGTAAAAGGGTGTCTAATTTTCACACATAGTGAAACACATAGAACTCTGATCTTGTCTTTAACAGAAAGAGGAAAATCACTAAAAGTTGTATTTACACAGTCAGTAAACAAAACCCAAGACTGTACAGAAAAGACATCAGAAGGTCAAGTAGTACAAACATATGGAGTGTAGGACACGTTTGAATTTGTTGGTAACAAACAAAGATAATACATGTCAAAGAAAAAGAATGAGTATTTAAAATAAAATGAATGTTTTACTTCAAGCATCAACAGAAAGATAACCCATATGGGTTTTCCCTTCCCAGCACACCTAAGTCTCAGAGAAGGTGTGCAGCTCCAGCAACGTGAACAGAAGCTTAGCACTAGAGGAACGTTGCCTTGGAAAAGAACCCTTCCTTCCTCCTTTTATCAATAGTATAAAGTTATTTATAAAGTTATTTTGCACGTGTACCTGTGTAAGGTGATTCAATACATTTTATTACTAAACTGCATTGTCCTGTATGAAGAAAATAAAGTTATCTACTGCTGATACAAAGCTATCTTATCCTGCGTGAGGCAATATATATATTGGCTGTTTGAAATCGAAGGTGGCATTTTGACTTCTACTCAGTGAGCACCAGTTTATGTATTACTTCTGAACCTTCTCATCCCTGATGGCTACCATTCATCTCCAGTTCTGAGAGAGAGGGTCACCAGCAACTGGAACTTGAAGTTAGGCAAGGCTGAACACAGCATGATGACAGTGTTGCTTGCTCCACCCTGCACGTTTCATTGCGCAAATATGAAAGCCTGGAACTTCCGTATTACATTTGTCCCATTTTTCTTGGTAATAAATCAAATTAAGGCATCATGTTATTACGTATTAAATACCTCGGTGCACACCTTCTACTGTGGTTGCTACAGGTCCTAAACAAATGTAGGAATGAATCGTTGCATCTCTGTGGGAGGTGGCAGAACACACAAGACAAAGTTCACAGGACACACTGATAAAGAAAAGCCAGGAGAAACCAAATGAAAGAAGAAATTTGGCACAGGGACGTTCTACAAAGGGCCACCAGAGACAAGATGCTGAGAACACATACACAAGTAATGGCTCCACTGGGAAGAAGAGATTAGTCTGGGAATTAGATCTAAAAACCAGACAGCTCTGGCTCAGCTGTTCAGAACAGACTCTGGCCCAACTGCTGTAGGAGCCACTTGCCCTCCACTGAGTAGGTTTTTCATTTAAGATTTCAGTTCCTCTATGCTAGCACAAATCTGTCTTCTTTAAAATTAGATTGGTTTGTGAATCACATTCACCTATCAAATCTGAAACCTGCATACTGCACAGACTCTCATACTAGGTTTAGACATTTTATGGACAGTTAATGTAACAAGAATGTAAGTCTAAATACACAGGAATGAGATGAAAACTACACTTGCCAATGAAATTCTACTTTCCCAGACTTTCACTGTGTATAGGATAGGATAGGATAGGATAGGATAGGATAGGATAGGATAGGATAGGATAGGATAGGATGGGATGGGATGGGATGGGATGGGATGGGATGGGATAGGATAGGATAGGATAGGATAGGATAGGATAGGATAGGATAGGATAGGATAGGATAGGATAGGACAGGACTATTTCAATTGGAAACTGAAACAACAACCATCTAGTCCAACTGACCAGAAGTTAGAGCATGTTGTGAAAGGCATTGTCCAAATGCCTCTCAAACAGTGACAGGATTGGGGCATCGACCACTTCTCCTGTGAAACACATCAACCAACTACTCAGTGGTGAAACACTGAAATGTTCTTTTGCATTAAATGTGATTCATCTGTGGCTTTCTGTGACTCTACCCAGCATATGCAATTAAAAGAGAGATATATGTAATTTATGTAACTTCCAGCAACACCTAATGGCCATCACCTCTTCAAATGGCCACTATATCTGAGTCATGGCACTCAGAAAGCATGAGTTAAATGCTTCAGAGGAAAAGTTAAAAAGACAAGCTAGTTTCAAAGTGTTAACCATTCAGTTTTCCACATAGCAAAGCAATTTACCAAACACGAAGAGGCTTTACAGAGTAGCACATGAAATAAAACCAAATGGGTTTCCTTTCCTATCACATCTGAACACTGAGATGGTAGGATAAATATTTGGTAGATGAAGAAACACTGGTCCATTTCTCAAAATAAAAATTTTTTTTAAAAAACTCAAGCCACTGAGGTTGAATTGTACTTGAGCACTTTGACTCCTACCCAAATTTAATTCACATTTCCTTACCCACAGAAAGAGTCATGTGGAAGCGAGTCACAACAGAAACAGAACTGATGAAGACATGGAAAATAAGCATTAGTAAATTCTGAAGAAAGCCCTAAATATTTGAATGTTCAGAAAAATGTAGGAAGAGTAGATAATTCAGTCAGTATTTGTACAGGTTAGGAAAGAATTCTACTGTGGCCAGGGCACTCCAATAATTACGTATTACAGGAGCTCTGCATTTTACAGTAACCTTTTAATAAGTTACAGTGGGTAACATAATAGTTGACATCATTCAGGCCAGCACCCCTCAAGTGTCCAGGAAAAAAGTGAAGGAGGACTGGTGCTGGTAAAATGTTGCTATGTTGTTGCTACCCCTCTTCTCCTGCCCGCTAGCTCCTCTCCAGACCCATACAGCAGAAGGCTTTCTTAAACTACAGTCCTAATCTGTGTACCTCAGGCT
Organism: Laterallus jamaicensis coturniculus; assembly: GCA_022605575.1. Lineage (NCBI taxonomy): Eukaryota > Metazoa > Chordata > Aves > Gruiformes > Rallidae > Laterallus > Laterallus jamaicensis. Next base: position 51,033,011 of record JAKCOX010000002.1, on the reverse strand, counting down.
GGCAAACCACATTCCCATGTGGGGAAAAAGGGCATGGAGCTGTTGGAGCAGGTTGAGAGGAGGGCCATGAAGACGATCTGAGGGCTGGAGTACCTCTCCTATGAAGACAGGCTGAGAGAGTTGGGGTTGTTCAGCCTGGAGAAAAGAAGGCTCCAGGCAGACCCTATTTCAGCCTGCCAGTACCACTAGGACAAGGAACAATGCTTTTAAACTAAAAGAGAGTAGATTTATATTGGTATTAGATAGAAATTCTTCCCTGTGAGGGTGATGAGGCCCTGGCACAGGCTGCCCAGAGAGGCTGTGGCTGCCCCCTCCCTGGCAGTGTTCAAGGCCAGGTTGGATGGGGCTTTGGGCACCCTGGTATAGTGGGTGGGGGATATCCCTACCCACGGCAGGGGGGTTGGAACTAGATCACATTGAGGTCAGTTCCAACCATTCTATGATTCTATGATACTGTTGTTTCCACTCCTTGAGGAGTGTTCTTTGGGGGGCAGCAGGTGTGTGCATCACAGGTCCTCCTCTCCCTGTTTTCCAGACCCACAGAGGGAATGAAGAAAGAAGCAGATCCTGTGGGCCATTAACAATATGTTCTCTACTCTTATACCCCTGATGCCTCTGGCTTTGCTGTATTTGGAACTGATCTGCCACCAACCTCTCATGATTTCCTATGCATTTCATTGCCCTGATATATTCAAGTGTCTGGGCAACTTCCTCTGTGGAAGGTTTTTCTCTGACATTTCTGAAGATAAAGAGGAATGACTGAAACACAAATACCTATTTTAGCAGTGGGACTGGCAAGTAAAGGATTGATTTTTAAGATTTAAAGAGGTAAAATAATAATTTTTTTAAAAAGTTGAATGGTAAGGAGGAAAATAATGATGGAACAGTGGTCAGTTTGCTGAGCAGGAGGGATTGCTGTGTTTTGGGAGTGCTGAAGGTAGTAACCCACAAAAAAAGAAGTGGAGTGGTGAGAAGGGCTGAGAATCTGTCCTTAAAATAGTGTGTATGAGATGCAAAGAGGTGATGCTTGTGATGTAGTAGATACGGGCTGACTAAGGATCTCCAGACTGTTTCACTGGAAGCAGATAGGAATCTCCTAAGGAAGGGATGACTGTGACCTGTTCCTGATGCCAAGAGAGTTGAGGAAAGCACAACATCACCCGAAGAAAAGCTGTGTAAAACATAAGGCAGGAGAGGACTCGCGGGTGATTCAAGCCTCAAACACCACAGAGGTGGGAAAAGAGGTGCCAGCCCTGGCAGAATGGAGAAGCGGCTCTGGTCGTAGAAGGGCCTGTAGCTTTGAACCCCAGCAGTGGGGGTGGAAACCTGCTCAGGCGTAAGCACCCCGTGCTTTCCCCACTCGCCAACACCGGGGCACGCCGCAGCTCCCGGCGCAGGGGAAGCATGTCGGGGCCCAGTGACGGTGCCAGATGCCGATCGCTTTATCGGGTGCCCTGCCCAACCGCCGCCGCTGGCACACGAGGGGCGAGGCGCCCTCAGGTACGTGCCGGGGCTTCGCGCTGAGACCGAGCGGTTGGCGCCCAGGCTGGCCGCTCGCTCCGGTGCAACCAGCCGCTGACGCTTCGCGGCATGAGAGGCCCCAGCACCTCACGCAGCCGTCGCAGCGGCTCCCCCGGCGCCGCCGAGCCTCCCGGCGCCTAAGCCAACCGCCCGAGGGGGCTGCGAGCGGCGCACAGCGGCGGCCCTCATACCCGCCCTCGGCCCACAGGCACCCTCGGAGACCGGCCGCACTACATTTCCCAGCAGCGCCGGGAGCGGGAACCCGCCGCGGGGCGTACTGGGGGAGCCGTTAGCGGGGCCGTGGCCCAGCGGCCGCCCGTGAGGGGCAGCGGCGGGGGGCGGCGGTTGGCGTGAGCCGGTGGTGCCCGCGGGCACCTGCAGCTGCCAGTGAGCCCCGGCTGCTGGCAGATAACGTCAGTGCTCGTTCCGAAAGGGGTGGCGTGGGTGTTGAGACGGGCCGGTGCCTGACTAGAGGTTCGAGCCCCGGCCCCCTGCCTCCTCGGTTTTCCGGAGCATCAACGGCTCGGTGCGCCGTCGGAGAGGTGGGGGTGGTTGGGGTTTGGTTGGGTTGGGGTGGGGTTTTCTGTGTAGATAACGAGCCGAAAGGGGAAGCCCGGCGGGCTGAAGAAAGCCAGGCCCCTTACTCAGGCCCCGTTCGGGCCGGGACCGGTAACGGTAGCGCCAGTCGGTGCAGGGGCGGTTTTCAGCTGTCTCCGGGTGGTTATATGGGGGAAGCGGCTCCTTCCTTTCGAGGGCTGCGGCACTTCAGAAATCAGTTTTTAAAATGATTCCTTAAATTTATGATCTCTCTAATCAGGGGCGTCCTGGAGAGGCACAGCTGTAGGAGCTCGCCAGGCCTATGGGCTGCCGCTGAGTCAGGGGCGGTTTTGTTCCTCAGGCCCAGGGAGGCAGGCTCTGTGGCTGTGCATCACCCCACAGGGACCTGGCAGCAGACCCTTGCCCAGTTTGGCGGTGACCTGAGATGGGTAGATAGATCAGACGCCTTTTTGTTTCTCGTGGCTTTTTAGTCTTTTCTAGAAAAGGCCGGTTATGTGAGGTTGGTAGCTGGGCCACCTCTGTGGCAATGCCTGCCCGTTTTCCCATCCAGTGTTACGCCAAACATCAAAAGGCAGTCTATCAAATCACCACAAGCAAGCGGAACAGAACTGTACCCACATTACTGGGGAGTGCAAATAAGCGAATGCAGACAACGCAAACAAGAAGTGAATCTTCAAAGCTGAGGTTTGGTTTTGGTTGTTCCTAACTACAAACCCTTGGGACCACACTGCAGAAGCTGGACTGTGGATTTTCTCTGATTGGGAAGTTGGTAAGTCACTGGTTTTTCTTCAAAATTTGGGTCACATAATGTTTTAAAAATAATGAAGGATAGGATGGAGGTCTCGGTTGAATACAATCAAAGATTTTCCCCACCATCCTTACTGATCTTCCCTTTCTTAATATATCTTTCACCCTCAGTTGGCAGGTGCCTAGAAATTTACCAATGAAGCTACATGTCCCCATAGGGCAAATTTCAGCCCAATGAGAAGAGGTTACCCCATTCTAATTGCTAATCCGTTTCTTCCCTGAATAACTATTTCTTCACTTCACATGATACTCTGACATTCTTTCTGATGCTCCCTGAGCTCTTTCCCTAGTTCAGAGACCATTGATTTGGGTTTAAACAGCACCTGATTGTTAGCCTGACAGATTGTGAAACAAAGTCTAGCCTAAAACCAGGTTCAGTGGCCATGTTTGGTCCCAGCGTTTCATGGAATGGGAAGGAGCCTGAGGAAAATAACGTTAGTGGAACTATCCTTCAGGTACAGGAAGTTAAATGGGCAACAGTGAAGCTTTTTAAAAGCAGTTTTGTTTGGCTTTGAGCTATGGAATTAACACATTATCGATTTCAAGTCTAGTACCAAAAAATATTTCAGAAATTAAATGAGGACTGTGAAGTACAGATAATTTTTAAGAACATAAGGAATCTATTTAATAATCAAATAAATGAGAAATGCCACGGTGAGTGAATCATAGAATGGCATGGGTTGGAAGGGACCCCAAGAATCATAGAGCTCCAACCCCCCTGCCACAGGCAGGGCCACCAACCTCAGGCCTGGATCTACACAAGCTTGCCCAGGGCCCCATCCAACCTGGCCTTGAACACCTCCAGGGACGGGGCATCCACCACCTCTCTGGGCAGCCTGTTCCAGGACCTCACCACTCTTTCTGTAATAAGCTTCCCCCTAATATCCAATCTAAACCTTCCTTCGTTTAGCTTTAATCCATTCCCCCTTGTCCTGCCATTATCTGCCCTTTTAAAAAGTTGATTCCCCTCCTGTTTGTATGGTCCCTTCAGGTACTGGAAGGCTGCAATGAGGTCCCCCACAGCCTTCTCCAGGCTGAGCAGCCTTCTCTTCTCCAGGCTGAGCACTAAGATCATACCCCGCATTCAAAAGTAACCAAAACAAAAGGGGAAAAAAATTCTGCCTGTGTATTACAGAGCTGATGTCATAGGAATCTCTGTGGGCAAGGTTTCACGCTAGGTGATGTCTGAAAAAATACCCCAAACCATCAGAAAAGTCTGAATCTCCTGTGGTTATTCAAAGTCAGCTGCAGAAAAGTTCCAACTGTGTGCTCTTTTTCTGTTTAAAATACAATAACAGATAAAGGGCTACAAAAGCACACGCAAGCTTTTTCTTTAGGGTTAGCTGAGAGGAAAGATCTCCTGGACAGGTTTCCTTTCTTCACAGACTTTGTTGGTGCAGATGTATTTTAGAAAGTGAGGGGTTTTATCACACCACTTTGTGTTGCTGTGGTACCACGTGCAATAGCCCTTTGTCACCTAACAACACTGGTGCTCAGTTTCACACATCAAAAGCCAGGTACAGGCACTAAAATCACAGCTGAAGTGTGACAGCAGTGAGTTTTTAAAATATTAATCTTACATATCATGCACAAAGATAAAACAGTTTATTGCAGGGCAAAGCTGTTAACAAATGCAGTGGGTGTATTTCAGACAAACGTAGGGAAATTGTATAACAAAAACATCAAAGTGTAAATTTAATATACACAAAAATTATGTAGTGCAACATACAGAAGTGTTGGGGAATGTGTCTAAGAGAACTGGGCAGGATTTCTTCCCCCCTGCTTTTATATTTCAAATGTCTTTCTCCTTATACTCCTTAACTTTCTAAGCCATAGAGCACTGCAGAAGCCAAAAGCCTCGTTAGTACTCGACCTGTTGGAAAAGAACTCTGTGGAGAAGAACCTGGGGGTCCTGGTTGATGACAGGTTGGCTATGAGCCAGCAGTGTGCCCTGGTGGCCAAGAGAGCCAATGGGATCCTGGGATGTATCAGGAAGAGTGTGTCCAGCAGGTCGAGGTGATCCTCCCCCTCTACTCTGCGTTGGTCAGGCCCCACCTGGAATACTGTGTCCAGTTCTGGGCTCCCTGGTATAAAAAAGACAGGGACCTTCTGGAGAGAGTCCAGAGAAGGGCGACAAAGTTGATTAGGGGTCTGGAACATCTCCCCTATGAGGAAAGACTGAGAGAGCTGGGTCTGTTCAGCCTGGAGAAAAGAAGACTAAGGGGGGACCTAATTAGTGTTTATAAATATCTTAGGCATGGGTTGCAGGGGGAATTGGCCAGCCCCTTTTCAGTGGTCTGTGGGGACAGGACAAGGGGTAATGGCTGTAAGCTGGAGCGCAGGAAGTTCCGCACCAACATGCGGAAGAACTTTTTCCCAGTGAGGGTGACAGAGCCCTGGGACAGGCTGCCCAGGGAGGTGGTGGAGTCTCCTTCTCTGGAGATATTCAAGTCTCGTCTGGACGCCTATCTATGTAATATGAGATAGGGAGCTGCTTTGGCAGGGGGGTTGGACCCGATGATCTCTTGAGGTCCCTTCCAACCCCTAAGATTCTGTGATTCTGTGACTCTGTGATACTCAAGTCATCAAAGTCTTGAATACTAATCAGCTCCCTGGTTTTGATCGAATTGATCATAAAGACAGCGGTTTGCAGTGCATGAGGCATCATGTGTACCATGAAGCATAAGCCTGTACCACCAAGGCACCTCCAGAACCCCTCTGTGGAAAACCAGGCCTGTACAACCTTACCTTCTTTGGGGAGCCGCTCAATGTAAATAAACTATCAAGTGGACCTTAGACATCCACATCTGTAGATGCGGGAGAGTGACATTTAAGTTTGAACCAAGACTATTTACCAATTAAGACAAAAACCAAGAGATTTTTAAAAGGAAAAGCAGAGAAATGGTGATTAGATCTGGTACAGAATCTTTCTTTGTTTTCTTCTCCACCTATCATTTATCTCCACATGCAACCCCTACCTACCTGCAAGGCTGCCCTGACTTTCCATCAGGGCACAGATCTGCAAGCCCCAGTGAGATATTCATCACAGCCCCACCTGGAGTCTTCCCACCAGTGCATGGAGGTTTAAAATAGTTCTGTGGTTCGTTGCATCCTGTTGTTTCCACCCCTTGTTCTCCTCCAATCCCTCCTTGTTCCCATATGAGAACACACTCTCCCACCCACTGCCTTCATATATACTCAGTAAATAAAACCATGCTAACTTTTATTCCTGTTAGCTGGCTATCAGCCTTGCTGCCTCAAACATCACTACATCTTCAGATCTCTTTTGCTAGTGTTGCTTCTCTAACATGTCTAACTTTTCCATGTCAGAAACCTTACATTATTATTAGGAAGATTTTTTTTCCGTCGCAAGTGGTAGGAAGCTGCCTCACTCTGTTTACTACTCAGTGAAGATTTTATTGGTATGAATTACCCTTTTTTTCGACCTTTAAATCCATCCTGGCAGCCTGTACACATCTGTATTGTAAATGATGTTTTAGCCCATAGTCCCCAAGCCATGAATATATTTTTTTGCATGAAGAAATGAGATAAATCTCTCGTGGGCCACTTCCTCCTGCACCACAGGCAGGTTCTCTTAAAAGCAGAGATACTATGAGGAATATATACACCACAGGCACTTAGGGGAGCATGCAAAAGCAGCGAGTGAAGAGCTACACAGCAGCATTCTCTTTGCAGCTGACTATGGCAGGCATCCAATTATCTGTGTTTGCTGTGCATCAAAGCCTGTGCATTTGCAAATAAAATCCTAGTAGAGGGATCAGAAGATAAAACACTGCTGGACAAGGCTCAGATTTATTACACCATGTGGACACAGACTTAATACTTGAGCTTTAACACTTTAATGCTTTAACTTATCACGCTAGATTTACTTGTACCTTTTCTTTCACTCATCTCCTCCCTATTCTGAACAAAGTGGGTCAGCTCTGGAGGCAGACAAGAGCACAGCCGATGCTGCTTGCTTCCCTGAGCGAGCCATCAGCTGCCACTCCCAGCTAGTTCGTGCCAAAGCATGTTTGGGATCAACTGACTGAATGCTTCTGCACCCAGAGGGGATCAGAGCAGGGGGTTCCCTTCCTACTTCAGGGAGTTCAATAAAATTCGGCACCCTTGGCAAATAGGATTTCAAAGAGGTGCTGCTGCTGCCATTGACTGTTATACTGCTGGACAAGGATAGGTATCGGTAAGACAAGATACCTGTGCTCTTCCCACTTGTTCAGCATGACTCAAAGCTCTGCAGATCTCATAAAGAAATTACAGGTATTTGACATGTCCTCCCGAGAAATGGAAAATGTGGTTTTAGGTCCTTCACACTACCATTGTGATAACCCTGTTGTAACAGGGACTGGCACATGTTTCCGTGACTGAGGGGCATATACCACTTTTACCATCAGCAAACCCCAATTACTCCTAAGAGCTGATGTGGCCATCTATATCCACAAGGAATAATTGGACCTTGGCATTAGAGGCCTAACGTCACAGGCATTCCTCTTTGGGTAAAGAGCATAATTCCAGACACGCCTATAATGCTACCTGCTGCCAAGGCTAGAGGCTCCTGCCTGTGCCACACTTTCACATCCCATGGGACCTCCCATTAAGTTAGTCTTGTTTTGCAGGCTTTCACTCCTCTTCCCACACAACCTCCTGCACTGTGTGGGCACTCAGTAAATTTGATTACAGCATCAGCCCAGATGTGAAAACACAGCCCAAATATTTTCTTGCAGGGTTTTACTCATCGCTTCATCACACTGCTGTAAAATGCTCAGGGAATGACAGAAAGTGTCAAGCCATGACACCAACCACCCCATGGTAAACACAGCAGTTTAACAGGCTGTGAACTCTGGGATCGGAGCATCCAGTGATGAAGACACAATGATACTTAGTGCTGGCGTGGTCCTCTTCTGATGAGGATTTGTCTCTTCCTCAATTTGATTTGTAAGGAATAGAAGCATCCTATTCAGTGCACCCAGCTGGTGGTTATATTTGCTGTGGATGTAGAAAAGTGAGTACAGTACATCTCACCTCCTTACCATCACTAAACAGGATGTCAGAGTCCTCTCAGACATAGTGAATGGGGCACCAGTGCATAGTAGTTTGTAACTTCTACAATTCCTGTGGTTTGGATCTGCTGACAGAGGGAACTAGAATTCAATAAACTTCTGTTAGCAGGTAAGTATGGCTCAAAGGAAACACATATGTAAGTGAAAATTCAGAATGCAGCTCAAGTTTTCTGCATTTCGGATAATGATCCTTCCTTTTGACTGGAATCTCCTTTGCCTCAGCTTTTTTTCTTTTGCCAGAGTACAAATAAAAAAATCAGTTTTGAAGAACTCTTGTTTAAGTGGTGCTTGCCCTACTTCCTTCATAGGCGACACGGGAGACATTTGACTTCTATTAGCAAGGCACCAGTTTTCAAATGGAAACCCACTCCTCCCTGGGTGGGTGCAGTATGTGGCCAAAGACAAAGTATGCTGCAATTGCAATGATGTCCCTGCGATTCCTAAAGCAGCTGCCACAGGAATTGTATTAGGATTCTACAGGTTTCATGGTGGCATTGCCTGTGCTTCCTTTCCCTACTTCTTACCAGTTTAAAGCAAGCAGAAAGATCAGACTCTTTACAAGCATATTACACTATTCCACTTCAGCAGCTGGGATAGGTGGAGGTAATTAATGCTTTAATTTAAAAATATTTATCGTATTTTGAGTGTTCTGATAGAATTTTATATATATATATATACATATGTATGAGCAGACTTTGGAGAATGTGGCTCCAACAGCAAGCCAGGCTGTTGTTGTTTTATTTTTCTAAAGCATGGATGAGTATCCTAGTCACTATGCAGTTGCATTTATCCAGCTTAGACCAGCCCTTACTCTCTATTTGCTTATTTGCTTTATCCTCATTTGTTGTGACACATCCATAACCAAGATCAAAGGGGGGGGGTGAAGCCAGGTCAATGTAATCAAGATTCTACCACAGATTCACATGAAGCATAAACAGCAATTTATTGTGCTGCTGGTTACACTGTTTCACCAGAGGTGCCAATATCTACCTGACAACAAATACCAAGAGCTTTCAGGAAGTGAAGGTTAGCCAAAATGCAGATGGCCCTCCATAAAAAAATGGCTACAGACTAGCAGTACACTTAGGGAGCAGAAGTTCTACCCACAAGCAGAAGTGAGAGCACTTAGAAAGTTCCTCAGGCTTGTTCTTACGACTTGAGCAACTTTGGGTTCCTTTGAAAACATCCAGCACACTGTTCCACAAAACACACAAACACCACCAGCTCCAGTTCTGCTCCCCGGGGATTTGGCCAGCACTCACGAACTGGTCCAAAAATAACATGTGGCAAGAGGAAGACATCCTCCTTTAATACAAATTAGGGTAGTTCCATTTCTGAACTTGAATCAAGAGTAACAATCCCATTTGGGTCTTCTCTGACCACAGACTGTGGAAGATATTTGACAGTTTTAAAAAGGGCATCTTTAAGGCTAATTTTAGCCTTTCATCATACAGACAAGTAAGGCATTTGGTGAGTGTTATTTCAGTACATTTTATTCAGTGGGTTTATTACTTGCAGGAAATCTTTGTACAAGGTGGGGAAAGGAGCCAGGTCTCCCACCTTCTGGCCTCCAACTCCAATCGTAAGGTCAGTCTCAATGTTAAATGCTATGAATTTCCAAGTATGACTACAAGGCACATGTGTTTTGGATTTGCATGGCAAGGTTTTGGTACCAGGGTGGGGGTAGGCTGCCAGGGTGGCTTCTGTGAGAAACTGCTAGAAAATTCCTCCATGTTCGACAGAGCCCATGGAAGTTGGCTGCAAGGCAGACCCATGGCTGGCCAAGGCCAAGCCAATCAGCAATGGTGGTAATGCCTCTGGGGTAACAGAGTTAGGAAGGGGGAAAAAAAGGAGCTGCAGATTTGCAGCCAGAGAGAGAGATGAGAAACAGCAGGCACCCAGGTCAGTTAAGGAAAGGGAGAAGGCACACCAGGTGCCAGAGCAGAGATTCCCCTGCAGCTCCTGGAGAAGACCATGGTGAAACAAGTTGTCACTCTGCAGCCCATGGAGGATGATGGGGAGCAGAAATTCCACTTGCAGCCCATGGAGGACCCCACACTAGAGCTGGTGGAGACACCTGAGGGACACTGTGACCCTGTGGGAAGCCCATGCTGGAGCAAGATCCTGGCAGGACCTGTGACCCCATGGAGAGAAGAGCCCAGGCTGGAGCAAGTTTTCTGGGGGAACTTGTGGCCGTGTGGGGGACCCACACTGGAGCAGTTTGTGAAGAACTGCAGCCTGTGGGAAGGACTCACACTGAAGTTGATGGAGGACTGTCTGCTGTGGGAGGGACCCCACACTGGAGCAGGGGAAGAGGGTGAAGAGTCCTCCCTCTGAGGAGGAAGGAGCAGCAGAGACAATGTGCAATGAACTGACCAGAACTCCCATTCCCCATTCTCTCGTGCTGCTTGTGGGGCAGTAGACAGCAAATTTGGAGATCAAGTTGAGCCCAGGAAGAGGGGTGGGGAGAGGTGTTGTAAGATTTGTTTTTGTTTCTCATTGTTCTACTGTTTTGCTTGGGTAATAAATGAGTTGAGTCTGTTTTGCCTGTGACAGTAATTGCTGATTGATCTCTCCTCATCCTTATCTCAATCCACAAGCCTTTCATGATCTCTTCTCTCCCCTGCCCAGCCAAAGAGGTGAATGACATAGCAGCTTTGGGGGCCACCTGGTCTCCAGCCACTGCCAACCCACTACAACATATTAAAATAATTTTGAAAATTCAATGAGTTGGTGTTTTTTACACTTCCTTGTTTTAAGCAACCCACCACAATCAATACAATCCACAAAAAGAAAGCAGCAGCCAACCCCAAATGTAATTATCATCGCTGTCTGTCATTGGCCTCCAGGATTTCCTGTATTAATACATCATTAACTCTCAGTAAAATATTCTAATCCAGTGGCTAATTTTGCTTCTGTGAGTGGCTCCTGGGGGCACAGCAGTCTAGTCAAGCCAAAAACTACATACCTGAAAGACCTTTTGGCCTCTCTCAACAACACTTAAATAGAATGTGCAGGGGAAGCAAAAAAAGTATTAAACAGCACAGCACCTTTCAAACCCCTGCTCTTTTTCACTTGTTCCAAGGCAAGCATGTAAAGCAACCTGTTCCCTCAACAGCCTGTATCACAAGTGTTCTCTCTCTGTCCTTTCTCCCTGAAAGTATTTGATCACAGTGAGGTCTCAAAACTTCCTTGGAGATCACTGAACCAAATGGCAGATTTTTAGAGCTGCCTAAAGAAGCTTACATTACGAATGGCTGTTTCATATTCTTTGTTAGGCAGTATATAAAATCTAATGTTTCATAAGCAAGTGTTTGCTTAACTCATCAGATGAAAATACTACACAGAAAGTCGCACGCTCTCCCTTCTAGAGAAGTGTAACAGCAACACACACATAGCAGCCTGGAAAGGGCAAACATTAAAGGATCTCATTCCGGGGCCAAGGAAGTACCTTCAGTCATCGTCTCCTCACAGGGATGTTCCTTGAGGCTGCTGCTGTTTAGTGCTTTGCAGCACCAGGCTTCTGCTGCCTAAGGATAAGCTTAAGGTAAAAATCCACCCGCCAAAAGCAATGCTGACCTAAGGGAAGGAAGCACCGACAGCAGCACGTACAGATCTCTTCACTCTGTTCCTGCATTTCCACTTCTCCCCGTGTCCCGACTACTGCTGCAGCAGGTTTCCCAAGCTCCAGCCTCGCCCCTCCCCTGGGAGCACCCCAGCTGGGCGCCACAGGCCGGGCCGGGCCGTCCCTCTGCTTCCCGCCTGCTGCGGGTCTCCCCGCGGGCTGCGACAACCCCCCCACAGCAGCGCCTTCTCCACGCGGGCTTCCCTAAATCCCACGCATCCCGACGCCCACCGGCACTGCCCAGAAAACTTCTACCGAAGCCAAAATCGGCGCTGTCCCCTCCTCTCCCCCGGTACCACCCCCCAGCAGCCCCACAGTGCCCTGCTCCCCCCGCAGCCCACCTCGGACAGTGCCTGCATCAGCCCTACAACGCGCATCTAGTCCGGCCGCACGACCTCCGCCTTCTCCCAGCCCATCGCCTTTCCAACAGAGGTTACCCCTCGGCAAGCGCCGAGGCGCACAGTAATGCCGCTCGTTGTCGGTTAGCTTAGGGTTTTCCTAAAAAAACCAAACTAGGCGGGCCGGGGGCAAGAGCTGCCCCGAGCGCTCTCGCCCAACAAGCTGCTCCGGCCTCAGCGAGGGGCTAAGGGGCCCGACCGCCCTCACCGGGGCCCGACCGCCCTCACCGACCCCCGCACCACAGCCGGACTCCGCTCCATCCCCTGCCCCGGCTTCCTGCGGAGCGCGGAGCCTTCCGCCCCGCCCCCGGGCATCCGGTCAGCCCCGCGCCGGGGCGGGCTGCCAGCATAAAGGCAGGGCCGCGCCTTTCCGCCCCGTTTCCCTGCCTGCTGCCCCATCCCTGCGGGCTCCGCTTCCTCTCTCGCCTGTTCCGGGAGCTGTCTGTCGCTGCGCCACGCCGAGTAGGCTGAGGTACCCGCGGCCACGGGGGTCCCTGGGCTGGAGGACGCGGCCGCTCGGGCGGGGGAACTGTGTTTCTCAGCCTCCAGCCGGTGCCGGGCGCTCCCCCGTGCCCCTGTGAGGGCAGGGCCCGCTGCTGGGGCGGGGGTGGGCGCAGCCGGGCCTGCGGGGGTTAGGAGGTGTGTGTACCGCGGCGGGAGCCAGGCCTGGGGCGGGCGGTGAGCGGGTCGTGGCAGCTGCCTGAGGGGTTTTCCTGGGATGCGAATGGGGTTAGTAGGGGAGGGCACGGTGATGCCCCAAGGTACCGCTACGCCTCAGCCCTCGGACCTCGGCTGCGGGACCGCTGCGTTTCGTTGTGAGCCGCAGCCTTCCAGGCGTGCTAAGCAAATTCACGCTTGGCAGGCTCCGCTCAGGTACCTGCGTGAGCAGCCTGCAATCCCTCTGGCTAGCAGAGGTGTCTTGCGGTTCAGGTGCCCCACAGCTCCGTCCTTGCGCCTGGGGAGCACTGACAGTCTGCAGGAGCCGCTTGCTGAGCCTGAGCGCAGGTACCAGCCAGTCCGATGCTGCTGCAAAGCTCTTTGTGCTGGGGGGGTATCTGGTGAGTCCTAGTGAAGGCTGCGATACTGTGCTACGGCATAGAAGCCCTCTGCGCTTATGTCTGTGTGGGTGCAGGCATATAAAAACCAATACGTGGCATCAGGAGGGATTTGAGGCGTTAAGTGTGACAAAGGTACCTCGGCTTATTCACCTGTAGTTCGATCCCCGCTCGCTTTAGCTGAGGAGCCAGAGTCAGTCCTGGCGTGTCGGCTGATTTAGCTGTCTGTATGGACACAGCTGGTTACAGTAGCTGGCGTAATTAGGAGCACTAATGCGGTGAGATAGTGAGAATGGAGGAGTCTTGGCCCACACAAGGCTGGGTTGGGCGGGAGGTGTGGCGGTGGAGGTTGTCTCATTGAAGGATGCAGCGTTGGTGTTCTAACAGAAAGTCTGTGGCCTGTGTGCCTAAGCTGACTCTGCTTCTCTATGGGAAAGTCAGTACTCCTCTGAGTTCTTATGCCACCTATGCAAGCCTCATACATGACTAATTTACTTCATAAATCACTGACAGAAGTTCTAACCTGGGCTTAGGTCGAATTGTACATTACACTTTGAAGGAAATTTCCTCTCTTGTTTCTTCCATAGGTGTTAATCACAGCAACCTTATCTATACCAGAGATGCCAATTTCCTTTCTTGCAAGTGGAGGATGTTAACCTTAAGTGCATAAAACTAGTGTAATTTGTTGCTTCTTTTTCAGAACCAGCAAAGGACATGTGTTTCCAAAAACTTGCTGGCTTTTTGTCATACAGGAGATTTAATAACACTTTTAATGCTCCTCCTGTGTAACTCTGAGTTAGCTTATATCTGTAGTAGCTATGAGATCCTACTACAGGAGATGTCAGTGTTGGCTCTAGAAAAGTGTTCCCACTGTTTTGATATTTCTTCCATTGCTTGCTTGTGTTGCTGCCTTTTGTCTGTGCCAGAACCTCTGCACACATCTTTGTCCCATTTTGTAAGGAACAGAAAGGGATCGCCCTGTAGCTCTTCTCTAGAAAGAACAACTTGTTTCCCTACCCACTATGTTTTTGATGAATGCTTTGCTGTTACCAGACTAGTTTTAAGATGTCCTAATTCTTCTGCCAGAAAACTTTCTGAAATAACTTGCTTGGTTCAAGCAGTGGCCTATCCCTTCAGAGCTGGTTCCCCATGTGCATGGCGACATGTGTATAGCCACATGCTACATTTCATGCACTTTGCTCAGAGTAGCAGATATCTGAGTAACTTATCTCCTGGCACTTGTCAAGCATGATTACCTGTACACACAGATAGCAGTGTTAACTAAGAGATGTGATCAAACTGGGCACGCGGTGCCAAAGGTTGAAGTGTAAGTGCCAACATGCTCTACCTTTAGCTGAGAAGGAAGATGTTAACCCTTCATACCAGAGTTCGTCCCAGATTAAAGCTTGCTTTGACCAAGGGTGCCCTTCCAGCACAGCATTCATATACTGGGAAATAAACAGCATTCTTTCAAGGACAGCCTGCTTGCTGTCAGCACTACTGTGATGAGTACAGGCTGCAAAGTGAAATTCCTACCTGAGATGGTATGATTCAAGCCCATTACATTTGCTTAATGCAGGGAGGTGAGGAGAAGAAAGCCAACAGCTTTGCAATGCATTCCTATACAAAACATTCTTCAGTTGCAAAAGCAGGCTCTCCTCAGTAATGGAAGTACTGGCATTGTAAAGCTAGTAGGGACAGCCAGTAATTTACCTGGTGTGGTCTGGAGATTTGTAAGCTTATTGTAGTCTGAAGCTCCTGATCCCCTGAAGCTGGTAATATTGCAGCAGGCTTGAGACTGTGATTTGTTCTGCATAAGGTTTAGGGAGTTGCCTACAGAGCGAAAAGGTTGTGATCCTAAAAGGAGAATTCTTCCTGACCTGAAGTCCTGCCTTGTGAGCACTAAAGTTGTTTGGTTGAGCTGTAAATTGTGATTTGCCACGCATTTCTGCCTAAAATGCTCCAGGAGCAGCTATCACTTTTTGATTCTAGGTTTTAAGTCCACGTTCTCTGAGGACAGAGTGGAACACCCTGATGTGAGGGGTGGGGTACTGCCAGATGGTAAATCAGTTTTGTGCTGCACTCTGGAGCAGAGTAGGAGCAAACTGGAGATGACACAGAAACAGAACAAATGTGTCAGATGTGCAGATGTGAGCCTATGTATTCTTTGAAATGGCACTCAGAAGCAGGCTAGAGAAAATATTTAGAATGGATCTGAAAATGCTTTTCAGTTCTGAAATATTGATGCTTGCATTTTTTTCTCTTTATGTTTTATTCTTTCTGGTAAACTTCTTTTTTTAAAGGTACCTAAAGAAATAGCCTCAAGATGAACTTCTTCCTGGAAACGTTGCAAACCATCGGACTTACTGTTTATTACTTGCTGGAGTCGCTGCTGTTCTTGGTTGTGCCCAGACGGAAGAAGAGTGTTAGTGGTGAAATAGTGCTAATAACAGGAGCTGGAAGTGGCATTGGAAGACTCTTATCTGTGAAGTTTGCCAGTCTTGGAGCCACAGTGGTTCTTTGGGACATTAATCAAGAGGGGCTCAAGGAGACAAGTAGGCTGGTCAAAGAAAATGGAGCAGGGAGAGTACACTGCTACATCTGTGACTGTAGCAAAAGGCAGGACATCTACAGAGTAGCTGACCAGGTAAAGTACCTTATTTCTGGCTTTGACTCTATTCTAAGGTGAATGCTTTGCATGTGTGTATGACATAAAAGTTTTAGTAACTTCAAGCTAAGAGATTAAAGTTAATGCATTGAGAGCATATTGCACTTGCTACCTAATTCAAGGATACTAGGGGTTTTAGGGTTGACTATGTTCCTTAAAAAATAAAAGAAGAAAGTGCTGGCTTTCTTTTTCAGTAGCTAATTCCACCTGGGTAGCTTCTTACTGATTCAATTACTGAGCAAGCATTTACTAGTGAAGTGCAGAAAATCAATTTCTTGAAGCTAAAGCAGTATTTCAAGTTCTGGCAGCCTTATAGCAAAAGTAAGCCCTAAAGACCATACACTGTAAAAAGGATTAACTGCTTAGGCAATTTTCAAATAATTCCATGGCTGTCAGTAGATTCTTGCAGACTTGCTTTACCAGAATGAATAAATGTATCTTGAAGTCTTAAATATTTCTTCCTTTCCTTTGGGGAGAGCTCTGTAAATATAGCATGTGGTTAGATATTTTTGGGTGGACCAATAGATTTGCCAAATCCAAAAATTGCTCAACAGTTTCCATTATAACAACCAACCTGTTCTCATTTTGCTTAAAATGTTGCTAAACTTAACTGCTGGACTAGAAAGTTTCCACAGTGGGTGTTGGCCTGAGGATGACTTCAAAAACAAAGTTCAGCTGTCTTCAGGAACATCTGTTGGCTGAAATAATGTTCCTCTCTTGGTGCTGTTTAAGAAGCTCTAGCCTACTGCCTCTTCCTATCTGCAAAAATGACTAGAACAAACTTTAAGTGAAGTTTGTGCATGACTTACAGGTTATTAGAGTCTGGGACTATTGGCTTTGCCATCTGGTAGTGCTGGTCACCGTGGGTTTCTGTTGCAGCTCTGTTACGCCAGCGGAGTTGCATGTTTTGGAGAGCAGTGTAGGTGAGAGGGACCTGGGGGTGCTGGTGGACAGCAGAATGACTATGAGCCAGCAATGTGCCCTCATGGCCAAAGAGGCCAATGGCATCCTGGGGTGTATTAGAAGGGGGGTGGTTAGTATCTCAAGAGAGGTCCTTTTCCCCCTCTGTTTGGCCCTGGTGAGACTGCACCTGGAATATTGTGTCCAGTTCTGGGCCCCTCAGTTCAGGAAGGACAGGGAACTCCTTGAAAGAGTCCAGCGCAGGGCCACCAAGATGGAGTGGAACATCTTCCTTATGAGGAAAAGCTGAGAGAGCTGAGCCTGTTTAGCTTGGAGGAGACTGAGGGGTGACTTTATCGATGATTATACATATGTAAAGGGTGAGAGTCAGGAGGACAGAGCCAGGCTCTTCTCAGTGATGGATGGTGATAAGGGGCAGTGGGTGCCAGCTGGAGCACAGGAAGCTCTGTGTGAATATAAGGAGGAACTTTTTCACTGTGAGGGTGACAGAGCACTGGAACAGGCTGCCCAGAGAGGTTGTGGAGTCTCCTTCTCTGGAGACATTCAAACCCCTTCTGGATGTGTTCCTGTGTGATTTTTAGTCTAGGTGATCCTGCTCTGGCAGAGGGGTGTAGGTAAGTGTGGCGGGTCAGGGGCTGTAAACATAGGTAGGCAGGAGCAAAGAAGTGGTAAGAGGGTCTCGTTGTATGATTCATTGTTTATAATCTTCCACCAGCCATTTGCTAACAACTCATCTACCAATAATCCTCCTGCTGATCCACATAGAAGAAAATACCCTACTGCTGTTATTTCAGAATTGTCATGTCCTGCTGGTGACTGAGGTAGAACCATGCTGACAATTTTCCCATCTTATTAGTGATAAAAAGACTTCAGGTCAACAGTGGCACCAAGCACTGCCTGATACTAATGTGGTGTAGTAGACTTTGGCTCAGTGTGCAATGTCAGCCTTTGCAAACTGAGACAGTGTGGTTCCAGGTTTTGTTTTCCCCTTCCCAGTGGTTCAGCTTCATGCAACGACTTGGAGTCTTGCAAGACTACAGTGAATGAAATTCATGCAGGCACAGTGGGATATGGTTGGAGCTTTTGTGCCCAGTAAAACAATCTCAAAGTGAAAACAGAAAGTATATGAATCTCTGACCTGATTCTGGTACTTCATCAGCCACAGAGAGACCAGGAAAAAGTCACTTCAAGTAGGAGGAAAACCAAGAAGCCCTACGTGTGTGGTATCCCTGTGCCTTTCCTGTACCAACAGGGCGAGGGACAGCTTTTAGCTACCAAGATCTAAAGCTTAATTTATTTCTCATGTCCCTGTTCCAGAATTACCCAAAAGGAATGTGGTGTACTCTGACCTACCCTCTGTCCCTTCCTCCCCTTTAAGAATTTAGGGGTTTGAGGGAAGTAAATCTCTGGGTTTTGACCCTCCTGCTTGTAAGGGAACAGAAGCCCTTTCCTCACTGCCGTGTTAGTTGCTTCTGGACTTGCAGTTACATCCAGGATCTCTCTTGTGTGGTACTTCTTGGTTTATCCACTGTGTTTTCTTGCTTGTTAGTCAAGATGACAAATTGCAGTCAGTTTTCTACACCTCTGAGAATCTTTGTGTGCAGAGGAGCAACAGTAGAAGCACACTTCTTGGTGGTATTTCATGCTGCTAGAAAACATCCAGTGCTGTGTTCCACCTCTTGTATGTACAGAGAAGATTGTGGTCCTTAGAATGTAGATACTTTGGGATGCTGCTGGGAATCTGGGAGTTTGTCACTACTAAACTTCAATATAAAATCATAAATGCAGAAACAAACTCTTTAAATAAATCTTTATACATGACAAATGTTTATCCAGATCAGCAGTTTGCATAATGCTTGCCTTACTTGGGCCTAAAACAAACACTTGAAAAGTTGACATTATTCCCACACCCCCAGTAGCTAAAGAAAAGGCTTGATAAAAGGTCTTCTGCCTCAGCAGAGTGTGGAAGTCTGGGCTGAGTGCCTTGGTTCTGTCCTGCACAATGGAGAGCTGATAGAAGGGAATTTAGACAGCTAATTAGCTGAGGACAGAGCTGCTACATCTAGTTAGTAGGGTAGCAGCATGAACAGAGGTGGTGTGAAGCTGGAATTGTCTGACTTGCAAGGAGGCACTTAAATCTGCTTTGAACGTGTCAATGTGTTTTAGAAGACTGAATAGAGATGGGTGGTAAAGGAAGGGATTGTTCAGGTTTTCAGCACTAGTTAGAAATGGAATGATTTGAGGCTCTGTTTGTGTTTCCTTTCTCCCACCTAACCTGAATGCCCCAACCACCAAGTTATAAACTGTATGTACCACACCTGCCCCCTCTGTCTGTCTTGTGTTGGCAATAAAAATAAAAGCATGACCACTTACTTGGGTGTTTATTTGCCTGATTTGGGGAACTGGCCCAGGCTTCCAGAATTGCTAGATCATCTGGCACAAGGCAGTTTTAAAACATCATTTACTAACGATTACATTTAGGTCCCTGAAAGCATACTAATTTTAATGTGATGAGGGGTACATCCTGTGTCAACAGCTGCCTGTGGACATCAAGTGGTGCTGCTGCAGAAATACTGTTATGTGACAGTGTTCTGAGAGGGGAATAGACAGACAAGAATGTGTGAGCAATGTGGAGTGGGGCTCTGGCTGATGAATTTATTATAAAAGCTTTTCTGTATAACCCTGCCAAGGCTGCTTTCTGGTTTTTAAACCCTTACTTAGTGAGCAAGTGTGGACAAGATTGGAACAAGTTTAAGGAAGATGAGGCAGTTATGCTAGCCTTAAAGATAGGTGGTCAATTAGCCTTTAATTGTTTACTATTATAAAATGTAGCCAACCTGGTCTGCTTGTGCTTTCTTCAGTCACTCTAGGCACCTAGCAAAGGATTCTGTCATAGAATCATCATAGATGACATTGAAACATGGCTTCTGAGAGTTGCTGATCAGCACATGTTTAGCTCTTGATCTGGTAATTGTAACTTAAACAACATAGAGTACTCACTTCCTTTTCCCTAGATAGCTCAGATTAATGAATTGCACTTCAAACACTGCGTTCAATGTTTTCATTCTTTTGAGAGCTGGCCTAGTATCTGGGTGTCAGCTGGCCTGTGGTGGTTCTCTCAACTGAGTCTGTTTCTGAAAGTCCTTTCTGGAGCTAAAATGAGAACTGTACTTTCTCCTATTGAGCTAAATATGTGGATATTCTTTGGCCAATGTATTTTCTGTGAACCATCTTTAAAGGTTCTGGTACAGCATTAGTGTTGAAGCAAATACACTAGAAGAACCAAGCTCATGCACCATGAGCCCCAGAAGCTTGTAAAGCTTTTGCCTTATGTGAATTTACATGTCCTAAAATCTTTCTTTATTCAGAACCCTAAAACTTTTGTTTCATAACAAACTACCAACCTGCCCTGAGCTCTTCTCATTTCTTGTGTTGCCCTGAGAACTACTGTCAGTGGAGACACGGTGTTCTTTTAGGCTGTCTTCACAAGAAATAAACCTGAGGAAAAAACCCCTTTTTGCTTGGCAAGATATGCTCTTAAGTTCCTGACCTGTAAAGTTGCTTGAAGTAGTCAAGATACTTGAATAAATAAAAATGTTCTGAGGAAGTAATTGATTTTACAGGAGATCTTTCTCACTGCCTACACATGAGGAATGCTTCTTACCACAAATGTGTTTGCCCATTCTTGTTCCAACACACTGAGGGCAGAAAGCTCCCATCTGCTCCCCCAGAAAGCTGTAGGGATGACTGACTTAGTGTGTGTGCTGTGAAACGCAAGTGAAGCCACCACTAGTGGAAAAACTACTATGTAATAGTACATGGCAGTGTTTAACACTCACTGTTAGAAGTGGAATATGTCAAGATTCTTCATGCTGTTTTCCACATATCTGAAAGATGGTGTCACCATACTGCTGCCCAGAGCAGTGGGAGAGATGAATCCCTGGGCTGTTGGGATGCAGGCAGATAATGCTGCCAACAGGGAGTCCAGTTTTCCTTCTGCTCATCAGAAGACTCAAGAACTGTGAGCTGCTTTAGCCTTCAAGTTGTGTGACATCACTGCTGGGTATCATGCAGGGAAGCTCACCCAAGTGGAAGCTTAGGCACTGCAGGCCTCCTGTGGATTTGGTGTATATGACTCTGGTAGATCTGTGCCTGAGGATCTATGCACTGTGCCTCACCACATGGTGTAGAAATTACCCTATGAACAGAACTGCTCATTAGTTTTAAGGAGGATTTACTGTAGCAACATGCTTATTGTGTTACTTAAGCTCTCTGCAACAGAAACTTATCCAGAGTAGTCACAGGAAGAACCAGAGGTGCTGGAAGCAGAAGCCTGGGTAGGGCTGTTGGGCTCCACACCTCCAGAGAAAGGCCAGTTGTAAGCTCAGCTCTAAAAAGTCATTAGGCATGAGTGAACCTGAGGTGTTTGTGTAGCAATCATAAGTTAAGCTTAGCTGAAATGTGAAATATTTCTATTTTTACATTTTTACATATAAAACTGGGAAAGTAGATTTTGCATTTATTGTGTAACATCTTGGGGCTTTTTTGTTTTAGGTTAAAAAAGAAGTTGGTGATGTTAGCATCCTGGTGAACAACGCTGGTATTGTAACGGGGAAGAAGTTTCTCGATTCTCCAGATTCACTTGTGGAAAAAACCATGGAAGTGAACACAATGGCACACTTCTGGGTAATACCTGTCCTTTGCATATGTGTATCAAACCAGCCCTTTAACATATTTTCAGTGGTTTTTTTGCCTTTTGGAACTAAGGGAAATATGGAAGGAGATAGATATAGAATCATAGAATGGCATGGGTTGGAAGGGACCCCAAGAATCATAGAGCTCCAACCCCCCTGCCACAGGCAGGGCCACCAACCTCAGGCCTGGATCTACACAAGGTTGCCCAGGGCCCCATCCAACCTGGCCTTGAACACCTCCAGGGATGGGGCATCCACCACCTCTCTGGGCAGCCTGTTCCAGCACCTCACCACTCTTTCCGTAAAAAACTTCCCCCTAATATCCAATCTAAACCTTCCCTCCTTCAGCTTTAAACCATTCCCCCCTTGTCCTGCCATTATCTGCCCTTTCAAAAAGTTGATTCCCCTCCTGTTTGTATGCTCCCTTCAGGTACTGGAAGGCTGCAATGAGGTCCCCCCGCAGCCTTCTCTTCTCCAGGCTGAACAAGCCCAGCTCCCTCAGCCTCTCTTTGTAGGGCAGGTGCTCCAGCCCTCTAATCATCCTTATGGCCCTCCTCTGAACCCTCTCCAACAGTTCTACATCCTTCTTGTATTGGGGGCCCCAGATCTGGACACAGTACTCCAGGTGGGGCCTCACAAGGGCAGAGTAGAGAGGGACAATCCCCTCCCTGTCCCTGCTGGCCACCCCTCTTCTGATGGAGCCCAGGATACCATTGACCTTGCGAGCTGCAAGAGCACACTGCTGGCTCATGTTAAGTTTCTCATCCACTATGACACCCAGGTCCTTCTCAGCAGGGCTACTCTCAAGGAGCTCTTCTCCCAGTCTGTATCTATGTCTGGGATTCTTCCGGCCCAAGTGCAAGACCTCACACTTGGCAGTGTTGAACCTCATTAGGTATATATCTATCTCATTGTGAGTTTAGTCAGAAATGATACAAGAAACTACTTTCTATGCCTGGGAGTGTGTAGAATATAAAAGGTGGAAGAATGGATCCTTTGGGAACTGCTGGGGTAGGTAGGTGGAAGCAAAACTGCTTTGTGTTTGGAAATAAATCTTCAGAACTGAAGATTACTTTCTACAAAATGCCAAAGCCAGTAACGTTATAATCCCTCAGTGTTAATTGCCTTGAAGAAGGCCCAGCCTGAAGGTTGCTGCTCTAATGACAGAGAAGCATTTAATTCTCTTAGTGTTCTAGTTGCTTTGTGGTAATGGTAGCTTCAGTGAGAAATACCACGTGTTCAGACAGCGGTATTTTAAGGGGGGGGGAGGAATTGTAAAAGAATAAGCTTTGGGTTTTTTTCCAAAATGAGTAACTTAATGAGCTTTTTCTACTTCTCAAGGAAAGCAGGTCATCCTGTGACTAGCGGTGTTCCCCAGGGCTCGGTGTTGGGTCCGGTCCTGTTTAATATCTTCATTGACGACCTTGCTGAGGGAATAGCATCCACCCTCAGCAAGTGCTGATGATACAAAACTGGGAGGAGTGGCTGACACACAGGAACACTGCGCTGCCATCCAGCGAGACCTGGACAGGCTGGAGAGCTGGGCAGGGAGAAACCTAATGAAATTCAACAGGTGCAAGTGTTAAGTCTTTCACCTGGGGAGGAATAACCTCATGTATCAGTACAGGCTGGGGGATGACCTTTTGGAAAAGAGCTCTGTGGAGAAGGACCTGGGGGTCCTGGTTGATGACAGGTTGGCCATGAGCCAGCAGTGTGCCCTGGTGGCCAAGAGAGCCAATGGGATCCTGGGGTGCATCAGGAAGAGTGTGGCCAGCAGGTCAAAGGAGGTGATCCTCCACCTCTACTCTGCCCTGGTCAGGCCCCACCTGGAATACTGTATCCAGTTTTGGGCTCTCTGGTATAGAAAAGACAGGGACCTTCTGGAGAGAGTCCAGAGAAGGGTGACAAAGTTGATTAGGGGTCTGGAACATCTCCCCTATGAGGAAAGGCTGAGAGAACTTGGTCTGTTCAGCCAGGAGAAAAGAAGACTTAGGGGGGACCTAATTAGTGTTTATAAATATCTTAGACATGGGTTGCAAGGGGAATTGTCCAGCCCCTTTTCAGTGGTCTGTGGGGACAGGACAAGGGGCAATGGCTGCAAATTGGAGCACAGGAAGTTCCGCACCAACAGGCAGAGGAACTTTTTCCCAGTGAGGGTGACAGAGCCCTGGGACAGGCTGCCCAGGGAGGTGGTGGAGTCTCCTTCTCTGGAGATATTCAAGTCTCGTCTGGACGCCTATCTATGTAATATGAGGTAGGGAGCTGCTTTGGCAGGGGGTTGGACCCGATGATTTCTTGAGGTCCCTTCCAACCCCTAAGATTCTGTGATCTACACAGTGTTCCTATCATAAAGAATTTCACAGTGTTCCTATCCTAAAGAAGGGGATGTTAGAATGTGCTCTGGTTTCCTAATAAATAAAATTAATCACAGAGATTAAATTAACTTGATAGAAGGAAGAAATGAAATGTAAAATGTTGCCACTTTACAAAACTTGAAGTGAGCACTTAATTCTTGTTTGAAACCTTGCAGTGCTGAGCTCTAGGATGAAAAATTTAACAACTGGTTGAAGCTGTATCTTTAGCTTTCAGCAAATTAGCATCTGACTCTGGTGTTGAGAAGGAACTGGTACTCGTGGGGCCTGGAAAGTCCCAATTTAGTAGCTGAATGGTAGAGTTTGAAAAACAAACTGGAGGGGAAGGGGGCGGGGGAGGGTGTTGTGTTTTGTTTCTGTTTTTCTGACATAACAGAAGCAGAGGAAATCATTGAAACTTTGGGGAGAATTTGTTTAAAAAGTCACCTTCAAAATATTATAGTGCATAGCTAGCTTAGTAATGTGTTGCAATGCAACTCTGACTCACATTGCAGACTTACAAAGCCTTCCTCCCAGCAATGATGGCCTCTAACCACGGACACTTGGTTAGCATTGCAAGCTCAGCAGGACTGACCGGAGTCAGCAGTCTCTCAGGTAAAGTATTAAAGCTCATGTTTATTTAGCCAATTATTGTGACTTAAACTCTGTAATCAATACTCATGGGGGGAAAACAAAATCCTAACTTGAAGTTTCTGGGTCTTTGCATGTAGATAAAGTAAATGGTCAGGCTTTTGGACCAGCTGACCTTAAATAGACTGTTCATTTCAAAGAGTTTTCCAGATGCTCAGTAGTCCTGTGAAACAGGTTTTTCTGCCAAGGCAGTTAGAGCATCTAGGAGCCATCTAGGACTTGGGAGGGCTTAGAGCTGCAGTGTTGTTAACCTGTAGGTATTTGGTGGGTAAGAGACTGCTTTTTTTTTTTTTAAAGCCTTTTCTCAGGCTAAGCAGAATTCTGTGCAGGTTTTCCTAACTCCAAGAACTGCCAAAATCCAGATGCGGTACAGAGATGATACCTCATTTTTCCATTCTTTCTCTCTCAGCCATTCATTCAAGAGGATCCGTACAGTGATGGACAGAAAGTGTTGAGATTAAGGCAAACTCAGAAGGCATTTCTGGAAAATGCATGCAAAGAGGGGGGTAGAAAGGAAATATGGTGACATAGTAATAACAGGAATCTAGCTTCAAAGCAGTGATAATGTAGAAAAACCTAGTTTCAAGTTGAAACTACATTAGAGACTCTTGAAAGCCTAAGTTTGATGCATAAGAAGCTAGTACATGGACTCAAAGGCAAGATCTGGTATGGAAAGATAATCTAATTTGCTATTTTTCACTAGAGAGTGGAAAGGTGATATCAGGGATGCAATGAGAAACCTCTGTCTGCCAATCTAGAACAAGTTAACTTAGAAAAGGGAAAGTAAAGGAGTAAATCATATCAAAGGCAAACTTTATGAATAACCTAATCCTGAAAACAGTTCATACTCTGTTGTATTTCATTATGGGACAGTAGTTTCCTGCAGGTACTGTGCATATATCACTTTTGTACTGTAGTGCTGCTGCTGCATTGTGTTTTAAAAAAAAAAAAGCCCAAACAAACATCACCATAACTCAAACCACCTGTGACAAGTTACTTTACTTCCTAGAGCATAGTTTTCTCCCTGTTCTCTGTCAAAAGCTGTTACTGCTCCTGTGTCAGTGGCAGGACTCGCTGAACCTGTTTAATAGAGTTTATTTAGTAAATTAAAACCTTTAACTGCAATTGCTGTTTTATTTATTTTACAGATTACTGTTCAAGTAAATTTGCAGCCATTGGTTTTGCAGAGTCAGTTAATTTAGAGATGAGAGCCCTGAGGAGGAGTGGTATTAAAACCACCATTGTGTGTCCTTTCTTCATAAACACGGGAATGTTTGATGGCTGTGGGACTAAGTGAGTAAACTCATGTGAGGGTTTTATGCAGCTTACACATCTAGCATGTTAGCTACTCCTATCTCTTTTATGAAAATCATAAGCTAGGCTTTTTCTTTCTGCTTGTGTTCTTTTTAGGGCCTCAGATGGGGGGGTTAACTGCTATCCAGTGCCTGGGCAACCTAAATGGCAAAGCCATTGGTACTTTAGTGGTCCTTTAAGCTGAATGTGAAACATGATTGCTCTCTTTTCCTCGACAGAAGCCAAATACTCCAGTTGTCCTTTCTAGTTCCTAAACCCTCATTCACTTCCTGAAACCAGTGGCATAGCTGTGCTCAGTATGCTTGTATAATGACAGATTTAGGAGCCAAATAAAAGCCTAGTATGTCTTATGAGAGATCATACAAAGGGAAAATAACAATGGTCACTCACTAACATAATGAAGGTTCTGTTGTTCGTAGGATTTCTGGTATTTATTATTTCTCGTAGTTGAATAACTGTAAACTGGAGGCTTATTTTGAGTCAAATGTGACTCCAAAGCAATTTGTATTATAGTCAAAAAGTCTTCTCTTCCAGGTGGCCACATCTGCTTCCCACTCTGGACCCAGAGTATGTGGCTGCAAAGATAGTCACTGCCGTTCGTCGGGACCAAGAAATGTTGCTGTTACCACGCAGCCTTTATTTTATATTTGCCTTGAAAAAGTAAGCTATGCCTTTCCTTCTTTTCCTCTCTCTTTTCTGCCCTAAATTTTATGAAAATTCACACCACACACTAAAAGTGCAAACCAGGCCTCTACTTGGTGTGAATTTTCATAACGTTCTGCATACTTCTGGAAGGTGGTTTCAGGGTGGGGTGTGGGGTTTTTTTGTTGTTTAGGGTTGTTTTTTAATTTCTAGGTGTTTGGTCTTATCTGTGGACAACAGAACAGCAATGGCTAACTGGGCCTTGCTGACTCCATTGGGGTGCAGTTTTACTGAGACCTGTGGAGTCTGGGCCTGCTTGTCAGTCACTGCATATCTGGGGTCTTGCCCCCCCCCCCTCACCCTAGCATTAGGGACTTTGTTGCAAGACAGGTTGGGAAATGGATCTGTCTGATCACTCAGGCTGCCAGATGAGCGTAGTGGGTATTTTGAGAGGACCATTGGTACTCTAGAGTAGTCTGTCCTTGCCAGTGTTGTGGTTCAGGCCCAGCAGGCAGCTGAGTGCCAGGCAGCTGCTTGCTCAACTCTTCTCCCTGCAAGGGCTTGGGGAGTAGAATGGGAAAGACTCGTGGGCTGAGGTAACGACAGCCTAATAGGATAACAAAGGAAGGGAATAATAACAATAGTCATTATTATTATAAAGCAAATGCAATTGCTCACCACATGCGGAAGGGAAGAGAAAGCAACCCACTGCCATCTGCTTCCCAGCAGCATTCCCGCCTCCTGGCTCACTGCCACAGTTATATAGGGAGAATGACATACAGTATGGAATATCCCTCTGTCCAGCCTGGGTCAGCTGTCCTGGCTGTGCTCTCCCAGCTCCTTGTGCACCTGGCAGGGCGTGGGAAGCTGAAAAGTCCCTGCCTTAAGTAGTTGTAGTGTTTACACTAGCAACAACTGCACACATCAGCGTGTTATCAGTGGTGTTCTCATACTAAATCTAAAACACAGCACTGTGCCAGCTACTAGAAAAAAATGTAGTCTATCCCAGCTGGAACCAGGACAGTCAGTATTACTCAAATTAGTTCTGTGATAAAACTGCACAGCTTCTGATACCTGTTTCAGTTTTTTCTTTTTCTTCCTTCTTCAACTATCCTCCCTTACAGTATCCTACCAGTGAAAATTACTGTTCTCCTTATGGACTATTTTGGATGCCTCCACGTCATGGATACCTTCAGAGGTCGAGCGAAGAAGGACTGAAAAAGTGCAAAATTCAGAGCACAGCAACTCTAAAGTGGACTTTGTTAAAGGTGGTGGTGGGAAAGGTCTGCTTCTCTAGCAGCTGTGAACTTAACATGCCTCCTATCTCATTAGAAACAATGTTTATGGAAATTGCTTTTTCAATTGGCTCTTAATCAAGTTGGCTTTCGCTCCAACTATATATATTTTTTTAATCTAGTGAGCTGTTCTCACTTCATGGAGATATGATAATTGCAATTAGTTCCTTTTGGTTGTGTCTGTTATAATGCCTTAAATGTGATCCTGCATCACAGACTAACAGTTGACCAGTTTTGGGGGAGAAGGGTGTGTGTTTGGCAGGGAGTGAACCTGCCATTCACTGAAGCATGAGGGAGGTCTATACTGCTGCAGCCGTTGCCATTCCCCGGTGAGCCTGAGGAATTCAAGAGTTTCCCTACGTGACAGGTTTGTATTTATACAGATGGAAGTTTTGTGAAATTAAAATGTCCTGTGTTGGTGCAAAAGCAATGAAATATATTAATTTTTGGAGGTGGTGATTTCAGGTCTCTCAGATGACTCTGTATGTCGAGGGGGAAGGATGCATATTATGCATCTGTGCTGCTAATCTACTTGTCTTAATTTATTTTGAAAGCTAATACTATGACTGCAACTTTGTAGTACAAGTCTTTGTATCTTCTAAGTGCAGTGTTTTAAGAACAATTTTATATTTTCCATCTCCAAAGCAGAATGAACTCATAAAGCAGAAGACTGTCAGTCTAGGTGGGCTATCAAACATCTTGCCCAGTAAGACAATGAGCTATTAAAAACCAAGGTACTGAATTGTTAATTGGGGTGTCTCTTTGGATTATTTCTGAAGGGGGTGATGCTGATAGAACTGGGGGGAATAGGATCATTACAGCCATCACTTGAGTTAACAGCATTATGTTTTTGCAGCTCACAATTGGGTGGCAGGTTTACCTTTACTCTTAGGACTTCTCATTTATTTTGGACCTATGCTGAGGAGGTCTTGCTTTTCTTTGACAGTGGCCCCCTTCAAAAAAACTGAAAGCCCTTTTGACTTTTGGTATATCCTAAACAAGAAAAAGGAAGATTATACCTTGAATGGATGTCACATGCATGTGGTGGCTCAGCCCACCTCGTGTCACAGTACTCTCAGCAATTGGTAAAACCTGCAAACAAGGACTTGAAATGCATTAGCATGCCATTCATTGAAGGACAGAATGGAGAAATGGGTAATTTTATTCTTCCCCATGGTGGCCAAGAAACTACCTTCATTTCTCTTCTATACAATCAGTGAGGTTTACCCTCAGAGAAAGGTTTACATAGAACTACTTTTCTACTGATGAGCAAGAAAGACTGAGTAAAATAAGCATGTTAAAAACAGCCTTACCTTTGTGATTGATAGTTGAGTTAGAATTCAGACTGGTCAAGAAAAGACTTGTCTTCATGTGCTTTTATACCTGCAGCTTTTGCACTTCAGAAGTTCTACTCATTTTACAGTACACTTTAGGAAATCAAAAGTTACTAATTAAAGCTATATGTTACCTGAATGTGCTGCCCATAGGTACACTGCACTGCTCACAAGGTCAGCCACTAATAACTGTGAGGTGTTTCTCTGTCTTGCAGACCCCTCACCTTTTTATACTAACAGAGCACACTGTTCCTCCTAACTATGAAATACCAGCTGTGCAGGACTCTGGAGCAAAGGAGTGGGTTGTACATTAGGAACAGTATGTATCAGGCTCCAGCTTTTGTGAGGGCAAGTAGCTTTTCATTCTCACTGTCTCTGCAAACACGTTCTGCTGAGGGAAACTGAAAGCAGTGGCTTGGCTGTGGTACTTGTGGGTTCTCAGCAGGATGTGTGCTGGAGAAGTACATCTCTGCAGGGCCTTTGCTACATCACAGAATCACTGGACTTGGGAAGGACATCTGCTCAGAGCAAGGTCAATTAGAGCAGGCTGCTCCACTCAAGTTTTGAGTAAGGCTGGAGGCTGCAACCTACTCTAGCAATTGTTCACACCTGGTTTAAAAACAAATTAAAATTGTGTTTAAATTGAATGGGTTTTGTTGTTTGTTTTCTGTTTCATTGGGGTTTTTTTCCAATTTGTGCCCGTTGCCTCTTGTTCTTTCAGTGGATAGCACTAAGAGCCTGGCTCTGTGTTATGCTGAACCTGAGCCTTTTCTTCTCTGGACTGAGCAATTCCAGCACACTCAACCTCTCTTTGTATGGCAGGTGGTCCCCTGCCTTAATTGTCTTTGGCCCTTCACTGGATCTTCACTCCAGTTTGTTCATATCTTCTAGAGACCAAGTTCTGTAATAGGCTGAGTGTGCACAGTCTGTCACAGTGTCACTAGAAGACCTCTGCTAGCTAGCTGGGCTGGTAGGGGTGCACAAATACTGTTTGCATCCCAGTGTGTGGCTACCACTTAGGAAGTTATGGTCACTGTCAAATTACTTTGTGGGGCTGGAGGGTAATAGCCTGTCCCCTTGGTGGTTTAGATCTCCCACATTGCCTGAGGTGGTATGGCAGATATGTAAAGCTGTGTCCGGGCAGCCAAGCAGTGTAAATCCTTCCCCTGTGTTCAGGAGGTAATATGGGGTGAGTGCTTGGACCTTCCAGTGATCTATGAACTTCTTGAAATAAAAGATGGCTTAGCTCCAGCATAACAGTGATCATGATTGGTTACTTTCCTAATGCCAAAAAGGACTCTCTCCTCCCAGCAAGAAAAGATCTTGTGGAAGGACTCCTGTGAGATCTAAACAGGAACTGGGAACGTGAAATGAAAGAGCACCTCAGATGTGACAGCATCATGCCTGATCACAGCAGGGGCTTGCTTTCTGAAGGCCAGGGGGCAGCTCCCACAAAGGAATTCCTGGTTTCATGACCATTGCTTGAAATGTGAGATCATCTGTAGCAAAATGACTTGGTCCTAAATTTGTCTGGGATGGCTGCTTTGGCTTGATGGTCACTGATGCAGTGATTCAAGGGCAGTCCAGAACATGCCATCTTCTGCTTGTTATGTGTCTTTTCTGTGTGAGTTCATACTCCTGTGGTAACTCAGATCTTACTGTCCTCTTGTGCTTCCAAGCACAGAGAATATGGGTTTTCTTGGGACTAACTTATGTTCTAAACAAGCCTGAGGAAGAAAAGAATCTGAGATACAGGTTATATACCTAGTGCAGGGTGTCCCTGCCCATGGCAGAGGGGTTGGAACTTGATGATCTTCAAGCTCCCGTCCACTCCAAACCATTCTCTGAATTTGGAAATCCCACCCATGAGCCATATGCAACTGCTTGGAAGGTGGTCTGATCTCAGCAAGGTACCAACCCTCTATTTTGGTAACTTTCCTAGTGACAGTTGCTCCTCTGAACACTCCTGTAGGACCTGCATGCTTTGCTACGCCGTCCACAACCAGAGGGTTTGTGAAATGCATTTAACAAAGTAATTCAGCTTCTCTGGCTGAGTTTCTCTTTGCTAGGAGAGAGAGGTGTGGACCTACAGCTAATTCCAGGGGAATGCAAAACCAGCAAGACTTAGCAGGGTCACTTCAATAGGTGTGGGACAACTACAGGCACTGGCTCTACTGGCTTTTGTCTTCTTGGTGTATAACACACTTTCCCTGTAGTCCTAGGTATCTCCAGCTTGCCAGATCTCTGCCCCCAAGCTCGCAGCCTAGAGCTCAGCAGGTAGGATATACCTGAGGAAAAAACAGCTTCATCTAGGGAAGAGGGGTGGGGAAAAAACCCTTCTTCCTTTGATCTTAGCAACAGTCACACTAGGAGTAAGAGTGTGCTTGTGATCCAGACACAGATGTACAAGACAAGGAGTCATTGGCTGCATGCCAGGGTGCCTGGCAGTGCTGGGGCTGCTGGGGAGTTACTGTGGCATCAAAGCAAACCCTGGTGATTGGAATGGCTGTGTTGAGATGTCACCCTCATCTAAGGGGGTGAGTAACTACACCTGTTTAAGGCAACATGGCTCTGCAGGACCTGTGTTGGGATAGTTCTCCAGACTCCCCACCCAGGGAGGAGAGGAACTACAGGAAAGACCCAGGAGAGGCAGAGCCTTAAGATGGGGTTTGGCATGTTCTGACGCTTCCTCCTCTCTATGTATTGCAGTCTGGAGGCACCATCCCTGGCTGTGCTGTGCAAACACGAGCAGCAGCCACAGGCACTGTCAGCAGATGCAGCCAACAGCAAAGAAAGGTTCTTGCCAAACAACTTCAGGCTGTTGGCATCATAAGCTTCATGCTGTGAAGGTGCTGTGATCTAGGCTATGAAGCCTAGGTGATGGTGGGGTCCTACTGAGGAGGAATCTGCATCACTTGCATTAAGTGCATCACTGTAAAAGCAGAAAAAGTAGTGAGGAAATTTATTCCATCAGTTCAAATCCTGATCCACTAAATATGTTGAGGGATGCAAGAAAAGAAGGAAGGCTGATACTGTTGAGGAATAATTAGTTGGTACATGGTCTCCTTATGAGATGTATCAGAAAGCATCCTTTTGGTCTATGGGATTCTTGAAGGCTGGACCTGTTTCTATTGTTTTGTAGAATTTCCTGAGCTGAAAGAGGGGTCTGTTAGGGTGGTGTCTTAAAGTCTCAAAATGAGGTGTTTTGCAAAGATGGCAAGCAGAGAGCACCTTGGAAAAGCAGAATAAAGGACTGGAGGGGGGTGTGTGTCTGTATATGTTTGAAGATTAATGAGGGAGGGGGGTGTATAGCCCCCCTATTAATCTTCAAACTAAATATAACCTACATGGAGAATGATTTGAGGTGAGGAGTGGGCTCAGAAAAGGCAGTAGCCTCTTGCAGAGAATATTTGAAGTCAGAGAGCTGAAAGGTTGTGTTTTGTTCCTAACTGGTGCAGTTATTACCCATCTTCTTTCCCCACTGTGTAAGCAAGCAATCAGCTTTGACTTTTGTTGGGATGCACTGAAAATATCTGCTGATCAAGGGCAGAATGGTCCTGCATCTAACTTTCATCACCAAGTATTCATGGCACCGCATCAGTAATGACTTACAAGCACTTCAAGATCTCTGGAAATTCCTTGGCTCTCATCCTATTACCACTCCCAAGTTGGACTGCAGGAAGGCTTGGATGGAAAATATTAAGACCTTTTGTATTTTGCCTGTGTAGAGAAAGGGCTGCTGTAAATTGCTGTTATCTTAGGGCTTTTTAAGGAAGGCTAGCACAAAGGATGGCTTGTAAATGGACTACAGTCCCTTAAGAAATAAGATCCCTCTTAAAAGCCATTATCTTATGAGAAAAAAAAAATCACCTGTAAACTTACATACACATACATCATGCTTAGAATAAAGTTACTAGACTGGTAAATAGCTTCTCTAGTCTGGAGGAGACTTCCAAACTAAAATGGCTATTGGTTTAAAAACTAATTGAGGTGGAAATGCAAAGAAAAAAAGGGCAAATCAGAGTCAGGACAACGCTGCTGGCTCTTGTTTGGGGCTCAGAGCTGTGAGTGCTCTCATGCAGCTCGGCAGGGGGCTCAGCAGCGGCTTCCCCTGAGGTGGCACTGGCGTTAGAGTGCAGGGTACTTACACACCCCTCTCTAAGCAGCGTATCCTTGCCCTTGCCTTTCTCCAGATACTGGGGTTTCTGTGTGTGGTGATGTTTTGGAACGTGACCTCTATGTGTAAGAACCTCAAATAGCTTCAAATCCTGTCTCTTCTATTCCAAACAATGGGATATTGTTTCATATGAAAGATGTGGGATGTTCATGGGGGGAAAAAAAAAAATCCATGAAGACATGTTCTCCTATCTTTCTCAAACAACATGCTTGTCCTGGGACTGAGCTGAGGGCTTACTGAGAGACAGTAAGCTCACACTTGTATGAATAAGAGCCATCTGGATGCCTCTCTGTGCAATATGAGCTGGGGAGCTGCTTTGGCAGGGGGGTTGGACCCGATGATCTCTCAAGGTCCCTTCCAACACCTACAGTTCTGTGATTCTGTGAAACCTGTCTCATACTGGAATTCTGTCACATCCTTGAACCTCCCCCCACAAAAATGTTAGAATCATAGAATCATAGAATGGCAAGGGTTGGAAGGGACCCCAAGAATCATAGAGCTCCAACCTCCCTGCCACAGGCAGGGCCACCAACCTCAGGCCTGAATCTACACAAGGCCCCATCCAACCTGGCCTTGAACACCTCCAGGGACGGGGCATCCACTACTTCTCTGGGCAGCCTGTTCCAGCACCTCACCACTCTTTCTGTAATAAACTTCCCCCTAATATCCTATCTAAACCTTCCTTCCTTGAATGTTACTAACAATCAGATTTGTTCCAAAACAAAGAATTGATAATATAACACTAATTCATTTAGCTTGGTCCTGCCAGGTGATGAACCCTCTGGTTTTGCTACAACAAGGAGCTGCACAGATATAGAACTTTGGATAATCCTTTTTGGCACTGCTTTCTCTACCCTACCTGACTGAGAATTGAACCATCATTGTGCAACCACTGGTTTGCAGGGCTTTGGCTCAAAGGACCCTGACAAAGATGAAAGGAAATCCCTGTTAGGAAAGGCCCCTGTTCAGCTGGTTCAGCCAACAGCTGAACAGGGGCCATGACACTTGCTGCTCTCCACAGGGGAAGGAGGAGAGCTAAAGATGTGCTTTTCTTGAGGGTGGAACCAACCCCCAAATATCTATTAAGGCACACAACAAAGAGGCCAAAGTGAACACCAGTCAGCAAAATAATTGCCATGGTAGGTAAAGCTTAGGGGTTGTTTTTCCTCATACTAACTGAACGCTATCCTCTTGATGGTGGGCCACCACATAAGCTGCGACTACCTTTTCTTCAAACTTCAGCCACTCAAAGAACTATTGCTGGCTCAGTTAAGCAGTACAAATCTGTACCACTGCAGGTGGAGAATAAGACACATGCTGGCTCTTGCCAAGGCTCACAACAGGGACTTGGAGATGATCTTCTCAGGAGGTCTACTTGCCTCGTTGCTGAGAGCAGGCAGTTGGCTGATACACAACTTTGACTATGAAGGAAAAGAGGGTGCCAACACTGGAAGAAATAGTAAAAAAGTCCCATTGATCACATTAGGTAAAAGCTATTGTGGTAAACTAGCATTGCTCCATATGGCCCAAACTGCCTGTGTTGGAAGAACATTTAGACTCACCACACAGTGACAGCAGGCTCCATGTTCACTTGTCTAGCAGCCAGCTGTGCAGCCCTGTGGGGGTGTAGAGCCTGGCAAAGTTCTCCCATGTAGCTTTTTCCCTGTCTTCCTTCACCATCACCAATGCAGAAAACAGCAACTTGACAAAGCAAGGTTTCAGAAGGCTTTTCCAGCTCTCATCCCTTCTTGGGAACAATTTCTCTGGTTGGAAATACTCCACTACTTCCCATGCTGCCAACTGGAGCAGGGAAACATCCCTGACCACTATTTCTCCAGTTCCACTGTACATGGGCTATTCCCCCCTTGCTTTGCTGCTGAAGAGAGCTTTACAGCAATGCCTGGGAGAAGCCCTATCATGAGGCATTGCTATAAAGCTTTTGACCATGAGCTATTGCACAAGGAAGCTTTTATTCAACAAGATCTCAACAGGGGTTGCTGAAGTCATAGTTAAACCTCTGTGATCACCTCTAACTGCAGCAAATCAAGATGGGCAAGCAGGAAACTCCTCCCAGCTGTAGAAGACAATCCTGCTGCTAGTCTGTCTTGACAGCTCACTGTTCCTGGAGGAAATGGAGCCAAGCTATTGCTTTTAGCACTTCAGCAGGTGATTCACCAGCAGCTGACTCATCCCCATCCAAGGCTAGCACATCCAAAACAAGGGGAGGGGTGGACAGCTGGAGAAAGGAAACACAACAAACCTTCTTCTACTAATTCATGCCACCTGGGAGTGACAGCCCACAGGCCTGCAGCTTTGTTTGCAAAATATTGTTTATGATTTTTATTACAAAGTCCATAGGGAAAAAGATTTAATTTTATTTGACAGTTCATCATCACTACACAAATTGTTACTCTGGATTCAGGTTCAGAACACCAGAAGTGATACTCATGAGTTTGTTGAGGCCTTTTTTGCAGACTTTGGTTGTCAAGAAGCCACATGATTAGATGGGAAAGCTGAACCCCCTTTCATACAACTGGAGTCTCATGGTGTTAGAGGTGTCTCTGGAGATGCACAGAGGATATGAGCTGTTGCAGAGTCCTGACTCATCCCTTTGTTTGGTGGTAACCCCAGATTAAACAGGAGGTCTTTGGGCCTAAGTGTTCATAGCTGAACATAAGGGCAGCAATCACAAATGGGTATCTATGAGCAGATGCCACAGGGTGCCTGTAGCTCCCAGGTCCCAGTACTTGCACAATCACTTTGCTTCAGCATGAAATTAGGAAACCAGTCATTAACCCTTCACCATGCTGGGTTACCAATTTGACCAGCTCAGTGAAGGATCCAGCAAATGTGAGAAGTTGAATACCAGACTGTCCCTTGGCCAAGGGGTGGTGTAAAGGAGCAATGTCTCCCCCTTTGAGCTCTGAGGTAACTCAGCCCTACAATCAACTCATGGTGTTTTGGTTATTGACCTCCGATACCACCTTTTTATTTTTTTTAATAAATAACATCAGTAATAATTCATCATTTTCTGTCTGCTGACACCAACAACTGAACACAAACCTTTGCAAGAGAGAGGTACACAGAGGATTATTCATTAACCCACAGTGCAGGAAAAGCAGATTCACAGGCAGTGTAACACTTGAGAACACTTGGCCACTTGGCTACCATCAAAATGTGTCTCAAAAATCACTTTCATCTGTAGTTTCCACAGAGCAGGAGCATCTATGGCATTTCCACACTGAGTTCAAAACAGTTTCTACCATCAAGGGTGAATGGAGTGGACATGCTTCTCTTCTCAAAGGAAAGGCAAACCAGAATGTGGTCTGAGAGAGAAATTCTGAAGTTGGGTGTTTTTGTGGTTAATAAAATCTTAGGTGTCCTTGATAGCAGGGCAAAATTCAGCATGGAGCTACTGCCAGATGCCATTTATTCCTCTCCAGAGTTAGGTATTTGTGGTACCTGAGGAAGAAAAGTACCAGTTTTATGACCTGGCTTCTTTGGAATAGAAAAAAAACTAGTTTCCTACTGCTCTCTTTACTGAAGCACAATGCACTTTAACTCCTGTGGGTGGCTAGTGGTTGGGGACAGTTTCCTCCAGTGCCTCCAGTGATACTAGTACCTCCAGTGATACTGTTTGCTGTACCCCCAGATAGGAGCAGATGACACACCTGTTGCTCAGCAGGATGTCACACTTGCCTCTCAAACAGCTTTGATGCTGTTCAGCAGAGGAGCATTTCAAAAGGCTGCCATCCTCATTGACAACAACTCATGACATTCAGAGGCTCACGTGGAAGAAGAGCAGCCAAGACCTCTGCCACAAGCCACTTGTTTTCCTTACCTGTAACTAGTACTTGGTAGCTTAAGTGTCTCTCATCACATCACAGAAGCAAACTTACTTCTACCAGTCACCTGTCAGGGTTCAACACTGGAGATCAGTCCTTACAGACTGCTAACAGCTTCTCTCAGATCCATCAGTGACATTTGGGAGGGGTGGCTGACACGCAGGAACACTGCGCTGCCATCCAGCTCATTGACAGGCTGGAGAGCTGGGCAGGGAGAAACCAGATGAAATTCAACAAGTGCAAGTGCAAAGTCTTGCACCTGGGGAGGAATAACCGACTGTATCAGTACAGGCTGGGGGATGACCTTTTGGAAAAGAGCTCTGTGGAGAAGGACCTGGGGGTCCTGGTTGATGACAGGTTGGCTATGAGCCAGCAGTGTGCCCTAGTGGCCAAGAGAGCCAATGGGATCCTGGGATGCATCAGGAGTGTGGCCAGCAGGTCAAGGGAGGTGATCCTCCCTGTCTACTCTGCGTTGGTCAGGCCCCACCTGGAGTATTGTGTCCAGTTCTGGGCTCCCTGGTATAAAAAGGACAGGGATCTCCTGGAGAGAGTCCAGAGAAGGGCTACGAAGATGATTAAGGGCCTGGAGCATCTATCCTATGAGGAAAGGCTGAGAGAGCTGGGGCTGTTCAGCCTGGAGAAAAGAAGACTTAGGAGGGACCTAATCAATGGTGCAGGGGGAATTAAAATTTAAAGAGAAACCAAATCAATCCTCTCTTTCAACCAAAAAATTAGACTATTTCTTCAGCTTCATAAACCAGAAATGATAGCACAGTCTAATGAACAGGTATATTAAAAAAATGTAAATTTAACTTGCCAAACAAATACCCTTCACAATCAAGTGCTAATATTTCAAAATAAAATTAATTTCTCTCTCACTTTGCTAACAAAACTCACCCCAGTGACTGAAGTAGGGAATTCAAACACTGCTTATAGCCCGATTATTTCAGATAATATCCAGCAAGACAATGAAACAAAGGGCTTCTGGATGTCTTCAAAAGCCCCAGTAAGGACCTGCCTTCACAACATGGTGCAAAATTGCCATTCTGACAATCTAGTAAGCTGGGCTTCACACTCAGAGAGCACTACCTACCCAGAAACAGCAGGACACATGAAACAATTGCTGAAGAGTAAATAAAGGGAATATAAACAAAGTTTTCTTCCTATTCATCTTAAAGAAATCTGATCTTTATGCAGCTCTTCAGGGCTTTGAGGTGGGGAGGGGAAGGCTATAGCTTTTTTTTTTTAACTAAGTCATTTTAAGGTCATTGGGATAAATACTGTGGGAGTCAACATTATCTGTGAGCTGCCTGACAGGCTCTGCACGGGACAAAGTCCAAAGCACATGATCCACAATGTCTCATCCAAGCCCCACTGTGAAGATACAGCACATCCCGAATCCCACACACATCTTCCAGTAGAGAAAGTGATCCAGGGAGGCAGTCCTGGCAAATGAAAATCCTTTCTGATAGCACAATCATCTCTCTTCGGAGAAGAAGTCACACTTCATTACAAGAAGCGCCCGATCTTGGTGGTTCTTGGTCTTTGGTGTCCAGAGAGATGACTTGGTGTCCAGAAACGTGGAAATCTGTCTTGAATACGTGCTTTGGAAAGGGCTCCGCATGTGCCAAAGGATTCGCTACCCACAAAAGGGTCTGTGCGTGTCGATTTAACACAGGGAATGGTTCCCGTTGTTAGAACCCCCAGAAGTTCCTGTGAGGCAGAGCGCAGTCCTGGGGGCGCTCCCTGCTGGGGTGAGATTTCCTGCCGCAGTCCCCCTCTGGTCACCTCCGGATCGCCTCGGCCACTGCAGCGAGCGTACGGAGCATCGCGCCGTTCTCCGGCTTTCGTTCCCAACCGTGACCTAACTCACTGTTTTGAGCTCCGGGGATGGTCCGTGCAGCACAGCATCGATCGCGGCTCCGAACTCCCGGCGGAGAAGCAGCTCCGCAGCAAAGCGCCGCCGCCGCGCCCCCGCCGGAGCCGCCCTCCTTCCGCGGGAAGCCTCCCACACCACCCGCCCCGCTCCTTCCCCTCCGAACCACCGCCTGAACCAGAGCGCTTAGTAAGCACCAAAATGACACTGCCCTCACAGCAACACGTTCCCTGGCAAAGCCCTTGATTTGGCTCCGTGCAGCTCGATGAAAAGCAGCTTATTAAGCTGAGGCAGTTTGCTTACCTAAGATTTGCTGAATAGGTTCCTGCAACACCCCGTGTCCAACGTCCTTTTAGAGCCTTGTGCGAGACCATCTGCGAGCCTCCTGTGTCAGAAACATCTCACCAGGAGTACCTACTACTCCCTTACTGAAGGGAAAGGGCCATTTCTCTTGGGTTGCTGCAGAACATGGCAACGTGGAAGCCCAACTGGAAATAACTCCTTGCACATAAAACCATCCTCTACAAGTAAAGAGCAATTCTAGACCTGTTAGAGGACACTAACAACACTGCAAACTAATTCATTAAGATGTTAAATTAGCAAATTGCTCTGATTTTAGAAAGAGTGTCAGCTTCAGCAGGGGATGCAGGGGAAATCAGCCAGCCCCTTTTCAGTGGTCTGTGGAGACAGGACAAGGGGCAATGGCTGTAAGTTGGAGCACAGGAAGTTCCGCACCAACATGCGGAGGAACTTTTTCCCAGTGAGGGTGACAGAGCCCTGGGACAGGCTGCCCAGGGAGGTGGTGGAGTCTCCTTCTCTGGAGATATTCAAGACTCATCTGGACACCTATCTGTGCAGTATGAGCTGGGGAGCTGCTTTGGCAGGGGGGTTGGACCGCATGATCTCTTGAGGTCCCTTCCAACCCCTACAATACTGTGATTCTCACTGTGACAGAGGCCAGTTGGTAGCAACAACCAGCAACAAATGACCTCACCAACACACTGGGACATGACCAGCCTGCATTTCCAGAGCAGCACAAAATCTGTACCAGTTGGGGTCAAACTGAGAACAAGATTTCCCTGACACGATTTGTGGCTGGCTGTTTGCAAGCAGCTGGCTTCCCAGCTGCTCCTCAGGCAGGTTCATCTCCTGCAGCTGCCAGCTGTAGGAGAGCAGGAGATACTGATGCTCTCTGCCAACTCCTGGCTGGCAATTTTTCTAAACCACAGAAAACCAAAGTATTTTGTGAACTCCTGTCCCCCCAGCAGCCCTAAAAGAGCTGAGGTGTTAAAGCATTTATTAATTGATTCTCAGGGTTTCGAACATTAAAATTTAAAGGGCAGAAACCTGAAAACTGCTTTGAAAACACAGGTAGGTAAAA
The DNA here is from genome assembly GCA_022605575.1 of Laterallus jamaicensis coturniculus. Classification (NCBI taxonomy): domain Eukaryota; kingdom Metazoa; phylum Chordata; class Aves; order Gruiformes; family Rallidae; genus Laterallus; species Laterallus jamaicensis. The sequence continues at coordinate 50,992,820 of JAKCOX010000002.1, read as the reverse complement.
GCTACCAGTGAGCCTTTTCAGTGCTTTTCTACTCCTCATACATCTGTGCTTGCAGCACTTAACTGCAGTGTGGTCACATCCAGGACTAGAAAGACCAGCACATTGTCAAGATCACCATTTAAACTGCCTAGCTGGAGGGAGATGCTAGGAAGTTGTGGCTCCTCCCAGGTCTCAGCTGCTTTCAGTTGCCTACCTCAAGATTCACAGCCCTCCTGTACTCACAGCTTTGAATGCCCAAGCTTTGCTTGACCTGTGATAGCAGCATTTGCCCCCTTTCACTGCTCACCCAGACCCCCTTGCATTGCGCCTTCCAGCTCAGGGGCACAAGCATGGCTGCAGCTGCACAGTGAGGTGCCCAGCAGCTAGGCTGAAAAGCACTGGTCCTCCCTGACTCCCTATTTTCTCTTTGTTATTTTGCAGCTGGAAACATTCCCCAGGTTAGAGCCCTGCACCAGCACTGACAGCAGGGATCACAAAGCTAGAAGGCAGAGACGAGGGACTGGGAATAGCAGGTGCTGAAGGGAACACTGGAAGCATAACCATCAAGTAACACCCTGCAGAAAAATAAACTTCATCCTACTCACCCACACATCAGAGGATTTCACTATCATTCCCCAGGGCTGATGGAGTGAAATGTTTCTTCCATAAATCCCAGGAGCGCAGAGGAGGGGACAAACACCCAGTCCATCAGCACTGCTGGAACCAAACTGCCAAGAGGAACACAAACCAAAGAGTCTGACACCCACAGGTTCCAGATGCCTGAGCCCAGGGGCAGCCAACAGGTGAACAGGCCCTTCGGGGTCTGCATTTTAAGTCTGAGTCTTCTCATTCCAAGAATGATCTTATACAGTCACCTTTAAATTATTTAAGGAATTGCTTTAGTATTCCACTGGACAGGCAAAGACACAGAATTTCTTAGATCATCAGTCACATCTCTTCAAATCTCATTCACCATTAGGAAACCCAGAGCCAAAGTACTGAAGACAGATATTGCAGGATATGGCAAACTCACAGACCACACACCCTGCTTTAAGATGCACCCCTTCATCTTCATTCCACCCTTCTGTTACTTACACACTGAAGCAAGCACTGTATTACCACATATTCCAGTGCAGCTGCTCCATTCAATTCCACTACTTAACAACAAATCAGGAGAAAATACCACAGAACCCCTGTCACCCTAATGTGATATGCAACCACATTCACTGATGGCTTCACAGTTGCAAGCAACCCTAGAGCCAAGGACTGCTCAGGCATCTACACTTCAAGGCAAGAAAAGCTTTGAAGTTCACATGTAGCACAAATAAAATATTACCAACATGCAATTTCTGTGAAAATACTGCAAAATCATTTTTGACAAGAGAACTGCAGCCTTTTAGCATCAATGAAAAATACTCATATTCTTCACAGGCTTGTGTTTGCAAGCTTGAGCTGATGGTCTCTGCTTCTACTAGCCTTTGTCTTACAGCTCTGAATTGCTTTTAGTGCATGCTCAGCAAGTACCTCTTTTCTACTTCTGGCCTCTTTTGAAGATAATCTTTTCACTATTTTGACTTTGTAATTGTTTTCCATTTTGGAAAACTATAATATTATTGCATGCAGATACAACAAAAAACTGACCCCAGACTCATACAGTTCCTAAACCATATATTTAGCAGCTTTTAAAATCACCCAGCATTCATATTTAACTGCTTTTCAGTAAAAGGAGTTGAATCTTTTCATCCCCTCCAGTAACAGTAAAGTTTAAAAGAATGTTGCTTCTTTAAGTTTTGTTGATTTATTAATTTCCTTTTTAAAGCTACTGATCCATAGCACATGTTATGCAGTGTATGGTAGTGACTGTGGGTCAATGTTCTCACCTTACAGGGCACAGGTAACACGGGGTTTGTGCCAGGCAACGGTCACATGAAGTGTGCAAGTTTTGGGTTTTGTTTTTTAACATGGCATAGTTCACATGCTGAAGTACAGGAATTTAACAGCACATTTTCCAGAAGGAAAGACAGAATTAAAAAATATTTAGGGGAAAAAAATGGTGGGGAAGGTATAAACTTAAAATACTGAGCAGTGAGAGAAACAGAGAGCAGGCAGGCATAGATGCATGTGTTTCTGTTCCACTAAGGGTGTTACAAACAAGACATCTTTGCTAGAAGGGCATGAAACATAAGACAGAAAAAGCTAAACCAGAACACTGTGTTTGTGGGAATGTTTACTGTCGGGGAAGACAGCAGGCCTGCTAGCAGCCTAGCTCTCTTCTCCCAAGACATAGGCCCTGACAATATTCTTCTGTTCCCATGAGAAAGGAAAAGTTACTCATGCAGAGAGGATCCTAATAATCACATTCTCAAACCACAGCGGCCTTGTTGATAGCGGTACAGGCTCCCCTAAACCAAGAAGCAGTTATGGGAAGGGATTTGGGAGTAACAGAACATGTTAGGAACCAACCATAACAAGGTGGTCAAAAACAGCAGGTGTGTGGATACTTTTAGGCATTAAAGGTAAACTAAGAATATTTAGCTATAAGATAGGTTTATCAGAGCTTGTTATAGTTACTAACCAATCAATATGGTGTGAACAGTGTGTGTAACCAATTAGCAGTTTTTTAGCTTGCCACGTCTGCAGTAAGAAAGGTGTAGAATCTGTGTGATTTCACCCAATAAAATGGCTTCATGGCTTCACCTACAATTCACATCAAATTGCGTGTTGCTCTCTGCCAGTCACCACAGTTTACCATGAAAGGGTAAAAAAAAACACTTTCCAGGTAAAGTTCAGCATTAACAAAGACATTACATAGCAGCTTCAAGAGGTGGCTCATCGCTTGTATCCACTGACACAACCCAGAATGAAGATGAAATAGAGGAGTTAGAGTGGGTTTGAAACTGGCAATTAAAAGTGTGTTAAGGAAAATAGAAGGGATTGGGGAATTTTCATTTTTGTTTCAAGCATGTGCTTTGTCAAGCTCACTTAAGTACCAGGAAACATTTACAGTACGTAGGTATTTATCAAAATAAAGTAGGTAGAGAGGTAACCCAAGGGTAGTGGGACTCAGAATATTGACTGGAAGAATAGTGCAACACAAAACCTAGTTCACCAACAATGAATGTCTGAGTTTAAAGAAAGAAATCCAACCAAAACCAGCAGCTTGTGGAATAGCTCCAAATAGACTTAAATATATTGGGGGTCCAGCCAGAAATCTGCTCATACTGAACGTCACAAAGAAACCACACAGTCCCTAAAATACAAAGCCTGTGAATAAATAATCATTTGGGTATAAAAGACCTAGAAGTTAATGCAAGCAGCACTATTTACTTCACAAAAGGGGCAAAAGCCTAGACAGAGAAAAACAACTCTCAAAATGAGAAAAAATGTTCTTAAAAATAGATGCATGTCTAGCTTCATTGATAATTTTCATCAGCTTTAAAACAAACATCAATAGAAGCCTCCATGCTATTGGTGGAAGAGCCATGCCACCTGACATGTCTGATTTTGTTAGGTATTATGTGGTAAATTAAGGAATTCCTCCCATAGACAGCATCAGAAGAAAGTGTTTCATACTGTGGCCTTCATGGCTTTTGCCAGAGGAGGTTTTCCAGGGGAGGAGCTCAGAATAATTAAGTCATCTGCCACATTACTTCAGTATCTGAAAGACATGACAATCTGTCACAGTTCTCAGCCTAAGCAACTTCAGCATTTTATTTTTTACCCTTTCTCCAGTGCCACAGCTGTGCACAGCTTTTATAGATGAGTAAGGAACTGCAGAGCAGCTGCTCAAGGAGCTGACAGCCTGAGCTAAACACAATGCACTGCCATACAGCAAGGGAAACTGGAAAGTGTTTTTGCAAAAAAGCCTACCAGAAATTAAAAACCAACCAGCTATAAGGAGGGATGCTTGTAGCAGCTACTACCTAGCTAGCATTTTATACACAGGGATACAAGAGTGTGTGCTAGAGTAGCCTTTTTTTCTTAATTACAGGCAATTAGCTACAGACGCACATTTTGGGGGTTGAAAGGCAAGTGTTCTAAGTAAAAAACAGACACTTAAAAAAAGTAATCAGTTGTATAATGCATATATGAGCCGTGAATATACTCCAGCCAAAGTTAATGGAAATTAGCTTGTGAAGGAGGATAGTCACAGAATGAAACCTCTGCAATGAACTCAACCTCAGGCACAAATGATCAAAGTTACAACACAGGGTGGGAAGCAGTGCAATTGATAGAAGCAAGAAGGTAATCTAGAAATCAGGAGATGAACAGCGTTGTACCTGAGAGGAAAAATAGTGTCCAGAGGGCAGAAAAAGCATCACTGAAGACAAGAGGTTGCACTTATTGAAAGGGATGCTGGAGGGGGAGACAGGCAAGCTGCAGAGCAATTTCAAGTTGCTGCATTCAGTTTAGCAGCTCATTTGTCAAAAGGGAAGTAATCGGGTGTGATTTGAAGATCGTTACATTGAAGACCTTAAAAATGAAAAGCTTTAGACAAGGATTCTGCAGGAGGCATCAACAGAAACCTCAAGGCAAAAGAGAAAACTCAGGATTTCATGAGCCTTAGTTATACATGCATATCCTATGTATAAAAACCATGCTAAGATTTTAATGACCCACTGCATTTAGTCAGTATAAATGCAGTGGGTCATTAAAATCTTAGCATAGCTTTTATTTAGTCAGTATAAATGCAGTATGTTTTTCTATCAAATAAAGAAGCTGTAGCAAAAAATCCCCACTCTGAAGTACTATACTTTTTGCTACTGTAATACTTACAGAACTATTTCCTCTGGTTGTGTAAAATTGTGAGAAAATGAAAGCCTGCAAGAGCATTCTCCAAATCTCTCAGTGCCCCATTACTTTCTTCTCAGCCACGGTGGAAGCCTGACTTTGAAGATACAGACACTTCTAGTATAAGTTAAGGGCTGCCTCCAAAGGCCTTAGAGCCAAGACTGTACGCCCCACACGCGCCCCCTCTGTTCTGTGAGGTTTTAGGGATACCTCCCCCCTGTGCATGCCCTTGGTTGCACAGGAGCACAGAAGTTTTTTTAGGGGGAGACCATGAAAAGACTCAGAGCTGCAGCACAACCAACCCTGTGACTTTCACAGTTTTAGCTATTAAACCCAAAGAAGTTTTCAGGACTAGAGCTAGATGATTTTTTTCCCCTAACACCTTAAAGAGCACAGACTCATCCCAATTGCAGCAGCAGCAAACTTCCAGAGCCAACCGTACAAAGGCCTTGCACTGTAAGGCAGCAGGAAAGGTAAGATGGTAAGTGACAGACAGGAGTCCGGACATTCAGCTGGGCCTGGCAGAGAGCCTGTAGATGCTGGTAAGTGCTCAGCTGTGATCAGAGGACCACAATGAAAAATGCTCTTCCAAGGACCATATCCCAGAGCTTCTCAGGCTACACAGAAGCCTCCTGTTTTCCAGCAGCAATTCCAACTCTTCATCTGCTTACACTGTAGCGACAGCACCGATTTTCCCTTTCTCCTGCACGAGTGAGTGCTGCCATCTCTGTGGGAAGAGGCTAAAAAAAGCTTGAAAGAGCCAGCAGTGGGAGGAGTGATTCTGTTTTCATACAGTCTGTTGTGCAACAGCACCATCCAGCTGTCAAACAAAAATTAAGTTAACGCAACTATCCAGATTCAGTCCTTGTACCACCAGCAGAATGAAGAGTCACCTAAGGAGCAAAGCCTGCAGGTCTTCCTCCTGCTTCTGAGGGAACGACATCAGTCCATTATGTTGTGTTTCCTGGGTTAGTACAGAGGGGTGTGTTTTAGCAAAACTATGATTTCAACTCAGTTTATTTCTGCCCAGCAAGACTGGCAGGTTATAGCTTTCCTCAGGGTTTCAGTGAAGCATGGAATATAAATTCTCAGATATGAGGAAAAAAATTACCTTTCACTCCAAACAGAGCTTATCACACTAGAGAAATCAATGGGAAAAGCACAGCCATGTCATACATTCAGCTTGTTTTAACTATGATAACTTACCGCTCTTGGGCTTCAAGAAGTAGAAATAACATCAACATCCAAGGGGGCAGAGGAAACAGACTTCACTAATGGATTACTCTTGAGGCATTAGGGCATGTGGAAGAAATCTTACTCCTTTCCAAGATTTTTCATAAAGTTATGTTCTTTAACACAAGGCATGTGCAATAGAAATAAAGGAGTGATACTCCTAGAACAGATGACTGATTACCTGAATTGAATCCACAAGGTCACTGCTTGTCACCCTTGATTCTTTACTAAACTCAGTTTTGTCCTAACACCCGCAGGGAGCTCACTGTGTGTGTCCACTGATGATCAGGAAACCTAATATTAGAATACTGTTCTTTCATTACATGTGCTTTAGCCTGTTCTGTGAGCCCCCATTCTTGCATTGTTTGTCACTAGAAAGCAGGGAATGCATGAGTAAATCCAATACTAGTTCTTTACAATCTACAAGGCAGTGCAGGGTATCTGTTAAAGTCTAAGCATAAACCAATCAGCTTTTTAAAAAGTGGAAGCTTTCCAAGTACATACTGACAGAAAAAAATCCTAAGTGCCACAATTAACCTAGAACAAAGGTCATTTTTAGACTCAGAACCTGAGGAGAACCTAGGATAATTTAGATGACTTTAAGGAACTTGAGCTTAACCAGTGAATAGTCAGTATAATCACATCAAGAGGAAGTGTTTTTCGTGCACAGCACTAAAACATACAGTAGATGCTAACGTAAGAGCACAGCAACAGGAAAACAGCAAGCTCTAGAATAGTAGCCAAAGCCACAGGAGTAAACAACATGCCCAAAGATACAGCAGAGGTGCCAAATGACAAACCTGTGCCAAGTGGGAGAGAAGGTGCCCTTAGAAAAGCAAGGCAGCAAAACCAGCAGAGTCCAGGGAGACATAGCCTTAAGGAGAAGGGGACAATTAGCTCCCAAAAAACTGCAGATGAACCAGAAGATCAGACTGAGGCATGGCCAATGAGGCATTATGGCTGAGGGGGAAGAAAGAACACAAAACTTCCCAGGGAAACTGTATTACAAAGTATTTACAGGACTACATCACTGACCAGAGACAGAAGCAAGCTACTAGAAATAACATACTGGAATGAGAAGGGATGAAATGCTTGAATCTGAAAAAAAAAAAAAGGACCAGTGCCAAATGGGCAAAAAAAGGAAAGACACTATGTAGGAGGGTACTGGTGAGCAAGAGCCTTTGAATCTATAAGGAAAGTTTCTTCTCTATCCCACACACAAAAAAGGAAGTGTCAACAAAATTTTAATCTCAAGTGCAGAGAAAGTAATTTAAAATAAATAATCTGATCTTGATTGCAGAAAGTCTGATCTCCCTCACTAGGAACTGACTAGAGAACTTGTGACACAGTTTGGAGGCTGGACAACAGAGAACTGGATACATACTTCAGAAGGCAGTGTGTTACACATACTGAGACAACAGACAGGGTATGATCAATCCATTCCAAAACTCAGTTGTACAGAAAGACCAGTCAAAGAGAAGGAGAAGCACATCTCCCATTAGTTACTTGAAAGAAGGAGGCAGAAACAGTATAAAAATCCCACTAAGCATAGAAACAGGCCTCCAGTGGAAAGAAACAAGACAAGCCAGACAGAAGGAGAAACAGGAAGCCATGAAGTATTTCCAAAACAGTCTAAATAGAGACAACACTTTTACACCATCCTCTATGAGGTCAGCCAGAGGTCTGCCAACTTCATCACAGTAAGTCCTAAAGGATTTCACATGGAACTTGAGCTCATGACAGTGGCTTTTCTGTTCTACCACAGGGTGCAAGCTTTTAAAGCCAGGAGGTACTAGAGGTAAAAACAGTGTTTCCACTAGACAGTAACCTATTTACACTTAATAGTTCTTCAGTTTAGGTAAGGAATCAATCTTAAGATCAGAGTACCTGTTCAAACTGAGCTTTGTAGTCTTGTATGAGTAAGCATTTCCAAACCCAGGGCTTCAGCTGTCCAGAGTCTTAGATAGCTGTACTATAGTTAAACCTGCCATGTCACTCAGAGTATATGTTTACACATCTACAAGTCCGTCTGCCTCCCTGCCAGCAAGTATCTATTTACTATTCACAGAAAGTACTACTCAGTTCAGGCCCAAGGTGTTCAGTTCTATCTTCATCACCCTCTCTAACCTTGTAACAAAGCTTGTGGATTTGATTTATTGCAAGCTTCTGCTGCCACCGGTGAGTGCAGTGGCAGAACCAATCACAACTTTGTAGCATTTGGGATTTTAGTTCAGGAGCAGTCTTATTCAGACCAAGGACACAGAACACAACTCCTGTGAAAACAGTGAGGGGATCACAGATGACAAATCCAGAGTATTAGGCAGAAAAGCTAGACAGAATGAACAAGTTGCACATACCAGTCTCTCAACCTGCTCCATACTTAGAACTACACTAAAACACTCACCAGCCCCCTCCTTTTAAACAGACTTTCTGCCAAGTCCCATTAATTTTATATTAGCATTTCACAGCAAGATAGCTTCTGCTTCCAAAGTGTCTAGACATAAGTTGTGTTGATACCCACATCTTCCAGTGAGTGTCCAAGTGTCCAAGTCTGGGAGTATGAATAAAACCAAAACTTTCTATCCTAGAAAGTTCACACATTTCAAAGTTTAAGAGTATATTTTAATCCAAGCTATTGTAACCGTGAAGTCCAGTTCATAAAAGGACAACTTGCTGCTAAGTCTTCATATGTACAGCAAAACCAGTCAATGTAGATTTCTAGTCAGTACGGTTTGCCCACTGATTCCAATATTTTCTTTCTCTCTTCTGCTGATGGCATCTCTGGTTTCACACCACTTCTTCTCCTCTGCATCATGATGCCATGCTGGAAATAAAAGAAAGTGACCATGAGAACACCCTTCTCAGAAGTGTCTGAGCTCCAAATGAGTAAGATTTTTTTAATTAGAAGTACTTTTTATATATCAATCAGATATATATTAAAAAAAATCAGATATAAGTCAGATTGATTAGTGATAACTAAGTGTCCTAGTATTTAATTGAAGATATCTGACAGTCCACCTTGCTGCTTCAGGAGATAGCAAAATTACAGTACTCTCATTACACTATGTCAGACAAAAGTGCAATTGCCTGTAAATAGTTTCTTGGTAGTTTGTGCAAGTACTTAAAAGGCTAAGCTAAAACACTCTTTACTACTGTGGCATAAGGAAAGAAAATAGCAGAGAACAGCTTAACTGCACACAGTTCCTCATGATACTTTACTACTACAAGAGAAGGAAATAAAGACACCACCAAGAAAGAATGAACTCTTCCTAGGCTTTACCTTAGGTTAAACATGACCCAAAAGACATGGAAAAAACTTACTTCACCTCATGATTTTTTCATTATATTCATTTAAAACAGAAATATCTGACTCAAATTCAGAGGAAGACACATCAGGTACTGCAAGAACACTGACTCACAACCTAAGAGGATTAGCTTAGGAGAACTAAGCGAAGTACTTTGATGTGCACCTGTTGAAGTCTTCCAGCAATGCATACTGAGACTACCTAGGCCTGTAAGGCACTGTAAAAACAGTAGCAGTCAGCACTACCTGAGTCTGAGGAGTTCAAAAAGTGTGTAAGTCACTAATGCACCTAAAGCAAAGCATGGAGTAAAATTTAGAAAGTCTACTGTGCTTACCCAGAATTTTCTGCAGCTTTTATACTGCAAAAAATAAGCAGTACACATATCCTTCTTATAGTTGTTCTCATCCATACATTTTCTAGAGGCATCTGTTTCCTTTAATAAGGAAAACATACTTCAGAGCTGAGGAAGGTTACTGTACTCAGTGTCTAAAAATTCTAACAAGTCCCGGAATATCTATGGAGATAGGATGCAGCTTCTCAGATGAAAGAATACTATCAAAGAAAGCAGAAAACCATCTATCACAAAGGATAACCAGTAATTACAAGCAATAACTCCAGAGATAACAAACATTAGTACTCTTTCAATAGTAAGGATAGAGTCCACAGCTGAACTGTTTACAAAGATGCTGGTATAACTCACAGAAGACTTAAAAATCAACCAAGCTTGTCTAACCAGGATTTCAGGCTCTGGTTTTAAGGACAAAAGATTGAAGAGATTGCTATCGGTTGTACTACTCCTGTTTATGAGTAATTACTGGTTGTTATTTCACACTTATATAATGGATGATTTTCAGCTTTTCCTATGTTCAGAGTCTTTAAGAACCCTTTTATGCAAAGTGCCAATTCAGGAGTGATTTCCATAAAAATAATCCCCCAGAAACCACATTATTTAGCATTGAAACATACAAACAAATCTTAATTTGATCACCTTACCACTATACATGGATTTGTGTCATGGTCTCTAAGCTGTTGTACACGCCTGGACATTCTAGACAGACACCTGTACCTTGACTAGAAACAGAAAAGAAACAGGTTAAGTATCTACTTTAAATGGTTATTCAGTGTTAAGTCTGAACTTCAGCATGAAATAAAAGCCTTCTAACAATACACAGAGCTTGGCTTTAAAATAAAGCCAGAACACCACCACCAAGCTTCTTTTACAAAATGTTGTTTCAAAAGCTCTAACAGCAAGATAGCTCAGGCAAGTTTAGCCTGTCACCAGGACTCCTTGCTCCCTGATAAATTCCTGTGGAGAATGAAGCCACTGCGGTGACTCTCACACCAGCCTGCCCTGTCACGGAGGAAGTGGCAGTGTCTGAGAAACAGCTCCACAGAAGCTGTTCACAGCCAACACACTTCAGATACCTCAATTAACAGCGCGGGGGAGCAACGCACAAGTAAACTTCTCCAGATTTGTGCCTACTCCTTAACTGGATCACATCTACCTTCACAGCACTTTCCCAGGTATATATAACATGCCCAAATATCTGATACAGCAACACAGGAGGTGTTTAACAGAAAAAGAAGTTATTTCACAGCAAGGATGGGCCAGACCCATTTATATTGTCTGTGACAGGCTGAATCCCATTTTTCACCAGTTTAGTAGTTGGACACCAACTCTAGGAGCTGTAAGCTCAAAAAGCAGAGTTCAGTGCCAAAAACCTACACTGATCCAAGATGATGACATCAAGATAAACAGCAGACCCTCATTCCCTTTACTACTTCCCATACATATGCTTCTGGCACACATATGGCTATGCAGGTATTTGTTCCAAATAAATACTGATCTAAACCAAAATAAATTAATATTGACCAGACAACTGCTTGGGCCAATGTGAGCAGAGGGCTGAGGAAGATAGCTCTTTGTAGAAAATTAAAGAACAGTTTTAAAGAAGATCTTGCTTGATCTTGCCATCTTGACTACTTCTCCTAAAGACATTGCTGCTAATTCTAAACTTAAACCTGCTTCTGTTTACATTAGAGATTGATAACTGTAAGTCTGCAGCAAAAAGCTGGCTTTGCCTGATATCAGCAAAAAAAACCAAAAACCAAAACTGCTCTTTGTAGCCCATACACAGAAAACACTGTTTTAAATGAAGGTTATTTGGGTAAGAATAAGCTACTCCAGGTGAGTAAGCTTTAGATTTTTACATGTGCAAGTATACTCTCCTGGTGCATTCTACACCATAATTTCCTGTAATTTGGCCTTTTACAGAACAGCATCAGATGACTCCTCCACTTTCCTTTAGGAATTATCTAGTGTTTTAACTACACAAGCCAGGCAAGCATTTGCTTTCGTGTGGGGAGGATTTTTGATCAAACAATTTCGGTTCAAATGGGAACACAAGCGTATAGAAAAGCAGCATCATCCCAGACTTCACAGAAGGGAGGAAAACATAGAAGAAAATAAAAGCAGCCTATCACAATGCCTGATCTAGGTCAGTGCCACAGACACAACATCATTTGAGGTTGGGTTGCATCTGTCTTCCAGGTCCATTTATTGATATTAGAGGTGTAAGTACCACTTCAGCAGACGTGGCGCCTCAAGGTGTATGGCATTTGACTGACTTCTGCCTTTCTCTCTGAAAGGGCATTCGTCAGTCCTGGGATGCGTCATCAGTGTTCCTTCTACACACTGCAATTAACGTTTCCAGTTTGATTACGCTACCATGCCCAGTTTTAAGAACAATGCACATGAATACATGAAATGCCTACTCAGTGAACACGCAGTTCAGGTTCTCATGAAGCTGCTTAGTTCTTAATAGGCAGATGCTCAAGACGTACTTAGTAGTACCAAAAAGGTCCGATACCTCCTGAGCATGTTCCTCCCTCCCCCTCCTCTCTGCAGTACTCGAGGATTTGAAACACTATCAGCTAGAAGGGCAGGCAGGTCACTCCGAAATGCTGCTGCACGACTGAATGAGCAGTCGAGCAGGAAGCAGGCTTCCCCCCAGCTCCCGCACATGCACAGGCTTCCAAGCAGGAAGCTTTCAGACTGCAGGTCTGAGCCCGACCACAACCAAAGGCTTGTCTACTCCACAGTTCTTAATTACGCTTTAACACATGAGCAGTTGTAACCCGTACTTCAGAGAAACAAATGCATTTGTTGCTGGCGCTCTTTAACCCTAGGGCTCCTTCAGTGCATAAGCCATCAGGGCGTTCTCCTACAGGGCTCCCTCCCATCGAAAGCTGGTTGGGGTTTTTAAACGCATACACACATGCGACGTCGCTAATTAAGCTGCAATACGGACCAGCTTATTAAACCCCGGAGCAAAGGCCGTATAAAAGTCCTACGGTTATCATCGCAATCACAGCGGGGCGAGCGGGAAGAGGCGGCCGGCGGGTCCGGCCGCTCGGCACCGCTGAGCCGCCTTACCCACCTCAGCCAGCACAAGCGGGTCGGGGGGCAGGTCAGGTGCAGAGGGGGCGGGCGGGCCGCCACGGGGCCGGGCCGCTCCGGGGCCACGCCGGCGCCCACTACCCGGTCCCCGCCTTCCCCCGCCGGCGCCGGGGGGCCGGAGGTGCCCCGCGCCCCCTTCCCTTCCTCCGCCCGCCTCACCTCGCGCGGGCAACGGCCGCGGCCCCAACCGCCGCCGGCGCCCAACGGCCCCCGGCCGGCGCGCGCAGCCTTCCCTCAGCACCACCTGCCGCCACAGAACGGTGCCCGGGCCCCGCCGCCGGGCCCCCCGCGCCGTCTCCCGGCCAGACGGGGCTCCCCCAGCCCGCGGGCGGCCGGCGAAGGTCGAGCGAGCCTTCCCGCCGCCGGCGGGTAAGGGGGAGAGGCGGCGGGCCGCAGGCACGGCAGGCGCCCGGGCAGCGCGGGTCGCCGGCACTCACCTCCGTCCCCGGCCGTGTCCGCGGGAGCCCGGGGCGGGAGGGGGCAGCCCGTCTCCAATTCGAAAGACGTCAGCGGCTCGGGCAGCCCGCTTAAGTACGAGCGCAGCCTACCCCGCTCCCGGCCTCGCGGCTCCCCCCGGCCCAGCGCCGCCACCGCCCACGCCCCGGCGGCGCTGAGTGGCAGGGCCGGGCGGCCAATGGCGGCGGCGGCGGGTCCGCCCCAGCCTTGAGCGGCGCCTCGCTCCACCAACGGGGCGGGCGGCGCGAGCCCTAGGCGCCGGCGGCGGGGCGCGGCCGCGGCCCTGACTGACGGGGGGAGGCGTCCAACCCGCGGTGCGTGTGGGCGGCGGGCGGTGTGGGCGCGGCGTGTGCGGCAGGCTGGGCTGCACCGCAGCGCATACACTACAATGGCTGCTGGAAAGACGGGAAAGCAAACAATTTCCAGGCCCGCCGCGTCCAGCCCGAAATATGGGGAAAAAATTACAGAAAAATCGGAGAACACTGTAAAGGGTGGAAACGGGGCGCAGAGGGGATGCTGAGGCTCCCGCGGTGAGTCTGCTGCGGGTTTGGGGGGCAGGCGCCGGGGTTTAGCAGGGAAATATCAGGGTTATTTAAATTATGAAGGGGGAGGAGGAGAAGGAGGGGGGAGAGGAGAGAGGAGCAGCGAGCAGTGAGGAAAAGTTTGTGTTAACCATCCCTCCCTTCCATCCCTCTCCCCCATCTCCCGCAGCCCCCCACCGCCCCGCGCCGGACCCCCCCCGGAGGGGGAAAGCAGGGGAGGGGAGGCGAGGCGAGCGGTGCCCCCCTTCCCCCCCTTCGGAGGGAGAAAGAGATGATTTTCAGAAAAAAAACCTCTCTCAGGAGTTTCCTCCACTCCTCCCCTCCCTCCCCGCGGCGCTATGTGGGTTTCGCGAGCGAGCGGGCGAGGCAGCGGTCTGCCCGGGGGACGGCAGGAGGGCGCGGGGTGCCCGCCGCCGACCCCCGCGGTGGGCCGGGGCCGGGGCCGCGGCGGCGGCGCGGGGCAGGGGCAGGAGCAGGAGCTGCGCGGCCGCCCCTTCCCCTCCTCGCCTCTCCGGAGCCTGTGCTGTGAATGCAGTGACAGCGGCGAGAGCGGCGAGAGGGAGCGGAAGACATTAGAGACCGCGGTGCCGAAAAATGAGGGAAAAAATTAATATAAATTCGCCCCCCGCATCAAACCGGCCGAATTTCGCACAGAAATTTCCCCCGTGGACCCGGCTACCCGTGGGGTGTCCCCCGGACCTGGCGGCTGCGTCTTTGGGGGGATCCGGAGTGACTTTGGGGCACTCGACCCCCCTTTCCCGTCGTTTTTTGGACAAAAGTTGGTTTTTTTTTCGTAATAAAGAAACGAATTTGCCTGCTCTCCCCCTCCGAGTGGCCCAGAAGCTTTTCCCTGCCCCATCGGTGTGTGTTTAGAGAAAAGTGTGAACGCAAGTAAGTGCTGAGTCGTGTTGCATTGGGGAGGGGGGTTTGCTAACTGAAAGCAGGAGAGATCCGGAGAGAGAGAGAGAGAGAGCAGGGACAGCTTGTTGTCAGTATCATAAACAACCAAAATGGAGGGAGAACTGAGGCATATAACAAAATAAAAATCAGAAAAAAATGCCAAAAAATACCTAAAAATCGAGGCTGCTCCCCCTTTTCTTCCTCAAGGTAGCAGAATAAAACCCGTGTCTTCCCGAGGCCGTTTTAAGGTTTCAGGGAGCAAGGAGTTAATATTTATTATTTTTTTTTTGTTGATGAATTCTTTGCGAAGGCAAAAGCCTCTTATAACTCGCCACCGACAATGAGAAAACGTGAAAATGCCTTTCAGGAGGGAGAGGTAGGGGGAGATGATAGTGTAGAAAGTGCCTAACTTGGGGGTAATGTGGAGTGATCCTAGATAAGATAAATGCTGTATGTGCTGCTTTATAACTTCCTTTTAAAATGTTTTTTTTCGTATGTTTGGGGTGGGGGGGGGGGAGGGGGGTTTGGGGATGGGGGGGTCTTTTCTTTTCCTCTATCTTTTTTTTTTTTTTTTTTTTTTTTTTTTTTCGGACCGGAATGTAATGCCTTTGTAGTGTCACTTTCCTGATCTAATTAGGATGTGTGAGGCAAAGAGTAAACCTTTCCGGTTTATAAAGTGCGTTTTCGTTGCCTTTGAATTTCAAGTTTTCCTGGTGGCTCCCTCCTCTATTTAAACTGGATTCTTCAGAGTAGTGTGGGGTTGAGGTAAGCATAGGGAAAGCTCCATAGGGAAAGCAGAGAGGGCTCAGGGGCAGGGCACCTCTCCTGCGAGTGGCTGCTGATTTCCCTGGCACGTTCAGTTCACCTGTTTGTCTCCTACAAAGAACGTATTCTGCAGCCTCCTTGTTTTATTTATATAAAATAATGATGCCTCCTCTCGCCTCACGTTGAAGTTAATGCGAAAGTGCTGCTGATGTTGGTTCCACGTGGGATCAGGGACATAGCAGGGCATTTTAAAGAGACAGCTTCTCTTTTCCTGAGGTTATCATCACCTCTGCAGCACCTCTGCCTCTGGCAGAGGGATGCTTCGTTGTTTGTTTTTTTCAGTGGAAAGGTATCAAATCGGCCCTGGTCTGATAAATTAAGGCCGGATAACAGGGGGAAACGTGCGGATTCGTTTGGATAAAAGCAATTCTTTTGTGTGTGGCAGGTCTTCAGGGGGGCTTTTCTTGGTGTGTCAATTAAAACGCAGTGTTTTGGAGCGCGTTTTTTGGAATGGGTGTTGCAGAAATGAGATAGGCTCAGGTTGTTTTGGATTAAAAACCTAGTGCTGTTTTGCTAGCTGTGAATTCCCTGGGAAGGGGACCTGTGTGCATAGGGCAGTTTCACAGACATTTTGTAAGAGTTGTGGAGCGCGTTATTTTTACTTCAAATAAATTGGGTTTTGTTGGGGATGGCTGTGTTTGTTGAAAAGTATTGTAGAGCTTGTTCTAAGCCTAAATCTTCTGAATGGTCCCAAAAGGATTTGAAAATAGTGAAAATAACTGTAGGTTTTAATTGACTGAGCTGGGGGCTTTTTAAAAGCACACCTTAGCTGTGTAATTATAACATCACTTGGAAGAATTGCCTCTGGCTTTGTTTTTAAAAAAAGAAAAATCATCCTAACTGCAGTCTGGTTTCATGTATATGTGTGCATGTGTGCATGCATGCTTTTAGCATGGATTCTGGCTGAATCAATTTTTTCCTTAATTTTTAACTTGCAAATGTTTAACTGTAATGATGTGAAATGCTCTGCTTGTCCCTACTATCTACTCTGTGTTTTAATTTTCAGTGAAATATCCTATTAAAAAAAATTAATATCACCTCTTCACATAGCAATTTGATATCTTTACAAGGAGCTATGATGTTTCCTTCACACCTGCCTTGTTTTTGCAATCTTTGTGTTTAGTTCTAGATTAAAAATTGCATGCAGGTATGTGGCTCTTGAGGGGGAAGATGGAGTACTGAGCTTGTAGGGAGGCTATTTCAGGAAATGTTTTCTTTGAACTTGTGGAAGTTGAATATCGGTTGTGATAGCCCTCTGTGTGGAATGGCATGTGTTCACAAGTGATCTGTACCTTTTCTGTAAGTGTGACCAAAGAAGCTGTTGTGCTGTAGTTGTTGATGAAGACAGTCTCGTGGTTAGAGATTTTGGAAGAAATCTTAAAGTTTTCCAGTGACTCACAGCTGTGAAAATTAAATCACATTAACTACTCTTAGGCTAGAAAAAAAGGCTCATTAAGGAAAAAAAATTAATCACTTTGTATAAAGGACTGGAATTGAGCGTTTTTCCAAACCTGTCTTCTATGGTTTAGAGATCTCTCTTGCAGTTTGCAAGAATTCATACTTCAAAGTTCCTTTCCAAATATTTCTTACACTGATCTCTTCTTTTTGTTGACTGAAATAATGTTATCCTGAAATGCAAAGAAATTTGATAAATTAATAGCAGTACACCACGTGTTGGTGTTTTTACTATATATGGGTAGATAGTAGTAGATGCACAGAAGTAACTTTAATAAGCTAGCTAATGGCACTGAGAACAGTATTTAAGAGCTCTTCAAATACTGTGTCTGCGACCATCAGTACAAAGTGTTCAGTGTGTTACTTCATTTTTACCTAATTAAGAACTTCTAAATCATTAATGTTGTAATGTTGAAAGTAGGTATAGGCACGAAAGAAGCATGTGTTGTGGAGTATCTTTCTTGACTTAAAGTTCCATATTGCAAAAGTAAATTCCATGTGTCCAACCATAGCACAAAATTCAGGACATAGGGAGGAGGAAAAGGAAAGGGTGTTCTCATAGAATTTGATACTCTTCGAAACTGGGTTTAATTTTAAGGTATAATCCAGATGGTGGTAGTAATAGCAGCAGATAAATGTTGTTTAGGATTGGTTTTTACAAATTTACTTACTCTCTTTTTGTAGAAAACTGAATCCCCCTTATGGGGATGATGTGGTGTTTAATAAAAAGAGAAGTAACTTGCAAAGCTTCCTTACTTCTAAGACTTAAGAGAATCTTCTCAATTATTTGTTGTTCTGATTCTATACATGATTCAGTATGATTTTTTTCAAGTTTTTCTGAAATTAGAAAACCTTAGGAAGCAAATAGTATGGGCTGTTGTTGATAAACTTACCCTACTTCTTGTAGATTAACTGGGGAGCTGTAAATGTATTAAAATCCTTCTTAGATACTTATTGATCCTATTCAATAATGTTTCAAAGTTAATAAGTTCAGCATTCTACAGCAGTACAGCAAATAGAGGCATCTCAGTTGCCATGCATTTGGTTTTTCTTGAATGCTTAGTTCAAGTGTGTCTCTTGGTGTGTACTTTTCATTTAGTAATGATCCTGAAAAAATTGGTTTCCCAATGTAGAACTTTGAGGTTTTAAATGAAGAAACTTTTTTAAAAGTTTGTCTAATTCCAAAGGGCATCGCATACAAAGCACAGCCACTGCTAATGGTCGTCCATCTCCCCAGCTAGTCAGTCAAAATGGTGCCCTAAAGCCTCCTCCTTTCAGGGTAGTGCCTGTGTGTGTTAAAATTAATGGGTGAAGGAGGGCACTGCTCCTGCTGGAAATAAACCCCTGTTTGTAACTGTTCAGAGTTACTTTGTTAGAAGAGATGGTTTAGTTGGGAGTCTAAAATGTGAGTTTTTGTAAATTCTGTATCTAGCTGTTCTGTATCTATTCTGTGGCATCTTTAAAACCAGTTTTGGGGAGGGTTCTTGAACAAGTTCATCTGTTTACCAAGGGGAGCTATTCTGGGAAATGTGAAATACTTTAGAGAAGTTAGACCATTCTCAAACCTGGGTGGGGGTAGAAGGAACTAGCAGCCCCCACCACCAAAGTGATAGAGCACTTGCTTTGAAGGAGATTTTCTCTAAATATCTGCTGCTACTGAGGATTTAGCCTGCATTGCTTTTGAAAGAAATGTGCAGTATCTAGCCACTGAACTGTTAAGCATCTTTTACCAATTACCAAATGTTTAGGTAGTCTTAAAAAAACTATTTTAAAATAATTCAAATACTAGAACAAAGTAACATTTTGTATTGATCGAATGTAAAATGTTTAAATTTCTGAAGTGCAGGGGATTTTTTTATTTATTTATCTGAGCATTTTGCAAATAGAGAGTTGTGCATTTTCCCTGCTAATCAAAAAATCGTATCTAGAGTTTCATTAAATTTATATTGATTTTTAAATTGTGCAAACTTGTAGCTTGAAGGTAAAGCATTGAATAACTCTCAATATAATCACTTATACAGCTGCCTATATTTTTAAAAAATTTTTTTCAAGGAATATAGAGACCCTTTATCTGAAATTAGATAGATTGCAGTTACTAATGCATTTTAAATTAACAGTTGTCCACCAAACATCAAGTGCAAAAAAGTCTAGCTGTGAGCAAGTTAGGAAAAGCTAATATTGAACAGAACTGGTCACCATTACTGCAAGATTAGTTTTGTTTTATTTAGATTGGTTTGTTAAAGTATTTTTTGTCTGTTTCAGTATCAATGTTCACCTGTTACTCTCTCATCTTAGAAGGATGAATTAGCAGAAATGAATAGAACTGGAGGGATTTTTAAAATTTTTGACAAGATATAACATGTATTTTAAAGCAGTTATGTGGTAACAGTTATAAAGGATGGGGCCTCCTCATAGGGTATATTAAAATGGTTATTATTTAAATGGAACCTGTATATCTTGTAAACAGTTACTGTAGGATCACAGCATTAAAATTAACCACCATACATAGTGGGGTTTTGGGATGACTGCGTAAATACATGCTTGACAGTGAAGAGCAGGAAAACTTATATAGTTATTATCTTGTTGAAGGAATAAATCAGTTTCTATTATAGCTGCCTTTGTCATAATTTCTGTCCCTTTCCTAATTTGCTGTCTCTCCAGACTTGAGAGATACCTTGTCAAATACATTAAAATACGTAGAGCTATTTTATGCCTGCTTAACCCTGGTAGTTTTGGTAGACTTACAAGGGGCACAAAGAGAAGCAGAACGTGGCCTGATATGTATAACTTTATTTTATTTGTTTAAAGGAAAGGAGAGAGAAAAAAACAAACCAGGGCTGAACTAGTATAAAACCAAAAAGCAGTATAGATATAACAAATGAATGTAGACAAGTGTGGCTACAATACACAGAACAGTAACTCAAAACTCCGAAGTAAAATAGCTCAAATCAGCTTTGAAAAGTCAAGTGGGAATCAGGAAAGTAAAACCTAGAATTGCCATCAGATGCAATTAAGAAATAACTATGTAAAGGAACTTGGAAAAATGCAGAAGGTGTCCGTTACAGTAAACTGAATTGCTATAATCTTCTTTTGCACTTAATGTGCTAAATTCCTCTCTCAAAGGAGAATATCCCTGGAAATCAGATTAGAAAGTGTTTAAAAGGAATTATTTGTCAAAGTTGTTTTTTACTGAAGTTAGGATAACTAATAATAATCTCTTCCCTATTACTGTAAATAATAGTTTATTAGGTATCATTTAACCACACAGATTGCACATAGAGTTATGTCTTGTACAGGTAATTCACCTAGTAGCCTGGCACTGTATCACTAACTTTCACCCTCAGAGCTTTTCTTTACCATTGTAGGTCACATTACACTTTGGAGACTGCCAGATCTGAAGTATTTCATGTGAAATAAGATATAGATGGTTGATTTTTGTCTTATGCACATTTACTGTGAATTGCCAAGTAATCCAAAAGCAAAGGGAATGTCAGAAAGCTAATCGTCCCTCTTTTTTTATTGAATATGAATTTCTATAGTACGGGCTGTAGATTTACTAATGTGGGAGTTCTCTAAAAAGCCTTGCAAATCGTCTGAATTAATGAGATCTCATTATTCTGAATGTTTGAACATCAGAAAGACCCTGTGTATATGCAAATCAGATTTTACTGTCCCAAGTGCTCGTCACTTCTAATAAAACTCTTTGCTGTGTTCTATGTGTATTTATCATGAATGTTACGTTTATTTGTAGTATAGATACAGACAGACCCACGTTTTAAGGAAACATCTGACTGGTTAGGGAAAATGTCATGTCTTTTGAATCAGTTGTGATATAGGAATTCTTTTTTAAAAGAGACTTTTTTGAAGAAAAGGCAGAAAGAGAGGTTCTGGCAGCTTACTATTAAATTTCAATCAAGCCTGTATAGTTGGTAATAAAAGATTTACAAGTTTGTAAATGTTAAATTTCTTCAAACTCTTGCTGTCACATGTGGAGTTTTCATTTATACTAATTGTGCATTTACTACAGCTGCCTACATGCAAGGCTTAATAATAATATTGTATTTATCACATGCAAGTATAGATATAAGTATGAAAAGGTAGAAATTGCATACAAGTGTTCTCATGTTTTCATAAGATGATACACTACAAAGGTGTAAATTCATGGTGTTAGCTACCTGTTATGGTACTCTTCCTCTCAGGAGCACTTTAGGAAGAATTATTATTAAGCTAAAACAAAACAAATTTAAAATCCTGTCAGGGCTTTGTGCTATGTTGAAAAGTTAGGCATAGACATTGTGTTCATGCTTATTTTGTTCACTGGAAGTTCTTGTGGTCAATCCACGTGTAATTTGTTTCATCTAGGAGGCTAGGAAACGGTGAACCATGTAGCTTAGAGAAGAGCTTAGGCATAGGTGATCACAATAAATGCCAGTTAAGTTGAATCTGTAGATTCCCCCCCCTCTGTGACTTGACAGTTTTCTTTAATTCTTTTCAATAGTGGGATTGTGTTTAGACTAAACCACTTCTAATTATACCCCAGCACAAACATGTAGCTTATGGCTATATTTTAATCAGTTTCAGAAAAAGTAATAAAAATATTATTGCATCTGTCAAAGGATGGTGTCGCTACATGCTATTTTAAATGGTGTTTAAGTACTGGTGTAAGCATACCAGTACAATGAAATCAGCTTTATTCCTAAACAACTGTTGCATTATTTGTTACTTAAAAAGTTACCGATAACATGTTAATTATCCTAATTATTCAGGCTGGTTTTAATATGTGTTGAAATCGCATTTAAAAGTATATATGAAATATTTATATCAAACTCATTTAATTTCTCATTACTTGTAAAATGTAATGTTTTCTCAGTTGTAATTTTAAAAGGGTTTTTGTCTTAGCTGCAGAAGTATATCCTTTTATTTTGGATATGCTCTTTTCTGAACCCAGCAGTTCTTTAACTTCTATTAAAACCCTTTCACTCTCTCAAGAGGAATTTGTGCCTCATTAAGTGTTGATATTGATAATTTTTGTACTACAAAAACTGTGCTGAGGAGTACTGTGGAATGAATTTACTCTTGTAGCATCCATCAGCACAACAACTGGGTGTAGAGTCACATGGGAAACTTGATCACAGTGGTATTTGGGTGATAGGAGTAGTCCCAGACTGGATGAATTTTAAACTAGCCTATGAGGAAAAGCTGCCTGGTTTTGCAGCCTAGTAGGGTTAATCAAATATGTGGTATCACAGTTTCTCATGAGAAATGCTCAAACACACTCCTGACATCAATGACAGTAGAAGGCAATCAAGAATCTAGATTATAGTTTCAGAGACTATATGTAAACTATGAAATAACTTTGTTGAGGGAAAAAAAAAACCCAAACCCAAACAGCTGTTTTGGAGGTCTCCCCTATAGTATAATATTATTTTACCTTTGAAAACTTGACCACTTCAGAATATTTGAGAACAAGCTAAGTCCATCTTGAGTGATATATTTTGGTTCCTGGTACAGTTCTATCAATGCATCATGTAAAACAAACTTCTTTCTTTTCAGTACAGATATTTAAGCATAATGACAGGAGAGCACATTTAAGCAGTTATTAATGGCATTGATTACTTGTTCATTTAATTGCACTAGCAAAGTGCTTTAGTTTGGGGATGTCACTATTTTACTGAACATAAAAGGAGAGACTGAATCTTCAAGCCACCAGTGAAAATGGAGGTGTGGTCAGGAGGGGGATGTCACTTAAATCACTGCCCCCCAGTCCCTCAAAATATTTGAGTTCTATGGATTTGTGATTTTAGTCACACAGTAATGTTGCAGCCTCAAAAATGATAATATATTCAGTTATCTTGAGATTAATCCACAATTCTTCATTAGACATTAAATTCCCCAAAGACTTATGTCTGAATAAGTACTTGAATATTGTGCTGTTTGTTCCAGTTTTCATTAGGAATCAAGCCATAGAAAGTCTCTTGACTCTGAGCAAACCCTCAAAGTCTTCATGAATACCCTAAATCTCCCCTATTCCTGTCACAGTTTTAGTTACTAAACTGTGGCTGAAAGTCAAATAATCCTTCCTGCTGAGCATCCGACTCTTATCATAAAGGAGGTAGTTTGATATTTGGTGGTAGTTCTAGCATAATGCAGGTAGCTTAATGGAAGAGCTTAAAGGTAAAAGCAGGCAAAAATTTACTGTCAGGTTGCAAGTGTTCTGTTAACTATGTGAAGTTAACTACTTAAATCATCTTGTTTGCAGGAGACAGAAGTTTGACTGATTTGTTAATTCTTCCTTCCTAAATATATGTAAAAATTTGCCACCACTTTTGCTGCTGACAGTGCCCTGAAGATTATCCTTCCACATTTATCCACACATCTATTTATCAGTCTCCAAACTTTTTGTAACTTAGGCCTTTGTAGGAAGGTTAAGAGGTCTAGTGGATGGAGGTCATAATGTATTTGTATCACTCTTAGGAATGAACTGCTGCTTAGCAGCTTTGTTAGTCTGTGATGTGATTTTGTGTTTAGGGTTAGTCTGAGAGAGTACATAGTACAAAATACGTATGTTCTCCCCCTGTGCATGACAGAGCTCAGGCCTGAAGAGCAAGCCTTCTGGCTTCTAGCTTTGCCTATTTCTGAACGGGCTATGTAGAGATAAAAATGTATTGTTTCTTTAGTTCCACTTGTTGTGTTCAGCAGTTAATTAGGAAGTCTTTTTCTTGGTAGTTTTTGAGTATATTGTAGTGGCTGGCAAAGTTATTAAATTACCTGAGCTACAGAAGGTAGATGGAAAGGGGAGACTTTTTTTTTTTCCCCCTGTCTGATTTTGACCAGACTATTTGCAAGTTTACTTGGCATCTTCAACAGAGCTTTACTATAAATCAAAACAAATGAAATTGAACAAGCAGCCAATAAAAATGCATGTCCCAGACTCGTCTGGCAAAGCTTATTAAAATCCAGTCAGATGCTGACAATTCTTTTCACTGTGACCTACAAGATACTTAGCCTCTGCTTCATGCTTTCTAAATACCATCATTTCCATCTATCACATTCTAGGTAAGTCATTAGTAAATGTCCAGTAGTAACTGTATAGTCAGCGATGCTAACATTTCAAACCTGTCTCAGAATGAGACATCTATGTTAAAGTTGAAGTGCTTCTCAGGGACTGAGTGGTATTTCCCCATCTGTTTGTTTCTTTGGTTTGGCTTTTATTGTAACATGCAGTTGAGGTTGCTTCAGGTGGCACTCATGAAAAAGGAGAGGACCTTTCAGGTTGTTTAGACTCAGGGTTGGGATTTTTTTGGAGTGGGGGGGGTAAAACTAGTATGTATTTGGGGTTTTTTTCTTAGCACCATGTGGATGGAAACTGGTGGTCATTGAGAGTACATCATGGAACAGTAGAGTCATGTGCTACTCAGCAGGGGATGCTGCTTAATGATGGACCTGCAGTGTCCTGAGTGTGGAAGGAGCAGACCTGCAGTGAAGGTCTTTTTCTATGGTGTGAACAGGGAACTGCCTTGCCCTGGCTTTTACAAATAAATTAAGTATTTGGAATAAGATCCTTCCTTCCTTCAGTCACTGACATTTTCACTTTTTCCTGCAATATCAGAAATGGACAGATTTTTACAAGTCTGTCAACTTGAAAGGGCAATTAATGTAACCACAGATGAAGTCAGAGCGTTTGAAAAGGACAAAAATCCTTTTACTAAAGATCTTGGAAAAATACTTATTTTTCTTTGCTTTCAAGACAGTTAACCACTATACTAATCTGATCTTTTTCAACCAAGTAAATACTTAGATGTCATGGGAGATTAATTTAGCAATTGCGTGGCTTTCTCAGTAAGGGAATGTGTGTTATAGTAAATATTTATGAAAATAATACATAGTGGACATTTAGAAGAAAGTAGTTTTCAGCAACAAAATCATCATAACCTGATTAAAAAAAAAGTTGTGTCCCTATACACCCAACTTTTTTTTTTTTTAAGGCAAATCAGATAAGCATCTTGACATGCATGGGTATTCAGGACCCTGCCATGATTATTTCTGGGAGCTGTACAAACACAAAGCTCTTTTACTACATTCAGATAGTACATGATAAAGTGCTCTCTAAGGTTTGTGAGTTTGCTGGGTTTGTAGGTTTGAATTCAGAATTAATTGTGATATATCAAGAAGTTCTAGAGTACCAACTTATTAGCACATAGTGTTTTAGTCCACTCTTGGAAGTCTATATTATAAAACCTGAATGTAAATATTAGAAGTTGACTTTCTAGTAATGTGGCTTGTAGTTAGGAAAACAAGTGCTCTGTTCTGTCAGAATTACAGTTTCCCTCTGGTGTATTTGCCTTTAATTGAATTCTGCTCTGTGATTATTATTTTTTTCCTCATTATTTACACGGAATTGTGCTCGTGCTTTTTCCTCTA
This sequence comes from Laterallus jamaicensis coturniculus, assembly GCA_022605575.1. Taxonomy (NCBI): domain Eukaryota; kingdom Metazoa; phylum Chordata; class Aves; order Gruiformes; family Rallidae; genus Laterallus; species Laterallus jamaicensis. The sequence goes on along the minus strand of JAKCOX010000002.1, from coordinate 50,967,453 downwards.
GACAAATACAAACAGCACTGTACTCCTGCTGTGATTATTATGCATAACACCTCTGACTCAGCAGATAAAAAATTATATTTACTGGAAAACAGAATTAATATTGTATACCTTTTTTTCAAGACCATTTAAAAATAGCTGTGTCAAAAGAGATTATGCTTTTAACATGCTAGGAACTGAGCCATCATACGTCATTCTGTAGGCAGTGTTTTTATTCCGGACAGCTACCCCTACTAGAGTCCAAAAGATTTCAGGTTATCACAGAAATACACTAATAATTATAATTCTTAAAGAGAGAGGCTTCTTTAATAGACTGCACAATACATGTATTATCAAATTCCAGCCTTTTTTTCCAAGAGTTGTTTTATATGTCAGCATGGTTTGGCCTGCGTTAAGGCATTCTGGTTAGTCGAGACAAATTGTTGATTAAAAATGGCACCTTTTCTCAGTGTGTGTGTGTGTGTGGGGGGTAGCAATTCCTAATTGTGATGCAGAATATTATGTTGTGATAGCCAAATACCTGAATGCAATGTGACAGTGATTATGGGAAAGATGAGTAAAGGAGGATGAGAATTTTTGCCAGCTGGATTGGAGATTCTTGAGATTCATCTGGATTAGTAGTTTCAGTTGCTAATCTCACCCCTTGTTTTTCTGCCGTTGTGTTTTCTGAAGTTGTACTTTCCTCAATCGATTGTTACTATTAAATGCCATTACTGTGTAGAGGCACACAGACATGGGAAACAGCAGTACCGACTCGGTAGAAAATTCTGAAAAGTGCAAAAAAGAGAACAGAAAAATACAGTTCTGCCTTATCTTTTGACTTCAGAAATCCTCGTGTTATTCATAAGAACAGCAGATAATGTGTGTGTGAGTCTGAAATTTGACTGGAGGTTGGCTGCCACGGCATACATCAGTGACTAGAATGTTTTTAGGTATTAAATATCAATACAAGGAATTTGCTTGTACTTAGTTGAATTACAGTGCAAGGTTTGCTGAAACAGCTTAGCATGAACCGTCTATATTTATTTTTAGAAATGCTAATTCAGAATGGTATAACATGAGTGAAAAGTTCAGTTGTTACTACTTGATACTCTATTCTGGCTAGTTATGGAGCTCTATTTAATGTTATCTGACAGATTAGAGTATTTAACTTGAAAATGTGCTGCTGCTCGACTGGCGAGCTGGGACATTGCCTACTGTGATTTCCTACTGGCAAGAGGTCTGTAAAGACCGTTTTAAGGCAAGCTTGGCTGTACTTGGAGCTAATAGAGTTGGGTAAAACTTGACACGCTGCTTTCTTTTTTGGGCACATGAAAACACCTTTTACAATTTGGGCCGATGTATTTTTGAACAGGAGAAGGGTGTTTCATGTAGTGTAAAACCCTCCTCGGTTTTGGTGGCAGTAGCTTTTGCCTTGGTGTATGATTCTGTGGGGGTTTTGTTACACGGGTAGTCCATGAGCGTGTATAACCAGAGTATAATACACTTCCATATACAGCTGCCTGCAAGGAACAGTGCCGTAATGAGACACAGGGAGAACACGGGAAAGGAGATAGTGTGTGATGCAGAGTAAAATGAAACATCATAGGGCCTCAACAGAGGACGCAGTGACAGTCCAGAGAGAGCTGTCCTCGCAGTGTTTTGCTGTAAGACTCTGTATTGTTTGTGTGTGAAAGTACTTCCTCCACACTGCTTATAGATTATGTTAATAAATAGTTTTCAGCAAGGAGTTTTAGGTGTCAATAGACCAAAATGCTGCGCAGAAGTAACTATGCCAGTCTTCAATGTAAATTGTTTTTAAATAGACTGTTGAGTAAGGTGTTGTTCCAAACAGTCACAGTTTAAAATCCTGATAAGGAAGGAATCGTCGTAAACTGTTTTGTTCCAAAGCTGTATTCTGAATCCTCCTGGCAGATAGAGTTCTTCATTCTTCCAGGGCTGGATTTTCACTGAAATACTAGATGAAGTTACCTACATTTGATCTGATTCCTAAAGTTAGCCGAACTGGAGTGAAAACGATAATGCTGAAAACCGGTGCATAAATCACTCTGTGGAGCTGGGTTGTTAACTGCGTTAGTGAAGAACACGTTCTTTGACTCACTGGTTTAAATTAAAAAAACAAGCCAACCAACAAAACAACAAGGCACCTAGAGTGTTTTGTGTGTGATCAGAATATAGAGTATTAGTATATATATATTTATATGGCCAACACAGAAACGGAGAATGTCTCTAAATTCAGCAAGTGGTGTGTGTTGCTCTAAAGGCAGCAAGTGACTCATGTGGCTGTCTTAGCAGCTGGGCAGCAAGATTAGAGAGCTACTACGTACACATTCCCTTACCGAGGGGTCCAAACTATTGCTAAATGAAGTTGTATTACTTCCAGCAACTGAATAATGGGCATAAGAAAGTATACTAAAAAGTGTGTCATCAGGTTAGGGCAGTAGTTATTTCAGACAGTCATTAAAGGGCAGGAAAAAAACCCCCACAAGCCCAGCTTTTCTAAGATACATATTTAAAAGTCTTTTGCCCTTTTTTCAAGCACTCTAACTTCATATGAGTTGACATGTTAATTGTCCCTTTCAATTTGCAGATTTGCAAAAGCCACCTTGAAATGTCTGTTTTTGACACTGAAGGGGAAAAACAAAGAGAATGTTAGTGAAGAATCTTATTCCAAATAACTTATTTATTTGTAAAAGTACTAAAAATATGCTTGTATCATGAAGTATTTTGATTTGAACTGAAATTGGCAAAGCATGTACTTCTTGGTCACTTGCTAATTTGAAGACTTATTCATGATGTTATTCCTCATGTATTTCCTAATTGTAAGAATTTGTGAAGTTTGTTCCAAATTGTCTTTAAGTTTTCCTGGCATGCCAGTATGGATTAGTGGAATACGTATTATTTTTATTTTTTTTTAAGTTTCCCTAATCTAATTTTTTTTTTTTTTAACTTGGATACTTGCTTTTCTCAAGCAAGTTACTAAACATTTGGGAATGCTTTGTCCTTTATATATATGTATTTAAAATTCCACATTGATATTTTAGCTATTATTTATGGATGTAAACTCAAAACCTTCCCCCTGTCAAACATCTCTGGAGGGCTAACCCTACTAAGAACTCCTTTCAGTCTTGAGGACCAGAGGAGATACGTTTGACTGTTGCAATCAAGTAAATTGATACAGAAATCAAGACGACATGAATATGAAGCTCCTTACAGCTATTTTTAGTGTCAACTTTCGGATCATAATTATGTTTTAAAGATGAGAATGCATTTACTGAAGAGGAGATTTATATTTAAAAAGCCAAGACAGACAAAATATCAAGCCCAAGATAAATTCCTTATAGCAAAAGAGGGCCTGAAGAGTGTGTGCCCCTAGCCATCATCACTGCTTCCCACTGCCCTTAAAAGAATTAAACTGTTTGTTATTCTGCTTCAGGTTTCCTGGATTTCTGTTTTCTTTCTTTCCATGTCTGGTAATAACTTGTTTCCCATCTTGTTACTCTCTTTCATGTTCATTGCAAGTTTGCCCGGCTTTCAGCAGCAGTTTTCATTGCTGTCTCTAAGAAAAAGCGGAGAGCATAAAATGAGGCTGTCCAGAGTTGTCAGTGCATCTGAAAGCTACATTCTAAATGTCAACCATCGTTTTAATAATTCTGCAAAAACACCTTGTTGATCTGACCCTTTTCTTTGCATGTGTTTAGATTTCTTCATAATCAAGTCTCTTATTGTTTAGCATTTTGAAATCGTTGATTTGTACAAAATGTTCAGTTTGGTTTTTGTTTTGATTTATCCTCTCCTGAATGTTTCATTACTACTTTTTTTAATGTACCCTTTTCCCATACCAGACTGTTTTTCTACTCTTCATTCATAATTTTTCAGTCAGATATTATTCATCAGTTGCAAAAGAAAAAATGTTTGTGTTCTTTCTGCACCGCTTACTCTGACGGTGCTATGTGACACAGGAGCACTAGGACACTGAGGGATACTTATGTTTTGGTAAGTAGTTATAGATGAAGCACTAGCAGAGCGTGGCCAAGGATATACCTGCAAAATACGTTGTTCTTCTGACCACCTGGATGCTTCAGTGTATTCTTGTGTTCTTTTTTTAACATATGCCTAGAGATGAACCATCAGAAATGTCCATGTGCCAACGGAGTTTCAGATCCTGGGTCTTGCTGCCCTGTGATATGTGCCCCAGCAGCTTCCTGGGCTCCAAATTCTCTTCCCCCCACCCCCAAAAGGGAAGAACTCTGCCACAGTACAGGTTGTGTTGAGCTGCTTGTGTTGCTTCTGCAACATGCTCTGTTTGTTTAGAGCACCCTCTGCACAGCTGGAAGAATTATATAAAATAAACAGCTGCCCTAAGAGGTTATTTGCCTGAACTTGGACTTTGGCTTGCTTGTTTGTTTCTTTGAGAATTACACCCAAAATTTCTTAGCCACAAATTTGTGCTGTTCCACTGAACTGAAGCTGGAAGTGGCTTCTCATGGTTTCTAAGGAGGAAAGCTCTTAAGCTGCTTCTAGCCCAAAACACAATTTTCTTTAGTAAATCTGATTTCCAAATTGCCAAGGATCAGCCAAAAAAAATCTCATATTTGTGTGACATTGCCTCACGTAAGCAGGCATGGTTTAGGAAAGGAATAGGAAAGGTTCTTACTTGATGTAGTTGTTTTCTTCCTGCTTTCTAATGCCATTCTGTTCTTAGGATGGGGAATTACCATGGTGTTCGCTTCTGGGGGCTGTTAGACAATCGTGGATATTTTGAAGGAAGCTGGGGTGCTGTTCCTGATGCTATTTCTGTCCTGGTGAGAGTTTCACAGTGTTTCTGTGGTGGTGTGTGCCACCTGCCTGGTATCCTTCCCTTTGACAGGAAGACAAACAACTAAGAAGAAAAAATGGTCTGGGGGAAGCTGTTAGCTCTTTTAAAAAAAAAGCTCAGCCTGTGCTCTCTGACAGGATTTCTTAGGGCTAGAGTTGCAGTCTCACTGCCTGCCTTGTGCTGGGGAGGCCTGGCAGGTTGGCTGGAAGTTTTAAGTTGATCAGAAGTGACTCCTTAGCTCTTCAGTTTCAGGTGTGATCTTGGTGTTTGGCTCTTTCAAGGAATGACAAACTTCTCAGAGATGAGAGAGAGAGTTTCAGCAACTGCATTTGGAAAGAGAGAAATGTTGGTTCTGGTATCCTTTGAGAAATCAAGGCTTCTGGGGAAGCTGAAAAGTAAAGCATGGGAAGGATCGGAGCCTAGATAACTGAAGCACTCTTCTCCAGTAACTATAGATACTGTGAGCTTTCACAGGAGAGCAGTGGACAGGAAGAATGTTTGTTTCTAAGCACTGATGACCGGTTAAGAATAAATAGAACTAAAGGAGGCTTTCGGGGTAGTGTTGCTTTGTTCATGTCTTTTTTCTTTTTTTTTTTTAAAGAAAAAAAAAAGTAGCATATATTTTTCTGATTCAGTGTACTAGGGGCTGAAAAGGAAAACACAGCAGGCATCTGTCCTTCCCCTGACAAGCTTACAGTGTTACCCTAAGAACTGAGGCATGTGGAAAGGAAAGGGGGGAAAGCAGTGAAAGTACTTGCAGTTGCATATTTGCACCCTGTTTAATTTTGTGTGTTAATTGAACAGCAGTGGCTGACACTGCTGTTTTTAAATATAATAGTAAATTCAGCTGTCCCTCATTTACACGAAGCCAAATTGACGTTCCTCTCAGTCATCGCCGTGGGCACTCTTATGTTACCCTGCTTTTCAGGCCCTGGATCACTGAAGGCAAATACCCAGTGGGATGCTAGTTCTCAGAGCTGTATGTTTCCCGCAGATGGGACTTCACAAGCCAGTTTGCCGGCTGGAAACTTACACATGGATCTTGACAACGGAACATATTTATACAGAGTTCTGGTATGCTCTCTAGCACGTTTGATGTTTTGCCTCAGGCTCTGGATACTTGGAGAAATCCTGCCCTAGAGCCACAGTCCATACCCTCGTGAAATACCTAGCTGCTTGTGCATCATTTCTGACTCTTGAGATGGAGAGACTTGCCCAATCTGCATCAATGAGACTTGTGCTGTAGGCACCTTGATAACCAAAGCAGGAGAGCTGGCAGTGCCTGCACAGGATAAAATGCAGAGTGAGAATAAAGTAAGTGGTTTTTCTGAGGGTTGTTTTTTTTTTTAAGAATCAAGTTTCTATGGCATTTTTTGGGAGAACCTGTTTTGAGATTAGTAGGCTGAGTTTTTCAAAACCATTGTCTTCATAATCTGTTTAGAACGCAGCTTTCACTGCCTTCCCCTGCAGCTGCAGACACTAAGTATTTCTGCAAATCGCTCCATGTAGACCCATGCCAAGGACCTGGAAAATTAATGACCTCTTCTGTAGCGTTCAATTTAAATGACACAGAGATCTCTAGTAGAATCTGAGTTCTCTAGGACAGCATTCAATTATCTGACTCAAAAGATTGGTTTCTGAATTACTTGAGAGCTTGTGGAATAAATAATCAAGAAATTGGTCAAATTTGGGTAGATTTCACAGGAATGAGAGCCCTACCACTACCCCTGTCTAATTGCAAGTCTCCATCCCTGAAGGACAGGAGTTCAAAACTCTAGGAAAAGTGAGAAAAGTCTGCCAGAAAGTTTTGACACAGACAAAACTGTTTTTACATTAATCTTTATTTTTTTTAAAATGGCCCTACTGCTTTGAACGAACAAAAAGTGGTGAAACAAAACACTGGAGCAGACACTAACTTGTAAAATTGCAGCCTAAACAATGGCAGTTTGGGAAAGTCATAGGTTGCCTTATGTAGAGGAGTTTGTATTATAATGGCAAGTGTTTGGCAGCGTGGTGAAATGTGATCCTACTCTTTCTGCCAATAGTAGAATACGCTGGATTTGAGTTGGCATGTGTACCTACTGACAGCAGTGTTGGTTCTTGTGTAAATTAATAGAGGTTTTCTCCTGCTCTCTAATCAAGAATTGTTTGAGAACTGTTACCAGAGGTCTTACCAGCCCAATTGAGGCCCAAGATGACAAATACTACTTTTAATCAGTCTGATAAATGCTGATCAAATTCTGTTTGCATTTTATTTAGTAAGAATAATTAAACTTGTGTGCATATCAAAGCCCAGTGTTCTGTTTCTGACAGTGGCAATACCAAAGGTGTGGTGAAAGGCACAGGAGTAGGACAGAAGCATGCTCCCAATCTTCAATAATTTGCTTGTCAAAGTCTTCCTGAGGCAGGCACGGGGTGGGTTTGTTTTTAAGAGGAGTCCTTATTGAAGTCTTTTAATGAACTTTTCCCTGTGACTTCCTGAGGCTTTGTAAACTCTTGTCTAAACACCCTGTTGCAAGGCACTCCACAGCAGAAATGTGGGAAGAACAGGTATGTTTCCTTTTTGAGGCTGTGTCCTCATAATTTCATTTCACATCTCCAGCTCTTTTATTGGAAGAGTCAGTACCTACAAGGCTGCTCAGCTCTGCTTCTCGGCCTCTAGACACTTCAGTGTGGATGTACCTGCAGTTGTGTCTCCCTTATCTACATGTTTATTGATTTCTTCAGAGAACTGCACTTTCTTCCTAGAGCTTGATCTCCTTTTCCAAAAGTTGTTTTGCCCTTTCACCATTATGTTCTATTTGTGTCCTCCCACTGCCACCCCCTGCTCCCCATAGTTACGCTCCTGCTGACTCGAGTGATGTAGACGTGAAACAGCTTCCATGCAAGTTAGGCCAAAGTAGGCTTAGACTCTTCAGCCTGCTAAGAGACTACAAAAGGAAGAATACAATAGAGGTTTCATATCACAGACAGGGGATCCTAAAGGAATGGTGAGTAGCATAGATGGGATGAAGGGGGAACAAAATCATTAGTTGAGGGGTAAGAGTGGGAGGTGGGTTCAGATCAAGATAACAGAAAGCAGTTGTTAATAAACTGTGACTTTAAGATGTGCCACCCCTTGCTGTGAGATGTTGTGAGTAAAAAAAAACTTACATGGGTGCAAAAGGGGGAAATGAGTGGAAACAAGGGCTATTAAATCTATCTAGCTCAGGAAGTCTCTAAATCACAAACTGGGGTACTTCCCCAATATCCTATGTTCTTGCTTCCTTGTGATCTGTTGCTGGCTGTTTGTGGGGCAAGGATGCTGGGTGGATGGGGTTCTGCCCAAACCCTCTAGGACCGTTGTTGTGTTCCCATGGATGTTCAGGGACCCAGAACTGGAACAAACCACCAAAATCACCCTGGCAGAGCCAAATGCCCTGCTGTCACAGAAACAGTGTCTGTCCCAGCAAACCTATATAGACACATTTTCAAACTAGTTAAGTTTTTTTTCTGTATTCACATCTTCTGCCCTGTAAATTTAAGGTCAGAGTGTCTAGGAATCCTTTTGATTTCCAGCCTAAACTTACTTACTGAGCTTACATTTCTTCTTTATGCCAGCCCTGCTGAGTGCCTTGTTGGTATACTTATTAAGAACCTTTTGGGTCAGATTTTTTTGTACTATCTCAAATACTTCTTTTGTGAATATGTATTTCCAGAATTATACATGGTGTTCCCAGCAAGATTGTCATAGTCTGTTGTAGTGGCATCTGTATGATCTTTTCTGCACTGGAAATATAACTGCTTTTTTGAATAATTTTGTTTTCTTTCTTCTGAACCAGAACTCTTTAGTGACTTTTACCAGCTGCTATGCACTAACTTTTTTCCTTCTCTGTTACTTAGAACTAATGATTTGTCACTTTTCAAGAGAAACAGCTAGTCTTTAAGTGTGTTAATCTGTCCTTTGTTGTTGTTTTTCATCCCATTTCTGTCATGCTGTCTATAAGATTTGTTGCAGTTTTTCTTGTGTGTTGTTTCAGTCAGCACTGTACTTCTAGTACCTCCTAGCTTGTATTTTCTGTGCATTTTGGTAGTGCTCACTTGAAGGCATACAAAAAAAAATTCTAAATGGAAATGTTGAATCAAAAAAGACTGAAGACCAGTCTTGGCAGAAGTCCATAAATAACATCCTTCCACCTTTCAGAAAGAAATCTGTTGTCGTCTCCTCTTGATCCTCTGCTTTTCCTGCCATATGATTCTTGAACTAACCCCTCTCAGCTCAACACACTACCACCTGAGCAGTTTATCCGATTTCTTACTGAGACTAGAACTGCTGTGCTGCTTTTCTGTACGGGCTACTTTGTCATGTTGAAGAAAACTCGGATGTTTGACATGGTTCAACTTTTAAAAATCACATTACATTTTATTTGATATTTCTCTTTGCCTTCATGTTTTCATTCTTTCTGTGAAAACATGCTCCAAGCAAGAGGCTGTACTATCATCATGAACTGTATGTCCAGATAAACTTTTCTCCACCTTTCCTCAATATTGAAATGTGGAAAAAAAGTGTTTATTGGGATTTTATGTCGTTCTGAGACTCTTCCATCTCATCACATGGCAGGTTTGCTTCCTGATAAATCAGAATGTAGTATATCCATATGAAAGGTAATGTTATATAAGTACAGTAGATACTTTTTTAAATTCACCTTTCAGAAGCTCCTGCCTGTGGCTGTCTCTGTGGTTGGTAACCATCTCTGTTTCATAGGACTGTAAACTTCTACCTTATTTTCGTTGTGGTGGGAATAGTGAGTTGAAACAGTTGCCCAGTGCTTCTCTCTGTTGTGATGGTAGATGTCTGGCAGGCTTAGTTCTGACCAAGTTTATTCAAGGAAATAGATGCACCACCAATAATATGAACTTAGTAATTTAGTGCCATGATACTCCATTAAGTCTTTTGTGCTCAGTCTGTTCTGCCAGGTTGGATCCCCTCACTGTCCTCTTGGGTGTTGAGTCTGTGAGCCAGAGGTAGTGCCACGTCCCTTGTTTAACAGGGTGCTGAAACTTCTGCTGCTCCTGACTGAACTGCTGCTCAGTCTGGCTAGTGCCAACAGACCACAGGGAATCTGTGGGTGCAGTTTCTCAGTGATTTGTAATTTGGACTCCAGGAATTCCAACCTGTTCATCCATCTACTTGAGATGGCACTTCTCAGCCTCCTCTTGTCTTGGCAGTAAGCCACAACAAAACCAGACTGCACAGAAAGGGCCTACATTTTTCCTCTAGGGCTAATCTGACCGTTTTGTTCTCTAGGGTTAATTTGACTGTTCCAGCTCTCTGACCTAGTACACTGTGCGGCCAGGCAAGCACCAGTGCAGTATGGAAAGGGAAGAAGCACCATACCTTGAACTGTTTCAGTGTGGAGGCACCCTCAAAATAACTACCTATGGACAGTTGGACAGAGTTCTGTCCTGTGCTCTGCTCAGAGTGACAGCTGGACAGATGTGTCCAGCTGCAATCCCAAAGCAGTAGCTAATAGCTGTGCCAGAGCTGTAACCCCTCTGCCTCCAAGTTGCTCATGGGCACTTGAGCCTGGCACCGCTCCCACTGCACAGGCTGGCCTCCAGCAAGGAGGTGGCTCGCGTCTGGTCACCTTCAGGTGTTGGCTGGGTACAGTTGCCTCTGCAACCCAGTAAATGGTCGACCCAGTAAACAAGGTGCTTGCTGAGGCGAAGTTACCTAATTCTGGAGATAGCTGCTTTGCTTCTGGGATTGGGTCCAGAGATGAGAAGGTAACTGCAGAAGCTGCTTGCCAAGGCAGCTATCAAATCTGATGAGAGATCAGGCCTTGAGGTTAACTGGCAGCAATTAGCTGTACCATAGCTATATCCATGCTGAGTGATTCTTCAGTGTTTTCTTTTGTGTTGTTTTTGTTTGGGTTTTGGGTTTTTTTCTTTAAGAAAAGATGTCTCGTGTTGTTGGTTTCTGTGGCACTGTAAGGGAAGTGTCTGCCCTCATCTTTGAAAGTACAGCCTTGTCAGTACAAACCCTAAAGTTTTGGTGGCAACTGTGGTAAAAGTAAGGCTGAAACACAGAAGTCTGACGTGTTTTCATGTTCCCATTTAGGATACAGGTTCCTCTGAAAGCGCCCCTGTTTTGGTAAGGAAACAAATTATTTCAGAAAGGGACCTGCTGAGATCATAAGGCTGATGAACCTGTTTTGGTAGCATTGTGCTGTTTTTCTTAGGCATTCCTTTACATAACCCTAATTCTTTTGGACCACTGTACCTGGCCCTTCAGCGTATGTTTTCCTGTAGCACTAGTTGCGGTTGCAGCTTGTGCTAAATGATGGGACTGGGAGAGAGAGGTGTGTTTGGGGAGGGGGATGGAAGATTATCATCGCTACAGGTCAGAAATCAGTGTGTTGTGTGTGGTCGATAATACGTAACAAGTGTGATTTAGTAAGATGAGCTTCCAGCTCTCTCTGCAGGAGAAGAGGGTGCATACCTTTCCCTACCCTGGCAGATTTCTGCCATGTGATAGAAAGGCAGGAAAGAAATGCAATTTCTACAGCCAAGTTTCTGTGTCTTACTTTTTCATGTGTTCTTAATGATAGAAAGCTTGGGTGGGTGCCATGCTGTCAGACTATATTATCCAGTGTGAGCTGGTCATGAATACACGCTTCATGTTCACAAGTATTTCTTTTTTCTTAACGACTGTTCGTTTGTGCAGTTACAAACACTGATAGCATGAGTCTCTACATCTCCCTTCCCTGCCCTCTGGTACTCAGATTTGGATAAGCAGGGTAGTTGCAGTTTGAAATTTATAGTTGTAACGTTATCTGTTGGAAGGAAAAAAAAAACCAACAAAAAAACCCACTTTACTAAAAGGAGTAGTGTAAACCACACTAGATGTGCTTCAGATAAGTCTGCCCAATATTGTGTGCAATTAGACCAAGTGTTCTAAAGGATTAATGGATAATGTGTTTTTAGATATTGGTTAGTGGTAGGAAGTAAGGCTGCTGGTGAAATTTTTCTTCTAGAGTCCAAACGCAAAGATCTCCTATTTAAAATGTATCCAGTTGTTTAGTTTTCCTTAAGAGAAGGTCCATAGGTCATAGAAACAAATGTGGTATGACATTTCAAACCCAGCAGTCACCTGCTTTCAAAGAAAAATACCAATATTCCCTTGTTTTAGAAGACAATGCAGTTACTTAACTACTGCTGTCAAAATATGCCCCGGTTTATTTGCATTCATGTGTAGTCTAAACTAGTTTGATTTTTGCTGTGTTAATTTTATGCTTAGCTGTACAAAAGCCTCTACAGGCTCCTAAGGATTTAATTGGCTTTCTGGCCACCTTTTCCTAAGAAAAGGTGACCATACCAAGGTTGGGAATAATCCTCTCTGTATTCAAATCTGCTGGACAGTGAGCCTTGCCTTGCAGTTTAACGCTGCTGCTTTGCTTCTGCTTCACTTCACGTTGTAGGTCCCCTTCTCCTCGTCATGGGATTCTCTGTTTTGGGGATGTTTTTACCAATTTGCCACCTGCCAGATGAATCAGGGGGTGAGGGGAAGAGATTGCTGTTTTCTAAGTGGTTTTTTAAAAGAGCCTTGCTGTTCCTAATCCACCTATAAGTTGCCTCTGTTTCCTCTTCCTTACTCTCTTTTTGGCGCTCTCTCCAGACCTCCTCACCTTCATCCCATCACTCCTTCCTTGCCAGTCTTTGGCTTTGGAAGGAGTGGGGAGGCGTGGTTACATGCCAGGAGAGCTCAGTTATTACTTACACAGGGAAACTTCATCCTGTCCAACAAGTATGCTATTTGTAGCCTTGAGGGATATATCTAAAGGGCACAGAGTTTCCACTCAAAATTTAAGTAGATTATGTTATGTATACATATTTGTTGTGACTTGGCAGGTATCCCCGTGCCCGAGGTCTTAAAACATATACATTACTATACTCAAGGCAAGTTGAACTGCATGTTTCAAAAGATGCTCTGGAGAGATGGGAGGCTGCTGTTTGGAGTTCACAGAAGCATTATCCTCTCTAGATCTGATACGACACAGAGACTCTAACTACTGTTCTGTCTAGTCCTGTATTTTGTCTTGATATTAGCTGCTATCAGATGCTTCAAGGGGTGGTATAACCATAAGATGCAGAGGAGAGGATCCTCTCTTACATAACTCTCTGCTGGTTTGGATTTTGTCCTTAAAAAAAAAATAAATGGGATTGGTATTACTTTTTCTGAAGCCCTCCTGAAATCATATTTTAATATCATTATAAACCTACGTTAGTCTTGTCTGTTGTAATTGTGTGCTACGTTCTGGCAGTAAATCTCACAGGCTAATACTTTGCTGTTAGAATATGTAGTAGTGTTTATAAGTTTAAAAATTGCTATGCTGTGGTTTTATTGAATGTCACTCACTGTCATGAGAAGAGGTGAAACCATCTGAGCAAGTTACTCTACTGCTAATTATTTTAATCTTCTCATCTTGTTTAAAAAAAAAAAAAAGGCATACAAATGCAGCCCCAAAATTCAGGTGCTGCAGATATGCTGGAGGGAACCATGAAGTTAAACCAGCTGTATTCTATGAAATTCTGTTTGGTATGGCACTTTTCCTTATAAGGTCCAATGACCAATTGTTTTGATTATTTAGAAGGAAAAAATTCCATGAGAACTGTTACTGAAAATGACTAACTTGGCATTAGTGATTTGCTGCTCTCTTAAGAGTATTTGATGCAATACTGAAGTTAGTTAAGATAGCTGAAATATCCAGTTAGCCACTCAGTGCCTCAGCTGTTCATATGTGACCTGTTTATTGTATTTTCTTGTAAATTGCTAATGAGATCTGTAAATAAATACTCCTCCTGTTGGTAGTGGTGTGGTCTTAACATCCAGGCCTTTGTAAATAAAAAAGGAAATAAATAGGAAGCTCCAACACTTGATTCAGAGCGCTCAGTGACCTCCAGGGGCTTGCAGCTAGGAGCTGGAGTGATGCCTCAGGTTTTGCCATCGGAGCAGGGGAAGCTTTGGCGGAGGAGTGCGGCGCGATGACTGCTAACGGGCAGCGAAGGACCCGCACGAGCAGAGTGGCTAGGGCTGCCTGTGAGAAACTAGGGGTGCTCAGGTCAGATGGCTAGAGAGTTGTCGGGGCCTGGAACAAGCTGCCCAGGGAGGGGGTTGAGTCACCTTCCCGGGATATGTTTAAAAAAAAGGCAGATCAGGTACTTAGGGATATGGTTTAGCATAGGACAGGGACCGTTTGACTCGTTCTGAAAGGTCTTTTCAAACCTAGTCATTCTGTGAGAAGGGCGTGTGGGACAGAGAGGTAGGCTGGAGTGAGGTAAGTGATTTTTGTTTCTATAAGGAGGGACTGGAGGCTGGTAAAAAATGCACCAATTGATACGCAATGGATGTGAGGTGCTTTTGCTCAAAATTGCAGAGTGGTACGTGAGAGAGATGGGACCAGGGCTTAGCAGATCTGAGATATGTGTCCACCTGACCGGTTTCTTTGGCATCTCAGTGTCTTAGAGAAGACGTGCTTGCACTACAGTTACTCAAACAGATTTGTGTTCTCTATTAGGGTAATCTTTTGAAGGCAGAGAATTAGAAATGATCTGCTGTGGGGAACTTTTTTACCTTTTGCATGATATTCTTCCTGTATGTTGAAAAAAAGATTTGCCCTAACAAACAGAAATCGCATGCAAAATTTGCTGCTTTTTCTTTTTCTTTTTTTTTTAACTTCTGTTTTGCTTTTCTGAGTAAGGAAACATAGTATTTGCTCAAGCAGATAATAAAGATTGACCATTTGTGAACCTTAAAATGGAGGTAGGTAGGGAGGAAGAATTTCTAGCCTGTTGATCACTGGGAAATAATTAACAAAACCAATTTACTATGGCTTAGTCCACAGTAGGATGTTACCTTGAACATACTTCAGTCCCTCTTACAGCATCATATGTCCATGCTGAACTTTATTCTCAAAGTTATACCAAAAAGCAGTCCTTACAGTAGTAAATGCTTGTTGCGACGAGTTAGTTTCCACTCTTAAGGTGTATTTGGACTAATTGCTTATTATGTGCTGGAGTTTGTATTTCTTCCCACCTGGCTCATGACCCATATCCTCCTTGACTCCAGGATGGGGGTACATACCCCATACATGTTGGCAGGTAGCCAACAGTGCTGCTCTTTCTGGTAGGGGGATTATAAGCATGTTGGTTGTAATGACAAGTTTTGAAGAGTATGCCAAGGCTCTGGTGGCTTCCAGTTCATGCATGTTCATCCATACTCACATGTGAATCCTCATGGGATGGACAGGTGTGGGTGATTCCCCATATAAATGTGAGAGAGCACACCTGGGTCTGGCCTTGGGGATCAATCAACACAAAGGGCCACAGGGGATGTAGCAGAAGACTAAGAAGCACAACGGTATGCTTGATCAGTGCTCTTATATCGGCTCTGGGCTGTGCTTTTGCAAGTGACACTGCCACCGAATCCAGGAGGGACATATTTCCCCCCACCTCCCCCGAAGGGTGCACAGTGCCGTAGCAGAGGCCCAAGGTACCTGGGTGAAAACCTAGCAAACGAAGGTCAGTAGCCTCACCTATGCCACAGTGCCCAGTTGGGCCTGGGCCTGCTGCAAGCCCTGTGACTCATCAGACGTGAACAATGCTCAAGAAACCGCTACAGGATCCTGCAGAGGCTGGAGGAGGAAACCAATCCAGTAAGTATTGCATGCCCAATTGCACAATAACTTCACAGGAGGGTTTAAACTACTTTTTCTGGAGTGGAGCTCTCTGGCTCAGGTAGCAGCGTTCCCCTTGCCATTTAACCTAGCTGTTCTCAAATTTTAGATCAGACTCTTGTTTTATTTAGTTGCTGTGGCCTCCTCATCCACACAGATGCACTGTTACTGGACACCTCCAAACTTCTGCACTCTGGTTTCTGTCCCTGCATTCCTTTATTTCTCTTACCCACTCACCCAGAGCAACAACCCTTACTGGTGGTATCCTTTACACCAAAATTTTGCATGTCAAACCCAGCAAATTCTGTTTAGTCTTCACACAGGTCCCCTTGCTGTACTGAAAGTCTTTTGGGAAATCTGACTCTGCCAGCTCCCTTGTACTTCCATGTCTTCTTCACCTCATCCTCTGCCCTCTCTACCCTGTGTAAAATACCCATCCCGTGAGGAGTGACATCAAGTCTACCCAAGTCTTTGTCCTGAAGCTACCTTACCCTATTTGGGGAGCCTGGAGATCTGTAGGAGAGAGGTGACCCTGCTCTTGGTGCTGATGTCACCATGGAGCACCTACCTGCTCCCTGTATGCCTTGGGAAGCCCTGGGCTGTGGGGAAGGCACTAAGCAGCCCGTGCCCATCTCGGCTGGGCAGCAGCCACAGCATGTTTCACCTCCATGCTCCCCAGAGTTCAGCTCCTCAGGTGGGTGCAAGGGGAGAGAGTTTGAAGGGTGCAAAGAACTGTGTGCTTGGGCAATGCACAGACGTAGAGGATGGATGGCACTGCATGGGGCTCTGTTTCCTCCTGTGGCTGCCTACACCTCTGCCCATGCGACATGCCCTTCAGTGTAACGGGTGTTGGTTTGCCTTCCTCCCAGTCAGTGTCATCTGTCACATCCGTGCTGCTAGCTCAGGACTCTGTACGTTCCCCAGTCCCTGACTCCCCAAATACAAGAGCTCTTGATCACACTTTTCGATGCTTTTGCATCTTACATGTATTTCTCTGCTGTTGTATTTTTCTGCCTCCTTTCTCAGCTGATTTGATCTCCTCTCTCGTTTCCTCCTCACTAATCACAGCCTTCCCCAGCTTTGGTTATGCTGCCCCCCTGCTCCAGACCTTAGTCATGCTCAGAGTGTTTATAAATCTTAATGCAGTCTCAAATATAAAGCCGAGCTGTCACAGAGCTTCATTAGTGTGGTCAGTCTTTGCTGAGGGTGAAGTACACAAGGGATTTTGAACTGCATTGCTGCTCTAGAACTTATTTAGGAGAGGGAAGAGTGAGCTCGTGTCTGTATCTAACAACTGCTTCAACATTTTCTTAACTTTGCAGTGTGTTTTGCGTTAATTTGTGGGAGCCATAAAAAGAGTGAAAAGAGTGTGTGGGAGGGAGGTTTGGCACAAACATTGCAGGTAAAGCAGGTGTTGGGGGGTTTCTCTTTCTTTTTCCTATTTATTTTCTTCCTTCCTCCCCCTCCCCCCCCCTCTTTCTTTCAGTGCTCCTCTAGCACTCCTGCATGAAGCTTGTCAATAGGTAGCCTTGCAGCATATTATCACAGTTTGCCTGTTGTCTTTATAAATGAGGTCCTTAAGTCTCACAGGAATTTGGAAGGGAGTAATACCCTTCAGCATAAGGACAGCTAGTTGCACATGTGTGCAGTTACAAACGTAATGCCTACTGGGTTGGGGTATTTTTGGTTTGTTTTGTTTTTTTTTTTAAAAGCCAGCAAGAAAGGCAGAACCCTTTATCCTCAAATGCCTCTCCAACAGTGCCTGACCATGTCAAGTTTTGAAACAATAGCAACCAACTTACCCCATTACGTATTTCCCAGAAAAACCTACAACAGCATATGTAGTATGTGGAAGTAATTTGGAAAGCATCTTGCAGTTTTGAAGGGAACACGGTGAAAAGAAAAGTTGGGGGAAAAGAATTCAAATGTGGTCATGAGGGAAGAGACTAGTTAGCAGTGTTTTAATAATAGAGTTTGTAATGAGTGGGGGTGACTCGTAACATCTTTATTTTTTCTGATTTCTCTAGCACATAAAAAAGCTGCAGCCCATATGAAGAGGGGAATTATTAGCTAAAAGATAGCCATCAGATTTCAGAAGATAAACAAAAGGTGGATCAGAACTTTGACATTATCAGCTCAGCAGGAGGTTGAAAAGGCAGAGTTGGTGAAAGGAGGGTTTCCTGGAGAAGTCCCAGAAGATTGAAATGGATTATGCGATTCTGGAAGGGGACAAGAAACAGGCAATACAAAGGTGCTAAACATAAACAGTTGTAACAAAACACTGCTCAAGCTCTTTACCTATAACCACCTCCCTGCAAAACATAAAAGATGTTCCATATTGAGATGAACTATGTCAGTCATGCTAATTAGAAATGTTTCCTGGCAGTGTTCAGGTTCTTGTGTACATCACCTAGAGAAGCGCTCCTTACATGACCTGCTCTGGTTTTGAGGTCATTATTTTTCATTGAAAAAGCACCATCAGCTGAATCAGTGAATAAATCCATTTTTCTAAACACCTGTCTGAAAACTTAATCGAGCACACAACTGCTGTAAAACTCATCTCTTCAAAACTTTTAAAAAATAAAATTCAACTAAAACATACCTTTTTGATTGCAGTTTTTTTGCTAGCCTACAGCTACTTTCCCTCAGCACTAAAGGAACTCAAGCATCTTTTTGGGGGAGTGCTTTAGAGGAATATGTTCTCTGGGACCCATGAAAGCATCTTCTCATTTCATGTTTCCATCTGCCCTCCAGGGTTTTTCCCATAACGTGCGTGAAACAATGATGCATACCATGCAGTCACAAGACTATTTTTATTCCATCTTTTTTGTCACCATCTTCCTTCCACCTTTCTGGAAGCCTGCCCCACTGGCAGTCTGCAGCTGTTCAAGGCAAAGTCTTGCATGTGTTTTTATGCCATCACTTAACTTGGCTTGGAAATTAGGGAAGCAGAGTCTACTGAGTCCTTTTAAAAAAGCAAGGAGACCTCTTAAATGCACTGGTGTCTTGGACTGCAGAGAATAAAAATTACCTTGCAGGACGCAGGTCTTTCATCACAGACCACCCATTGCTAGTATTGGTGAAAGCTTACTCTGATAGACTGTGTCCAGCAGGACTGTGAAGGAATGTGCCATTGTGTTGATAAAGTGTGTTTGGGAGGTGGAGCTGGGGTAGAGTAGGGCAGCAGCTTCTGTGCCAGTAGGGAACCCTATGCCTTCAAAGCTATCTGTGACCTCTTGTGCATTGACATGATGTGGAGAAACCTCCTCACACTACTGTCAGTCTTCCTGACTTGGTTGCCCTGCTAATAACAGCCTGATTACATTGTGATTTAATGGTAAGGTTGTTTGGTGACTGTATCATTGCCACATTTCATCAGGCTGACAGGTGCTCCTGGGTTGGTATTCTGTTGGTGTAGCCCCAGGGCAGAATCTGTGTGGACTTCTGGCAGGTTCTGCCTTTGCTGCCTGAAACCAAATCCAGTAGTTGTTGCCCATCACCTGAATCCAAGAATTGTACTCCAGGTGATTGTTCTGGATACTAACTGCCTGGCGTCATCTCTCTCTGCTGTGTTCAGTTGTGTAGCTCTAAATTATGCATGAATTCTTAATTTTTCATTAATCTGGCATCAGATCTCAGAATTGTTATATATTCAGATGTGCACCCCAAAATGCATTGCAGGACAAACTGAAGCAGAGCACAGTAAATGAACCGATCAGTGTGTTGAGTGGGAGGTGGGAACAAATGCAGGGCTATGTACTTACCTTGTTAAACGGCATGTAAATGCTTGTGAAGTCCCTAATCAGAGTCAGCAGTTTAGGTGTGTGCTAACATCATTACACAGTCAAAGATGGTACATGAAGAGAGACAGAAACACCTGTGCAAGTTCTGAAGGGTTCACTGATTGCAGCTTTGAAGAGGAATTTCCTTTGGTATTACCTCAGGTATCCTGCATCTTTTTTTATCCTTTCCTAAGGCTTTTGCATTTTAGCTCTTAGCTCATAAGGTCATCGATACAATCATCCAGCATCACCGCTGTAGCAGTAGTAGCAAAGGCCATTTACTTTAGTGTAAGGTCACAGTAGTCTTTGAAGTATTTTCAGATAGAACGGCAGTTCTCAAGGTGTAGTGGAGGATTAGTGCCTGCTTGGATATTGGACACTCTTGTTGCCTTTCTGGGATTAAATGAAAAAATGCTGAACCCTGTCACAGCTTTTGCCCCCAGGCAGTGTTGTTCAGGCACTGTGATTCAGGCCAGGACTGGGCTCCTGCTGTGCTCTTCAGACTACTGTGTAGTTACCACCTGCACCCAGGAAGCAGTTTTGGGGACACTACCGTTTCTCTCAGTCACTTGATTTCTGTCCTTCATGAGTTGTCTTTTTGTCCCAAATATAAACTTCCCAACACCTAACTTAACAGCATGAGGGAAATCCAACTCCTGTGAAGTCTTGACCTACCTAGTACAGTCCTTGCAGCTTTTATGTGGTACTGTGCTTTTTTCATATACTATCACTTTCCTCTCTTATTTGAGTTTGTGTTAGCTAGATGGGAAAATTATACCCTTTTCTCTTTCTCCTTTTTCTCTTTTTATTTTCCCCCCTTTTTTATTATCTTTTTCCTCTCTTTTTTTTAAATTTTTTTTTCTCTTTTCAATGGCAGACAGAAGTTGAGGGTAGGGTAGAGGGTTTTTTCCAATCCCAAATGATGAATTACCACTTGGATTATTGTAGTCCCATGTTTTCTGACTTCTTTTACAGATGTTGCTATGTAATACCTGTTCCTGCCTCCTGGCACCCTGTTAATAGCTCCAGCACAGCCAGTTGCTTTGTGCTGTCTGTGTAGCAGACGCTCAAGTGAAGTTACTGAGTCCCCTGGTAAATTTTCCTTTTTCAGCTAAAATGAGGAGCACAGCACAAAGTGGAGTGACTGGTGGCTGTTTTTTTCTGGGCTGTTCAGTTCACATGGTCTCTCCCTGACTGAGCAGAGATCACTAGCTGCAAAGGATTGTATTGCATGGTGGTGTGTATGAGTGAAGTTTATTTTGAGTTCATTGATGTCATTGTGATCGCCACCTAGAAGGCTACAGCACCAGAAACCCTTTCATTTGACCGATTCTGGAATCTTTAAAACATCTTGTGGTACGATTCAAATGAGGTGACTGTCTCAAAAAGCAAACCTTGTAACTTCCTATCATATCTAGTTGTGCTCTGCAACCTAATTACGCTGTTTAAATGGTAGATCCTAAAGCATTCAGGTTTAGGAAAAAATCTTCTGAAATGTAAGTACATAAAATCATGGGGTTTGGGGGTGGTCTGGGTCAGGCAGGACTGCACCAGGCAAATCTGAAAGCTGCACTAGGCGGTTTCAGTAGACGTTGTAATAAAGCATAGGACTGATGGCCACCTGGAAAGATCCAAAGCAGCATTTTTAGGAGAGCTGGAGTTCTTTGGAGGATTCAGCAGGAATTAGAGATGTTCTGGTCCAAAAATCAAAGTGAATTTTTATCAAAAAGGCTTTTTAAGGAAACTAAGGAGCCATAATAGAAGAGGGAAGGTCTTTGCACAAGTAAATAGCAGATTAAATGGTAGGATCAAAGGACAGAAGTAGATCAATTCTCAATTAAAAGAGGGTCCCAGTTATGTTCCACAGAGATCTGTGGTGTTCAACACATTGGTAAATGGAATGAGTAAGAGGATTAGAAATTGGGTGAGTAAGTTTGCTATGAAGAAGAGAGACTACTGTGGAGAACAGCAGAAGGACATTAAGATGCTG
Source organism: Laterallus jamaicensis coturniculus (assembly GCA_022605575.1). Classification (NCBI taxonomy): domain Eukaryota; kingdom Metazoa; phylum Chordata; class Aves; order Gruiformes; family Rallidae; genus Laterallus; species Laterallus jamaicensis. The sequence continues at coordinate 50,946,150 of JAKCOX010000002.1, read as the reverse complement.
AGGACTGTGCAGCAAAAATGGGCAATGGAATTCAGTGTAGGTAAACGAGGATAACTGAGGAGCATGGGGCAGAACAATCCTAACTGTATCTACGATTATGAACTTGAGCTGAGCATTGTCATTGACAAGTAAGAATTTTGAGTTGTGGTTGGTGATTCTGTGAGATGGTCAGCGCATTGGTCACCAAACCCCAACCCAAATATTAGGGGAAAGAAATATCAAAAGCAGGAATGTACGCGGGTAGGAGGGAAGGCAGATTCAGGGCCTTCAAAATGAAAAGGTTCTCCATAAAATTAGTAGTGAAGAGACCTGTGGGACACCTCTTCAAATGGGTGCTGTAGGTATTAGAAACTGATTGTTTCCAGGGTGAGCGTGGACTATAGTTTGGAAGGGTGATGTGCTGAAAGTTGTTAAACTAACAGAAGCCACATATGGTTCAGGAAGTCCCTGACATCATAAGTTGGAAGTCTGAAGAGAAATCTCACACCTTTGTGACCTGTTCTGTGCTTTGGCTATTTCTGGAGGCAGAATACTGACCTAGATGTACCGTTAATCTAACCCACGTACCTAGTCTCATTGTAAGATGTCTTGGGACAAAGGAAAATAGTGTTCCTTGTGAACATCAATGAATTCCTGATCGTATTTGCATATAATCTCATGGGCACCTTTAGGACGTGTGTTTGTATTTACTGGTATGTATACAGGATTTGGTTTGTCCTATATGCAGATTAAATAGTAACTTAAGAAGCATCATCACTTTAAAAATGGATGTGGATTATTCTTGGGGAGGGTAGGAGTGGTGTGATTCCAAAATACATGAGAGCACTTTTGCATGTTTTAACATTCTAACAGTTATTATAGTATCAGTGTTACTTGTATCAAAGTCTCTCTCCAAAGTTTTTAGAAAAACATCTATACAGTGCCATAGATATTCTTTAAAAGCCCTTAAAACCACAATCATTAGATGGGTTAACTCTAGGCAGCTCTTGTTTCCTTTAATTTACTATACGATCAGGAATCCTTTGGAACATTTAGCAACCAAAACTGAGCTCTCAAGATTTAAAGTGGACGTGAGTAATGTGAAACATGGAAAGCCCACAGAGAGATGCTGGACAGTATTGTGATTTTTTTTTTTTCTTCAAATTACAGGCTATTAAGTCATGATAAAATAAACTTCAGTAACGTCATGGTCTACTTTTCCAGAAACTTAGAAGGAGGGGGGTGGGGGGAAAGGCAGGCATGATAGAATTTTTCTTCTATATTCTGAAAAAGGTTATGTAATGCCCATTCTAGTGTAGCATATTATAAGAATTAGTTATTTTCTAAAGTTAAAAAACTGGTTGTCCAAATTCCATGCCTGTAACACAGCTTTCTAGAATTGCAAATAGTCTTATGATCATGAAAAAAAAAGTTGTATTTAATAGTCAAATCTATATAAATACCTAATTTTTGCTTGTCCCACAGCAACCTAGTGTTTTTTCCTCCAAATGCTTGCTTTATTAATAAAGGTTTGGATATTTAACAGATGTTTACTAGTGGAATTTAGTGTGTTATTTACTGCCCAGAGGAAATGTGCTTAATCACTTTAGTGCATTTGTTCCCCTTGCTATGCATACTTCACACTAGCTTGAACAGATCAAGGAGGTTTCTGCTCAACTTTATGCAGTTTCAGTAGGTTTCTCTGTTTTATGGGTGTATTTAAAAATACCCAACCAAAACAAAGAATTTGTTAGAATTTCGAATCTATGAAGTAGATGGATTCTTGTATTTTTTTCACCTTCTATATAATATTCTTTGCAGCATAATCATTCTGCACATGGTGGATATTAATAATAAGCTGTCACTAACAGCAGACTACAGTGGTTGCCTGGTTGTAGTTTCAGTGCTTATGTTAAGTTCATGTGTTCTAAATGTTAGGTTGTGTCCCTGAGGGGTAAAGTCTTACGTGTTATTATCTCGAAGTCATTCTTATGTTTATACCCAGGATCACTGGATAGATATTTTCACTGTTTTGCCCACATCATTCTGCCTTCCTGCAGCAGTTTTCATGGGCAGTTCTGCTGCACACTTGGATTTGGTTGTGCCTTCTGCGGCCTGTGCGCGCTCTCACGGCTGTCCTACCATGCGCCGTCTGCCACCCCGCTGTACTGTAGGCTAGAGCTGGAATCCACAGAGAAGGATTTCTCTGAACTCAAGGAGAAGTTGTGAAGTTCAAGATAAGATAAATACAGCCTTACATATATTTAAAAAAACCATGCAAACTCTCTGTTCTTTCATGATTAGTTTGAATATGTGTGTGTGCTCCCCTTGCGTGAAACACTGCTGTACAGGAGGGTCAGTGCCCACATCTTTGAATGGTTATTTGCAATAATTGTTGTCCAAAAATGCAAAAGGCCAGGTGGTTTCACCCACCTCTCAGTGCCACCTCATCTCTCCCTTGCCTCAGCGTGGACCCTTTTGTCTTATCACATCTCTCCGTTAGCTTGTGTGAGAAGAAGAGCTGTAAAACCCCAGCTTCTGTTAGCTGGTGTACCTTTTGGCTGGCTTCTTCTCGCTGTCTGCCCTATGAAAGGCCTGGCTGGAGGCAGGGCTCTGGGGGTTGAGGTCTGTCCCTCCTGCCATTTGGCAGTACCATGTTTATGGACAGTCATGCCCGGTGTCTTCATTGCTCAGGGGAGAAACATGTGCATGCATGTTGCTTGCTGTTCAAATCTCTTTAATATTACATAATAAAACAGGCAGAAAATTAATTGAGGTAGTATTCTGCAAAAGTACAGGCATAAGCTGCTCCTGACCTAGGCACGCTCCCTGGTCAAACACACCTTCAGGTGTTAACAGTCTCACCCCAGAAATTCCCAATTCTTCCTCCTCGTCCTTCAGCATTAAAGACTCAGCCTGAGCTTCCAGGTGTAGGAGAACTTGGGCCATGGAGAGACACCTCCCTTTTGTGTCCCACTTCCTCCTCCAGCTCCCTCCAGCCAAGAACAAATGGAGGAGAATCAGCATCTTCCTACCAAAGACAGGATTCTCCTTCTGAATGCAGGCATCAAAGGTGAACAGGTTTCACTGGCTGTCTCCTTTAAAGAGTGATGTGCTGTTCAAAGAAGTGCAGATCAGATGGCCTGCCAAAAACAGTCATGTAGACCCCTACATCAGTCAGAAAACTATTCAGCAGGGTAAAAAGGTACCCCTAAAGTCACATCTTTGTCAGTTAAGCATGGATTTTTCTTACCTACTTGACTATTTGCACCAGTGAAATCAACTTCTCCAGCTGAGATTGTCCCTTACCAAAAGTTAATTCTCCTAGGAGGCACGTCTGGAGGTCCTGGGTTGGCAACTAGACCTTCTGCTAACTGCAGCTACTTTGAGAAAAATCTTCTGCTGTAAAAAGTATAGTGTTTTTCTACAAAGTCAGGCCTACCACTCACTCTGAGGCCAGTTCAAGTGAGCAGTAGACATGTTGATCCTTGATGGTCCAGGAAAGCTGTCTGAGTCTTGCAGGGCTGCACATCCCAACGCGCTGTCCTGGAGCGGTGCAGGCACTTTGTTTCTTGTGTCCTCAGCCCAACAGCTGTCCTGGAAGAGGTGTCTGAAGGAAGCAGAGTTAATTCTGCAGTTCCACAAACTGAACTGCCTGGTGAGAGACTTGTGTGTAAGCCCACAGCACACAAAAGCAGGAGGAGCCTAAGCAGTGCTCCTTCCTTGGTTGCCTTATCCCAGGGATCTTCAGGAGCTCTGACGATGTTTGCGCAGTTTTAGCAGCGCTGGCTGAGAGGAGCAGGCGTGGTGAGATCTGTAGTTGTCTGACTGTTACTTTGGCTCTTCTGAGTCACAGCAAGTGGCTTTGTTGACTGTCTCTTGCTGATGCGTCCTCCAACTCAGCTCCCCCTGCAATCACGACTGCTCTGACAGAGCAGCTTTCCTCTGGCAGTATTTTTTTTGTAGTCAGCTGATTATTAGTCACCTGATACAGAAAAGAAGAAAAACAGTTACTTATGCTACAGTAATTGTGGCTCTTCCAGGCACGTTCTTCATAGAGGCACCACAAGCAATCTCTTGTCCTTCGCTCTGGAGGAATCTTTGCTGGTAACAAACCTGAGAGAGGTGAGACCAGGGCATCCTGACCTTAGTTTGCTCCATTACCACCCTGAGCAGCAGCAGCTCCTGGCTTCCTTGGGCTGCATGTGTTCATCCTCCTTCTTCCCAAACCAGGATGGCAGCCTCTGTTTCAGCTTTCCCATTCTCGGACCGCGCTCCCAGGTAGGAGATCCACTCTTCCCCACATACTTCTCTCTCATGGCCCTGCTCCTTTTCATCAGCAAACCTTGCCAGCTCCTTCTCAGCCAGCACCCAAAACCACAAGACGGGAGCATGCATTTGGGAGCAGCAGGGCTACAGCAGCCACTGAAGAGGGAGGCTGCCACTTCCCAGGGCAGCACGTTGATGGCAGTGGCAGACAACCTAATGGCTCTTGCCCCACAGCACAAATGAAGAGCAGCACTGGGAGCTGCTGCAGGTGACATTAAGTGGCGTGATGACGCGTGTGGCACAGGTTGGGAGCCCTTTGCTTTACGCCACTCCTGGCAGCAGTTAGGAGGGTTCACAGGCACAGCCTGGATGGACATGACTGTCTTCAGAGAACTTGATCCTGTCCATGTGAGTACATGCTCACCAGGGATCTGTGTGGACAGCACGTCTTAAAGCATCGCAGTGTCCATAGGGTAAGTAACTGCTTTTCATTTTGTTTCCCTAAAGAAATATTTTAAACTCAAGATGGCTCTCTGATCCTATAAAATCCTTCATCAATTCTATCATTATTAAGACTCTGATGTTTGTAGGACCCTTCTTGTTTAAAACTGATGCATTTGAGGAATTGAAGCAAGATTCATTGTTATGTATATGAAGTGCAGTGACAGAAATGGTGTTCTCAGTACTGTGTTCTCATTATCTTTCTCTTTGAAAGAAATAACCATGAAACTGGTGTTTTCCTTTGCTGTGCTTGGATGCTTCAGGAAAGTAAGACATGCAGATTGGGAGGAGGGTTATTTGTTGTATTCATGTAGTATCTTCATTATCCTTTTAATTTAGACGTCAGAAAGTATTTAAGAGTATTTTCACAGGCAGCTGTTTTCTCAGACTTTTAAAGATGACCTGTGAATTTTTAAAGAAGGACATTCATAGTTTTTAATATTAAAACCAGAAATAAATTCTTTAGTTTAGGGTTGGGGGGGTGCTTTTTTCCCTTCGACTCTTTAGATGGTAGAAATTCAAATATTGTCTAACCTGGAACTATCTCGGTGTTTGGAGAGTTAACAAAACTAGTGCCTCATGGATAACAGAAGTTGTGAGAAATTTTAGGAATTATAATCTGACAAATTATGGAAGTCATATTTTGTTACTAGTTCCTAAGTGGGTTTGGGGCATGTACATGTGACAATGCTTTTTGCAGTGTGATGCTTCTCTGCTTCATGTGGAGAGTAATTTATGCTTTGTTACTCTCTTAAAAGTTTTTCCTAACACATCTGGTTAAGAAAACTTAATAAAGCTTTAACTGTTAGCAGTTCTGAGACGAATAGTACATCTTTGTCTAGTATTCTGCCTCAGAGCACAAAAGCTTCTGAGAAAGGTGATCTAAAAATCAGCATCATCATGAACAACTTTTATATGCTGCGTGTAACAAAAAGTTCATTTGTTGCTGCAAAGCATAGAGTTTTTATTATTATTTTCTGTTTTCACTTAATCCTGTCAAATGTAGCAGATGTTTTCATAAGTCATACAAATTTTTCCCCGTTAATGTGTGTGTTGTTAAGCTCTTTGCGTAGCAATGGTTTTGTAGAAGCCTACCTGGCTAACTGTAGGTATAGCATTGCCCTCACCTGGATCCACTGCATTGTGATTTTGCCATATTCATAAGGTAATAAATAAGAGTCCTTGGCTTCCCCCCTTCGTTCTCTAAGTTAATCTGGCGTTTACCTTGCTTGTATGCTTGTTCCAGTTGCTTCATTTGCCCCTGATGAGGTAGTCTTGCTATGCCTCCGATGGCCCATCTGTGAGGGCATCCACTTTTTGCTAGAGTGGCTTTAGGTGTGTGGTGAGAATTGAGCATCATCAGCATTTAAGAGAAAATGTTGAATACTGCTGAGAGGGTATTACAATATTTTAGACAGATTGTTGTTTTTTTTTTCCCAACAGGAAATAATCTATAAATACCAATAGCAGAGGGACTAAGTCCATGAGGACTTAGGTCATTACGTTTATCTTACTGTCTTAAATATTGTCTACTTATTGTGAGTTACATAAGTAGAAACATCTGGACAATGAAACCCTTCCTTTCTGCTGCAGTAGTGGAAGATGTTGAGGTAGGCATCGCAGAGCAACTTATGTATAGAAGTCTTGCTGGGAAAGGGAGTAAGGAGTAATCAGCATTTTCTCCCTGAAACAAGGTGATTTGAAGACCTCCAAAAGAGGAGGTGAGGATCGTGCCCCCATTGTTGCTTGTCAGTTGAAAACAAAGCTTTCACTTTTTCTTTGGGTATTAGAGCTGTTTCTGTCTCCTGCCTGTATGTACAAAGCCACAAATAAATGCTCCTCAGCTGCCAAGAGGTTCAGTCGGTTTCTGAGAGGCACACTCACCTTTCCTAGGTGTTGGGAGGACACCGTTCATGCGCACGTTCGTGCTTACCAGCAGAGGAGGCTGGGGCTGTGCGAAGCCCAACTCGGTACCCTCAGGAAGAATACTTTACTGGAGTGAATGGGAAGCAAGAAGGGAAAGTGGTTTGTGCAGTGGGGGGAAATATGATGTTTCTCTGGGGCTCCTGCCAAATACCTTCAGCCTGTGGTGCCACGTGGGGTATGTGCACTTTACGGGGCTTCGCCTTTACGTATGGGGAAGAGTTGGAGGCAATAAACCTCATGACAGTGAGGAGCTGGGCATGTTTTCAGCGTGTACCTGTGTCATCCAGGAGGCCTTCTAGCAAGAAAAAGAAAATGTGCTGCACATTCACAAAAGGATGGTGGCAGGGAAAAGGCAGATAGAAGGGAAATTCCAGAAAGGCCCTCTGGATTTGTTCAGGCACACCTAGACTTGCCCTCTTTTGGGATTTACCTGTAGCATGTACATTATTAAGAGGCTTTATTATTTTTTTTTTACATTAATGTTATTTTCCTTTGCAGGTCACCTTTTAAGCTGCTATTTCCTGTATAATTAAGCAGAGTGAAGGCATTAAGTTCTAGTAAAGTTGGGCTTAATCCAGAAATCTTGTTTTATTCAGTCCTTTCTGAGTAAGAAACTCAAGTCCGGGCCCAGTATTTTATGTGTTTCACTGTTATTTCTAAATTAATTGTGGTCTGTGGATTTTTTTTGGGTTTGTTTTTAACTTTATTGAAAACTCCTTTGGTTTTGTCTAATTTTTATCTCTTCATGTGTCCAGCATAGCATTAGTTGAAATGATGTAAGTATGCTGCAAAATGAAGTGCATAATTGCTTCTGATAATGCAAGAATGGTTGATTCCTACAGTTTATAATTAACAGTACATAATGTTCTGTGCATGGGTTGGATCTATCCCTTTTAACTTTCCCTTTCCGATTCTTTCCAACCCCCGGTCTTGCCACATCCCAGCCTTTCTGAATGTACTGGGTTCGCTGGAGTCTAGTCCATTCTTCCTTTTGTTTTTCAGACCAGTAAAAATGGGAAGTACTGGATTCTGGTTTCCTCCAAGAAGAGTCAGCGGAACTGGTTAAGACCAAAATCTGAGGACTTTAGTGGGCAAACATCAGGTGTGCATTGAACAGAGGCTGCTTTAATCCTGCTTTAAGTATATGCTTCTTTAAAAATAGTATTTATATATAAGGTTATGTGTAATGTGTTTGTTACATTTGATACTGCATATAATCATCCTGCAGTTGTGAAAGCACCAGTAGAATGAGGATTTTAAGTGATAATATGTTAAGACACAACAGGCAATATTACTCATAAAATTCTTTCAGCTGGTCTTTGGAAAGTGTAATATTTGAGGATCAGTGTTTTTTAAGTTTTATCTCCATTGCTCAGTCTATATATCCACAGAAAAAAAAAAAGTGGTTATTTGCTATTCAGAGATCAATAATGAACTTCTTAATTGCCTCATCTGTTGAGAAATGGTATGGAGATAATAGTGCGTACATGTTCTCTTAATAAAACGCTATCATTGTCAAAGATTAGATCCACACTATATTTGTTCTTATGATGCATTTTTAAGGACACCTAAACACAGTTCAAAGTCAGCTTATTAAGTTTTGGTCATAGAGAAACGAAACCTGAATTCTTCAGCTGTGTGAATGTTCTGAGTTACATCTGGTACTGCAACTGAAGTCTGGGAGAAGATAACAGTAATGTTATATTGGCCTGAATGTAGGATGGCCTCCAGCCTGAGGTCTGATCCTTGCACTGAAAAAATGAGGGAGAAGTTGCCAGAGTTTTTAATGTAACAGTTAAGCCTCATCTGCTGTTCTACAACAAACACTGCTTTTGGCCTCACATTGTACCCCACGTATCACCCTTGTGCATCGCCTGCTATCCTGCATCTCTCCAGCCTGATGCATGTTCAGTTCCTCCCTGCCTGCCCCCAGTGCTACCAGCTCAACCCTATCCTCACATCATTTAACATTCCCAACCTCCATGCAGTGCTCCCTGCACCTCCCTGGCCCCACAGCCCCATCCTAATTTTGATGCTGGTGGCAGCTCACCCTCCCTCCTCACATCCCTCCAGCGCTGCCTGCTTCCTGCTTGCCGCTTTGGACCCAGCATGTTGACCATATTCCTCAGCAGCACACTGCCTCCTACTGCGGAGGCAGTTCCCTTCCCCTTGGCTGCTGATGCTGCCTGTTCCTCTCAGGCTAGGCATGGATTTGGCAGGAAGGCGAAAGGGGCCATTGCCCTTTCTTACCCTTTGAGACTGCAGGTGCCTTGGCTATGCAGCAAGGGCCATGGCTGCTGTTGTCTCTGTGTGGTGGGTCCCTTATAGGTTCCCATCTGGTATAGATACACCCTATATCACAGAGACCAGGTTGGAATTTTTTTTTCTACCCCAGAACTTTGTGAGACCAGGCTAAACCAGGATTTCATTCTATATTCAGGCCAATATTCATAGAAGACCAGTATGTTCATTTACAGGAAAGCACAATTAATTTTATTACCAGATTCTAGTTAAAGTGTATATTGAAAAGTCAGCCCATGAATTTATCACAACTTTGATGTGAATCAGACCCTCCTTTTGATTACATTGGTGGCTCCATTGATGTCTTTGGACCTGGTCTTCATTTACTCTTATTGCAGAAATACTTTGGTCTCAAGTCTCCAAACAACTGCTTTGTTTTTTCACTTAAGAGGTAGAAAGCTGCATATGAAACAAAAAATAAAATTAAGTTGATTCTTGATAGACCTGTGTATGTTCCCACTCCTGGCATTGATGTCTCAAGGCTTCGTGCCATGAGTGGGAATGCGTCGGAGACAAATCTGAAATTATGAGTCCTCAGAGACGCGCCTTTCCTGTCACTGGGTGTCATTAAAGAGATTAGAAGTTCTGTATAAAGTTTGGGGGAGTAAAGGTGGTATTACAAAACTTCTTACTTAAAGAAGGTAGCATATTTCGACCTCCATTCAAGGACTACAGGGTTGAAAGGCAGCAGATTTCCATCTTGATGTGCCAGTGTATCTCTTCTTCTAAAGACAAGGAGAATGTTTTGTGGAGGAGAGAGGAAGAGGCACAGACAAAGACATGTGTTTCAAATGGAAATCTCAGTCTGAAGCTTTCATAAAATGCAGACAGCAAAGAGGCAGCCCACCTTGTTCCCCTCTCTGCTCCCCAGCCTTCCTGTCCTGCCATGAATCAAGGAAAACCCAGACTTCTATCTCCCTGCTTTCGTACAGGGCCACGCTGGGGGGTCTTGGAAGGACCGTTTAGGTTTTCCCCATCACACCTGGGTGCTGCTCTCCACTCCCCTTTGGAGTGATTGTCTCCCTCCATCTCTTCTGAGCCTCGGCAAGGGAAAGAGGACAGCTGATACCAGGGCCAGGCGGCCTCCAAGCTACCCAGCCTCCCCTCACTGCCAGTGGTGAAGAGCCCTTTTTTTTATCCGGGAGGTGGTGTTAGGTTGGAGCAGCTGTGGCCTGGTGCGCAGCTCCACCTGTCCCAGCAGCTGCTGCCTTCCCCTGCCCTGCTGCCAAGCACTGCGGGGGCGGCCGGCCGCCAAGCCCCCAGCCGGGCCCATGCCCCTGGCCTCGGTGCCGCCTGGCCCAGCCGCCTCTCACGCAGCTGCCCCAGCAGAGGCCAGAGCAAACGGCAGCTGCGAGCTGTGACACTGAGGCAGGGGGGGGTTGCTGATTTTGAGGGAGAAGGGCCATATTTTAGGGCTTCTTGGCCCTGCCCGTGGCTTGAATTGAGTGCCACCTTCTCGCCATCCTCCTCCTTGCCCCAAAAGCTGCAGACCTCACACAACAGGTAGCACTGGGTTTGGTATCTAAAGTAGCAACTGTGCTCCCATGATGACAAAAAACTGTCAGCTACCCCTGAGGAAAGAGGGCTGTTTAGTGTCCTGTAATGACAGGCGCACAGTTGCTACTATATGTTACCAGATGACGAATTTAAAGCTGTTCGCCAGCAAGTCAGACATGAGCATCGTGCACCTCCTTTAGCTGAAAGCCTCTGGTTTAGTTCAGAGTTTCAGTGCCCCAGAGGGACCAGCTAAGGGCCTCTGTCCTGAGCTAGTCTAAATCTCAGTGCTTACAGTGCTCACACCTCACAGGGTAATGTGAGGCGGGTGGGGGTCTCCAGCGCTAGGCTGATAAAATAAAATCCCAATCTGTGTAATCTATCCCTAATCCATGGGATTTCTGCTGTTAATAGATCACGTCTCTGTTAGCAGAGGCTAAGTTTACAGGATAATTTCACCTGGCATTAACAATCACTGGCAATGCATACATTTTACTAGAGTAGATGCACAGATGTGCAGCACTCACAATGACGAGGGGTGCATGAGAACATGAGTTTTGCCCCCCCGCCCCCAGACTGTCAGCATGGGTGTTGCTGCTTTTCACACAGGTTTTCAAACATCTAAAGGCTTACAGATTTTTACTTTGATAACAGTGTGTGCGTGTGCATGTGTGTGTGTGTGCGCGTGTGCGTCTGTGCAAACACTGCAGGTGCAGCTTTAATTCCTTTGAAATCCAAAGCTGGCAAAAGCCATCTGGGTAGGTAGGCTCTTTGCTTGATGCCTCCCATAATCTGACAGAACCTTTGCTGGTCTCTGTCAGTGCTTGAGGGGAAGGCTGTGAGGTGTGATTTCAGGGCATATGTGGATCTGTTCATCCTGAGCAATGCATTTATAAGAGTTGCAGCAGTGTAAAGAAACCTACAGGTATTACATTAGACCAGCTGAACCTAATTTTATTTTTAAGTTTTATTCAGAAGCATCACATAGCAAGTAAACTTCAAAATCTAAGTTTAGTTACAAACTAGTTGTTTCTTATTTTTTTTTTCCAGTCCCCTTTTGCTTTCTTTTACGACCACATGAAACTTGAGAAGCCATCTAAAGCTAAATCATTTAGTGGAGTTGGGCAATTCCCAAGTGTCCAACAAGAAGGCCTGGTTTAGGCTGCGATGGCCACTGTCATTCCTGGTGATTTGTCAGAAGTAAGAGATACCCAGAAAGTCCCTTCAGGGAAACGTAAGCGTGGTGAAACCAAACCAAGAAAAAACTTTCCTTGCCAACTGTGTGACAAGGCCTTTAACAGTGTTGAGAAATTAAAGGTTCACTCATACTCTCACACAGGAGAGAGGCCCTACAAGTGCACACAACAAGACTGCACCAAGGCCTTTGTTTCTAAGTACAAATTACTAAGGTATTAAACTCTATTTATCTTTCAGATTATATTATCTATTTTATGTTGGCCGTGTTAAGCCGTGTAAAAGTATATATTTGTGTACGCCTTCAGCTGATTGCAGAGAGGATGTGTTAATTAAAGTAGCCATTGGATTGTTTCTAGAATTCTAAATTACCTAAGTTTGCAAGCTAATGTCTTTGATTTTGTTTCTTAATTTGTTTTCTGCTTTTGTTTTCTATTTGTTTGTTTGCTGTTTTGGTTTTGGGGTTTTTTTTTGTTTTGTTTTGTTTTTTTAAATGAGCGTAGAATTTTCATTTGTATAAGGAATTGTCACAAGAAAAGAAAGAGTATGGACTGAAAATTTTTTGGCTATGGACTTTTACATGAGTACTTTCATACTTCCCCATATACCCCTGTGACATTAGCTAAAGCCCACCAAAACTAACGTGTCGATTTAAGAGAAATGGCTCGCGTTTTGCTATATTTAAATTTGTCAAACTGTCTTTGTAGTGTCATGCTTTCAGTTAAAAGGTTCTGTTGCAAAGCAGCCCTTAGTGTAGTATTTAGCTGCCATTAAAAAAAATGAGCACGTGTGTTTTTTGGTCAAAATAATTACTTACAGAATATATCTGTGTTTAAAGGCATATGGCTACTCATTCTCCTGAGAAAACCCACAAGTGTAATTATTGTGAGAAAATGTTTCACCGAAAAGATCACCTAAAGAATCACCTACATACACACAATCCCAACAAAGAGGCCTTTAAGTGTGAAGAATGTGGAAAGAACTACAATACCAAGCTTGGGTTCAAACGTCACCTGGCTTTGCATGCTGCAACAAGCGGTGACCTCACCTGTAAGGTATGTTTGCAGACTTTTGAAAGCACAGGAGTGCTGCTGGAGCACCTAAAAACTCACGCAGGCAAGTCATCGGGTGGAGTGAAGGAGAAAAAACACCAGTGTGAACACTGTGATCGTCGGTTCTACACCCGAAAGGATGTCCGTAGACACATGGTAGTGCACACTGGAAGAAAGGACTTCCTCTGTCAGTACTGTGCACAGAGATTTGGGCGGAAGGATCACCTCACGCGCCACATGAAGAAAAGTCACAACCAAGAACTTTTGAAGGTCAAAACAGAGCCAATGGACCTTCTAGATCCCTTTACCTGCAATGTTTCTGTGCCTATTAAGGATGAGCTGCTTCCAGTGATGTCTTTACCTTCCAGTGAACTGACATCAAAGCCATTTACAAACACTTTGCAATTAAATCTCTACAACACTCAGATTCAGTCCATGCAGAGTTCTGCATCTGCACACCAAATGGTTGCCACATCGTTACCATTGGGAATGCCTTGTCCAATAGATATGGAGTCTGTCCACCCTTCTCACCAGCTATCGTTGAAATATCCGCTCGGTACTACCTCATACGCAATTTCTATGCCTGAAAAAGAACAGCCATTGAAAGGGGAAATTGAAAGTTACTTAATGGAGTTGCAAAGTGGTATGCCTTCTTCATCCCAGGATTCTCAAGCATCTTCATCAAAACTAGGGCTGGATCCACAAGTAGGGCCACTAGATGATGGGTCTGGGGAGGTTTCCCTTTCCAAGGGCTCCGTTCCTATTAGTGAACCTCTAAACACCCCGTCATTGGACTTTTCGCAGCTGTTCAACTTCATACCTGTAAACGGCCCTCCCTATAATCCTTCTGTTTCAGTGGGAAACCTCGGAATGAGTTATACGCAAGAGGAGGCACATTCTTCTATGACTCAACTTCCACCACAAACCCAGGATCCGCAAGATCCTAGCAATAGTATAGGTCTTGGGTCTCTGCACTCGTTGTCAGCAGCTTTCACAAGCAGTCTAAGCACAACCACCACCCTACCGCGATTTCATCAAGCTTTCCAATAGGATGTACAAAGCTGGCTTGTTACTGTCTATTTGTAGAAATGCCTTAGGTGACCATTTTTAACTTAGTGCCTACTATAAGACATTATAAATTTTCTGCTTTTGTACAGTACCAATCTCATGAAGCCAGTAAGAAATTTAAATTAACTTTTTAAAAAATGTTTTGAAAGTGTTTATTCTCAGCTGTGTTTACTTCATTGTTTTGGGGGGTTTTTTTTAGGACAGTCTCTTTGTATTGTTTTCATTTTCACTGCCAATTGACATATTTAAAATGTTCAGTAGAAAGTTATCCCAAGCAAACTCTCAACACTCATCCTTTTTTAAAAACTTTTTTCAACCATACCACCTGTTCCGTTTTATTGATGTCAGTGGTAGAACTACCACTTTTAGCTTTTAATATATTTAAGTATTTGCAAAGAATCCAGTTAAAATGTGCATCACAAAGGTTCCTGAAGATTTGGGGGGGGAAAAAACATCTCCAGTCCTTTTCCAAACAAATCCTCTTTCCAAATGGTGACACATCTGATCTGTTCTATGACAAATCTAAATTTTTTTAAATAAATATAGAATTCAGATTTTTCTGAAAACTCGTGTGTGTATATATAGAAGTCCATATATACACATGTACATATATATAGCATTTTGACTTGTATTGAAGTCATTATAAAAGGTGTTAAGAATTTTGCCATTTTCTGGCTTAAATTTTTGTGGCCTGTTACGGATAACAGAAGAAAACAAATTTTGTTTTAATTCTCTAAAATCATGGCTGAACAGAATTTCAACAGAGAATCTCTGCTTGCCTAAATGACGAATGTTTCAAGTTGAATTTGGAACTGTGCTGTTGTGCTTTTATGACTCTGGTAGAGGGAAACAGGCGAAAAATAATGGCTGATCTTGAAATATAGAAGTGTTGTAATTTAGTAATGCAGAATATTTTGTCACAGTTTTTGTTTTAATTCTTAACTTGCTGGTTTGTTGGGGTTTTTTTCTCTTTAGTAGCATAGAAAGAGTACTGCATAGGAATCTTCCAATAGCGTATTCACGTTTTGTAGGCATCGGTCTTCTCCCAGCTGCCACCGCCAAAGGGTGGATCAAGTCCAGCCAGAAAGTGTGTATCTATTTTCAGTTCAAAACTAGCGTGCAGTCAGAGAGTGAATGTAAATTTGCAAATACCCGTTTTCATTTTGGGCTTTGGGGTTGTTTTTTTTTTTCTTTTTTTTTTTTTTGGGGTGGTTTGTTTTGTTTTGGGTTTTTGTTTTTTATTGGAATGATCTTTTCAGTTGTGTTACACGGTGTGTTATGTCCTCCTAAGCAAGAAGTTAGACGTTAATCACACTTTCTACACCTGGGTACTTGGTTAGGGACTTTTTGCCCATCGCCAAGATTTAAAAACAGGACTCTTAGGAGTGAAGTAAAAGCATATTGCTTACACCACTTTTACCTAATGCAATATATTCTCTTCCCTACCCCCTAATAAGCAAAAGAGGAAAAAGAAAAAAAAAAAATACCAACCAAGCCCACCAACCCTGTGATGCATGAAGGCAAACTAGATTTGCTGTAATTCAACAATAACCTTCTTTTCCTTGTCGTTTTCATTCAAGGAATTAAAAAATAGAAATCATGTACATTGCTATCTCTCAAGCAAATGAGGATTCACACAAGGTTTTAAGTGGTTAAACTAAATATACTTCACAGAAACAAAAGTTGCTCCCATTTAAGGAGCTCACGCTCCAGATGTTTTATCAGTAGCTCCTACTTTTTTCCTTTTTTTTTTTAAATTCTAGGAGCAATATGCAGGTGTAGTTTTACTATTTTATACATATGTGTATTTAAATTTTATTAATGAAAGATAACATTTTTATAAATGTGTTTGTGTTCCAAAGGCATTAAAATAAGGATGTATTAATAAGGAAAATACCTTTTGAAATTCTGCAAACTGCTCCTAGATTTTGGGTTTAGGAGCACGTTCTCTCAAAGTGGGCTTTTAGCTCTGCTTCATGACTGCTTCCTCTGGTTTCTGTGAAACAGATTGCTCGCTTACTTACATCTTTAGTTGAATGATTTGTTCAATATTGCTTTTTTTTCTTGTCACCTTCCTAAAGGAAAGAAAAACACAGATGAACAGAGCACAAGGTGAACGCAACCGAATGTAACTCTAGTTTAAATCAGCAACCCATAACATGTCTAGGAAGAGCTTGGGTTTATTCTCAGTCCTTTAAATCGATCAGAGGTGAAGATAAATGGACTTGATTCCTCCAGTGGGTCATGTCCCGCGTGGAGCCGAGCATCTGCAACTCCCCCTTGCAGCAGAGGAAATTGCAGGGGCTCAGCATCCTGTGGCTGGCCCAGCAGCGTGGCCGGGGGGCATTGTCCATCCTGGGCAGCCTCTGGTAGGCCAGTTTCCAATCCATAGAGACTGTTCATCAGTCTCTGTTACCGATTAGACTCGGTTAACAAACCAAAACCCAACAGACAGTTTGCCAACACCCATTTCTTAGCGCGTAACCGGAGTCCTTACTACTTTGTTCGTGCCTTAGCTTCCTGAAAAGGGATTGACATTTCACTTTGGAGTTAGACGTACATTTCACTTGAGAAATGGGGACCTCAGACAAGATATTGAACCTCATTCAGTCAGGGCTTCAGCGGGTGGCAGCGCCAAGTGTGCTTGCCGCTTGAACCTAGGATGTATGGTAACGTGGAAGCAGACTGACACTCTAAGTGACGCTACCACCGCCGTAGTGCTTTGGGGTGTCACTTAGGCAGAGTCGGTATTGGCCACTATGAAAATGTCAGGTTTCAAAACCCTGTTCTTACAATTTCAGATGGATTCTTGGCAGGTGGGGGGGGGGAGGCTGGCTGATCATGCGCCACTCTTTGTGCAACTTCTAAACTTCTAGTAAGGTTTGTTTTGGTTTTTGTTTTGTTTTTTTTTTTAAATATATATATTTTTGTGTACTTGTTGCTTGTGCTTTATTTAGTAGTAAATTGTGGAATAGAGTGATTTATTGTTAATTTGGCAGTAGAGGTTTTTAAAAACCATATACTGACTGAAACATGAGCCAGAGCTGATTGCTTTATTAAGCTAATAATGAATGTTAAGAGTACATATTTTCAGGATCATTTGCCTAGTGAGCTAAACATGTATTATAGGCCAATATTTTTTAAAATAAAGCTTGGTCAACCTCTATGTTACACATATTACAAGATATAGCACTTTCAAAAAGAAAACCTAAACCTTTTAAGAAAATTTCTTACAGGTTATGCTTTTTATTATAAAACCTTTTATTATAATTTGTTTCAAGTGCCATTAGATTACATATATGTAGGCCTTTGGTATAATGCTTTGTGTACAAAATGGTAGACATTGTAATTTTAAACAGGTACATTTTTACAGTGTTTTCTTATCAATTTGCTATATTGCACAGAACCAGTGTGTCTTTCTTAAGGGTTTTACAATGGTTTTTACTAGGTTTACATGTTTCAAACTACACTGTCTTCTACTGCCATTTTGAATACCAGTCAAAACAAAATTAGGAGTTTGTCCTCACCGATTGCAAACTGTGTCCTCTGGAGTTCTGGATGGTAAACTATGGCAAAAATGTTTAACATGCAGTATTTGATACAGATTATTTTTTTTTATCATAACCTACCATTGCTATGCTGCTGTCTGAAGTTAACTTAGGGCCTGATCCTGCATCCGTAAAGGTTGAGGGGAGCAGGATTGCATCCTTTGTTATGTCTGTCTCATACACTGGTTTAGCAGCTCATGCTGTATTCTTCTCAGTCTATAGATAAGCCTCTGAAAGAAATGTACTTATCTGGTGTGTAGTAGACCGTGTAGGCTTAGCTGCCCATCCTGCATCCTCCCAGTGTACAGTTAAAACCACAGGCTACTTAGCATCACGCTCAACGTACGAACATCGCCACAGTAGTTCAAAATGTGTTTGGATAGTCCCAAAGCTTTTATGCAATAAGGGTGTCTTACTTTTGTTGGAAGGCAGTGTCTTTTGATAACAGTTATCTAGCCCTGGAAGTGACACAGAACTATTGCTAATCATATGTAAACACTTTTCAGTATAAGCTTCAGTGGTACAGTTGAACCAGAGTGAATGTTTATCTCCTCAGAAACACTCCTGCAATATTGTTATATTGGATCATGCTGCTAATGTAACTTGGGATACAACTCCTCTCATGGTGCTACAAACCTCCCTGTCTCATTCAGATGTATTTTTACCCATAGAAAAGAAAAAAAAAAAAAAAGAAAAAAAAAAAAAAAGGACTATACTAGACCTATAGTTGTATGATATATTTTTATACTGTGACTTAATTTGTCATTAATGAACTTTGTGCAACACCACAATGTATTCATATGCACTTGCAAAAGTAAAATTTTGGACATGCAAATTTAAACGCTGCCAAGCCCAGCTCTTGTTCACAAAAATAGGTGACTGCTAGTTCAAATTAAATGCGGGCTTTTCATATGGTGTGGAGTGAAGAACATGCTATATATTCCTAAAAGCCTTTTAATTTAGACAAAAACTGGGAAAAGTATATTGGGGAATAATGACACACCCAAACCTGACTTGGATTGCTGAAATTATATTTTTAGCTAGTGGAATTAAAAAAATCTTTGGACTTTTATGGTGAAACGTTTTAATGATAAAAGTTTTGAGTCAAAAATAGAGAAAGAAAAAAAAAAAAACAAACAAACAAAAAACCAACCACCACCGAACACAGAAACCCTGCATTCCAGACTGAATTTGTATATGTTTCTTGCATTTAAAATTTGCTATCCTGTGATATGGGAAATTGAGTTGCTTATCATGTATATGTACTTTAAAATGTATTCACAAACTACTGTTGTATTTGTATAAAATATAGACAAAAAGATTGCATATATATTTTTGTGTATAAGCTCTGTAAAATAGCAATCACATTATGAAGCTGCAGCAGAACTTCATTTTAAACATTCACATCCAAAGAAACAGACTATTTATTGTCCACATACCCTGATTATAAAATATACCTTGCTGCTATTAAACAATAGTGCTGCAGCTTCTTGTGGCCTACAGTGTTATGTTTGCTGTACAAAAATATGTGAACTCCACAAAATATATCAATAAAATTACAGAATGGTTTTAGTTAATGAATAACTTATGCCTGGCATTTCAATAGCTAAGCTTGATGTGCATGTTTGGGGTTACAGTAAGTTATTAGAGAACACATCCAGCTTTGCTGGGTGCAGTTATTCTGAGTTTGCAAAGGTGTCGCTGTCTTTCCAATTTATGACTGGTGAAATGTCAGCTTTTTCAGAGGATCTTAAAGCATAAGTCTCTGCGTTACATGGTTTCACCAAGGAACAGATCGGATGATGCCGCTGTGTCTGTGATAATGCAGATCTGAGCCCAAGGAAGCAGTTGAGTTTGTCGTCCTGCTGTGATTTGAAACCCTGTGAGACACTGGAAGGTGAGTTTGGAGTTTCTGTGGTGGGACCGCTTGTTCGGGAGACGTGGGTGAGCGATCCTCCATCACTTCAGACTGTTGCGAGTCGTTTGTGTGGATCAGCACAGTCCGTAGTATAGGCTGTCAGGGCGACACAAGCTAGGCACAGGGTGTGGGTTGTCTCTCTGAAATGTTTCCAAGAGAAGGGGCGGTGTGTTGATCCCACAGACCTCCTGTCTGCCTGTGACGCTGCCTAAGAAGTCTGACTCTCACACGTGGGGGGCAAGAGGTGCTTCGCAGCCAGGCGAACAGCCCACTCACAACTGCAGAAGGTTGCCTCTCTGATTGTTCCACACAGTTGTGCCCTAGCGTAAACTCTTTGCCAGGAAAGTACAATACCAGCATTTCACATGGAACATATATTTTATGAACCCCTTCAGCATTGCCTGTGTTTTCCTGCTTTTGGGTTCCTCTCTTTTCCAGGTCTTGACTTTTTAGATTTCTTGCTGCACCCCAGTCTGAGGGAAACGATTGTTACAAAGACTTGTTGGCTTTCACCTTCTCTACACACATTTTTCCTTTCTTGTGGTCTCTGCGCCTTTCCTCTGAGCTGACTTATCACTTCTGTGTCACAGGCTTCAAACTTGCCTTGTTACATTGAGAGTCAGAAGCTCTGCAGATGCACCACGATAGGAAATGCTCTGCAAAATCATTTATTCCCCCCCTCCCCCTCCCGCTCTGAGAGAAAACCACCCCAACTGTGTCACTATCATAGCTGGTCTCACCCACCGTTGCTGAATTAACACATCCTCCTTCTACACAGACACCCTCTAGAAACCACGTCAGCCTCTGGAAGTGGAGTACGATCACATGGATGAGATATGTGCTATATCCAGACATGTCTTGGCGCAGTCCCTCCAGAGCTTTCCTTGTTAAATTCAGAGCCATAGGCATCTCCCCTTCTCTTTCTCTCTCCTGTAACACCCCTTTCCAAACCTGCATGAGTAAGTATGGTAAAGCAGTCCTTCGGTATCCTCTGTACCTGGCTTCGCTGTGCCCCGTGAGCAGGAGAGAGACTGTTCTGCTTTCCCCTTTCACTCCTTGCCTTCACACGTATAAGCAGCCCCTAGGATAAGGAATGTGTTTTTGACTGAGAAACCCAAAGCTGTGATGCAGAGCTGCTGCTGGACTAGCCAGACCCGAGCAGCTACATGCTGTTGGCTTCCCTCCTTTACAAATCAAAACATTGCATTTAATCGGACAGGAATTGAGTTGTGCCAAGTGGCAGTTGCCATAGCTGGCATGGCAAGGGTTGGCGATCACAAGCAGGCCGCAAGCGGGGCACCGAGATAAGCTCTTGCAAAATTCATTCAGGGCTTCAAAGTTTGAGAAGTAGATTGGAGGATTACTCCTTCTCTGGAGATATTCAAGACCCATCTGGACGCCTACCTGTGCGACCTGTCCTAGGGAGCCTGCTTTGGCAGGGGGGCTGGACTTCATGGTATCTGGAGGTCCCTTCCAGCCCCTACAATTCTGTGATTATGACCAGGGACCTTCTGCAGATGCACAGCAAGGCTGCACTTCTGTGTTACAAACAACAGCAGATGTAGCGATGTTGGAAGTGGCAGATGCCTGCAACAGTGTGAAGCCTCAAGCTCCTCCTCGCATGCTGTGTCCCAGGTAATTCGGTATAAACTCTCCCTTAATAAAGGCAAAACATCTTGCCCAGTATTTTTTTTTTACAGAATTTTATTTCTTTGTTCTAATGGTCTGTGTGTCCTCAAGAAATTTTTTTTGAGAAATAAGTATTTTTAAAACTCTAATTAGCAGTTGTGTTCCTCAAGCGTCAGCGTCATCCCACAGCCCAGTCTCCTTCGGGGATGTTTGTGTCACCAAATCACCATCTTCAAAGCTAGCCTGCCTCAGAGGAGACTGAAGAGACACCAGCCATCAGCTGGGCACTCTGGAACCTGGACTGTGGTAATGCATGCTGTGGGCTGGGCTGCAAGTCATTTCCATTGATCTGTGAGAGTCTGTGTGGTGCTGATTTTCCTGGTTGCAGTCCACTGTAATGTATGAAGGGAAGAAGCATCATTTCTCTATAAATTAGATCTCTGCTTGATGGGTAAAGTAACGCAGAGGGCCCAAACAGCCACAGTTTCTGAAAATCAGAACATCGCTCAGACTTTGTGTGTGTGTGTGTGTGTGTGTGTGTGTGTGTACATGTGTGTGTGCATGGGGGGTAGCAAGCAAACCCAGAAAAGTTGAGAAATTAATTTTGTTTTGCTTCAAAACGGTCAAAGTTTTTGTGTTTCCCAAGTCCCGAGTGCATCATGTGGTTTGTGCAGGTATCTCCTGCTCAACGCGGCCTGTGGTTTCCCCCAGCAAGTTGGAAGAGTTTCTTCCAAATACTTGATTAATCTCTGAGAGACAGCAATTTATCTGTGGGGCACACAGGCTCCCCCAAGGAAGGTGTTTGTCAGCCATCCTGGTGTGGGATTAGATACGATTTCAGCAGAGAAGCCCTGTAAGCTGTGCCTTTGAAATTAAGTTCACTTCTGGCTTGCTACCTTTGTGTTAAATTGCTAACACACGTGGTCATGGATAAATCCTTAAGTTCCCTCACAAGCACTTACATTGAAAATGAAAATAAAATAACAGGCTCTGGGTGGTTAAGGGGATGCCTCAAAGGAGCAACGTCCCAGCTCCAACGTAGGAGTATCAGATGTGAAACATTAATGACAAATGAACACAGGCTAAACTCAAACTCACTGCAGTCTGTCCTCATCTAGAAATTGTCTCCTTCTGTCAATATCTGGTTCCCCACACCAATGAAGCATGACAGGATTGCCCCATAGCTTCCATGCCTCGTTCAGCTCAGGTGTATTTTCCTTCAGCAGTACTTTGGACAAGAAGCTTCTGCTTATTCACCGGTGCAACCCTTGTAACAGCAGACTTGAACTCTACAATCCACTTGAATCAGGCAGGTTTAAATCCATGTAATTTAGGGCAACCTCTGATCATTTGCTACAGTGCACCAGGGTGCCCAAGCCACCATTTCAAAGCCACCCACCTTAGCTGTTCTTCCCACCCCTTCCCCTTTTTGCAGCTTTCTGAAGATGTGTTGGCAGGGAGCCACCGTGTTCACATAATACAGAGTCCCAGAGCTGGGTATGGTTTGTTTTCATAGAATCATAGAATGTGTGAGGTTGGACGGGACCTTTGGAGGCCATCTAGTCCAACCCCCCCGCAGTAAGCAGGGACATCTTCACGAGATCAGGTCGCTCAGAGCCCTATCAAGCCTGATCCTGAATATCTC
The DNA here is from genome assembly GCA_022605575.1 of Laterallus jamaicensis coturniculus. Classification (NCBI taxonomy): domain Eukaryota; kingdom Metazoa; phylum Chordata; class Aves; order Gruiformes; family Rallidae; genus Laterallus; species Laterallus jamaicensis. Next base: position 50,923,626 of record JAKCOX010000002.1, on the reverse strand, counting down.
CGGGGATGGGGCCTCCACCATTACCTCTGGGCAACCTGTTCCAGTGATCTACCACCCCCATATTGAAGAACTTTTTTCTAATATCCAACCTAAACCTCTCCTTTTCTAGTTTAAAACCATTACCCCTTGTCCTGCTGCTACATGTCTTTGTGAACAGTTCTTCCCCAGCTTTCTTATAGGCAGCTTTGAGGTACTGGAAGGCTGCCATAAGGTCCCCTGAAGCCTCTCCAAGCTGAACAAGCCCAACTCTCTCAGCCTGTCTTCACAGGAAAGGTGCTCCAGCCCTTTGATCATTTTTGTGCCTCCACCTCTGGACATGCTCCAACAGGTCCATGTCCTTCTTGTGTTCAGGGCTCCAAAGCTGGACACAGTACTCCAGGTGAGGTCTCACCAGAGCATGGGGGCAGAATCACCTCTCTCCCTCTACTGGCCACACTTCTTTTGATGCAGCCCACGATGCAGTTGGCCGCCTGGGCTGCAGATGCACATTGGCAGCTCATGTCCAGCTTCTCATTCATGAGTACTCCCAAGTCCTTTTTCTCCAGGCTGCTTTCCAGCTGCTTTCCTAACCTGTATGGATAATGAGGGTTGTCCTGACCCAGGTGCAGGACCCTGCACTTGGCTTTGTTGAACCTCATAAAGTTCACCTGGGCCCACTTCTCCATCCTATCCAGGTCCCTCTGGGTGGCATTTCGTCCCTCTGGCACATTATTGTTATTATTGCTCTCAGCAGTAAAATAGTATTACAATCCTTGCAGATGTATTTGTTCTTTGCTTTGGGGTTTACCTCTGACTGCTTTAAGGAAAAGTTGCTGTTATTTCCAAGGTGTGGTTTGTCTCACCAAAACAACCAAACTCTGAAACATGAACTGGATTCTCTCTGGCCTGTGCCCACAGTAAAAAACCCCACGGTTAATCAGTGGCCTGTCTTCAGAGCCAGCCTCTGCATGGGCTGTCCTCAAATAATGGTATCACTTACACTTATAGATCAGAATGGCTTTCAGGGAACTCTGAATATCATTTGAGGTCTGCAAGGTGTGACTGGAAGCAACATCTGCACCATGAAACACTATATGGGCGAGGAAGAATGATGTTGTTCATCATCAAATCCTAAACTGAGGTTCCAGGGACTGACAGGAATTGGAGAAAAAACCCAAAACTTTGATTTCAAACCGTGAAGAAAACTCTGAAATCACTAAGGCACAGGGTGAGGAACTGTGGGGCTGTGAGAGTAGGACTGGAATTTAAGTACTTAGGAGAGAAATTCGAATCCTTTAGCGAGATTATAAAGCAACTCAGTAGAAACGTCCTGCCTCTGTGTTAGGAAGCAGTTCTTAGACAGCACTGAAGGGCCAAGCCTCCTAGGGCTGGGTATCCAGCACGCCAGCCAAAGGGCAAAGAAATAAAGTAACGATGGTGGGGAAGACTAACTGCACACTCTTAAACGTCCTGAAACCAGTCCCAGTCCCCAGTTCTGTCCCTCTCCTGTTTTGGACAATGCTTTGGCTAAGAACCACAATGGTGATGCACCTTGATCACAGTGAAACTGGCATTTGGTGTGTGTTCTTGGTTTGGGGGGCAGGGGGTGAGGGGTAGGTGTGTGTATTACATCCCTATCAGTCCTTTAAGGCCCTCGGTATCGGGGCCGACGTCTGCCCAGCAACTCAGGGAGCAGCAGTAGTAACTAACAGTAATATCAGATGAGGTGTTTCTGTGCTCCTGATGTACGGGCAAACTGAGTGACATACATGGATGGATGGATGGATGGATGGATGGATGGATGGATGGATGGATGCTGTACTCCTTGGCTAGGAGCACAGATTAGGTTGGGCAGCTGTTGCAGCATCGGATGCAGAGGCATGTTTTACTTGCAGAAATACCACACACAAGCTTGGAAGAAAACCATCACTGCCACAGGTTATGGTAGCCATGACATACTGCACGGAGCTGTGATGTATTGCAGCCCTTGGGACACAGACTGTGTATTTCCCTGTCATGATCTCTGCTGATGACTTCTGGTTCTTCCTTGTACAGCTTCTACTTCCAAGGTGTGGTTTGTCTCACCAAAACAACCAAACTCTGAAACATGAACTGGATTCTCTCTGGCTTGTGCCTGTAGTAAAAAACCCTGCAGTTAATCAGTGGCCTGTCTTCAGAGCCAGCCTCTGCATGGGCTGCCCTCAAATAATGGTATTGCTTACAGATCCTATCAGAACCTCTTTTGGGGAACTCTGTGGAAATAGCAGGGAAACAGGAACGGTGGGGTTGGATGCTGCTCTGCACACCTGGTGCAATGCTGTAGGTTCCCCTGGAGAAGGGGCAGCTTGTCCCCAGCAGCCCCTCTCCCCTCCAAAAATGGATCCCTGGGCCACGCTGTGGTAATGCTGGAACTAAACAGAACCATCAAGCATAACAAGGATATCCTACAGCAGCTGTGGCTGTAGGGAAGTCACTGAGCTGAGTCATCAATGGATTACTAGAGAATAACCTTTCTGAAGAATGAAAACCTACCTGCTTTTAAATTGCACTGGATGTCCCCCTGCTCCGGTCCTCAGCAGTCAGCTTGAGACAGGGCAGCAAGTTACATTAAGGCTGTTTAGATCCCAAAATACACCCCTCTTCTGTTCAAAAATTCTGTGTATTCCCCAAGAACAGTGCAGCATGCCGGGGCAAAACAGAGACATTTCTAACAGAAAAGGGTAACAAGAAGGGACAAAAAAGGGACAACTGGAAGGAGCAGGGAGGACATGGAGTTTGAAGAAAATAGTGGGGAAGGTCTCCTGTATCCTTCTGAATGAGACTTCAACCAAAGAAATTTGGGGACAACTCTAATCCTAACTCTCAGATTTTACTGCTGTGTCCTGTAGCATTTGTCACCTCCAGATGTGCTACTGTAGTTGTCAGCTTACCAAGTCCGCTTTATCTGCACATCCTTCTACTCTCAACCAACCACCTTTCCCTATGGACCTTCTCTGCCACCTTAACCTGGTGAGAGTAGGTTGTAGCAAGCACGTTTCTCCCATGGAAAGGCTGGAGATCTGGGAGAATTCATAGCAGAGGTGTCTCTGCTGCTTTTATACACTCTGCAGAACAGAAGTTCAAGCAAGAATTGCAGCCCTAATAGCACTCAGAAAATAGGAATAACAATTCTTTCTCTCTCCAGCATAGCTTCACCTGCTTACTGCAGCTTTTGGTTTCCATCACAGCTGACCTGCCTAGAAAACATTCTCTGCAAAGATCAGAACTGGAGACTTTTGAGTACAAGCATAAAATCACAGCACTGCTCAGAACTGGAGTGCAAAATACCCCTTGTCTCCATGGCTCACTTCACCCAATATTTGAAACTACAGTAAAGGTCCTTTGGTGTTCCCCCCGAATGCCGAAGCATCCCTGCACAACTGAAGTTGAGCAGGGCCTCAAGCCAGGTGGAGGAGGGGGCAGCAGCAGGGTCTGACCTGGCTGGCTCGTGCTGTACAGCAGAAAGCTCATGGGGTGTGATAGCACCAGAGGAGTCCAGGGGCCTCTCATACTGTTAGAGTCCCTTCTGGCTGGGACAAGGAAGGGGAACCTTCTGCTGTCAGGACCCCAGCAGCAGGGACTGTCCCCACCAGGGCCATTGAGAGGCCCTCTGTCATCCCTAACTCTTTGCACTCTGACTCCATAACAGCTATAATGCATATTAGTGCCTATGCACCTAGCTCTTCCCCAGGCTGTCTCTTTCAGCTGGTCAGTGGTAACACAGATTCCCCATTCTCATTTATCTCCAGTCCAACTTTGCTCCCCTGTGACTTGGGATGACAAATTCTTCCTGATAGTCCTAAATCTCAGTACAGGGAAGATCTCCATTGCTGATCCACTATGGAGCAATGCCTTTGAAATCCTCTGAGCTGATCTAAAGTTCAAGGCGGAAGGAGGAATGTATCATTGAGGTTGAGGTGAATAACCAAACCCACCTCAAGATGGAAAACATGCCAGTTCTGCTTGCACATCTTCTAAGCACCCCTGAAACCTCCCTCACTCTGTCTGTGCTGCATCTTACTCATGCAGAGAAGCAAAGCAAAAAAAGAGAAGACCCCAGGAAAACTCTGGAGGAACTGCCTGCGGTGCCACTGGTGCCCAGAGGTGAACTGGTGACATGGGCACCACCAATCTCTGAAGTCCCATGGCAGGATCTGTCAGCAAAGCTGACATCCAGAGAAACATTCTGAAGGGTGAGGAGGTGGGAAAAGGGGACCAAGCTTTCCAAGGTATTTGTCAACCTGTACAGAAAGACACATTGTGGAATAGGGCCTTAAGCTGTGCCAGGGCAGGGTCAGATTAGATGTTAGGAAAAAATTCACTGGAAGTTGTGAGGGCCTGGAACAGGCTGCCCAGGGAGGGGGGTGAGTCACCTTCCCTGGATGTGTTTAAAAGATGGGTAGATGAGGCACTTAGGGATATGGTTTAGCAGAGGACAGGAATGGTTGGACTCAATGATCTCAAAGGTCTTTTTCAACCCAGTGATTCTGTGACATTCAAAAGCACTTAGCTGTGTAGGTCCCATAGGGGTGCTCTGATAGAAGGGCAGCATGGCAGGTACCACTACATCTGTTAGCACAAGCACCATGAATATGTGAAAGCAGGGTCAGAAGACCAAAGGCTCCTCTGAAAAAACTCACTGGGACCAGCAAGGTAAAACGTTGTACCCTTGTTTTTTGCCAGAACAGCTCTGCAAATTTAGCAATGCATTTACTAGGAAGGATCCAGAAATACAACACACACCTGTAGTAACTGCTTGGGGTGTGGTGGGAAGGTGACCAAATACTTGTATGTAACTCTAGTGCCATACCCAGCAGACCATGCAGAGCAATCCTTTGTCTTGACGCTGCTATAAAGGCCACTGTCCTGCATGGGCAGAGCTGAGCAGCTAAACCAGCCCTGGTGCCCCAGTCGTGCTGAAGTGGCAGGTTTCTACAAAGACACTTTTATATTTAGCTGTGCCTGCCACAGCCACAGCAAATGCTAATGCTGCCCATTTCAGCTGCTTCCTCTGACAGTGACTTGGAGCTGTTTAATGCCTCTGACAATGATCATTCCTGCCTGGGGCCAGGATGAAATGCACCCTCCCATCACTGTTTTATGTACTCCCAGGGCATTTTGCTAGAGGCATTCAATGGGCAGTACAACTTTCTCTTCTCATCAGGTGAGAAATTATGTGAAATACATATTACTTAATATCTTTTTAGCTTTAAATCCATTTGCCTTGATTTCCTAGAGATTTACTTCAGGGTTGGAGAAGAATGCTTCCAGGTGAGCCTGATCAGGTTCAGCTAGTTGTGGCAGATGCAGTTCATTTGGTGGTGGGAGGGAGAATGATGAAGAGAAGATAAAGAGCTTTGGAGACTACCTTAGAGCCCTTTCTGTCAGGGAAACTTTCTAGCCTTCTATCTTAGAGGCTGCCTGCTGTTTCCTCCAACTTATTATGCCCTCACCTATTCCTCTTAATAGTTTTCTTCCTTTGGAGTTTTCCCCATCCGTGGATTTGCGACCCTGCAGCAGCCCCTTAGTTATCCCTGGCAAAGACAGCAAGCAATTCTTGGGGGGAACTCCTTCAGTCAGGACTCGCCGCTTGCCTCCGCGCCTGGCCTGGTGCTCCATTGACTGGGATCAGCTCTGCCTCCTGCAGCTCCTAGGTGCTGGGGGCTTTGGTTCTGTCTACAAAGCCACCTACCATGGTGCAACTGTGGCTGTGAAGCAGGTGAAGAAGAGCAGCAAAAACCGGCTGGCGTCACGACAGAGCTTCTGGGCTGAGCTGAACGTAGCCCGGCTACAGCACAATAATGTGGTACGTGTGGTGGCTGCCAGCACGTGTGCCCCAGCCAGTCAGAACAGCCTGGGCACCATCATTATGGAGTATGTGGGCAACATCACCCTGCACCATGTAATTTACGGCACCGGGCATGTGTGGAGACAGGGTGAGGATGATGGAGGATGTGGAAGGAAGGCCCTGAGCACGGAAGAGACCATGTGCTATGCTTGTGACATCCTGACTGGCTTAGCCTTTCTTCACTCACAGGGCATTGTGCACTTGGACGTCAAGCCCGCAAACATCTTCATCACTGAGCAGGGGGTGTGCAAGATTGGAGACTTTGGGTGCTCCCAGAAACTGGAGGAGGGCTTGTCCCAGAGTCCCCATGTTTTCCAGCAAGGGGGCACGTACACACACCGCGCCCCTGAGCTCCTCAAAGGAGAGAGGGTCACTGCCAAAGCCGACATCTACTCCTTTGCTATCACCCTCTGGCAAATTGTCATGCGGGAGCAGCCCTACCTGGGTGAGCGGCAGTACGTGCTCTATGCTGTGGTGGCCTATAACTTACGCCCTTCCCTGGCTGCTGCTGTTTTCCACGAGTCCCCAGTGGGCCAGAGCCTCCAGAACATTATTAGCTGCTGCTGGAAGGCAAACGCAGAGGAGCGCCTGAGCGCGGCCCAGCTGCTTCCCAGCCTCCAGGCCCTCAAGGGGCGGCTCTAGGAAAAACCCTGACTCTTCACGTTTCTTTTATTGTTGACTCTTCTGTCCCTCTTGCCTTTCCTCCCAACCTTGCCCTTGTGCATTCTGAAGGCTTTGTTGGTGGTTTTTATGCTTTAAAAAAGAAAAAGAAGCTGCTTTGTTGTGAGATGATGCTAAATAAAGAGGTTTAACGCAACCGTGGGGTTTCTTTGTCGGAGGGGATAGAGGCAAGGATCAAGATGTTAGCCAACATGACTCTTTCTGGATGTTCTGTTGTGCCCTGCTTTAATCAGGGAGAAACAGGAACATGATGTGTGGGGAATATAGTTGTTTTCAAATGAGTAAAATAAAAGAAAGGGCTGCTTTTGGAAGGCTCTTTGTACATAATGCTTTTTGGTATTTTTGGAATCTCAGATGATAGTAGTTCTTTACACCAGTTAGGTTTGGGCATTTGAGCTTTTCCTCTTCATTTACTGAGGAATGAGTATGTATCACAAATCAGTGATGGCAGAAAAATAAATTCAAAGTGTCAGAGGGGTTTTTTCTTCTTCCTGGATGTGCTTTATTTCAGTATTATGTTGGTTTTGAAACAAAGAGTAAGAAGATGTGCTAACAGCCTGTGCTTTTGTAAGACCTTTGTGCTACCAGGTGTGTTAGTTGCAACTTACTAGTTGGTATTTTGCAAACTTTAGTATCTGAAGCAGTCTTGTGTTGAATAGAAAGCTACCAGCTTTTAAAGGTATAAGAGGAGTTTTAAAAAATGATTGGGAAAACATGGAGATGTATAAATACAAAATCTGTATAAATTGGGGTAAGGGTGGGGGAGATTACTCACCCATCCTAATGTGTAACTCGGTGTTAGACAAGATACTGGAAGTACTGAATAGCAAGTTATCTTAAAGCTGTAGTAATGATACTCTGCAGGTGTTCAAAGCATACACTATTGAACTGTCCTCCTTGCTGCTCATATCTTATCTACCATCTCTCCTCATCTGGTTGTAACCTGCCTGTGAAAGGAAGTGCTGTAGGCAGTGCTGAAGGCAGCATTGAAGAACAGCTGAATGCTGGTCCCCCACTTATCAGAAGTGATAGCTATAGATCTGCTGAGATCTCAACCTGAATCTGGAACTACAGAGATCCAACTGCTGTAGCTGATGCTGCTGTTCTGCTCAAAGATGCTGCTGCTTTTTTAAGACAGGAGGAAAAGGTGACGTTTCAGTAAAATCGTTTTTCTTCTTTCCCCTTCCTCCCCCTTGCTTCCATTCTGGAAAAAAAATCCCAAAGGAATTGAGCCAGTTTCCTGCTTTCTGACACACATCTGTTCTTAGCCCCGTGAAATCCTGGAAATGAGCAGCTATGTGAATTTGAGATGATTCTGTAGGTCTTTATGGTATTTGGGTTGGTCATTGAAATGAATGGTTTGTAAAGCATATCTGAGCTTAACTATTTCTTGCTCTTCTGTCCCCTCAAGTGGAACTATAAAATGCTGCCTGGAAATGGAACACTGAAGGTAAATTGTGGAATGGATTTCCTGTGTTTGCTCTGTCAGTAACTGCACTATCGAGCCAGAACTTGCACTTCTTCATGTTGCATAACTTCTAATAAACCAGAACTATCTTACAGAAGTTATCATAATAAGCTGGATACTTTTTTAAATGATTAGCTGAGGGCATGTAAGATACAATGTCAGAGAAGGCATCAGCGTGCCTCACCTTCACATCCAGCTTTACATAGAAATGTTCCTCCAGTCTTCAAAAGAATATAAGAAAAAATTTAATTAATTTTTTTTATTTAATAGTTCCTAGATGTCTATAAGTTGTATTTATTTTGCCAGTCTAGGTAGTTTGTTGCTGAAACTGGTAGAAACTCGGCATTTTGTGCTTAATGATACTTTAGCATCAGCAAGTGCTACTTGAGTCTCTGTGAAAAATCAAGCACCCTTCAACTACTCAGTTCTACTTGACAGAAGAATACTGGATGGCCAGGACCTGCTCTTGAAGCATAATCAGCTCTGCAGATGTCTGTGTCAGTTTTACTGGGCTCCCTTTTGAGAGGGAGGGAGAACTCGGCACAGCACTCAGGATGTAGGCACATCATAATCTGCTGCCATAACGGTGAGGTCTGTTTCTTAGGAACTTCTAAGATTTGATTTGCTTCTTTTTGATTGCTAATGAGCTTTGAGTTAACACCAATCAAGAAATGTCTTAGGCCTGATAGCTCAGAATCCGTGGCTGTGTGGTGAGGATTATTTTGCCTGTTTTCCTGACTTTACATCTACCTACATTGAATTTCCTTCTGCCATTGCACTCAATGTCCTAAACTCCTCCATTATCAGATTTGTTTATTGTATGACTCACCCTCTTGTATTTCATGTATGGATGTGCTGAGTAGCACAGGACCCTGTGAGACATCAGTAGGCACTCTCTCTAGTTGAGAGAACTGTCATTTTACTTTTACCCACTGCTCTTGTATTATTGTTATTATTTATCCAGACCAGGATTGTCTCTCCTAAATGTGGCTGCTTAGTACTTTTAAAAAGTTTGCTGTAAAGGATTTTTCAAATACCTTTAGAAACCTAAAGGAAGATACCAACACACTCCTTATCTGTGTGCTGTTGGTGCTCCTAAAGAATTCCAGTACAATTCAATACCAATTGTGAAGCACAGATCCTTCCTACCAAAGTAGTATCAGTTCCTTCTAAACAAATAAATTCTATGTGTCTGCTAATTAACATAGTATCTGCTAAGGTATCTTGTACAGATGTCAATCAGGTAATCAGAAGAGTTATTTCTTAAAGACTTCCATGGTTCTGGACAGAAGAGAGACACAGAACACCTAGCTGATTTTTAAGCATTGCCTTCTCCTGGCTAAAGATTGGTCCATCCCCATGAGCAGGAAATCAGCAAAGGCAATGGGATGCCTCCAGGTACAAACAAGGAGCTCCTGATGAAATTCAAATATATAAATATATATTTATATATATATATAACAAGCCAAAAAAAATAAAAAAAACAAAAGCAAGAGTTGATAAACTGATGTGAAGTCTGGAACAAGGGAGATTTACTGTTGGTAGAGAAGGATCAGGTTAGGGAACATTCAAAAGAACAAGACATATTCAGGTTCATTAAACCTGATGGGATGCACTTATATATGCTGATGGAGCTCACTGATGTCATTGTGAGGTCACTCTTGATGACCTTGAGAAGGTTGTAGTGGTCAGGAGAGATTCCTGAGGACCAAAAGAAAGCAAATCTATCTTCTATTTGCAAGATGGCCAAAAAGGAGGATCTGGAAAACTACAAACCAGTCAACCTCACCTAAATCTCTGGGGATTTAGTGGAACAAATAATTCTGGAGACCATTGCCAAACATGAAGGACAAAAAGGTAATTTGGAGGAGACAGTATGGATTTATGTAGAGGAAGTCATACATGACTAACCTGGTAGCCTTCTGTGATGAGATTACTGGCTGCTGGATGAGGGGAGAGAAGCAGCTGCTGCCTATCTTGACCTTAGTGAGGCTTTTGGTGCTGTTTCCCATTACATCCTTACAGAGAAACTGAGGAAGAACAGGCTAGAAAGTGAAAACTGAAAACTAGCTGAGCTGCTGTGCTCAGAGGAGGAGAACAGTCACTAGTGGTATAACCTGGAGACTGATACTGGACCTAGGACAGGTTAACATCTCCATTGATGGCCTGGGTTATGGGACAGAGAGCACCCCCAGCACGTTTGCAGGTGACACAGGATTGGATGGAGCAGTCAGTCAATACCTCAGATGGCTCTGCTGGTACTCAGAGGGACCTCACCAAGCTGGAGAAATGTGCCGATGTGTACAACTGGTGCAAGTAACTGCAAGGTCTGGTCCCTGGTGGAGGATAACGCCAGGCAGGGTACAGCCTGGGAGCCCACCAGCTGGGAAGCAGCTTTGTTGGAAGGTCCTGGAGCTCCTGTCAGACACCAAGCTGAACGTGAGCCACCAATGCGCTCTTGTGGCAAAGGCGGCCAACAGCACCCTGGGGTGCACTACAAAGGGTGCTGCCAGCTCTTCTAGAGCATTGCCAGAACAGACTTTCCCTCTTCTCACTCAGCCCTGGTGAGACACATCTGGAGTGCTGTGGGCTGTGCTGGAACATCAAAGTCATGGATGTACTGGACCAGGAGTGCAGCAAAGGGCCATTAAGCTGATGAGGGGACTGGAACCTCTGCATGAGAGGAGAGGCTGAGAAAGAAGTAGGACTACTTGGTCTGGAAAGAGGGGAGATCTTACCAGTTTGAATAAATTGTAATGGGAGGCAATAAAGATGGAGCCAGTTTCTTCCCAGTGGTGCCCAGGGACAGGACCAGATGCAATAGACACAAACTGGAGAACAAGAAACTCCTTCCAAATGCAAGAGAAAACAATTTTACTGTGAGGATGGTCAAACACCAGAACTGGCTGCCCCAAAGAGCCAGCACAGGTGAGCTGAGTCAGCCAGGGCTTTTTCCCACACCACCTGACATCACTCGCCCATAAAAGGGGCTGGTTGGGCAGGGGTGCTCCTGGGTGCCTCCAGGGCAGTCTGAATTTGGCTGGGGTATAGGATTGGTCCTTGTATCATGTAGCACTGGGTTATCTCTGTCTTCTTTTCAGTGCCCAACTCAGCTTGAACTCACAGGCTGACTCAGCTCACCTGTGCTGACTGCTTGGGGAGGTTAACTCTGGCCTGGCCAGACCCAGGACAGGAGTCTTCATCCTTGATAATATTCAGAACCCAACTGGATGTGGTAGTCAGCAAGCTGCTTCAGTGGACCCTGCCCCTTCCGACCACAAAAGTTCTGCAATTATAAAAGCATTCATAGATGCTTGAATTTCAAACAGCTCCTGAGTTCTCCTACAAAAATGTTTCTAGCATGAGCCTATTTTGTGTTTCCTCAGGGACAACACGTGTGTAAGGACCACACTTTGCCTCTTTGCAATGGCTTCTTTGTCTTGGGGAGGCTCAAGTGTCAATTATTAGGGATTTTCTTTTTGTGTGTTTGGGGTTTTTTCTTTTAGAAACCTGACATCAGTAGATCTACTAGAGAGGCTTGACAGATTGCTTGTTCTTGATATTCTGAAAAGTATAAATTATGGTGTTTGTGTTAGTTCCTTGAAGTTTGGGGTTTTTTCCATCTTTCTATTGAATCCATCAGAGACATCCTTTCCAATTTCTTAATCTGGATACTTCAGGTTTTTAAATGCTGCCTTCTTGTTTCTAAAGCTGCCATAATAGCTAATGGGTGTAGCTGCACGTTGCACTTTAACTTTGTCACACTTGCATGCCTCCATATAAAAAGTTAGCAGAGGGCACATGATGCTAGCAGAGCAGTTGCAGAGAGTTGTGTTACCATTCTTACAGGATTCTGTTCATCCAGTCTTTCTAGAAGCTGGTTTTCTTCTCTATTTCTCCTTCCCCATACATATGTATGCAGCACAGTTCCAGATGGTTAGCAAGACATGGTTACAAGTCAGGATAAACCTTAAAGGCTACTCATACCTAGTTTATTTATTCTCTTCATTCTTGGAACTGATGACCAGCAGCTTGATCAGCTGAAACAGAAGATTTATTGAAGGCCCAGAGAAAGTGCTACAACCAGGTAATTGTAGTTTATCAACACCCTGCTATGTTTTCAGAGCATGGAACCCTTGTGGAGCCAGTGCTGAGGATCCTTTGTGTGGCTGCCTCAATCATCCAGCCAACCAAATATGAAGAGGGACATCTCTCTTTTTTTTCTGTTGGATAAATGTCCTGGCAGGATATACATAAAAGCAGAATGAGTTTGAAAGGCTGAATTAGCATTCGTGTCCTGGTTGGCTCTGTAGGGTCTAGTGTGGGATCAGGTACAGCAGAGATTCAGGTGATGGAGCAGACGTGTGGGCACAGTGGTATCATAGTGTGTCTGTGGGCTGTGCCCTCCAGCCCTCTGCCAGCTGGGTATGCTCTGTGCAGGGCATGAGTTACCTGATGCTAAGAATAGGCTGGATCTCCTCAAGTAAGAGCAACCTTGTGTCTTGATTGCACTCTTCAGAAGGAACAAAGCCTCATTCGTCCCAAACAGTAAATGTCACATCTCTGGTGTCCTACCATCACCTGAGTTCCACAGATTGATACAGTTATTGTCCTTGGAAATGAAATTATTCTTGCATTTAGGTTTGTGGGGGTTTGTAGGGTTTTTTTTTTGGTTGGTTGGTTGGTTTGGTTTGGTTTTGTGTTGGTTTTTATAGCAGCAACTTCAGTGCCATTTCCAGGACTCTGGGATATGTCACAGTGGTCTTTTCTCAAGGTGAGCTGGGGTTTTTTGGGGTGTTGGTTTTTTTTGTTTTAGTTTATGTTCTCTGTTCCTAAATAGCACAAGCTGCCTTTCAAACTCCCAGCTCTGCAGCACTGAGAGCTAACTACTTGAAACTGGGTGGGTTAGCTCCTGCCTTGTAGCAGTCCGGGGTAACCACAGCCTGTGTGGAAACTTCAGCTAGTTCTCATCAATCTCCCAGTACCTAACTACTGAATCTGGATGCTTTAACTAATTTCAGAAAGTACATATAAAGAAGACACAGTAAAATGCTTGCATTCTCATGTCTAGTCATCGACAGTTGAAGCTCTGGATATATAAACCATGTTAGAGCATTGTATTTTGTGCTTCATTGGTTATATGGATAGAAATGCCTACTAAGGGGAAGTACAAGTTAAAAATTCCAATTCTGTCCTTTTTTTGGTTTTTTTAATAATCAATGGCATCCACCACCATCCCCCATCTCTCCTCTCATTTCCTTCAAATAATCAGGTGTGTAAAACCTGTCAGGATGCTATTAAGAAACAGATTATATCTAGTTTTCTCTAATTGTATCTAATTCAAACTGAATCTCCAAGTAAGAGCCAACACTTGCCAGTACTCAAATGGTTATAGATCAAAATTAGATTTTTTTTTCATGAAGAAACACAACTCCTATGTGCTTTCTTGAGTTCTGTGAAGTCCAACAATTAGTTTAGCAGTCGATTATAAGACAGGCAAGAAAAGATGGCTAGAAACATAGAAGGGAACAATGGGTTTGTAATAAATGGTTTCTAGGAAGAACCAGAAAGAAGAAAAAGAGAAAGCACAGAGGTGTCATTTTATCATTCTGTTACTCTTCACCTACTATAGCTATTCTGTGATTCTGTGATTACTGTAGGTTTAGTGTCTTTGGCTCCCAAACAGAAATATCAACAGGCATTTAATAATCAGATTTTTTTTAAAAAAAAAAAGTAAGTATAAGCTAAGATTCTGATACTACTCTCTGGGTGGGGTGGGTGGGAGTGTTACAGCTAAACATATTTGCTGATGAAGTGGGGAACAGTTCTTTGTTTCCCTTTGACATAGCTTCTGGCTTCCCATGAGCAAGGAACCTCTCTAACCTTGCTCATGGCTTGTTCTCCATTGCTTCCCATTCATTGGAAGCTTCTGTGCTTGCTGGCTTCAGATTCTTCTATTTTTCTGGTGTGTCATGCTTTATCTCAACCCAGAAAGAAAGAAGTAACAGTATTATCTTCAGGTGATATAATAAATAAAAAATACTAAATAATGTCAATATAATATACTAATATAAATTATATAATATACTAATATAAATTATATAATAGAGTATATTATGATATTATATATTATACTATAATATAGTATATATTATTGTATATTATTACAGTATATTATAATATTATGATTTATATATAATAGTTATATATTTATATAATATTATATGAATATAATATAAATATAATGAGATACTAATATAATTTGGAATCATAGTATTTGCCTGGGTTGGAAGATAACTTTTAGATCATCCAGTCCAATCACAGCCTAACCCTGACTAATCCACCTCTAGATCATGTCCTTAAGCACAACATCTACATGCCTTTTAAATACCTCCAGGGATGGTGCCTCCACCACTTCCCTGGGCAGCCTGTTCCAATGCCTGACAATCCTTCCAGTAAAGAAATTCTTCCTGATATCTAACCTAAATCTCCCCTGGTGCAATTTCAAGCCATTCACTTATGCTGTCGCTTGTCACTAGAAAGAAGAGACCAACCCCAACATCTCTGCAACTGCCTTACAGGTTGTTGTAGAGAGCAATAATGTCTCCCCTCAGCCTCCTTTTCCCAAGACTGAAAAGCCTCAGTTCCCCCAGCAGTTCCTCATAGGACTTGTGCTCCAGACCCTTCACGAGCTTTGTTGCCCTCCTCTGGACATGCTCCAGCATCTCAACATCCTTCTCGCAGTGAGGGGCCCAAAACTGGACACAGGACTCATGATGTGGCTTCACCAGAGCTGAGTATAACAGGACAATCACTTCCCTGCTCCTGCTGGTCACACTATTCCGGATACAGGCAGGAGGCAGGTCCTTAAATACATGAAGATATATGAGTAGCTTCTGTATTCTGTGTTAAGACATAACCCTTTAAGTAATCCCAGACCTGTTTGAGGTAGGCAGCATTTCATGTAATTTACAACAAAACTCAGCTGAGAATAATTTCAGCAATCACAGCATCCAAACTCCTTCCAATTGAAACATGGGCACCCAGTGTCATTCTCTGCAGTAAAGAAAGCACAACAAAAAATGTTTTACAGGGTATACCACAAATAATTGCCAATTCAATGGGGCTTAAGTGGATGCTTAGTATTTGACTCGTGTTAATTTTTGCAGCATTAGCATCGGTGTTTAGAAAATCATCCACTAAAACAAAGATTAAAACAGGGATAGAAAAGGAATGGTTATTTTTCAAATTAACTCTACTTTGAACATTTAACTTGTACCTTATTTTTGCCATTTATCTGCTGCAAATACCTTAATGCAAAGCTCAAAGAACCTCTTTCTATGCTTCAGTTAACCCAGCTGCCAAATATTTGTCTGCCTGTCAAATGAAAAGCCTTAAAACCAGTTAAAGAAGGAAAATGGAACAACAAAAAAATGTCTACTGGCATCTATCCCAGTCTGCCATCAGCTAAGGATGCCATGGGACAATTTGATAGTAGAGGCACCATCTGCCCCAGGACTTTTCCAAGCACAAGGCTGAGTTTCGCTCTCTGCCTGGCCTGAAGTTCAATAGCCCGAGTGTTCAGCAGAGCAGGGAGGTGATCACATTTGCCTTTGCAGGGCACCTGGGATAATAGGGTAATTCATAACTTAATAAATATTCTACTGCACATGTGCCACGCTACAAAGAGAAGTAGGCTGCAAATTGGAAATGTAAATGTCCAGGTTACACATCCCCCACCCCACCCCGTCCTCCTTTGCCCCTCCCTCCCCCCCCCAAAAAAAAAAGGGTGAAGGGAAACAAGTTTTATTGCCAGGCTGTGTATCTTTCTCAGCCACTTCAAAAATCACAGAAGGAGTTGATTCAGATATGGCACTAGTGAAGCTGGCCCCAGTGACAAGTACAGAAACTTGCACCTGAACAGAGGCCATAAAAAAGCTGATGGCAAATGTGGGAACTGACAGGCATGGGGAGGCTGGATGTTTTCCTTCATAGTGGTTAACAGTAGATATTAAACAATACAGTAAGTTTAGAGAGATATTTAGAGAGATATACTTTGGCCACATCCTTGTTTCTCTCTTATCTAACAGTTCCATTAGAAGGGTTTGCAGATAACACAAAAGCCACACACAAAGCTTTTAAAGGAATGTATTGCTGCACCAACATGCTGGTAGATGAATGGCACCTGAATTTCTCTTTGAATAGAAGGTGATGGAACTTCTCCAGCCCTCCCTTAGAGTTGTCAATCCTTGTACAGCTTTTGGGAGTGAAATGCTTCCTCTTCCACGTTTTCTAATTTAAAGGGAAGATAAAGGATATACTTAAAATTTAATTAATCATTCCTGTCAACAGCTGACTTCCAGAGGAAATACCATTTTTTTAAAGGAAAGCATTTTCCCATTTGCATAGTTAATTTAAAAAGTTGAGTAGTGAATTGCAATCAGCGTTTGACAAAGTATCCCGACTGTAAGAATTGGCACTACCTGGCAAATCATAGCAAGGCTGGTATGAAAGCACCATGTGCGCAGGGAGGTGGCTGGCAGAGGCAATGAGACCAGTTAATAGTGGGGACAGGGGAGACAGCCCCCAAAACAAACCCATTTCCTACAGGCTTTTCGATGAGTGAAGCTGCCATTGAGATGTGAGTTTACGCTGGCAGGTGCATGCCTGTGGCGTGTGCTAGAGCTGCCTGTCCCTGGACTGTCGGGACCCCAGGTGACTCACTAAGGTCTTGAACTAGTGCTTAAAATTAGATGAGGCCACTGATTGAGTTCAGAGCCATCACCCATCACCACCACCACTGTCGTAGCAGCCTCTTGTTTAGTTAAAAGAGGCACTGCCAGGCTCAGGCTCCCCAAACCCCAACTGTCCTGGCCCATCAAAAATCATCTGATTTTAAATGCTCTGTGAACCATTGCTGACCCAAAGGCCTGTTGGGTTTTTCCTTTCCTGATGATTGTGCTGTGTGTTAATCGTGACGATTAGTTAGCACTATACTTCAACAACACAAATGATTCAGCAATGTACAGGTACACAAGTAATGAAGGACTCTTAATTGGAAAATAAATTTATTTTATATACAGAAGTTTTTAAGAGGGAAAAGCCCAGTTTTCTGTATCAAAGGGGTGTTTGGCTTTCGCTTGGGGTGTTTTTTTTTCCCTAGGGAAGAGGAGAATTAATCCCTAGATATTAGCACAAGCATTTGTGCCTGCCAGAACAAAGTGACTGGCACTACCTCACACCAGGAACATTTCAACAGAGGTATGAGAAGAAGCCTTTCCTCTGAACACATGGGGGACTCTCAAAAAGGCAATGTGCCCGCTGCAAGGGTGCGAGAAGGGGGTGCCAGTGATAGAACGAAGTACCTGCTGGGCGCTCTCAGAAACATCTTCTAACAGTCAGAATTACTGCAAAATTATTTCATAATATACATATATTCTACTTAAATACATGAAAAAAATTACAAGCATTAATATTTCTTGACATTTTTTTAGGGGACAGAGCTACCATGCTCAGAAACATCTTCTACGTATACCACAGGAAACGTTGCCTAAAAATGGAATGCTCGACCTCAGCCCCCTTGAGCACTACCTTTTCCTCAGCTTTAAACCAGTGGACAATACTGCTTTCCTTGACTTATGTCTGGAAAACCTTTTGCTAGAGTTTGTGCTGTGTACAGAGGTAGGAACATTGGGTCTTCTATGAAATGACATTGCAGACTCTATGGCTGTTTTTCCTGCCCCCCTGCCCCCTCCCCCCAATTTTTACGTAGTAGGCTGCAGCTGCTGCTTTGCCACATTAGCTTTTTAGGAAAGTTAGCAAGCCCTTTGAAACCAAAACTTCTTAATATTGGATGCCTCTTGGATCACTTTCATGTTACGTTGTGGATCCAACCAGCTGTTCTGAACAATCAGAGTGTAATGATTTCCTCCGTGGTTAATAATTCCTGCTTCTAAAGCACATCTTTAACACCATAGTATCTCCTTTAGTTCCAGGTCCTAAGTTTTATGTTATTATTTCTGTTTCTGTCAGGTTTTGAGTAATTTCACTGGGCTAGTTCACAGGGGGTCAGGTCACAACAGGAGAAGCATTACTGAATTGGCTTCAGTCTTTCTTTGCAGATGCCAGGGTTGGGAAGGGTATCTCTCCGCAAGTCCCACAGACATCAATCTGACAATGTAATCTAGACAAAACTGTGAGATGCAACTAATATCCTGCTCTGATAGCACCACCAAGATGGCAATCCCCCCTTGCTTTATATCCCTCATCATCCATGGCAAGCATTTGCTAAATTTTGCACTTGCAAACGTTCATTATCTGAAAACCAGTTGGATCAAGAATGTCACAAGGAGGAAACCAATCTTAACGGGAAGAGAAATACTTCTCAGGAAAAAAAAAGCCCAACCACAATGCAGGATGCATTCTATATCAAGAGGAGGTTTTCCTCTTGTTGTAAGGCAGTGTGAGGTTAGGATCATTCTTTAAATTATCCCTGCTCCACGACAGAGGCAGCACAAGCACCGTGAAACAATTCCCTCCTACTCTGTCTCGCCATAGAATTAAATTAGATTAAACTGGTCTTTGGAAGAAAAAAAATGTGATCAGTGACTTCATAAGTGGGCTTTAAAACAGTAGACAGTGGGTCATGAGCAAAAATATACGTGGGCTACATATATTGGTGAACATAACTGCTGCAAAATTAATCACATTTTTCTACCTCGAGGGTGGACATCCAACCATGCAAACACCGTGCTGCTGGTAGCTTCCCACAAGGTCTTGGCAGGAGGCAGACACCAGAAGGAAAGACAACTCTCAAGCCTTTGTTATCACAGAATTGTGAGAGTTTGCACACACCAACACGTACCTCTAGTTCCTGACCACTCCAAGTACGAAGTGCCTGTAGAGAAGCAGTGAGGTAAGTGTAGCAAACCAACCCACACCCTAGAAGCCATTTCCAACTCAGTTGGTGGCACAGCTTGCTATGTTCAGAGGGTCACCTGGGTACTATTTGAGAAGATGCAGCTTTCCAGCATATGCTACAAACTGTTGCAGTCATCTTGGACTATCTATTTTTTCAGAGTAAACCAGATCACGACACACTGTCCCAAGTGGTGCTGCCTTGAGCGGCCAAATCCAGATCGGAGAGATTTGTGTAGTTTGGAATCTGGCTTTTTATACTTGGTTAATCTTTCCACACATCAGATCTTCCAAGGTGATTTCCAAAACAAAAAACTGGATGCAAAAATACCAGTTTTGTATGTGTGTCCACTAGTTCTGCTTTCACTGTACTGATGCTGTACAGGAATTGCATGTTCCCTTCTGGGTAACGTGGTCTGGAGAACAACAGATGATACGGTAGGAACGTGAGTGTAAATAGTGGGTGAGAACAAAGTACCCGAATTGGCACGTTCTGAGAGGATGTTTGCCCAAAACCTGATAACACAAAGAGGAAATTAAAAATAACAAAGCTTGCTTAAGACAATGATCACCCAGATTAAACAGTAACCAGGGGGTTAGATTACCAAGAGCCTTTGAAGAAAGAAGGAAGCGTGAAAAGCAGCATGAGAATTTGTAACTGTTGGAAGAAACCTTGAGGTGGGAAAGCAGCATCAGAACAGCAGGCATTACTACTTCTAAGACCAGACAGCATTCTCCCCATGAGGCACAGTAAGAAGGTGCCACCTCACTCCCAGTACAGGACGGGAGATGGACTGGACAAGCTGTAGCACTCGGGAGTGTACAGAAACTCTTGGGGTACATGGACTGGCTGCACAGGTGCCCGTGCCCACATCTACAGCAAGGATTTTAAAAGAGGGGAATTTGCTCCCCCAGAAGCAGGAGTGTGCATTTGTAACCCACACTTCTTGCAAGAGAGGGGATGTGCATGTAGAGCTGTGTGAACCTGTGAGGGGGATTTGAATTTGGAAGATTAGTTGTAGAAGGGTATGTAAGAAATGTGTAGGTCCTTGTTAACACTTTTAAAGCATTTAGTATTCTGGTTTCTGTTGTACAGCTGATACTGTCCCACAATGTATAATTGGCTTCTTATTGGCAAAACACTTATTGCTAATTAAGAAACTGCCATGATGCTGTCAAGAGTATGCAAGCTGCACAGTGACTCTCTGTAAAAAAAAAAGTAGTTGTTTAATTATTACAAATCTGACAGAAGCCTCACATCTGCAGAGCAGGGACCAGAGAGACAATGTTCTTCCAGACAAGCACAGAAAGCACAGTTCAGCAATTTGGAAAACAAAAATAAAAATCTTAAGACTGAACTACAGCAGGACAAATCCAAATAATATCCTCCTGAAAGCAGCCCAGATGTGCAATCCTGTTTCAATCCTGAGTGTTCGGAGACATACTGCAGCGATGTACCACCGATTCAGCACAAATAGAGATGCTCTAGCATAAAAGCAGCTGTATACTATTTGTTACTGTGATTTGTGTCAGAAGAACAAGGCAAAACAGGCTGACAAAGGAAAAGTTATGCCCTAACCAGGTCAATGATACTAGAAGCTAAGCATATGATCTGTCAGGTGTTAAGTAGTATTTAGCTTGGAGTGATAGCTACAGAGTTCATGCTGTCTCATAACAATCAATACTTGCAGCAACATTTGTCAACAATAAAGAAGTCCATCAAAGCACAATTGTGCTGAATTATGGATCTAGTTCACGTTTTCCATGGTTACATGAAAAATTTTTAAGTTAAAGAGCGTCTAGTGTTTTTTGGGGGGAAGTTGCATTTTGATATGCTGAGCTTTGCACCAGGAGCAGCATGAAAATTTTGAATGGACAAGCAAAGGTGTGATATGAGAGCTCCACCTGGAGCGTGGTGCCCATGCACTGTGCGCTCTGTCCATCTGCTACCTGCAGAGAACATTAGCTACCAACTACCCAGCTACACAAGCCAATCTTTAAAATGGGGATATTTTCAGTACCAGTGGGTTTTCTGGAAGTTTCAATAGCTGAGGCACTTGTAGCACACAGCAAACACAGATGTTCACAACCCAGAGAGGTAATACCTAGCTACTGAGCAAAGAACTTGGAAGAGGGTAGAGACATGACACAACAAAGTTACTTCAAGTATAAGAGTATCAGCAGACATCTACAATTAAGACCAAGCAGATGTTGAAGCCTTTCTTAAAAGGCTTAAAACCAGCTCTCACTGGATTGCTGCTGACTGGTTTTAATACTCTACCACCTACTGATGGTTTCCTGAGAAGCCTTGAGTATGAGGCTGCTACACAGCTATTTTATGCCCAGAAGTTCAAACAAAGATCTTTAAAAGCCCACATTCAGATGAACACATACTTCCTGGAGAAGGAAGTAACTTTTGAAGTAAATAAGCGTATTTTGTCACTACCTTAATCACTATTGAAAAGCAAAGACTAGAGATATTAGGCTGGCAAAAGCCACACCCCACTTCCAGGGAACTGCCCACATCAAATAATCCCTCTGAACAATGACAAAAGCAGATTTAGGGAAGCTACTGTGAGCCCTGCCAAAAGCACCCACAGGCCACCCGTGTGAAACCAGTAGAATATGTCTACTCAAAAGAATAAATGGTGTTCACAAGCCAGTTTGCAAGGCCTGGGGAATAGTCTGTCCTTTGAACAACCCAAAGGTGCTTCAGAGTTCAGCATTCACCAGGAGATGGCAGAGGCTTTCTTTTCCAGAAGTTCTTACAATACTTTAGAAGATGCTGAGTGACCGCAGGCACATATCCTTCAGTTAAGTCTTCACTCACACAGGTAGACTCATACCTCGTGAATCATGACCACCCTAAGCACTACAGGAACATCTAGGAGAGCTCCTTGAAGATCCTTTTTGTCACAGGAACAAAGTAAGACAGAAGGTTAACTGACATCAGGACTAAAAGGTTTTAGATTTGTAGATGATTGTCACATCTTGTCTGAATTAAAAAGTGCATCGTTTAGCCTGTCCCAGAAGAAAAACAAGTACCTTCCCAGGCAAAACCTAGCAAGATTAAATGCAATGGCATAAGTAGCTAAAGCATCAGGTGACCATATAGTTGGCACAAAGTCAATATTTTCAGGCTAAAATTAAGCAAAGGATCAAAAACCGTGACAAGAACCTACCTCCCTATACATGCATATTTAATTAATAGGAACCAAGTTATTCATTTGAAAGCATAAACTGAATCCAATTTGGTTTACTCTAAGCTAATAGGAAATGTATGGATAACACAATATTCAGATCATTACTCAATGGTCACAGCAACCCCAGGCAACGCTACAGGCTTGGGGCAGGGTGGCTGGAAAGCTGCACAGAGTGAAAGGATCTGGAGATGTTGGTTGACACATGAACATGAGCCAGCAGTGTGCCCAAGAAGGCCAACAGCATCCTGGCTTGTATCAGGAAGCCAGAAGGACCAGGGAGGTGATCGTCCCCCTGTATTCAGCTCTGGTGAGGCTGCTCCTCGAGTGCCATGTTCAGTTTTGGGTCCCTCACTACAAGACATCAAGGCCCTTGAGTGTGTCCAGAGAAGGACAATGAAGCTGATGAAGGGTCTGGAACACAAATCTTATGAGGAACAGCTGAGGGAACTGGGACTGGTTAGTCTGGAGAAGAGAAGGCTTAGGGGAGACCTTACTGCTCTCTATAACTACCTGAAAGGAGGTTGTGCTGAGCTGGGGGTCAGCCTCTTCTGACAGATAAGTAGCAACAGGACAAGAGGGAATGGCTGCAAGTTGCGCCCTGGGAGGTTGAGGTTAGAAATTAGGAGAAATTTCTTCTCAGAAAGAGTGGTCAGGCACTAGAACAGGTTGCCCAGGGAGGTGGTGGAGTCACCATCCCTCAAGGTATTCAAGGAAAGGTTCAATGAGGGACTTAGGGACATGGTTTAGTTAGTGGTATAGGTGGTAGGGGGACTGTTGGACTAGATGATCTTGGAGGTCTTTTCCAACCTTAATGATCCTATGATTCTATTTACCCAAACTCCCAACCTTCTAACTAAACATTACCCGGGGAGAAAAACATGTGTTAAAACCAATCTGGAACCAAAGGAAAACCAGGCATAATACAAAATATGAATCAGAAGCTAAGAATGAGGAAATATCCATTGTGAATAAAACATTTTGAATGTTTACCCAGGCAAGGTAAAGTTGGTGGGGGGTTAATAGTGCATTTCAGAGAAAGCAGGAATTCAGATACATTTCTGTCCTACATTTGTGGAGAACAAATAATATATTAATATCACTACATTCTAACAATAGCTAAGGAAAGCCTTTGACATAGGAACAGAAGTAAGGTGGTTTTTAAATCAGCAGCTCCGGATAGCTTGCATCCAAGAATTTTAAGAGCTGGCAAAGGAGACTTGTGTGCTGTTAATGTGGATTTTCCATAAGCTTTGAAAAATCTGGGGAAGCTGGGGGAGAAAAAAAAATATCAAAGGAGGCTGATGTGGTGCCAATACTGGGAGTGTGGGGGGAAGTAAGAAACAAAAAAAAGCAGGAACTTGCTGTCAACCTTGCATTAATCCCAGGGAAAGAAAAATACTGACTTCACGATACAGGAGCAAGAAATAAAAGAGGAAATTTTACTTAAATTCTGCAGCTTAAATGAATGGGAAAAAGAAGTATATTTTCAGATTAACTTTTTCTCATGCAATTAGATACACTTGGTAAAAAAATAGTTGCAGTGTTGCTATAACCCATTTGTACATTGGCTAGTTCACTAGGACACTGACAAAGTGGCATAGCACAGTTCATAGTAAATAAATGAAAACAAAAGTGACAGTCATCAGTGGGGAAAACCGGTTTTTTTCAAGTACTGATCTCCATCAGCAATCCATTGCTGCATTTCAGGAAGCAGCAGTAGGATGACTACTTCCGAATCTGTGTTTATTGGAAAGGCTTTACTGCACTGCACTATCTAGTCCAAAGAACTTAGTAGTGAGCCAGAGATTTCAAAGAGCAAGTACAAGCGAACCAAGCACAAGACAAGTCTAAAATTGATCACCACAATGGAGTAACTGGATTAGAAATGTTATCTCCATCGCATCAAGGGCCATGTGAAGTCCTACTGAAATCCTTCGGGGCAATTACAGTAAATGCAGTGGGAGAGCTGAAAGTAAGTTCAGATTAAAATACCACAAGAATCTTTTTTGGAAGAAGCGTAGTAATTACTAAGTTTCCAAAGGTGGCAGCAGTTCTGCTAACAGCACACGTATCTATCATTACTGGACAACCCCCACCAAGCTAGTATTGGAGTATTATTTTTAGGAGACAATCACAATGACCCCAAAGGCCATCATTTCCTACGTTAGAACATGTTTCTCCAGCCAGACACACCTGCGATACGACTAGTAACCGGCACGGTCCCAGCGAAGTGCTTGTTTTAGGATCCACAGGTCTCAATACCCAAACCAACGGCTGTTCTCCGTAAAGCCCAACCTAATCAGAGGCACTTCGATAAATAAAACACCCTTAATACTCTTCCAGTCAGGAATTAAACCCAGAATTTTTATTTAGGACCGCTTAAAACTTCCATCCTCACACCCCCACGTCCAGCAGTGGCTGAAAAGGGGGGAAAGGGAACACCCCCCCCCCCGCAACTTGGAGAGGCTTAGAGGGGAATGGGGTCGCTGCCCCTGAAAGCGATGACGACCTGCTCGTGTGCCGGCTGCCGAGATCTACCGGTAAACGCAGCTACAGGAGGGCAAGCTGCCCGCGGGCCCGCGGGAGACCGGCGCTATGCCCCAGCCCGGCGCGGCGGGCACGGCTGCCCCACGAACCGCCCTCGCTGCGGAGCCCGGCCCGCTCGGCACCTCCCGCGGCAGGCCCCGGGGCTTATCCCTGCCGAGCGGACGGGGGCTGCTCCCGCCCCTCACCGCCACCAGGCTCAGCGGAGCCGCTGTAGGTCCCTTCTTTACTGAACGCGGTAAGTAACCACCCCGCAGAGACCCAGACAGACCCAGCCTCCCCAGCCCGCGCTTCCGGGCCCGGCCGGGGGGTGAAAGGTCCCGCAGCACCCGGATAGAGGCGGTGCCGCTCGCTATATAAGCGCTCCGCGGCGCCTCCGCCCTCCTCTCCCCGTGCCGCCCGCAGCCGCTTCCTGGCTCACCGCTGTTCGCTGGGCCCCGCGCCGCCCCTCGCCCGGGAATAAGTCGGTCAGGAAGGTCCCGCTGCCGCCATGGTGAGGCGGGGGGCGCCGGGGAGGAGGAGGGGGGAGGAAGGGGAGGGAGTGAGAGGGGCCGCCGCCTCTTGCTGCCGGTAGCGCCGCGTGGCCGCCGGGCCCGGGCGGCCGCGTGCGCCCTGCCGGTGCCGGCCCTCGGCCGCCGCCTGGGCCTCGGCCGGGGGCGCAGGATGGATTTCCCCGCCGCTGAGGCGGCTCTCGGAGCGCCTTCCTCAGCCCCCATCAGCCGGGGGTGCGGGAGAGGGGGACCCTTATGCCGGGGCCTGCCGGGGTGCGGTGCGTGAGCTCGGGGCGCGCCGGGCCAGGCCGCGGCGGCCGTAGCGCTTCCTCCTGGCAGAGCCCCCTTCGGGAGCCGCTCCCATGGCGGCGGGGCTGCCGCTGCCCGCGGGGAAGCGCGGGGGGAGTCGAGGCGACCACGGCCCGCCGCGAGTGGCGGCGGAAAGCCGTCGTGCCGCCCTTGGAGCCGGCTTGGAGCAACGCGCGCCGGTTCCCAAGGCAGGGCAGCACCCGGCAGCACGAGGAGCGCATGTCTGACGCGCCGCTTGTCAAGGCCGGCCTTCCTCCGTGGTCCTTTCGCTTGGGCCGCACTAGTGGCCGGTTACCTGCAAGCGCTTCAGCGCGTAAGCTGCTCGAAAGGCTTCCTGAGCGGCTGAATTGGTGTTTCTAGCCAGCTGCCCCTCCTTGTTCTTGCTGTTCAGCTTGTTGCTGGCCCGTTGGTACCTTTGTCACTTATTTTGTGGTGAGATTAAGTTCCAAGATCAGTGAAATTCGAAATGCATTTAACTTTGAGAACAGGTATTCGTGACCGGGCAGCCTGCTGTATGTGGACAAGTCAGAGAGGGATGTTGTTGCAGCTTCCCACCATGAGGTGCAGTTGCTTCCTGGACCAGCTAGGCCTTTACCCTTCTGTTTTGTTCCCACTATTTCTTCCATGCCACTGTAGCCATTGGCTATAAAACCATAGCATGGTTTGGGCTGGAAGGGACTTTAGAGATCACCTAGTTCCAAACACCCTGCCATGGGCAGGGACACGCCACTAGACCAGGTTGCCCAAAGCCCCATCCAACCTGGCCTTGAACACTGCCAGGGAGGGGGCAGCCACAGCTTCTCTGGGCAGCCTGTGCCAGGGCCTCACTGCCCTCACAGGGAAGAATTTCTTCCTAATGTTTAATCTAAATCTACCCACTTTTAATTTAAACCCATTACCCTGTGTCCTGTCACTGGACTCCCTGACAAACAGTCCTCCATCTTTCCTGTAGGCCCCTTCAGGTAGTGGCAGGCTGAAATAAAGTCTCTATGAAACCTTCTCTGGGCTTAACAACCCAAATTGTCTTAGACTGTTTTTGTAGGAGAGGTCATGTGGTCAGCAGAATAAAATAGTCCTGTAGCTAAATGGTTAATTACACTATAGAAGTCTGTTTTTGAGAGACTGCAGTGTGTGATTATTTGTAACTTCAACGTTTTAGGCATTTAAAGATACTGGCAAAGCACCTGTGGAACAAGAAGTAGCGATTCATCGCATTAGGATTACCTTGACAAGCCGCAATGTAAAATCACTCGAGAAGGGTGAGTGATACTTTTTTTAAACTGGGGTAGTTTAAGTAATGAATTAGACATGATCTGCTATATTGCTAAATAGACTGTAGTGAAACCAGTTTTAATTAAAGATACTAGCATTTGCATGTTTGTATGTGACTTGGCTAACATGTTATCTCTAAGTCCTTCATACACAAATGAGTATATTCTAGTATCATTTGTAGTGGAAGCTCGTATTTTGGGGGTTTTCATCATGCTGAAAGCTTCATGTCATAACAACTAACTTCAGTTCTTGTGGGGATTTTACTTGTTGCTATTTGAATGTGTAAGAGCTGAAAGGCACCGGTTTCTTTATTGGTATTTTGTCACTGTTGTCATGAAGTGGCTTTGCCAATGTTTTAATCATATAGTGTAAATGTTGTAAAATCACTGTTTGATGCAGGATCTTCTGCCTGATAACACCTTTGATACAGCTTAAACTTGCAGTAATTGCTTTTGCCTTCTATTGTAACGTGATTTTTGCTAACCAGGGTGCAACACTTCCACTTGTATTTGGTTGGCTGTGAGGATAACACTTAAAATGAATAGCAATGATCATTTCATACGCTATTCTGAGCCAACATCTTGTTTTAAATCTTCACTTAAGAAAACGAGCAAAAAAAGTACTCAACAAACCTGAGCTATTTTGTTGTTTTGGGGTTGCTTTTTTTCCAGTCTGTGCTGACTTGATCAGAGGAGCTAAGGAAAAGAACCTAAAGGTGAAAGGACCTGTTCGCATGCCCACCAAGGTACTTAACATTGTTTTCCTGTCTTTAGAGGGTTTGGTTTTGGGCGCTTTTTCCCTGCAAATGTGCACTGAAAACATGTCTTTAAGTGAGATGAAAAGCAGCACTATTAAATTGAGGGTGTCCCAGATAATAACTCTGTGAGTTGCATCAGCACGTGGGACAACTGTTCAGTGAAAAGCAAGTTGGAATATGGAAGGGGCTTTTTGACCTTCAATTTATTTTAATAGTGATTTTTTAAAAATTACTGAATATAGGGAAGGAGTGCTAATATCAGTAGAAGAAAACTTTCAAGAAAAAAAACTTTTCAACAAAACTTTGAGTAGTAACATTCTAATGACGTAACTACTATACAGTATTTTTAGGTGGATTTATTTGATTGTAGATTAGTCTTCTGTATGCATCAACTAAACACCCCTGTGTTTGTGGCTCTTCTTCAGACTCTGCGCATCACTACCAGGAAGACACCTTGTGGTGAAGGTTCCAAGACCTGGGATCGCTTCCAAATGCGGATCCATAAGCGGCTCATTGACTTACACAGCCCTTCTGAGATTGTGAAGCAGATTACTTCCATCAGCATTGAACCAGGTGTAGAAGTTGAAGTTACTATTGCCGATGCCTAAGTGATGGTCATCGTTCAATAAAGTCGATTTACAAATTTTCACCACTCTTTGCTTTTATGTTTGTGCCAAAAGTCTTGGTTGGCCCTACAATGATGTTTATGAAGGAGGGCAACAACAATCACAAAGTGCTGTGTGAGGGGATTGTGTGGTGCTGATGTTTAAGGAGGAATGTGCCCATTGTAATTGAGAGGAAGATGAAACTTGAGCATCAGTTTCATTGGGGGCCGGTGACTATGGAACATGCAGCACTTAATAAATCCTTTATGGAAAAAAATAATTTCACCTTGGCTGAAATCTTGGCCTATACCCAGACAAGCAGTAGCATTAATATGGAAGTTTAGGTAAATTACTAGGTTTTGAATTCCTAGTTTGTGCTGTGCATGGCTGAACTAACACTTGGCATACTTGGCTGGTTTCTCCATGCTTTTCACAGCCAACGGATCCTGAGTGTGTTGGTTGTAAAACTTTATATTTGTGCTGACTACACTGAATTTAGCAAGCTTGTTCTTTAGACTTGCATGTGGTCACAAAACTCAGCTGTGGACCTCTAGTTGTCTGTCTTGGTTTAGATTTCCATAGATTTGAGTACTGAAGGCAGTATTAAAAGAAAAGCCCTCTCGAGTTTGTGGAGGTGGGTTTTTTCATCTACAAATTAACCCTTAAAAGGACTATGATAAATTCTTGAACCTGACTTCTATGGTAAGTTCTTGAAACCAACAAAGATTGTGTTGTTGCTTTTGCCTCAGCCATAGGAGAGAACTTGAACTCTTATGTGAGGAAACATGCAGTTGTGTGGACCTTGAAGTCCCACTTGCATTTGCAAAGACATAAAACAGTGGCCAAAGCTTGAGGTTTTTCTTACCTGAGGGATTCTCATCTGCTTGCTCGTCTTAATTTCATTAAAAGTAAAGCCTTAAGAGGATTCCCTCTAGTTAGCAGGCTCAAGAGCTTTGGTAGAAGGGAAAGGTGAGAAACTAGAGTTGCATTTATACAGACTGTGGTAAGCTCACTCCCTTCTGAAGCATGTTGGAGAGCTAAGGAGAAAAGAAATAACCTGTGTCTTCCTAAAGGTTGGTTTCCTAATAATAGGAATAATACATAGTAATACATAGTAGATGAGAGCTGCCTGAAAAATACTTGTAGCCTAAAATGACATTGTATGGTGAAAGGAAAGCTTGGTAGGAACTCAACTTTGCTACACCAGTCAGATTGAAAGGGGATAAAGAAAGGGGTGGACAAGTAACAGACTAGAAGCGTTACCAGCTGAGGTGGACTGACCTTTGATCACCTATTTCACACAAGCAGTCTTCCATCTGCTTAACCCGTGGCCACCTGGCTGAGAGCACCCCGTGGGATCTGGAGGAAGCTGGCTAGCTTTAGCATCCTTCCTGTCTTTGCGTTTGGTCAGACCAGAAAGGGCTTTTAACGGCTTACAGCTGTCTGTGCCTCTGACTTACACGGTGACCCTCAGTCACAGGTAATGACCAAAGGCCCCGTGGGTGTTCTTTTGAGTGGCTGTGGCTCTTGTAGAAATAACCTTTCTGTGGCCTTGTGGGCGTGCTCCTCTCTGTTCATCCACCTTGGACTTGTAAAACCCAGGACAAAGGCAGCTTCTTCTTCTGCCCTGCGTGTTGCACTTCACAGAAATAAAACTCCCCCTGAGTGGGCTGGCTCATACATGAAGGTTTCCCCCCTTTACCAGAAAAGGCGATCATTTGCTTGCTGAAGGTGAGGGGCCGTGGCCCCCCTGGGGACTCCCCCGGACGTGTAGCCCGTCCCTGGGGCGGGGAGCTGGGTGCCGCCCCCGGGCGGGGGGATGCGGGTCGCTTGACCTGCCCGCGTTCTGCCTTCGTGTAACCTCGGCGTTTCGTGATTCGTTTTCCGCTCAGCTTAACGACGAGCCCGCGTAGCGCCGAGGCGGTTACATAACGGGCCCCCGGGCTTTATATAACGGCTTTGATGGAAACATTTCGGTGCCCGCGTCTCCCCCCCCCCCCCCCGCCCCCGGCGCCCCCTCTCCACGCGCTCGAAGCAGGCACCCCTCCTCTGGCCGCTGAGCTGCCGCTGCCGGTGTCCCCTCACGTGGCCCTGCGCAGATTTTATCGCCCCGGTGCCGCATTAAAAGCGATAAATAAGCCCTGCGTCACGAGCGCTCGCCGCAGACGCCCCCCCGTTCCCCCCGCCTCGTTACCCCCCCCCCCCCGCCCGGCTCTGGGGCCGGCGGCGCCGCGGCTGCCTTGTGCTGTGCGGCGGCGCCCCCTGCTGGGCAGAGAGAGAGCCCCGTCTCGGTCCGCAAGGGCCTGTCCGTCATCGCCGCTTCGCCCCGCCCTCCCCCTGCCGTTCGGCCAATCAGCACCCGCCTTCTCCGCCCATATGTTCCCTCCACCGCGCGTGTGGGGGGGTGTGTGTTTCGCAGATTCCCGCGCGCGGCAAGGTAGCGGCGGTTGGTGCCGCGCGACCTGCCCGCCGCGCCCGGCGCCGTGCTCCGGCCGGCCGCCTCCCGGGGCGGCCTCTGCTTCAGCGGCGGGCGGCTGCCTGGCGGTGCCTGCCCGGTCCCCGCCCGGTCCCCCGAGGCCGCCCCTTTCCCGTGTGAAAAGGGACGGGGCCGTGCCGGACCCGGCGGTTCGTTGAGGCAGGGCGCGGTGGCCTCGGGACTGAACGGGAGGGGCGCGGCCCCGGGCCCGGTGTCCGAGTCCTGAGCGCCTGGGGCTGCTGAGCCTTCCGGGGGCTGGGCGTTACGGGCTGCGGCCCCGCGCTTGGCGGTGGACGGGAGTGGTGCCCTCCGGAGAGAGTTAGCGGGCCTTCGCATGCGTGCTCCTTGCTGCAGCCCAGCTGTGATGCCTTCTCAAGGCTCCTTCGCACTCCCAGGCTTCTCTTGAGCACCTTATTTTCCTCAGAACTACTTTCTTATACACAAGCTGCCCTCGCCTCTGTCTTACTCTGTCTCTGCCTGTTCTGTGAGAAAATGACGGACCTTTTTTCCCCCCCTGAAGCTCCTTTGCCCAGGGCGATGGGCGAGCACAGGAGAAACTATGTTTCTGCAGAAGTATCTGATCTGCTTGAAGCGGTTTCTTTTCTGAACATAGCCGATAAGCCCTCACCTCTGGAGTCAACCGTACTGCCTGATGCAGAGGAGCAGGAGGTGTGGATTGGTTTTGGGCTGTTAATTACCTTTTGGGGTGTCTTGTGGTTTTGGGTTGCTTTTATAAAGCTTTAATTCTAGAAAGTATTTCTTTGGTAAGAACTGCTGTGTTCCCCTGCCCCCAGGATGCGTTTGATTCTTCTCATTGCTTACAAAGAGGTGGTAGCCGGTAGCACATAGAGGTTGACACTATGTGATGTGTTATGTTAAGCTTTTGAGAAAGAGGGGCTTCAGTAATGACACTTTGTGTACTATGGGACTGTACCATTCTTTTTAGTAAGCTAAAGCAGGATATAAGTCCCTGTTGAAAATTTATTAGGTGCTTGGAAACGTGTAATGCTGTGCTGCAGTATGCTTTTGAAGATACTACAGCCCTCTCTGCTTTTTTGGGATGGTGGGTTACCTGATTGACTTCCCTCAAGTGACTCAATTTTGTATGATGAGTGGGTGCTGGTCATAAGAGGGCTACAAAGAACTCTGGTAAATCTGCCTGCTGAATGGGAGAATTGCTGAAGTAGGGACTTTGAAGCTCTGTGAGAAAGGAAGGAATGCTGGGATCTCTCTAAAAATCTCCCTTGTATTATTGCTTCACCTGGATGGGGAGACCTTTGCATAACGGTATGGGATGAAAAGACCACCGTAGTAACCAAGAGCTGTTTTATGGCTGTTACCTTGAAGAATATGGGAGTTCAGTGCCTGTGGTCACAAAAGGGTCTCTTGAGGCTAAAGACGTGTCAGTCTTTGAACATGTTTCATACAAAATGCAAGTGTGGTACTGCAGAGCAGCTGTTAGAACATACAGCTTGAATTCACTACAGGATGAGACCAGAAGGTGGAAGCAGTGCAATTTATGCCTTCAGTATGGTATTCTTTCTAAATCAAAATCCTGGCTTTGTCATCAAAGAATGCAAAGGGTGGGAGGAGGTGGGAATAAGCAAAGGAGTTAATTGAGGGCATGAGGAGGTAAAGAAGCAAATGAAAGCTTAGGGTCTGAACTTCATAAGGAAGGAAAAAGTGAGATAGTAAGATAAAGCAGCACATATTGTATCAGAGATATGTGCAGATAAGATTTGGAGATGTTCTATTTTCCGTAACTGTGTTTTTTTTTAATGAGTAGGTATATCAACCTTTGAAAGTATTCTTGAGAGTGAGACCCTTTTCTGTAGCTGAGCTTGAAAACCATGAATCTCAGGTTAGTGGTAGAATTAAGTTTTTCTTCTGCAAAGAATGCCTAGTATTGTAAACCAGAACTTTACTCTGTAAAAGCTGTGTACTGTGTGAAATAGTGGACAAAAGGGGGGACAAACCTTGCTTCCCACCCTACCCCCTTCTCTGCCACTGTGAACACGGGTGCACAGAGTTAGTTGAAGGACAAGGGGCAATGGCTGCAAGTTAGAACACAGGAAGTTCTGCACCAACATGCGGAAAAGCTTTTTCCCAGTGAGGGTGACAGAGCCCTGGGACAGGCTGCCCAGGGAGGTGGTGGAGTCTCCTTCTCTGGAGATATTCAAGACCTGTCTGGACACCTATCTGTGCAGTATGAGCTAGGGAGCTGCTTTGTCAGGGGGGTTGGACCCGATGATCTCTCGAGGTCCCTTCCAACCCCTACAAATCTGTGATTTCTTAGAGCTGTAGACTGATGCTTTAAATAGATGGTCAACAGGTTAACTGATCCATCATTGGTAATAGTGATAATGATTTAAGCAAGTAAAGCTTAAGAGCTCTGGATGAAATTCTGTACTTGTGATACAACTGCCAGTGAGTCACCTGCTGGAGAGCAGGCAGTTGTCTTCCTCAGATATAAATGATGTGTGCAGTGCCAGAAGCTCTCCAACTCCTGCCAGTTTACCTGCGAGGTTAGCCATGGGATGGCAACAGGAGTGACGTGTTACTGGCTGCTTTCCAGCCCTGCAGATCTGACTGCTTCAAGGCCTCAGCTCATGAGCTTCTGTGAGGCTGGTGGCATCTGATGGCACATGCTGCAGATGTTGAATTCTTCTGTAGTTCTGTAGGATTTAATAGATCTGACCATTGCTCCTGTTCCTGGCAAGGTGGGAGGAATATTAAAGAGTATATGGATTTAGAGCCTGGCACAGTGAGCAAGTGACTGGCTTAAGTTCAGTACCCAGCTTCTTTGAGCTGCTATGCTAGTTGGTTAAAAGACTTGTTAATGAAGACTCACACATGCTACATATTGATGATTAGTCTTTCCAGCTCTGATGTAGTTATAATCAATCCTTGGGCTAATGTCACTGTTAAGCTATACTTGTAGTTCAGTTTGTACTTTTGGTAGCTTGTCTGGTGTAAAATTAAGCTTCCTGTGATACTGCATTCTAAATTTATCTAGCTAGTGAGTGTTAGGTAACTATTTCACCTTTAATTGAGAAATAGTAATCAAATTGCAATGAATTCAGTTTCCTTCATTACTGATAACACCATCTGTCAATCGAAGAATACTTATTTTACTTTATGATGGTCATAGCTTGCTTCACATTGAAACAATTGAAGTGGAAAGCCATTAGGTTTCTATACAGCTTTATTTTCAAGCCTAGAGTTGTGTAAGCCACAATCACAAAATAACCATGGCTTAGAAAGTGTTAAAGGTTGCTGGAAGGAATCCTAGAAACATTTTAAACCTCTTAGAAAGCTCCAGGTGATTGCCTCAACTTTATCTATACCCCGACTTTGATGTGAAGTGACTATCTCTGTAGCTGTTACATGCCTCAAGTATATAAAACTTTGCGACACTCTGTGACTCTAGTAAATAGATTAAAACACTAGGGTTCAGGTTTTGTGGGTTTTTTTTTCCAGGTAGCTTTTTTCCTAAATAATTTTGTGTAGAGTTTTGGTTTATTTTGTTTTGGTTTTTTTAAGGGTTGTGTAACTATTGAAGATCCCCAGACAGTAATTCTTAATGCACCTAAAGAGTCTTCTGCAATGAAAAACAGTGAAAAAGGGATTGGTCATTCTGTGCACAAGTTCACCTTTTCTAAGGTATCCAAACTTCTTTCTAATTTTCAGTCATAGTTTGTTATATGCCCTGTAATGATAAAAATTGAATTTCCTACTATACCATGCA
The DNA here is from genome assembly GCA_022605575.1 of Laterallus jamaicensis coturniculus. NCBI lineage: Eukaryota > Metazoa > Chordata > Aves > Gruiformes > Rallidae > Laterallus > Laterallus jamaicensis. The sequence continues at coordinate 50,889,289 of JAKCOX010000002.1, read as the reverse complement.
ATGTGATTTATTTTTTTTTCTTCTTTGAATTACGTGGTCCTTGCTTTAAGAAACCCCCACAGACTGCTGATTGTTTACTGTTAGGGTGTCAAGAAAGCTGTGTTACAATGGAGGTGCTTATTAAATGAGACAAGGAAGCTTCTGCGGTATCTCTGTTTCCTTTGATTAGTTGCCACAAAAGCTTCTTGTAGGAGCAGACTTACAGTAGTTCTGCTGTTCCTGTAGGTGCCCTCGTCTGGGAACTGTTACAGGAAATCATCTCTTTAAAGCATCTTAGGTAAACATAAGCTTAGGGACTTGCTTTTGAAAGAGTTGCAGCCTAGCTGCTTAAACTTTCTAAACTGAAAGTAAGTTTCTTAATTCTGTTACCTGCTGCAAGAACTTCTTACATCAAAACAGAAACAGCTCCAGGCATGGAGTCATTTACATCATTGTAACGCTGATCTTCTCAGTTGTGGGTGGCTGGTACAGAGTTGTGCACCACCAGCAGAGCTCTTGAAAGAATCCACTAAACACTATGTGATCCACCAAGCAGCATGTGATCAGCAGTAGGAAGATATTCAAAAACCATGAGGGAGGCAGAGTGCCACTCAGAATCAAGCAGGGAACCCAATGGAAAACATTGAATGAGAAGTGTGGTGACCGGCAGAGAGCAACACGCAATTTGATGTGAATTGTAGGTGAAGCCATGAAGCCATTTTATTGGGTGAAATCACACAGATTCTATACCTTTCTTACTGCAGATGTGGCAAGCTAAAAAACTGCTAATTGGTTACACACACTGTCACACCATATTGATTGGTTAGTAATTATAATGAGTTCTGATAACCCTATCTTATAGCTAAATAGCGTTACTTTACCTTTAATGCCTAAAAGTATCTGCGCACCTGCTGTTTGACCATCTTCTTATGGTTGGTTCATAACATGTTCTGTTACCCCCAAGTACCTTCCCATAACTGCTTCTTGATTTAGGGCAGCCTGTACCCCTATCAACAAGGCTGCTGTGTTTTGAGAATGTGATTATTAGGATCCTCTCAGCATGAGTAACTTTTCCTCTCTCATAGGAACAGAAGAATACTGTCAGGGCCTAAATCTTGGGAGAAGAGAGCTAGGCTGCTAGCAGGCCTGCTGTCTTCCCTGACAGAGAAGGGGTTCAGGCAACTGAAAACTAAGCTGGTATCTTCTATTCAGCTTGTTCTGGAAAACTAGTTGCTATTAATCAGTGCTTAATGTATTAAAATATATTAATATATTAAAAATATACTATATATAAAATGTATTAATATATTAAATGCCTTGTGATTTATCAATGTTTTCCCCCCTTTCTCCCTGCCACTTCTCAAAGGTCTTTGGACCTGAAACGACTCAGAGTGAATTTTTTGAAGGCTCAATGAAAGAGATCATAAGAGCGTATGTTAATGGCGTGAATGGACTGGTGTTTACTTATGGGGTTACAAATGCAGGCAAGACATTCACTATCCAAGGTACAGGCTGTTTGCCAAATATATATATATATAAAACAACTCAGTCAGAATTCAATGAGAAGTTTGTATGAATGTCTACATTGTGTCTTTTGTTATTTTTAAGGGACTTCAAAAGATTTTGGTATTTTACCTCGCTCGCTTGATGTGATTTTTAACCACATAAGGGGAAGGCATTACCTGAAGATGAACTTCAAACCATATTTGAGCAACAGTGTTAAGAAACTAGAAGAAGCACAAGCTAAGCAAGAAGAAGTCATAAAAACTGCTATTCTCGCATCTCTGAAAGAGGTCAGTTACCAAAGACGTCCTGGTTGCTAAATGAAGCTTCTTAAACACTTCCAGTCTAACTGACTGTCTTTAAAAAAATCTCTGTGTCACAGCTGATTCTTTAGATTTATCTAAATCTACAGAATGGATGCTTGGTGAACCTTGGGATAATAAGGTAACTAGTTGGCTTTGAGTTTCCACAGAGGAGCAGTTCTGACACTGTGGTACCACTTGTCCTTGCAAAGTATCTAAAGGCTGATCTATCTAGAACCTGCTTCTTTTGGGTCAGGTTCCCAGACTGGATCTCTGGGTGGTGCTCAGATTGCAGTGCTAGCTCAGGAGAGATGATGGCAACGTCTTAGCAGTGGCATCACAGAGAGCAGGTGGCTTCCTTTTGGTGGAAGACAGTCTAAAGGCAGACTAAAAAGTTGGTAAGCCTGTGATTTACATAGCTTCATAAATTTTTCTGATACGGTATATGGAGTGAGATGCCACAAAATGAATTTCCTGAGAGGGTTATAGCCTGCTTTTGAGGTTTGTATGTATCTTTTACTCTGGTCTCTGATGATGGTACGTAGAATTACTGTGACAGCCTCCTGCTCTCATTATCTAGTCATTTCTGTGTAAGAAATGGGTCTCATCAGAAAATGGGTGCCCTTGTATGTATGACTGTTTTAGATTGCCCAGTTGTAAACTGTCACAAGACATCTGCCTTGCTTTCATTACATTCAGAACACTTTTAACCTGAACTGTGAGCCTACTGCATTGGGAGATTATCATCTGTAGTGACTGAATGAATTTTAAGTATAGACTGACTGGGTTTTCTTTTTTTCTGTGGTCTTAGTGACCAATGTTGCCAAAGTACTCCAGTTAGCTCTGAAAGAATATCCTTCTATGAATCAAATGTGTGTGTAAAGTTCCACTCTAAATTCTATTGCCTAATTTAAACTCTGCAAACTGGACTTTGTTTAGACTGAGTCTGGTTAACTACTGAGGAAAGAGCTCAGATGAAAAATAGCTAAAAGATGCTAAAGGTTGCATATTTAGAGTGTCTTAAAAGCTTACACTGTGTGTATGTGTAGGGGATGAGGGTCTTCAAGAAAAATTGAGATGGTCAGGAGGGTAGTAGGTAAATATAAAGAAAAAAGCATAAGCAGACACCACCTTATGGAATCTACAAACTTGCAAGAAAGAACAATCAGGAGCTCAGGGTCTAGAACAATATGCCTTATTTGTAAGGCAAAGAGTTATATTCAAAAATACTCCTTTTGTTAAACTGAAGTCTGACTTCTTAATAGAGTAGTTACTGAATGTTGCAGCAGGGGATGGTGATGTTGCTGCATTACAGTGAAAAGCAGGCAAGGGTCCACCATCAGGAAGGACAGGTACAAATGCATCTAGAAAATAATAGATGGCAAGACCTTGCTTACGTGTAACAAAGCTTCCATAGTGACAGCTCAGCTACTGGCAGTGCTGAAGCCGTGCTGCTCCATGGCTTGTGAATAGCATCGCTGTTCGGATGTTCACTCAGGCTCGTAATCTGAGAGCAGATAGGGTTTGGTGGGCTTGGTTTTGGTTTACATGGGTTTCTGTAGGCCCTTTTCACAGCTCACTTTACATGTCATGCAGAAAGAGCCTGCTGTTCTTTCATTCTTTCGATTTAAACTGCTCTGAGTTGCTGCCATACCCTTGTATTTAATGTTCTACTGTTTATGTTCTCTATACAGTCCTACTGCAAAAACTCTTGCTTGACATAGTTCACACCCTCTCTTTCCTTCCCTTTACTACTTCTACTCACTGGATTAAATACTGGTTTTTACTGGATTAAAAGCTGCTTTACTTGCATTCCTATTCCCACCTGTCCTTGTATTTGCTATTAAATGTCAGCTGCTGTCACTGGCAAACAATGCCAATTCCTGTTCCTACTTGTTTGCAGGCAGTCATCTTCATATTCTCTTCTGTATTTGGTTGTCTGATTTGAAGAGCAGGATAGCAACATAGCTAGTTCACTCAGTTTTGTTGAAATACCTTTACAAAAATTTAACACATGCACAAGTACACGTATATTTTAATTCCAGTACACTTTTAACATACATAGATGTGCCATATGTGTCAGTCCCTTACCCTGCTTTAGAGTTCTGCTTTATACATTACAAACAGAATGAATAGAATCCATGCTTGTGCTTGTAAATACTTTCACAACAGAAGCACATAGACAGTGCAGTCATTGTAAAATGATAATTTATAAAATAAATGTCAACAAAATTATATGCTGTTTATCTTCCAAATGGAAGACCTGAAAGTATGGCTTCATAATCTTCTGTTTGTGAAAATTCCACTGTGGATATACCAAGTGAGTGACATAGGTGTCAGTAGACAATCCATAATGAATTTAGCATTGCATTGTAATCACCAGAACCTTTTTGAATCTGTTCCCAACCCCTGCCTTCTACTGTAGGATGACTCTTGCGTAACCAGGGTGAAATGTTCTAATGAAAATTTATATCAGTGTATAAAATATGGGAAGGGAGGTTAGTACATGGAGATGTTGGAGTCGCTGAATAGTGGGAGTTGCTACTTAATTACCCCCGTTTTCCTAGTGGTAATGTGAAGCCTATGCTTTGACAAGTCTTGGCAGGTTTTTAAGTAATTTTGTTGATGTAAAGAAATTCAGCAAATGTGCATGCTTAAAGAAACTGTGCTGTTATCTGTACAGGATATTAAATGGCCTTTTAATTAAGTCTGAATTAAGCCAAATTAAGCTATTGGTTTATCAGGTTTAAGTCGTTTATGAAACAATCATTTCACTCTCAGGTCTTAAAGCAAGTTTGACTCAAGCTCTCACAGACCTGGCACAAGCTTATGATTTGCAAAAGTGACTGGCAAAGAGTGAGCAAATGAGGAATCTTTGCTGCTTTAGCTTCTGCTGCCCTCAACAAAAATCTTGCTTCTCCACTTCTTTTGGTTGAGTGAAATGCTGTTCAGATTTTACCAGTTCATAAAGGCATTCTGTGCTGTCACAGTCTGACAGGATTTGGGTTCTCCCAAAAGTGTAAAGTCTACTATGTTAGCAGCAATTGGCTTCCAAAACAGGTTGCTGGCAGTAGCAGAGAGCAATAGTTCTTGTGGGACAAAGAGCAACTATTGATTTTTTTTAAAAAATATGTTTTTAGATCAGTACTGTAAAGAACTTTTCACTTGCAGCTAGAGTAAGGGAAGCTCAACATTTAATACTAATGCAGTATTTAAATCTTAAATACCAGAACTACTGCCACATTTTACTTCTACTATTCTCATTGTCCATTCATGTGGATGTAATGGTCTCTTATTTTCTCAAGGAGACAGAAAGCATCCCAAATACTGTTACAAATACGTGTGATGTGGAGTCGACTTCTTCCTACTGTGCTTGTAAAGGTCTTTCTTCTGATTCATTAGGTAAAGTGGAAAAAAATTGTGGGGGAAAAAGAATAGAAATTTAAGAATGTAAGTGGGTAATTTTTGGTGGATTAGAAATCTTTGTGCTGTATTACAAAGTAAATATACATAGTTTAAAAAGAAATTTTAATGGCTTAACTCTGGAGAAAGAGTAACAATATAAAAGTATTTTGATAACTGCTCCTTTTGGTGGAAGAGGGAGGTTTAGTTCTACAAAGCTAGGATATAAGCTGCTGGAAGCTTGTGGTAGAGGGGGCAGTAGCTTAGAAGTTGGGAATGTTTTGGTTAGAGGTGACTGCTGGGAAGTTTAAATGTTCTTGGGTAAGCTGTTACGTGCAGTTGTACTACACAAATATATAAATGTCTCCTCCTTTTAGAAGGTTCTGGTTATATATACTGCAACTAAAACTTATCAGTGAATTATTTGATCATTGAGTTCTTTCTCTGTTTTGGATTAGCAGAGAACAACTTTGTTCCCCTTGATGTACCTAGGACTAACAATCACCAAAGAACCCAAGCATCTGTGTGGATTTCCTTCTGTGAAATTTACAACGAATATGTGTATGATCTATTAAATGTATTCTCTACAGCAAAAGCCCAGAAGCGCAGAGTCCTAAGAATTTGTGAGGATCAAGGAGGAAATTCTTATATTAAAGGTAATAATACTGGTTTATGACCTCAGCAGTTTCACAGAATTTCTTTGATGATCAGAAATGTATGTAAAAGGTCTCTCTTCACAGACTTGAAGTGGATTAGCATTCGGAGCACTGAAGAAGCCTGCAAAATCCTCAAAATAGGAAACAAGAACCGGAGCTTTGCTTGTACTAGAATGAATGAGCAATCAAGTAGGAGGTTTGTTCCTCTAATTATAAGCATAGTCTGTCCCTTTTCTTTTAAGGGAAGGAGGAGGGGAAGGGAGGAGAAGAATGTAGAATATATTTGGAATGAGCTGCTCTTCAATAATAGCTTAAATCTTTCCTTGATTATTCTGGTTTGATTATGAAACTTTCTGGAAGAAAGTTGGGAGATACCCTATGACTTTAATAGTACCTAGATTTGGTTTGGTATTCATGGCTTTGGATAACCAAAAAGATCTGATCATGTTGATTTTTGAGTGCCAACAGGCCACTAGATCTTGGCAAATGCTAACAGTGCTGAGTGGGATTGTCTGTATGAGGATGTTGAAGAAAAGCTGGACAATTCTTTGTCACTGGAAGTACGTAATTCTTGGAAACTTGGAGTCTGTCAGTAGGAGACATACAGCATGACTCCTTCCTACCTTTCAGTGCTGTTAAATTATCTAGAGTCTTTCAGATTGCAGGGTTTTAGCTGAGCTTCCTTAAGAATTAAGCCCCTAGCTCTTACCTAGTTTCTGGAAATAGATCAGGGAGAATGTGGTTTGATGGAGTGGGAGGAAATAGAGATGGTGGTATACTTTCTGCTAAAAATGCCTTCTTAATTTCAATGTCCAGTTAATAACTTGCCCTTTAAGTGTGGAAGGGCCATGTTGTATACTTAGCTAATACTAGGGCTAGCCTGCTTTTTAGAGAAAAAGCAAGAGTTATGCAGCTCTGTATTAGCTCAAGGCAGCTGCCATTAAATATCATGCTATGATTCCACATGAATTTCCCTCAGACCTAAAGCAGTGCAGAAAAGAACTAGTTTGCACCTTTTTTTCTTCAGAGAATATGCTGACCTCAACTTACTTCTGAATTGTGTTTTTGATATAGTTTTGGACTAGTGTTTTGGGGGGTTTTTTGTTTTATTTTGGGGTTTTATTTTTTAGAAACTTCATTCTTAAATTGTCACTTGGTGCCGAGGAGTAACACGCTGCTTTAAATCTGTACTAGAGAAGTGTTTTCTTCTGTGCTTTCTGACCCCACTTTATACAGTAAATCAGGGCACTCTTTGTTCTGAGATTTTTCTCTTTGGTTTCAGACAGAACACACCCACTGTCTTTGTAGCTTGATGACAAAAATAACTAGTTCTTAACTGATGTTAAGAATTCAACTTTTCTAGAAAACAGTCATTGCAAAACTGAACAAAGAGCGGTGTGTGGTGAAGTAGGCAATGTTACAGGACTTCCAAGCTTTAACTTATTTTCAAGAAATTAATTTGCTGAGTTCAAATACTATCTGAAGTTTGTTTGCTACGAGTACTTGAGTATCTGTCTTCTGATTGGTAAAGTGAAAAGTTAAATGAACTGGTTTGTTCGCTCTCCACGACAGCTTGTAGGCTTCGTGTGATATTTTCCCTCTCCTGTATTGAATCAAATAGCAAGTCACAAAATGCAACTTTTCTTGCTGCTTCTTGCTGTTAAATGAATGCACTGCAAAGGTAACTAATGTACATTACTGAATAAATTCCTGTTCTTCAGCACTGAGCTTTCTGTAGCATACAAGTTTTATTTTGCTTCTCTGGTTGCTTAATTTTCATAAGTGTGGTTGTTAAAGAGGACTTCTTTCTGTTCCAGTCACAGTGTATTTTCAATCAGGCTTCTAAGGCTAACTGATGAGCATCAACCATGTGTTCTGGGAGTTTCAGAGTAAGTGAATGCTTCAACTGATTACTGGAATATAAATATTTTCTGGAAGTTGATAAGCTGTAAATATGCTAAACTGGTGAACTGTTCTTTAATAAACAAATCCTTTGAGAGCTGAGAAGGAAATCGTACTCTACTGGCTGCACTCCACTGATAGGGATGGGCATTGTAGTGTTTCCTTGCCTATGCTGTTTAGGTTTGGCTGAAGGAAGCTATTAAAACTGTCAGCAGGACATAAATTGATGGAAATATGTGTATATTGTCTTAATGGGAGGTGAGGATAGAGTGATACTATGTAATAACATGCTGTTTATTCCAATAATCAGATTGACTAGTAGAAACCAGTCTCTAAAATTAGAATGCAGTAATTGCTGCTGAAGACCCAAGGTATAAACTATGCCAGTGTATCTTTCTACTTTGGGACCAGACTAGAATTTATTGGTTAAATGTCTATGGTACCACCCTTGATATGCTCCTGGAACACAAATTCCAGTCTGTCATCCAAAAAGAACACAGGTGACCTGCTTTGGGCAGGTACATGGTACCATCTACAGGAAGAGATTATCATCAGAGGACTTATTTAAAAATTGTTCAGATCTAAAACATTAATGTAGGTGTACCCAGTGAGCAGTGTCTACCTATGATGAAGTGGTGTAATCTTTTGGCTTTAAGCCATCTAGATAGATAGCTTTTTGGGGTTTTTTTCTGCTTAATTGTCCATTTGGCTTGATCTAGAAAAGTGAGAATAGTCTGTAATAGTGTTCCAGTTCAGTCCCATCTCCTCTGCTGAGCAGAGATAACACCTTTAATGTCAGATGTTAATGTTAAATACTCTAAGGAAAGATAACTTGAGGAAAGGACTGCTTCTGTGTTCCTTGCTGTTCCCTGTCATCTTGTATTCCCCTGGCAAAGCTTGCAGCAGCTGTTAGGTGAATAGCAGAGTTTCTATGTTGCTTATGAAAAAAACAATAAGCTCTTCATCCCCTACTAAAAAGGATAAAGATCATGAGATGATAGCCTTTAACACAGTTGAAAAATATGCCTTATTAATATGTATACTATTAATATGTACTTAGCTCTGTGAAAGGCTGTGATCTTACAAAGGTGTTATTTTATGTAAATAAATGTATGTATAAGTGGGTAATAGTTGGGTTACATAAATGATCTAACTTCCAGAGCTTCCTTTATTTCAAGGGCTTTCTTAATATAGTACAAGTGATGAAATTCTCTGATTATCAAGGATAATTGTTGCTGATTGTACCATGAGGAACAATTCAGTAGCATGAGTTTTGTAGCACATAACTGCTATAGCCAAAGAAAGAGCTCTGAGGTGATATGGGAAGGACTTCTCCCCTCACTTTCAATAGTGAACACATGGTTCTGCATCCAAAAGAGGCAGACTGCAGTGTACTGAAGCTTACTAATCTCCTGCAGTCCTCTCTAGGTTTCTCTAGTATAGTCCCACTATGCAAAACTGTTTATAAATTCCTCTCACCTTGTCTGGAAGTACTTATTTTTAGCATGACAATAAAATTTTGGTTCCTAAACTGGATTCTTTATGTAAGAAATCCTACCAAGTTTTAAATGAATGCTACAAGCAGACTTCTTTGGATGTGCTGAGTATGTCTTAGGAACAGCAATCTTGTTCAAATATTTTTATATACAGTGGGGAGATAGGTTAATGCTGTTATCCTGTCTAAATACATTGTGTAGTGCCTTCTGGACAAAACAGTAACATTCAAATACAACTTATTCTGTGATCTAGGTAGGCTGAAATGAGTCACTCATTTACACTTTAGAGACACATAGAAATGAGAGAAGCAGTTCTAGTTTCATACTGTTTAGAAACAAGTTTGTGTGTTCTGGATAATTCTTTCACACAGGTTGTCTTTCTGTGACTTGGCTGGATCAGAGAGGTGTAATAAAACACAGGCCTTTGGAGACAGACTAAAAGAAGCAGGAAGTATTAATAATTCTCTTCATATCCTTGGAAAATGCATTGCAGCATTGAAGCAAAATCAAAATCCAAAGTAAGTGACAAATTGTAAACAACTTGTTGAGTTTTGAGTTGAAAACCTAAGCATCCCTTTATGTTTTTGCAAGGGTTATGTCTGGCCAGAGGAAAATGGAAATCTGTCAAATCCTGTGTGCTGCCTTTATTGCAGATGTCACTGGAATACCTTAAATGAACTTTTTTCTCTAAAACTGTTTGTGAGAATAAAAAAAGCTGCTAGCAGCTTTTTTTTTCCCCCTAGTGTGTGTGTGTATGATCAATACACTCTGTGTAGAGAGTTCTTGTTTTGTCTGTTTCCCTTCCACCTCCAAATTCTACAGGCAGATGGATCATAGAGCTGACAGATGTCCCACACGCTTTGGCTTGTTCCAGTGTCTGCTTTGTAACACGAGGGAACCGTGATGCAGACACTATACCCCTTCTACTTTTAAGTACTTCAATTTGTTGGAGAGCTTGAGATCAAGGGGATGCCCTTGCTCTTTGATGTGAAATAGCTCAGACTTAAGTGTGTGCATCCTGCTGGATCTCTTCTGAAAGAGAGGAAAAGAATTAAGCTAAGTTACAGTATCACACGACTCGACAATTATTTTTTCATTTCACAATTTTATTCTCCCTTTCTCCTTGAGGCTGAAGCCAAGCTACATTCCATTCAGAGAGAGCAAGCTGACTCGTCTGTTTCAGCCATTCTTTTGTGGAAAAGGCAAAGCTTGTATGATTGTAAACATTAATCAACGTGCTTCCACATATGATGAAACACTACATGTAATGAAATTTTCAGCTATAGCCAAACAGGTAGGAGTGCAGCTACTTCCTCTGCTATTTTGCATTCTTTGTTACTCTTGGCTTGTGAAATAATCAGCTTTTATGGACTTGAGTGTTATTAGGACTTCTGATGCATCAAACTAATTCTTCTGCATTGGCTTCCCTCTGAAAGGCTTCCAATAACTATTCTCAGCGTGATTTGTGGTAAGAAGTTAAAATAGTTGCTGTCTGTGGCTTGTTTAGTTCTGCACCACAGACATTCTGTGTAAAAAGTAGACAGGGCACTTCTGGATATGACTGGTTATACCATATATCTGAGCACATGCAAGATTTAAATTCAAGCTTGTGATGAATTGTTTTTGATCAAACCAGTGTACAGTAGTTAACCATCTGTTGCACAAGATGGCAATTGTTTAAAATTTCTTAGACAGCTAGTGGTGGTAGTAGAAGAATTAGCCTCTTATTTTATAGTTAGGATAGGACCTCTTGTGCCTGCATTGCTCCTATTTGATTAAGTGCAAGTAACAATGATAATGAACAAAAAGGGAAGACTTTTTGTAAGTTAAAGCTTGAAGGTCGTATGCTCCTCTCCTTTGAAGGTAAACTCCCCTTTGGTAAATCTACATGCCTTCATGCTTTCTGCTAGCTTTGCTTGTCAGTCTCCCATTAAATTCAGGGCTTGGGGTTGATGTTTGTTTGGTCTTATGCTCGTTCAGTTTCCCTGGCAGAAATCAAGTCTGTTACTAACCTGAAACCATGGGTTAGTTCTGACACATTCAAGCCTGTAATATGTCAAATAAGGTATCAGAGAGAAAGACTTGTTCTAATTCTGTTCAGCTCTGTCTTTCATCATAAGAATGTGCACTGAGAAGGGCAAGCTTCTTTGATACATTGTCCTATGACATAGACACTTAAAAGCTTTAGATGATTATCGTAGACTGCTGAATCCTGGTCATAGTACTCCAGGAAGGAGCAAATGTCTTAGGGATTTACTGGTTTTCTTTCACTTTCCAGGAAACTGCACCAGAACCTTGTACTTTAGGGAGGGAGAGAAAACATTTCTAGACAAGCTTACTAAGTTGGCGAGTAGAGAAACTTTCCTACTTTCCCTCTGCTAAAGAGTACCCAAGTCTGATATTTGTATTGATAGATGGTTTTGTCTGCTAAAAGACATGTAAAATTTAGTTATTGTTCTTGCAGTAGTTAAATATAGTGTAATTACAATAGTGCATTCATGTCACTTCGTCCTAGTATCACAATCCCTGCAATACTGATAAATCTGTGCATTCAATTCTGGATTTTCCAGGTCATCCAGACAATCCTACCCAAAAGTTTTGGTTATTTTCCACCCAAGCTAGTTGGAAGCAATGGCAAACCTGTCGTGCACTTTGATGCAAACTCATCTGTAGATGACTTTCCTGACAGTACAGAAACCTCCACAGAAGAGGAAGTGGACATCACCATTCTGAGTCATGAGGTAGATACACATCTATTCAAAAGTCTACGCAAGAGCACCATTGCTATTGGTTCTATTATTAGAACCTTCTACCATGAGATGTGCTGGAAGCTGCTTCAAATGAGAACTGTAAACTTCTGTTCAGTCTCAGAAAGGCCTAAAGCAGTCTAGTTCTGAGGGAACAAGTGTTGTTGTAGAAAGTCACCTGTGGCTTTCTAGTTAGTTCAAGTGTTAAATTTGGAATGCAGCTGATTGCTCAATGAGAAGAGTAAGGAAGCAATATGTATGATTAAAACAGCATTTTAGTCATTTGTGCCCTGAGGAACAGCAGGCACAAGTTAAGATGCAGCATTTTAAAAGGAAAGCTATACGGTCTAAGAGCAGTAAACTGTAAAAATCAAGTAGGCTTTATGCTAAGTGTTTGTATAAATGAATATTTAACTTCTAGAACAGTAATAAACTTTCATAGCAGAAACCATCTAGATGGAGGAAGGTTGTCTTTGCAATAGAAAGTGATGTTTGAAAATAGTTAACCCCTAGTGCAGCCTCCCTGAAAATCCAGACTGGTAGAAATGCCATCTGTGGATGGCTGGCTGTATTAATGTTTCATTTGACATGTATTCCAATATGCGTTTCTAGCTTGTTTTCTGAACTATGTTAAATTTAGGATCTCTTGAAAACTACAGAGAACCTAAAGGCCAAACTAGTTGCAGAAAGGCAAAGTAAACTCCTCCTGGAGGTGCAGATACGTAGAGAGATGGCAGAAGCAATGTTCCGGCAGCTGTTGGAAACCGAGGAAGCCTGGAGGCAAGTCATATTGCAGTCCTTCTCAAGACTGAAAAGAATTCACACATATAAATGCATACATTTATATATATATATATATGCCTATTTATGTATATGCAAGACACGCATAGTGCTGTTTTTAGAGAAGTTAGGACTGGACAGTTTGAGAGTTTCTGGTGAAAAGGGAAGGAGAAACATTAAAATAAACTTGTACAGGATCAGCCTCTTCCTTGTACAATGAAAAAGTACTGCTGCTTTCTGTTAAACTTTGTATAGCTGCTAACTACTGGAGACTGTCCTGACTCACTGCTAGCATTTAGCAGATGTGGAAGACTGTCACAGGTACCCAACTGATGCTTGTGATTGCTCCAAAACTCAAACCTGCTCATGTTAGGATGCATGCATGTGCTTTAGATAGTTTAAATTTTAAACTCTTTGAGGTCTCCTTCTGGATTCTTGTCCCTGGATGACTTACGAACCTTTGTTGGCATGCTATCTTAAAAATGACTCTGGTTGCCTGCACTGATGTTACTAATTTGGGGTTTTTTTTCAAGTTTGCCTGGATTGCTCAAGCTGAATTCACTTCCTCTTAACTGTTCCCTTCTTGAGATCTGTTTCCTGCTCTTTGAATTACTAACAGAGACTAACCCCCAGTTAAGTTTCTAGCTGAGCACACTAGGGTTTAACACCTGCACTGATTTTAAATTTGCTTGGGTTCCTTTGACCAAATATGTGAAACAGCCTTTTTGGTTTTTTTTGGGGTGATGTTCTGTGTGCCTGCTGGGGCATTTTCTAAAAACTGTGACCAGAGTAATGTGTCATGTATTGAAATAAGAAGATGAAGGGAATTAGTCATATATATTTAATGGAAAAAATAAAACCCCAAACCAACAATGTGAAAGATAGACCTGATACTTGAAGTATATTTCCAGGAGCTGATTTAGTGTAGTAGTATCTATCACTACATGTTGGATTTTTCTTCATAAAACTTTTTTTGATAGATCTTAAGTATGTGTTTTTCTGCAGTGCTTATTTTTGGGTATATGCCAAGTAGAAGTTATGCCTTCGTGCAAGTCTGTAGGATCACTGAGAATCAAGGATTAAAGGGAGAGACTTACTACTTGGTCTCTACTTCACAACTTATGATTAGGTGACCTGGCAGTACCCAAGTTATTGAGCACATGCAGTGAAATTGTAATGTTAATACATTAAATAAACCCAATGTTTTGTGCTCAGCAACCGCCTGGAAGATATGAAGGACAGTTATGAAGAAAAACTGGAGAGCAAATTTGAAATGTATAAAGAAGCCATCAAGAAACATGCATATATGTGTGCAATGGAACAAATTGAAGATCATTATGTTCCCATGGAAGAATTTCTAGCTGAACAAGAGAAAGTTGAGGTATGACTTGACTGCTGTTTAAAAAAAATGTGTGCTAGCCTTTTAGTGGTAATTTTTGCTTTTCCTTAACAGAGGAATTCAGGAATCCTAAATGCAGCACTGAACAGTCAAAATAACAAGCAGTTCAGCCTAGCTGTTCTGGTGTCCAGTACTAACCATAAGGAAAGAGCTGTCTTCTGTCTAACACTGCCTAGAGTGTATATCTAAACTTCCTCATTTCTGAGGGCACAGTTCAATTAAATCTAAATCATCTTTGTAACACAATGACTGGAACACAAAGAGAGGTGGTGTAGACAGTGGTCTGGCTTTGTGGATATCCTCAGCATTGTGAGGGTAAAAAAAACTAGTCTGGAAGGGCTGGTGGAGAATTCAGCACAGGGTAGCTATTTTAATTGTAATGGATCTCTCCTTTGAAGGTCTGAGGGGAGATTGGGGGATAAACTGTGATGAGAAATCAAACTTTATGCCAGAGAACTTAATTTCCTGAATGTACTTATACCTAGAACTGCCTATAGTTGGTATCTGTAAGTTCCTATTCCTTTTGCAACTGAGCCACGTTAGCCATGTGCAGCTCTGTAGGTCTTTACTTCTAGTGTCTGCACAGCTAAGGCATCTCAGTGTGTCCAGAGGAGACCTGGGGGTTTTGGCCCCTTCAGGGGGTCTGCAGTAGAAGAATAGAACAACTGCAGTGTATGCCACTGCACACTGCACTTCATTGGTGGGTGGGTTCCTTTCAAAACATGAGGGAAGTGGGTTTCTGCTGTAGATTGTGATGTCTAAGCACTGCTGCTTTTACAGCTCTCCAGTCACTGACAAGCACCACTGTATTGTGTAACAGTCTCTGCTTTTCCAGCTCCTTCAGGCTTACATTTCTCAACACTTAAACCCTAGTTTTATGTTCACATAAGCCCTAGCTACACACCATGTTGGAATGGAGTGCTTTAATAGCACTCTCCATGGTTATAGCTGTCTCTTGTACTGGCCACAAGGCTGTGCAAGGGAAGATTCAAAGAACAGCATGATCTTGGTATCAAATTAAAGAAAAAACTGATGAAATCCATAAGATGTAAAATTCTTAATTGACAAGGGAAAGCACAACATGAAATCCAATTGGGCAGCTTCAGAGAACTAGAATTAGATGAATAACTTGATAGTGACATGTTAAATTGCTGGGGTAGTATTTCAGAGTGAGAAATCAAACATACTGAAAAAGATTGAAACAAAAACTTAGTTTTATGAAATATGTTCTTGTTTCTTTAACAAATGAACTAGCAACAGCATTTAACACAGATGCACTATGGTTTCCTTTCAGCTGTATGGTTAGTTTTAATACAGTTTGGTAATCTTCAGTCTTGAAGAGTTGACTGCTGTGTAAAGGAATTTCTTCCTAAAAGGTCTCATGATCTGTGTGCTACTCCTTGCTCAACCATAACAACTTCCACCTGAAATTATTTTAAAACTGCATACATACATGTAGTACATGCAGTATAATTGCAGGATGTGCAGTAGTACATCAAGTTAAGCAGAAATTTTGACCAATTCTACCATGTGGCCTTTGTTTTCTTTTTCAGGACAGAGAGAATAAAATACTGCAGTTGGAAAGGCAACTTGATGAACAGTCAGGGAGGCTGTTGGCTCAGGGAAGTCCCAATCCAGATGGAGTGGCTACTGAAAATAACATGGAACTAGGTAGGTATTTAATCTGGATATTCAAAGTTCAATTTAATTTTGGTATTGTGTATCAACAGGCAAACTTCTCTTTTTACTTACAGATCTTATGAACAAGGCCATGAAGAGGGCTAATGAAGGCTTGCAGAAAGAATGCAAGGAGAAGGAAGAGGTAGCTGTTGCTTAGTTGTTAAAAAACCTGAGGATAACAGTCCTGAAGTCTGGTATAGTTCAGTGCTTCAAGTTCTGCACTGTAGACAGAAGCATGGAGATTCCTGCAAATTGGCTTCAAGTTCAGAGAAAAAGCCTGTTCCCACTGTGTATGACTTCTGCCAGAGATGGGCTGTGCTCTGGCTTTGCCCTAGTTTTGAAAGGCACCTACTACTATAGTAAGCCACATGGTGGCCACGATGCTGCTTGGAGGTAGGGAAGCATGTAGCCTTGGTTTGGAATTTGTTGTAATCGTTACTGCCATGGCCTCAGTGCTTTCCTTTCTGAAAGGCTGCCTGCTCATGCACAGGGGAACAGTTACAGGACCTGGTAACATTTCAAGTCTAGAGGAGCCAAAACTGTGCCTTAAACCAGGCCTGACTCTAAGTACTGTTTTGTTTGTTCAGTGTGGTAAGATCCCCATGTTTTCCCTAGTGTATAGAGGTGGAAATGATGAGCTGCAGGAGGTGTTTTCAGAACCAATTATTAATTATTTTTAGGTATGCACTTTTGGTTTATACTTTGAATGACCTTCTTGTAAGGCTAAAGTTAATTTCACATATTTAAAGAGGATGGGAAGGAGGAAAGAGACAAGCCCTGCTCCTCTCACAACAAATAGGAGTAGGGGTTGGAGAAATAGTTCCAGCAGGTTCTAATAAACTATGTAAATGGAAAGTGAACTTAAATCCCTTTCTATTGAGGAAAGCATACTCCAAAAATAACTTTTTCACTACAGAGTTGAATGTCTTATGTCATGGCTCTGGTGTTTCTTTTCCACTCATGATTGAGAGTTCTACATCATTTTCCACTTCCTACATCAGATTCAAATTCTGATGCTTGTAAGAAAACTTGGCTGTTATGCTTGGTGTGGGGATACAGTATTGATTTTGTGTGTGTGGCTAGAAAGTGTTAGACTGATGGCACTGCTGCCTGGCAATACCTTAAGAGAGGGTGGCTTAAAGCAGATGGCTCCACCAGTGCCCTTCTGCTGCTTTCCCTGACATATCTGTGCACGTGTGATGAGTAATTCATTATTTTTAGTTCCTTCCCATTTGGCCATTAAACATGGGCAAAGGTTTTTATTTGCAATCTAGGTATTTTCCCTCCAACCTTGTAGAAGTAAGTTAATGATATTAACTTTTCTGGTTCAGAGTATTTTTTTCTCACTCAGGACTTAATCCATCAGTATTCCCATCAGAAAGATGAGGTCTTCTATTGTAACTGTGCTCCAATGCATTAGACAAATGGTGCTATTGAGATGAGAGCTTTCTTTACTGAAAAGAAGCAGACTGTTCCAGAAGTAGTGTAGTCTGTGCTGCAGTTCTTTGATTGACAGGTCTGTGTAAATCTAGTAGCTTCAGCACAATAGCCCTTGAATGCTCCAGCTGTATTTCATCACCAGAAGCAATGGCTTGGGACACAAGAGGTTGAGAAGCAGGCTTTGTCTTCATGGCTTTGATCTTCCAGTTTGCACTGCTCAATATTCAGGAATGCTAATCATAAACAAAATTCATGTAAAACATGCTGTCTTGAACTTCAGTGTGTATGGGTTTTATTTTCAGCTTATAAAATCTCTGAAGTTTAAAATAAAGAAATTAAATGAAACCCTGCTAGAAGCTAATGAAGGCTGCAGAAAAATGGCAGAAGAGAACAGTCAACTGAAGCATACAATGATGCTCAAGGTTTGTCAACATTTTAAAAGCAACTTTAATATGGCTTGTTTCTATAGTTGTTCTGGATGTTTCTGCACCTTTGTACACATAAAAACACAGGGTTTTTTATGTTAGCATAATGTTTTTACTCAAGCTTTTGGCTAGCTTTTTCCCCCATCCTCAGAGTCTTTGTGTTTCACTGCTTGACTTTGTATCTTGTAAGACAAGACCTGGTCAACAAGGTATCTTTGTGCTGACAACCCTTGTTAATCTAAAGATGCTACAAATTATTGTAAAGCAAAGAAAGTACTACTAGAGCTCTAGTCATGAAGTGTTTTGCTGAGGGCAAGCAAGTTTTCGGTGCACAAATGTTCGTGCCACAAGACCTAAGGATCTGTGGCTTTAAAGCTGTACTGACACTTCTGCAGAGGTGGCCGTGCTGCATAAGAGATATGGGCAGGTAAATTACTTAAGGAAATAGCTAAACAGAAGAAACCTTCAAAAGCTGGGACTTCACAGGGTTGACAGCATCTGACCTCAGACATCAACTAGATACCTACATTTTAAGAAATGAAAGTTTTGAACTGTTGACCCTTTGCGTCTGTGCCTCATCTGTAATCTGGCAAGGCAGGTACAAGTCTGCTTAAGATGCCTTCCTTTGAGCATTCAATTATCTTCTGTGTGCTTTTTAGTCCAAGTCTGAGACCTGAAAATTATTAATCCTGAACTTTGTTTCTCAATTAGTTCTAAGACATAGAAAGATGACTCTTTAACCACAGAGATTAGAGAGAATCCTTAAGAGACTATATTCTGCCCACTCAAAGCATTTATTCAGTCCTGGTTAGCAGACATGTGACTCTGATTACAGTTTTGATTTGACTAGTTATACTTTCAGAAACTGCAGCTTAAGACAGGAAAGCTGCCTGCCTTTGGTTCCTAGAACAGCAGCAAATCTTTGCATGGTGTGGCTAAATGCCTTAGCATCAGCATCTTCAGCCAGGCTTAGTCTCAAACTAGATCTGATGGCCCCGTGGTCTGCTGGTCCCTAAAACGACACAGAAGTAATTGAGAAGAAATGGGTGCTGACTAGCCATTTGGCACAGCAACTGGAGGGGTGTCTCTTTGTGGTGACCAGCAGAGAGCTACACGTAATTTGATATGAATTGTAGGTGAAGCCATGAAGCCATTTTGTTAGGTGAAATCACACAGGTTCTATGCCTTTCTCACTGCAGATGTGGCAAGCTAAAAAACTGCTAATTGGTTACACACACTGTTCACACCATATTGATTGGTCAGTAACTATAACGAGTTCTGATAACCTATCTTATAGCTAAACATCTTTAGTTTACCTTTAATACCTAAAAGCATCCGCACGCCTGCTGTTTGACCATCTTGTTATGGTTGGTTCCTAACATGTTCTGTTACTCCCAAATCCCTTCCCATAACTGCTTCTTGGTTTAGGGTGGCCTGTACCCCTATCAGCAAGGCTGCTGTGGTTTGAGAATGTGATTATTAGGATCCTCAGAGCATGAGTAACTTTTCTCATGGGAACAGAAGAATACTGTCAGGGCCTATGTCTTGGGTGAAGAGACCTAGGCCGCCGGCAGGCCTGCTGTCTTCCCTGACATCTCCTGGTGCAGTAAAATAACCTGAAACAGAAAATGATCTATGTGAATGGGATTGTGCAGTGTTCACATACCTAACGCAGCCTTATCCTCACAGGATCAAGAAATGAATAGTCTGCAGAACTGGGCTAAACGTGTTCTTGAGCTTGAAGAAACAGTGTCTTCTCTGCAAAAAGAACTTGAACAGAAAAAGCATTTCTCTCTAGAGGAGCCAAAACAACAAAAACCCAGGAGAGGTTTGCTGGCTAACCTGAAATCCACAGTAGCAGCAACTGCTAGTACGCCTCTTGGTAAAGGCTGGGGCAAGTATGAAGATGCTTCACCCTCTTCAAGAAAACAAGTACTGTTGGCTCATAAAGCAAAGGAATAACAATATTTAGTTAATCAAAGGGTGCAATTTCTGGGCTTCTTTCTCAGTCTTACTGTTGCTAGCTTTTTCTCACTCTTAGGTACCATCTTCACTGTCACACTAATTGACAGAAAAATTTTAATACAGAACTTTTTAATTGAATCAGGGTTGAATTTGGAGCTATCTAAGTCTAGACCTAAACTTGTGTTCTTACTGTTGATGTGGGGATGTGATATGAGATGTAATTTTAATTCTTGAGTAACTGCTATCATGGTCTTCTATACCAATAAATGTGTGATTCATGCAAAGTGGGATGTTCCTCAGCTGCTGCTTTTGTTACCTTTTTAAATTAAGTATTTAATTTTCATTGCTGATTCCTAGAAATCAGATCACTTGTAAGTTCAGTAGCTTGGTTCTTCAGATATTTTGATGGAAAGTGCCACCTTGGAACCAAACTGAGGAAATTACTAAACTTATAAAATGAGGTTTTATCTGGTTCCTTCCTATTTATCAGTTAACTTGACTTTATAAAGGAATTTGTTTTTAATGCCACTTGAGTTTCAGCTAAGACTATGCATTAAATTTTGAAAACTCTATTTATAATAAAATTTTCCATTTAAAAAAACTTTTGACTGTTCATTTCATAAAGGTGAGAAAACCAGTGAAATCAAGGTAAGATCACAAACTTAAAGGCCAAATGATCATAGTGATTGACATATGATCTTGAGCTGAAAGAATTGTAGCCTTGATCATGTTTTAACCTTTATCTAGTAACTCAAGGAAGGATTTTGTAGAGCCATTTCAAGACAGCGAAGGTGAGAGCTTTTCCTAACTGCTGGAAAGTACCATGTCTGTAAGTGCTGGAGGATTGCTTTAGAACAAGTCAGAACCGGTAAGTAAATTGGATGACCGATGTGTGCCTGTATCATAGCGGAAGGGGACTCTGTTCACAGCAAGAACCTCTCCCTCCCTGTGGAGACACTAGGTGGTGCAACCTTCCCGTGTGACACTGAGAACAGCCCTTCTCTGGCCAGACTGCTCTTGCCAGGTCTTTGGAGTCTCGGGTTGGTCTGTGCAAATGCAGTGATAAGTAGTCGCTCTGGTGTGTCTTTAACCAGCCTGGAGATGCCCGTGCTGCTCATGTGAAATGTTAAATATAGGTTATCTGGCTCTTGTAGTTCTGAAGACCTATATCCCTTTAGTGTGGGATTTCTGAAATATTCTCCTCCCACACAAACTCTTCCAGCTGTTAAAGGGTTTGGTGTAGTGATACAACACACTGTGTGTTGATTCCTCCAGTCAGAAATCTGTTGCATACAAATTACTCTAAGAACAGCAATACTCAACCAGAAGTTTAAAAAAGAAACAACCTCAAAACAGGCCAGTGCTGGAAACTGTCTGTAATCACATTTCACATGATCTAGTGCTGCACCTTGACAGGCTGTCACTTGTCTGAGAGGGTATGTTAGAAAGTTTATGTAACATCAACTTACTTAACGTCTTATTCCCTGAGCAACTGCTGTTTCCACGTTTCTTCCTGCTTCCCAGAGCTCTTCATTTCCTACAGGAAATGGTTTAGATGACAAGGTTACATTATCTTAAGCTTTTTTTTTTTACACTTAAAATGATGCCTGTAGTGAAATATTAACCAATTGACTGATGCTTTCCAAAGAGTTGCAATGGACTGTTGCCATTCCACTAAATGCTTCTGAGAAGCTGTTTGGAAGGACAGCTGAGAACTGCCTTCTTCCTCCTCTTCAGACCAAAAATAAACCCCAGCAAGGATGCAGAAACGGCTGGTTCAGTCCTCTTCAGCTTCTCAGAGCCCAATGGATGTAAAGAAAGCAGAATCCATAAATATTTACCATTGCAAACTAATCTTGTTAGGGATGATGAACAGATGTTCCTCTGCTCTGCGTGAAACTCACCACTCTGGGTAGAGTACCAGCCATTTGTTTTAGCTCAAATTACTCCCATACAACTTGCTTTAGATGAAGTGTTTATTAAAATTAAAAATCACCATACAATATAAACTATTTACATATTTAACTGATAGTCTGCTTAAATGGCACACCTTGACTGAAGGAAGCCAATAGAAAGGAAAAGCAATTACTATTTATGCTGCTGAACTTCACCGGCAGGCACCCTGGAGCTTTAAGGGCTTTAAGCTTCTGCAAAGTACCGTTTGTCTAAACAATTGGGCTGAGGGGTGGCAAAGATGTACTGGGCTTCAGCTGTAAGAACCAGTCACTTTTTGAAGGAAGAAATAAAAATATGCTGTAGTTACATCACACCTGTCCTAGCTCAGCCGTTTTGGCAAGCAATTTGATGGAACAAGTCAAGATGTAGAGCTCTGCAAACCGGC
Organism: Laterallus jamaicensis coturniculus; assembly: GCA_022605575.1. NCBI lineage: Eukaryota > Metazoa > Chordata > Aves > Gruiformes > Rallidae > Laterallus > Laterallus jamaicensis. The sequence goes on along the minus strand of JAKCOX010000002.1, from coordinate 50,867,272 downwards.
TTCACTGTTACGTGTTTAGATTTACTTACTGAGCAACGAACCTATAGTGTCCCTGCAATGTAACTCGATATCCTAACATGTATTTCCACAAAATGTTGTCAATAATGCTAGAGCTAGTTTTAGCTTTAAAACAGACTTGAGGTTAGTTGATTAAAGCAGCAAAAGTACAAGGAATATTCTTGAATAATCACAGAGGATTAAAAATTAAGATTAAAATACTTTGACTGCTACTGGTCTTGGCAGCTGCAATGATAGTATCAACTTCCTTCAACAATCCTGTGTTTTCCCTTGGACTTCAGATGGTGGCTTTGGCCTTGTGGGAAGTGTAGGCTGCATAGAGAGCTAGGTGTGCTGCTGCTTCTGCCATCGTGTGTGTGTGTTCACCCTGTGCATGTGATGGCTGGGCAATGCCTTGGAAAGTATTTTACATTTGAGGAATACAGCAGTAAAACAGAATCATTTCAGTGTCAAGAATTACATACATAACCCTTCCTTAAAGGAAAGCATGACACCATTTAGGAAGTATTACAACAGGTGACAGTACTCCAACTACTCATGTGAAATAACAAGGATATAAAAAATAATTTTCACAATATACTGATTTTCAAAAAAATTATTGAAGACCACCCCTATGTCTCAAATCTGTAAGTATTCCTTCATGACTTTTTCTTTTGAAAGCAGCTGTTTGTGCATCTTCTCACCCCTTTGATAGAGGTCTCCTTGTAATGTATTCCATGACTTAGATTAGATTGTAAAAAAAGCATTGTCAGACTGTACGGTGCATGATTGCTTTCCTTCCTTCTCCCTCCCCACCCCAGAAAACCCTCCTTGGTTTGGGATGTTTCTGCAGATGCAAACCAAGAGCGTTTAAGAACTTCCATCTTTAGAGGAACTGCTTTTTACCAAAGAAAACCACCATTATTTCTCAGCAGTAGTACTCTTTCCTTCAGCACTTCAGCTTCGACACCCAGTGAAGACATCCCAGCTCCTGGGGGAATCAGGTTGAGCAGTCTGTCCAAATAATTGTCTGTGCCAATGGATGATCCACGTCAATAGAAAAATATTGTTCTTTGTTCTATGGCTGTTGTTGATACTGCCCTTCTGTTGCTGTGTAGAAGTCATCAAGCACACTCTGTAGGTAATCAAAGGTTGGCCTCTCTTCTGCTTTGTCTTTCCAACAGGTTTTCATGATATCGTAGAGCTCCGCTGGGCAGGTTTCCATGCGTGGCATTCGGTACCCACGCTGAAGAGCAACCATCACGTCTGAATTGCTCATACCTTCAAAAAGACAAAGAAAGCTTTGATCAAATTGTCTCCATTTCTGAGGAAATTATTCTTTTTCTTCTTTTTTTTTGGACTTTGTTCTAAAGCTCTTCACCCAACAACACAAAGCTATCTGGGAGGGCTCAGAACCTCTAGAACCAGCTCCATTCTCCTCTGACCAGTCCTGCTACTGGTTGTTCTGCTTCCAGAGGTGGGGAGATTCACAGCAAAAGCCCACCCTGGCCTCAGCCTCTGTCTCCAGCTGCAGAGTTTTTAACCTGCTCATCCATACTAAGATGGAGAACAGCCCCTGTGTTTGCCCAGAGTCACCCTGCACAATGTAATGCACTTTTTTCTCCTTCATCAGCTGCTGATTGCAAGACCCTGGACATGATCACTTGTGATGTCATTACTTGTAACAGGCAATTTCCCTTCCCTTCTTCCTCATCCTATCCCTATTGTGCAAAACCATTTTGCTAGCTGTGCTGAGCTTTGCTTTGTTTTCCTGTTACAGGGGGTTAAGGACTCTACATACCAGCAGTACATCCTGATCCTCTTGTGCCAACTAAAGTCATGAGAGGGGCCTGCCCTGGATTTCATCCTCAATTTTCTGCTCTCCCTGCTCTGACTTCCCCCTTTTTAACTCCTTAAAAGAATGGTTCACAGAACAATTTCGACATCTCCTCTCACAAGATCAGCTGTGGCAGGGCCAACAAAAGGGCTCACCACTTCCTACCCAGAAACCTGCCTCTCAGTTTGTCCCTTCCTCTGCAAATCTTATGCAACCCAGTGAAGTACTGTGCCAGGACTGCCATCTCTGGGACACAGGCTCCAAACACACTGTACTCCATTTCTTCCAATGACTGGGCATGCAGGAAGCACCTGTGCACCAGCCTAGGCATTTGCCACCACTGGTGAAGGCCTTCCCTCTATAGAGAAGGGTATTGCAGACCCTGCAGCTGCTGGCCTCTGCTGGGGCTGAATGCTCTGTGTGGCACAGTTCTACCTCAGGCTACAGGTTCTCAGGCAACTCAGCCTCTGGCCAAGTGTGTGTGTGACATTCACTGCTCCTGCTTATGCCAGGTCCCCTGGGGGGTTGGAGGGGAGCAGCTACACTCTGCTGGGAGGAGGTGGGAGGGTCTGGCTCAGAGCAAGGGTGGCAGGGGAGATGCAGATGGGGTGCTCCCTCCCTTGAGCACTTGGTGCCTGGGCAGCTTTTGCTGCAGACTGAGATCTTTGTAGGTGTTATCTGACAACTGAAGCTATGATTTAACCACTTGGCAGGTAAGGGCACATTTGAATTACAACCAAATGATAACTTTATTAGAAATAACTACTTTGACTATTCAAGAAGCCTAGAGCTTGAGTTCAGTTCAAGCCTGCTGGCTTTCAGCTAGTCTAGAAATACTGTCAGCCGTGGGTCTGGCTCGGAGTGCTTGCTGTGAGCACATCTTTTGTATTCCCAGCTCTGCTTTGGGTGGAGGACTGAAGTTTTCCTGAACTAATGCTGCACAAATGTAGAAAACCAGTATTTTGGAGGTAGCTGTGGAATGGCATGTTGTCACAGAATAAGGAATTGCTGCTATTTAAAGACAAAATAAACATAGGAAGAAAGCCAATAGAGCACTTTATAGAGAACAGCAATCTGAGTGCTTGAGCTTAAAGAAAGGGCTTGTGTATAATGTACAGAGTAAAACAGTGACTGACATTCTGAATGGTGAGGACAAAGCCTGGGTTTCAGCTAACCTGCTGATCATAGGATCATAGAATCATAGAATGGCAAGGGTTGGAAGGGACCCCGAGGATCATAAAGCTCCAACCCCCCTGCCACAGGCAGGGCCAACAACCTCAGGCCTGGATCTACACAAGGTTGCCCAGGGCCCCATCCAACCTGGCCTTGAACACTTCCAGGGATGTGGCATCCACCACCTCTCTGGGCAGCCTGTTCCAGGACCTCACCACTCTTTCTGTAAAAAAACTTCCCCCTAATATCCAATCTAAACCTTCCCTCCTTCAGCTTTAAACCATTCCCCCTTGTCCTGCCATTATCTGCCCTTTTAAAAAGTTGATTCCCCTCCTGTTTGTGTGCTCCCTTCAGGTATTGGAAGGCTGCAATGAGGTCCCCCCCCAGCCTTCTCTTCTCCAGGCTGAACAAGCCCAGCTCCCTCAGCCTCTCCTTGTAGGGCAGGTGCTCCAGCCCTCTAATCATCCTTGTGGCCCTCCTCTGAACCCTCTCCAACAGTTCTACATCCTTCTTGTATTGGGGGCCCTTTAACCATTTAAGTTCACAAGCCAAGAATGGAAAGACTTTTCTCAGTATTTCATAGTAAATGTATCATGAGCATACTTGGGTATGTTTGGGGGTTTATTTGTAACAAAAAGGCTTACCTGTCTACCCCCCTGTCCAAGCAGTATTCTGTAAATAGCTGCTTGTTAAAGTTTGTTTTTGTGTGACTGGAGAATTACCTATCTCATCAAAGCTACAGCCCAGTCAGAAAAAGATATATATCTAGTATGCATATTTGTTACATTCAGACTTCCCTTCAATGCCAGCAAAGGGCACTAAAGGTTTGGTACATGTCTGTTCATTCACACTGCAGTACCTGTTAAGCTTCATAAAGATGTATTTCCTTACATGCAGCCTGAAAAATGATGTGAACATGGTGGTATGGAGGAAAAATCCCACCATATAAAAAGTGTCTTACCTTGTGAAAAGCAGCTGACAGAACTGGAATGCAAGTATGGATGGCAGGGGGTTGGAAATAGATGAGCTCTGAGGTCCCTTCCAACCCAAACCTGTTCTAAGTCACCAGTATTTGACATACTATATAATTAGCTGGAAATTAGCTTTAACAACCAATCTGACTTGCCCAGAGATTCAGGTACTTGTTTCATATGTCAGAGGTAGTTCCTGAAACTACAGTCCCACTAATTGCTTTGATTTTCTCAGGAAGAGAAACAGCTGTTGGAATTTAAGAGCAAAGATCACAGAAGCTCCATGTTTCTTGGTTGAAAATGCTTCCTCCTGAGTTGCCTGCCTAGAGTTTCTTCACAGGTATTAACTACTTGCCAGTTGCAACTCAAACTGTTTCATATCTGTAATATGCAGCTTTATGCTGATTACTCTTTAGTCGTTCGAACCAGTTAATAATGGAAAACAGTACTTTGATTTTTCAGTTCTAGCAGGGGTGTGTCAATATACTGTTACTCTGCAGTGGCTCCTGGTTACAACCTGTCACCAGGTTACTCTTGCCACGGTGGGGTAATTTGCTCAAATATGTCACAACCCTCCATATAAATTGCTCACCCATTTGTTTTGCTGTCCTGCTGGTTCCTCTGAATCAATTTTCTGTCTAACAGGCTATTTCAATTTCTACTTCTATTTAAGAGACGTACACCCCTCCTCCAGTTTAATGTAAGCAACGCCTGCAAACTAGTAAAATCTTCCTGTATGCAGTCAAGGGGCTTCTGCTTCTAATTGCTTGTTGCCAAACATCTCTACAGTGTATGGCCTAGTTATGATGCTCATAAAAATGCTCCCATATTTAAAAAAAAAAGAAGTTTCCCAGGCTTCCCTTGGAAGAGATATTTTCCCACACTAGTACAGCTCACTACAGTGAGCAGACATAGCTGCAGAATTAAGTGTTGGTTTGAGGGTTGTATTTTTGTAGTGCAGGTTTCCAGGTGAGCTCATCGGTTTGCTCAGGGAAGGACAGTTTTCAAGGCATCCAGGAATAACTAACTTTGTGAGGCCATCTCAGCAGAGGCAACTGTCTGGGTACACAGACATGTGCTAACAGGAAAAAAAAATATTCAGACTATGGGACAAACCAAGCATTACTTGGCTGCATCCAGCTCCCATCTGATAGTTCTTGAGGACATGAACAGTGTTCAGAATAGCTTTTGGAGGACCTGCTGCTCAGTCACATATTTTATAGCCCTTACCTAAAACCCAGTCCAGAGCATATGTTTAAACACTTAGCTGTGCAAGCAGCCCTATCCCCTCTTGAAGTTTAAGGGGTCTACTCTGGAGCTTAAGTGCTTTCCTGGACTGGAGCCTTACCGAGCAATGAGAATGTCTGGTTTGGCTTTACCTCTTGAAGGGGAAGTGGATATGTTCTTCCATAACATAAAGTTGGCTGCCGTTGCTCCTTCCCGATCTCCCCAGGAGCTCTGCTCCCCCTGTGCCCAGAGGTACTGAGCCTGCTGTCATTGCAGGGACTAGGGTCTACCCTTTGCCATCCCTGGCAGCTCAGGATGGAGAATTCCAGCTGCGCACAAAGTGGTAGTGAAGATGTTTTCACTGTTTAATCAGCAAGAGCTGCTGCACTGGAAGCTCTGGGAACGTCTTGCTTGGGTGAAAGGCCTGCTCTCCCTTTGCTGAACCCTAAGGCTTCTACTCAAAGTCACTCCATCTAGGATACGTGCAGTACAGATGGACATGGCTGTGCTTCCCCCATTTGCCCACAAGACCAGAGAATTTAGGTCAATTTTCCATAACCTCAGTAAGCTTAAATGAACGCAGTGTACTGCCTGGGGTTAATCAGCTAGGCCTGACGTCACAATGTCGTGCGTGTAAAAACATCCCTCATCCAAGCTGTTTCTGTTGTGTTTAAAACATTAATATGTATTTTATTTAATAGAAAGGTGAAATGTGAAGCACATAACTAGTGGAGGTGAGGAAGCCCTGGGACAGGCTGCCCAGGGGGTGTGGAGTCTCCTTCTCTGGAGAGATGCAAGACTCGTCTGGATGCCAACCTGTGTAGTATGAGCTGGGGAGCTGCTTTGGCAGGGGAGTTGGACCCAATGATCTCTCAAGGTCCCTTCCAACCCCTACAACTCTGTGATTCTGTGTGATTCCACAGCTACCTAATGCAGCCACACGGGCTGTACTGTTCTGTGGTCTCATACTTGAACTGTATGGAACAAGCAAGAGTAAATATTCCTAGCAGTGTGCTAACACTGCTTCAAGGTCTGCTTTCTCATTCGGTTGGATGAGTTAATGCTGACAAATTATTATGGCCTGTTTGCTTGTGAAAACATGGGAAAGTCCTGGGAAAGCATATTATGCTATTCAACCCCCCAAAGCTCGCACAGCACCACCGGAACTTGTAGCGCTGCGTCCTCACTACGCCATTGTGCCGCTGCCCGTACAGCCAGCATCCACGACAACGCAGCACCTGCTGCAGTTGTAACACCTTTTGAACATACAAAAAAGACTGCATGCTCCTGGTGCCATTGGCCAGCCTGCTAAAATTCATCCCAGGGAGGCATGTGGCTTGCACAGCCAGTGATTTATAAATTTTCAAAGCAACAACCACTACCTGCAAGACATTTCACAAATCACTGCTGCTGCTGCTGTCAGATCCCAGCTCTTTCCCCGCTGTCAGATGCCAGCTCTTTCCCTGCATATTTTCTTTGCTTTTTAATGCCAAAGTATAAATATGGAGAGGTAGGATAGAAATAAATATAAATAGGTAGAAATACAGGGTAATGGTATAAACACAGGCCCGTACCTGGATAAGGAATCTTTCCATATGTAACGATTTCATACAGCAGAATCCCAAATGACCACACATCGGATTTAATCGTGAAAGATCCATAGTTAATGGCCTCTGGTGCTGTCCATTTAATAGGGAATTTTGCACCTAAAAAAAAATACAGTCTCAACCAGTTAAAGATAAATTTTAACAGTTGATATCAAGTCCCTAAAAGGTCTTAAACACCTTGCCTATGACATCTCTACATTAGCAAAGTTACCAGCAACTCCTCCTGTCCATGCGTTCTCAGCAGAGATGTGCTGCAGGATGTGCGTGGCCACACTGCATGTCCTGCTCCAGAGGTGCAAGATGCCAAAAGTTACATAGCACCCTTTGACTCCTGGGCACGCTGAATTTTTGCTAAATTTGCAGGTGTCATTTTCCCTTCTGTCCAGCGGTCAGGCAACAATCTTACAATTCCCATCACCTGGCACTGCACAAGAATTTAACTGGTTTTTCCTATTTTAAAGAAAGTTGGTCTAGCTTCAATAAGCACTTTGGCATTTCACATTCAGCCATAGATGCAAAAGCAGTAGCAAGTCATATCTTAAAAAAAATTGTATCTTAAAATACTACCTTTCTTGTCTAATTAAACTGATTCCAGAAAATCACATATAAAAGCCAACCCCTTCCTGTGAAATATTACATTAACTCTTCAGACACCAGAGAGCAGATTCTCTCTATGCCCTTTTCAGCCTGCTCTGTCATGCTGGTACAAAATACCAGGTAAGCTAGGAAACTTTTCTGAACGGTAGAAAACACATCAAAGAAACTTGGCATAAAAAATGTATGACCTGATAGGTGCATTTAATCAATATACAATGTCCAGAGATAGCTAAAACAACACAGATATGAGTTCTGTACCTCTGAAAGCTGTTTAACCAGACCCATCCTTCTGATCTACTGAATTACCGTTACCCAGTGGCTGCTGAATAGCTCATCGTCCTTTAATCTCAACTGTAGCGCACTGGTCTCTTTCTTCCTCAGACCTTAGTTCTTTCCCCTCTCGTCCCACATTACCATAGTTTCCATCCAGACTGTGTGAAAACACGAGCCTTGAAAGCTGAGAGGGGGAAAGCCAGCCACCAAACCTGCTCCAAAAAAGTTACCCTAACACAACCTGCGCAGGGAAGCACAAACAAACTCTTCACAACAACGAACTGACTACGTGCTTCTTGAAAGGATCCTTGACCACACAGAACACAAACCTGGACAAATACCTTTAACAGTATTCATTTCCCCACTGCTGAACACGCAAACCAG